>CM053026.1:202912978-203622978 GCA_028564925.1 Lithobates sylvaticus | reverse complement strand
CAGTCACAGCTCTGGCCGGGAGAACTCCCCTGCAACTCCTTGAATGTGCACGGGGGCGGAGCTCAGTAGATTGGCAGCTTCTGTGTACCACTAGAGGGAGGCGAAGGGGGCTGGGAGGTGTGGGCATAGCATGGCAAGCAGGGGGGGAGAAATCTCACTACACTTGCTGATGCTCTGTGCCACTTAGACAGGGAGGAGAGGGAAGAGTTAATCCATGGCACACCTGCCTGATCAGCATCCTAGGGTGATGTGCCATTTAAATGTCCTGGGTGCTGCTAAGGCTGCCCTTTCATTTTCTGCTGACACCATACCTGGTATCACACATCTAGCTGAGATGGACCATCTATAGGAAGTGAGCAGCAATTTAAAACTGAAGCCAAACATAATGTATTGTATCCTTAGGAGGAGGGAATGGCAATGTGTAATGTGTAGTGTAATGTACAGTGTGCAATGTGTAATGTACAATGTGTAATGTACAATGTGTAATGTACAATGTGTAATGTGCAATGTGTAATGTGTAATGTATAATGTACAATGTGTAATGTGTAATGTATAATGTACAATGTGTAATGTGCAATGTGCAATGTGTAATGTGTAATGTGTAATGTATAATGTACAATGTGTAATGTGTAATGTATAATGTACAATGTGTAATGTGTAGTGTAATGTACAGTGTGCAATGTGTAATGTACAATGTGTAATGTGCAATGTGTAATGTGTAATGTATAATGTACAATGTGTAATGTGTAATGTGTAATGTATAATGTACAATGTGTAATGTGCAATGTGTAATGTGTAATGTGTAATGTATAATGTACAATGTGTAATGTGCAATGTGCAATGTGTAATGTGTAATGTGTAATGTATAATGTACAATGTGTAATGTGCAATGTGTAATGTGTAATGTACAATGTGTAATGTGCAATGTGTAATGTGTAATGTACAATGTGTAATGTGTAATGTACAATGTGTAATGTGCAATGTGTAATGTGTAATGTATAATGTACAATGTGTAATGTGCAATGTGTAATGTGTAATGTACAATGTGTAATGTGTAATGTACAATGTGTAATGTGTAATGTGTAATGTACAATGTGTAATGTGCAATGTGTAATGTGTAATGTACAATGTGTAATGTGCAATGTGTAATGTGTAATGTGTAAAGTACAATGTGCAATGTGTAATGTGCAATGTGTAATGTGCAATGTGTAATGTGCAATGTATAATGTACAATGTGTAATGTACAATGTGCAATGTGTAATGTACAATGTGTAATGTGCAATGTGTAATGTGTAATGTACAATGTGTAATGTGCAATGTGTAATGTGTAATGTGTAATGTACAATGTGTAATGTACAATGTGCAATGTGTAATGTGCAATGTGTAATGTGCAATGTACAATGTGTAATGTACAATGTGTAATGTACAATGTGTAATGTGCAATGTGTAATGTACAATGTGTAATGTGTAATGTACAATGTGTAATGTACAATGTACAATGTGCAATGTGCATTGTGTAATGTGCAATGTGTAATGTGCAATGTACAATGTGTAATGTACAATGTGTAATGTACAATGTGTAATGTGCAATGTACAATGTGTAATGTGCAATGTGCAATGTACAATGTGTAATGTACAATGTGTAATGTACAATGTGCAATGTGTAATGTGCAATGTGCAATGTGTAATGTACAATGTGCAATGTGTAATGTACAATGTGCAATGTGCAATGTGTAATGTACAATGTGCAATGTGTAATGTACAATGTGTAATGTGCAATGTGTAATGTACAATGTACAATGTGTAATGTACAATGTGTAATGTACAATGTGCAATGTGCAATGTGTAATGTACAATGTGCAATGTGTAATGTACAATGTGCAATGTGCAGTGTGTAATGTACAATGTGTAATATGTAATGTGCAATGTGTAATGTACAATGTGTAATGTACAATGTGCAATGTGCAATGTGTAATGTACAATGTGCAATGTGTAATGTACAATGTACAATGTGTAATGTACAATGTGTAATGTACAATGTGCAATGTGCAATGTGTAATGTGCAATGTGTAATGTGCAATGTGCAATGTGTAATGTGTAATGTACAATGTGTAATGTACAATGTGTAATGTGTAATGTACAATGTGTAATGTACAATGTGTAATGTACAATGTGTAATGTGTAATGTACAATGTGTAATGTACAATGTGCAATGTGTAATGTACAATGTGCAATGTGTAATGTACAATGTGCAATGTGTAATGTACAATGTGCAATGTACAATGTGTAATGTACAATGTGCAATGTGTAATGTACAATGTGCAATGTGTAATGTACAATGTGTAATGTACAATGTGTAATGTACAATGTGTAATGTACAATGTGCAATGTGTAATGTACAATGTGTAATGTACAATGTGTAATGTACAATGTGTAATGTACAATGTGCAATGTGTAATGTACAATGTGTAATGTGTAATGTGCAGTGTGTAATGTACAATGTGTAATATGTAATGTGCAATGTGAAATGCTGCAACACAGAGGAGCAATTGGATGCCCCTCTCATTTCACTCCCATCCACAAGTGGCTTCTATGTCTCTTCTATATTACACTCACTAGGCGACATCCTTTCTGCAATAAATAGAAGGAAAATAAAGATTATCGGGATTTGAATTCTTCCAGAAGATGTGTACGGAGCAGTGACATGTAGGAACCCTCCAACTCATCCATATCTGATCTAGAAGCTGATAAGCTACTGGACTTTGCTGGAAAACTGAGAAATTGAGATTTAAAGTAGTGCTAACTGTTAGGGGTTTTACAACTCTTACATATACACTGTAAAATGATTGGCTTCAGGTTATACAAATCCTACATAAGTTGTACTTGTTTATCTGCAGCCATCTCTTCTCTTCATCTCTACAGCTATTAAAAATGCAGCATTTACACAGCTTGTCTGAGTTTTCAGAAAGCAGAGGGCACGGAGCTTAACTACTTGCCCCCGCACTATAGCTGAAAGACGGCTACAGCGGGAACCTTAATTGCGTACATCAAGGGCTGTCTGCACGTCTCTGCGGGTAGCACGCTGAGCGCTCTGTGATCACCGAGTCTATGAGAATTGGCTGATCACAGATCCAAATAAGGGGTCGACCATGTGATCAGCTGTCAGCCAACAGAAGCTCGGTAATCTGTATTTTTTTTCCTCACTGGGAAAAAAGCTGATCACTGGCTTCTGTCAGAGGGACATCAGTCCCTCACACAGATAGCCACAGCTGCATTTTCTGTGCCCACCAGTGTCAGCTGCCACTGCCCACTGTGCCACCCATCAATGCCCACCAGTGCTGCTAATCAATGCCCATCAGTGTCTCATAATCAGTGCCACAGATCAGTGCTGCCTATCAGTGTCACCTACCAGTGCCTACCAGTGCCCATCAGTGCCACCCATCAGTGATCATCAGTGCCACCTATCAGTGCCCTTCAGTGCCACTTATCAGTGCCAACCATCGGTGCCCATCAGAGCCCACCATAAGTGCCACCTCTCAGTGCCGCCTCATCAGTGCTTATCAGTGCCCATTAGTGCTGCCTTATCAGTGCCTTTCAGTGCCGCCTATCAGTGCCCATCAGTGCCACCCATCAGTGCCCATCAGTGCCACCTATCAGTGCCCATCAGCACAGCATATCAGTGCCCATCAGTGTAGCCTCATTAGTGCACATCAGTGAAGGAGAAAAATTACCTGTTTTCAAAATTTTATAACAAACTATAAAACAGTTTTGTTTTGTTTTTCTAAATTGTCGGGTCCTTTTTTGTTTTATTAAGCAAAAAATAAAAAAAAACAGCAGCAATTAAATACCACCAAAAGAAATCTCTATCTGTGTGAAAAAAAATATAAAATTGTTATTTGGGTACAGTGTAGCATGACAATTGTCATTCAAAGAGTGAGAGCGCTGAAATCTGAAAATTGGTATGGGCAGGAAGGGGGTTTAAGTGCCCAGTAAGCAAGTGGTTAAAGTGGTTGTAAAGTCTTAAAGTGATACTAAAGGTTTATTTTTAACCACTTGCTGCCTGCCATATAGCAATATGACATCGGCAAAGTGGTTGCGATATCCTGATTGGACGTCATATGACGTCGCCAGGATATCAAGCCACCGCGCGCCCCCGGGGGCACGCATCGAGGTGATCATTGTTGCGGTGTGTCAGTCTGACACACCGCAACTATGATCTAGGTAAAGAGTCTCTGACGGAAGAGCCGTTGATCAGCTTTTCTTTACTCGCGTCTGTCAGACGCGAGTAGAGGAGAGCCAATCGGCTGCTCCTCTGACAGGGGGGGGTCTATGCTGATTGATTGTCAGCACAGCCCACTAGGACCACCAGGGATGCCCACCACTATTCACCACCAGGTATGCCACCCTAGACCACCAGGGATGCAAATCAGTGCCCACAATTGATGCCAATCAGTGCCAAACAATAATACCTGTCAATCAGTGATTCCCATCAGTACCATACATTAGTGTACATCAGTGCCATCTATCAGTGCCCATCCATGCCTATCCGTGACGCCTATCAGTGCCCATCAATGCCGCTTTTCAGTGCCCATCAGTGCCGCCTTTCAGTGCCTATCATCAGTGCCACCTATCAGTGCCCCATCAATGCCGCTTTTCAGTGCCCATCAGTGCCGATCATCAGTGCCACCTATTAGTGCCCATCATCAGTGCCCATCAGTGCCACCTCATCAGTGCCCATCAGTGCCGCATTATCATTGCCCGTCAGTGCAGCCCCATCAGTGCCCATCAGTGAAGGAGAAAACATACTTATTTACAAAGTTTTTTTTATAAGAAACAAAAAAAAAACGTTTTTTCAAAATTTTCAGTCTTTCTTTTATTTGTTTAGCAGAAAATAAAAATCCCAGAGGTGATCAAATACCACCAAAAGAAAGCTCTATTTGTGGGAAGAAAATGATAAAAATGTAGTCTGGGTACAGTGTAGCATGACCGCGCAATTGTTCATTCAAAGTGCGACAGCGCTGAAAGCTGGGCAGGAAGGTGTATAAGTGCCCTGTATTGAAGTGGTTAAAAAAACCAAAAAAAAAACAAATACTTACCTCCTCTGTGCAAGGGTTTTAAGAAGAGCAGCCCCTATCCTCCTCTTCTAGCCCCCCCCCCCCCACGATGCACCTGGCTCCTCCTCTTCTCAAGTACCCCCACAGAGAGTCACATTCCATAGGGGCACTCATGCTCCCTAGTTCTGCTGATGTGTCTATTGGCCCCGCCCCGTGTCACTGGATTTGATTGACTGCAGCGGGAACCAATGGCTCCTGCTGCTATAAATCTATCCAATGAGGAAACAAGACGGCGGCTGGAGCTGCTGTGCTCATTCTCATCGCTGGAAAGATCGGGTTCAGGTAAGTAAAAGGGGGGCTCTCAAGGGGAGCTGTAGCATGGAAGGTTTTTCACCTTAATGCATAGAATGCATTAAGGTGAAAAACACTGAGACTTTACAACCCCTTTAAGGTTTTTCACCTTAATGCATTCTATGCTTTAAGGTGAAAAACCTGTGCTGCAGCATCCCCCCCCCCCTTTCTAACCTGAGCCCTATCCGATCCAGCGATGTGCACAAGTGCAGCATCCCCCTCCCCTTTCTTACCTGAGCCCTATCCGATCCAGCGATGTGCACAAGTGCAGCATCCCCAGCCGCTGTCACTCTCCTCATTGAAACAGATTCAATCAAAGCTGTGACATGGGCAGGGCCAAGTCCCGCTGTTTGTGCCAATAGACACAGCAGCGAGACTTGGGAGCGAGCCTGCACGGGTGCCCCCATGGAAAGCGGGTTTCTGTGGGGGCACCCGATGAAGAAGAGGGGCTTGAAGTGCTAGCAGGGGATCCCAGAAGAAGAGGATCAGGGCTGCTCTGTGCAAAACCATTGCACAGAGCAGGTAAGTATAGGCATGTTTGTTATTTTTGTTGTTTTTGCATTCAAGGGTTTACAAACCCTTTAAAGCAGTGTTTCTTAATTCCAGTCCTCAAGGCACACCAACAGGCCATGTTTTCAGGCTTACCATATTTTTGCACAGATGATTTAATCAGTTTCACTGCCTTAGTATTTACCATAGCTTTTTCATCTGAGGGAAATCCTGAAAACATGACCTGTTTGTGTGCCTCTATTTGTGGGGACAAAATGATAACAATTTCATTTGGGTACAGTGTTGTATGACCGCACAATTGTCATTCAAAGTGTGACAGCGCTGAAAGCTGAAAAATGCCTTGGTCAGGAAGGGGGTGAAAATGCCCTGTATTGAGATGGTTAAGAAATGTGGCTCTGTCAGTAAATTTCATGATTTTTGCCAGTAAAAAAATTGGTGCCATTGTAAATTTTGACGTCCTGTCAGTAAATTTCACTTTGGGGGAGTTGGCAACACTGGAAGTGACACAGGAAGTGATAAGCTAAGATGTTTTTTTTTAACTGAGAGGTGAAGATTAAAGTAAGTAAGTGAGAGTGATGGCTTGGGCAGAAAAGACATTAGAACAGGCTTCCATTTATTATGTAAAGTGCCATTCTGCTTGAAAAGGTGAACTAAGGCCAGCCATACATGGAGCGAATTTCTTTCCTGCAACCACGGGTTGCAGGGAATACATTTGCTTGATTCCCCCATGAGAGCTTTTGGTCGGAAAATGCGACCGTGTGTAGGCTCCATCTGACTTTTGCTGGCCGAATTCCCGCCAGCAAAAGATTGAGAGCAGGTTCTCAATTTTTCGGTCGGAAAAAGTTTTGATCGGAAATTCTGAGTGTCTGTACCAATTCCTACACGCAAAATTCCTACGCATGCTCGGAAACAATTCGACGCGTGCTCGGAAGCATTGAACTTCATTTTCTCAGGTCGTCGTAGTGTTGTATGTCACGTGTTCTTGACAGTTGAAAGTTCAGCAAACTTTTGTGTGACCGTGTGCATGGGCGTCCGCAGAACTTTTTTCAGGGGGGGGCATAATTTTAAGGTCACCCTTGCTCTGACTCTTTTCGACAATGTCATTATCACATTATCACGGTCATAGACTGCAGACATAGTACAGGTGATGGTCAGAGACTGCAGACATTGCACAAGAGACTGTCAGAGACTGTGGACATGGCCCAAGAGACTGTAAGAGACGGCATACATGGCCCAAGAGACTGTCAGTGACTGCATACATGGCTCAAGAGACTGTCAGTGACTGCATACATGGCTCAAGAGACTGTCAGTGACTGCATACATGGCTCAAGAGACTGTCAGAAACTGCATACATGTGGGGGGGGGGTGACAGAAAGAGACAGAGGGGGTGACAGAGAGAGACAGGGGGGGTGACAGAGAGAGGGGGGGTGAAAAAGACAGAGGGGTGTGAGAGAGAGAGAGAGGGGGTGACAGAGAGGGGTGATGGGGGTCATCACTCCTGATCCGATCCCTGATTCCAGGGGGGGGGCACTTGCCCCCCCTTACCCCTACCTGCGGACGCCCATGATCGTGTGTATGCAAGCCAAGCTTGAGCGGATTTGCGTCGGAAAAAGCATCCAAGATTTTTCCGACGGAAAATCCTCTTGTGTGTACGGGGCATTCGATTTTGTTGGCTTACTTGTTACAATTGACATATAAGGTGTTTATATTCTTCTTACATGTAGTTGAGGACTGTACCCTTTATTTGTATTCTGTATTGTTCTCTTAGATCCTGCTTGCAGGGTTCCTTTGTCTATTTTTTTCGGATTTATTGTGTTCTTCAAATGATGTTTCTATGTTTATTTCTAAAACCTAATAAACTGTTTTACAACAATCTTCTCATTGATTGGTTAAAGGGGGCACCTAGTTGCTATAGGTTACTGTAGTCTGTATTCTATCACCTTATTAAATCAGCTTGTGTGGGCAGTTATTGTGGGCATGTTATGAAACTAGGCATCTTTGGGGAATTTACAATAGAGATGTTAAAGCTGGTCTAATTAGTGGGCAGTCATGAGCGCTAAGTAAGAAAAGCATTAGGAAGGCAGAGAATCTTTCCTCTTCACAGATCTAATTGACCATCAGAGGTGATACAGAATCAGGGGCAGCAGCCTTTCTCAGGCATTGCGTGATGGACCCAAGAGAGCAGAAAAAGTGGATAGATCTGTCCTGAAAACATAAGAATTCTTCAGCATTGAGGCAAGAAGATCTCATCAGATTGTTTGTGTCTGATGGTTGGATTGTTAATCCAAAATGATCCGATTATCTTGGAACTTGGGACAGCTGTAAAATAGAAGATAATCAAGTTCAATGATTTATTATAACATGAGTCCACCTTTTAAAATAAAATACACTTTCGTAGAATATGTGACATTGTAGACCTTTTTTTTAAAGAACTTCAGGCACAAAAACTTTCATTGAACCACTTGACCTCCGGAAGGTTTTTTTTTTTTTAATAAGAAACCTCCGGAAGGTTTTACCAACCTTTATGACCAGGGTATTTTTTTACTCTTCGGCACTGTGCTTCTTTAACTGGCCATTGCTCAGTCATGCAACACTGTATGCAAATTACATTTATATCATTTTTTTTTTTTTACACAAATAGAACCTTCTTTTGGTGATATCCGAGGGAAAGATGGCACCCACACATCTCCATAACACTACAGGGTCAGAAGCGTCGTCAAAACGTCACTTCTGCCCATAGCTCTTATGCCCCATACACACGGTCGGAAATTCCGACCACAAAATCCGTCAGATTTTTTCAGACGGATTTTGTCCGACACTGGTGTTGCACACGGTCGGACAAAGTTGTCGGAAAATCCGATCATTCTGAACGTGGTGACGTTCGTTGCGTACGACGGGACTACGTAGAGGCTAGTAGCCAATAGCTTTGGTCTTGTAATTTGATCTGAGCATGCGTGGCACTTTGTCCGTTGGAATTCGCTACACACGATCGGAAAAAATCCGATCGGACTTTGTTGTCGGAAAATTTGAGAGCAGGATCTCAAATTTTCTTCCGACGGAAAAAGTCCGATGGCGCCCACACACGGTCGGATTTTCCGACAACATGGTCCGATAGGACATTTTCCGTCGGAAGTTCCGACCGTGTGTATGGGGCATAAAAGAGACTTTTTTTTTTTTTCAAATGACATTTAATTTTTTTTTTATTGCATTTTAGTGTAAATATAAGATCTGAAGTCCTATTGACATCAGATGTCATATTTAAGAGGGTCTGTCATGCTTTTTTTCTATTACAAGGGATGTTTACATTCCTTGTAATAGGAATAAAAGTGACACTTTTTTTTTTTTTTAAAGAACAGTGTAAAAAAATAAAATAAAAGGTAAAATAAATAAGTGAAAAAGTGAAAAATACAGCGCTGTCACCTGAAAAATTGAATCAGCAGCTAGCACAGCAAAAGACAATTGCAATTTAGGATATTAAGTGTAAGTACAGTGCTAAGTGAAAACAGTCGTATACAAATAGGACCATGTGATAGCAAATGCAAAGAATCTAAGAATAAAAAAATGTAAATGTATAAACATAAACATTATATACTCTTAATAAATGTACAAATATATGTATATAAACACTTGAAACAGTTCACAATGTGATAGCAAGTGAAATGAAAGTCCACGGGTGGCAACTGGAATATAATGTAGATCCTGATAAATGGATAGCCTCCTTAGGACATCGGTGGAAAAAGCATTTGTTAAAAGTGGATGATAGAAGCAAAACCACCACCAACATATGGAAGGCTTACCAGAGTTAGTGGACTCAACCAGGCATACGCCTACTGGGTCATCAGGGCTTGTGGGGCAACCAATAAACGAGCATCCACGTCTGCAACTAATGGCACCACTGGATGATGGTCACACTGTCATTAAGATGGCTCCCAACAGAGAAGGAAAACTCAGAGGGGGTAGACCAATTCTTTCCAGTGTGCTCACAAGATATGGCCAGAAATTAAACAAAAGTTTCACATAGTGTAAATCCACATACCAATGGATATTTATTAAAAAGTAAGAGGAACACTCACATTTTAGGTAGAAAAAAACGCTTATAAAACAGACTGTAGGTTCACGCAATGACATCAGCAAGACTCATCTCCGACGTGTTTCGTCTAATGAGACATCATCTGGGGTGTCGACATTCCCTGATCATTGCATTTAAATAGCTGTTTTACCCTAATAACAGAATACAAACCTGTGCTCAATTAATGTTTGAAATGTTATCACTTCCGGGTTTTTGAAAAATGGCGGCCGCGCATGCGACTCAAACCTCGTTATGAAAAGTGGGCCTACTGACTTTCTGTTGGCTCCTTGGTGAGCCCCATCTGTTTCAATGGGAGTTGTCTTTTGCTGCTGCCTAAGGCCAACTATAGACTAGACATGTGCACAACAGAAAAATTTGTTTATTTTCGTTTCGTTTCTTTCTTTCCGTTGATTCGTAACGATTCGTAAATTCGTAAGTCGTCGGTGTTCGTATTCGTAACGATTCGTAAATTCGTAAGTCGTCGGTGTTCGTATTCGTAACGATTCGTATTTTCGTAAGAGTTATTTTTTCGTTGATTAGTTTTTCTGTTAGTTTAATTTTCGTTTATTCGAAATTCGGATGCATTCGTATTTATTCGTACTTTCGTAACATTCGTAGATTCGTAATCGGAGCATAATTCATAATGTTATGTAATGTGTATGCTATTATTACATTTTAAGAGACACGGAAAATTACGAATCGAAAAAAAAAGTTACAAATGTACGAATTTTTTCGTTCAATCCATTCGAAGAACGTTAGGCAGCGCCATTGTAAGAGACACGGAAAATTCTGAATCGCAAAAAAAAAAAAAAAAGTTACGAATGTACGAATTTTTTCGTTCAATACATTCGAAGCACGTTAAGCAGCGCCATTGTAAGAGACACGGAAAATTACGAATCGAAAAAAAATAAAAAGTTACGAATGAACGAATTTTTTCGTTCAATCCATTCGAAGCACGTTAAGCAGCGCCATTGTAAGAGACACGGAAAATTACGAATCGAAAAAAAAAAAAAGTCACGAATGTACGAATTTTTTCGTTCAATTCATTCGAAGCACGTTAAGCAGCGCCATTGTAAGGGACACAGAAAATTACCAATTCAACAAAAAAAAAAAGTTACGAATGTACAAATTTTTTAGTTCATTTTGATTTTCGTTGTTCCTGTTTTCGTTTTTCGGATTTTCTTCTTTCGTAGATTCGTTGTTTCTAATTATTTTTTTTCGGATTTTCATTGTTTTCGGATTCGTTTGATTCGAACGATTCGTTATTCGTTAAAATTTTTAGAGAATCGTTTGTTCATTCGTACGATAACGAATGAACGAATATAACGAAAAAAAAAAAAAACGAAAAACCGAAACGAATTGCACATGTCTACTATAGACGGTTCAATTCGAACCGTGTGTGGGCAGGCTGAATGTACCAAGTTGATCGATCAATAAACTTGGGTACAACCAGCCTGCTGGATTCACTTGCGATTAACGCTAGCAGATGTTATAGCCGCTAGCAATAATCACTGTCTTCTCCCGGCAGGGATGGCTTCCCCCGCCCTGCCAGGAGAAGACAAACTACCCAAATGACCCTGATAAAAAGTTTACATACCCTGTGTCTGCTGTACCTGTTACAGTTTATGGTTCGGTGAGTGTGCATTTGATTAGGGGTAGTCCTCTCATGTGACCCAGACTTGGCGCTCACCAAATTAATGGGAAAACATGGAGGAAAGATCCGCCATCTCCCGCCTACCCCTACCTACAAGCAGCCACACACGTTATCACAGCATAGATTCATTACAATACCTTTATCATTTTGATTTTTCTTTGATAAATCAAATATGTTATGTTGTCTGACTTGAAAATACCAAACATTTCAAAAAGCCATTTCCTTTGCCACTTCTTTTGGTCCCATGCTCACATACTTCTCATTATGTGCACGAATCACAGAAAAAAAAAGTTAGGAGCCAGGGAAGATGTTTTCTTCGAAAAGAGACGTTTTTCCTGTCAAAAAACTCTATAGTCTAGATATTTTTGTTGCAGGACTTTAGTTTCATTTTAGCTGGAACTCACTCTATTGTTGAGTTAGTCTACTAGTTCAGGAAAAGGTAGACTGTACAATAGCTGTCACATAGACCTTGATGTAAAATATAACAGTAAGGGAACAATTCTTTAACTAGAAAGCTTTTGAAAACTGTTCAGTTCAAAAATGAGCAGGTGGCAAACCTAATTGGGGGGTACTGGGTATTCATGTTTAAGACACACTTTTCAAATGCAATACATATCTCTTTAAGTTTGTTTGGACTTTGCGCTGCATTTTTAAAAGAGCTCCAGCCAAAAATAAAATAGAACTGTTAATGTTCTGGTTTAAAGTGGTTGTAAACTTCAGACATGAAATATGAACAAAGCATATCCCTCCAATCATCTCTCAGAGCTCTCCTGGTTAAGCTCTGTAGAGTATAACTTCAGCTCTCCGTCCAATTGTTTCTGAACTCTCAGATGAGCTTTATAAGTTGAGCACCTTGAACGGATGTAGAGAAGAAAGCACTGCAGGTACAACTTATGTACTGTATCTAACAAAAGTGAGTACACCCCTCACATTTTTGTAAATTTTTTTTATTATATCTTTTCATGTGACAACACTAAATAAATTATACTTTGCTACAATGTAAAGTAGTGAGTGTACAGCGCGTATAACAGTGTAAATTTGTTGTCCCCTCAAAATAACTCAACACACAGCCATTAATATCTAAACCGCTGGCAACAAAAGTGTTTTTCATGCATTTTCAAAAGCATTTTTTTGGCCAATTTTGTTGTTTGGCACATTTAAAAATGCAAAATCTGCCAAAACGGCGTAAAAAAAAAACATACTGCATAATTTTCTGCAGCATCTCCATTGAAGTCTATCGAATAAAAAAATGCACGCTTTGCGTTTAAAAAAGTCCCTGACCCTTTCCAAAAACGCAGGGGCTGAAGAAAGTATAGATGTTAACGTGTCCTATAGGAAATCATGTTATCTGGACTGTAGTGTGTTTTTGCAAAAAGCACCAAAAAAACGTATCGGTGTGAACAAGGCCTTCCCACAGTAATCACGCACTGGGACTGCCATAACATTGTAACTTTCTAAATCTCCAAATTGAACGATTTTCGCTGTCACAGTATTTGTATGACATGACTATGACAATTTGTTTCTCGGAAAGGAGCTTACAATCTTTGAGGGTGGGGGAGGTGTATGTACAGTAAAATGTAGATAAATGAGGAGGATGAGGATTTACATTTAAAGATATCATTTAATATTTGTTGGAAGGAAACATGCTTACAGTCAATTTATGGGTAGGAGTATCCACAAAAGCTTACACATGGATTGTGGAAAAGGAAATATTATTTGCACATCATTGTTATTACAGCTAATTTATCAGTATGAAACACATTTCAATTTGTAATTTAACTGCATATGATATTCACAACGTGCATTATATCCTGTAACCTCTGAAATGACAATGCTGACATTTCAAGACTTTAACAACACATTCTGACATTCTGTGACTCACAATATAAGAGCATGAGGAAAATGATAAATAGTTGTCATCCATAGGTTGGGGAAAAGCGACAGCAGGGTGTGAACTGAGAAGGATAGATATTGAAAAATATTTTGTCAGAGCCATTTGCGGTTCGCTGTATTAAAACGTCTACACAAAAATGACGGCTAGACTGTAGACAGAGAGCTGGAAGTTTGTCGCTTTTCGCACCTCAAGACCTTCATGTCCTTTGATGACGCCCTGGAGGAGGGGTGAAACGCGTTGAGGTACTTCCGGTTTCGCTAACCAGGGATGCAACGCCCGCCTTCCGTGGAACGCATGCCAACCAGCGGCGGACCCGGATCTTACACTGATGCCTGTTTCTATCCAGCTATCTTGTGAGTAGCGTTTTTGATTGCGCAAGTTTGCACAGTGTAATGCCCTGTACACACGATAGGATTTTCCGACAACAAAATCCATGGCTCAAACTTGTCTTGCATACACACGGTCACACAAAGTTGGTCGGAAATTCCGAACGTCAAGAACGTGGTGATGTACAACACGTACGACAAGCCAAGAAAAATGAAGTTCAATAGCCAGTGCTGCTCTTCCGCTTGGTTCCGAGCATGCGTGGCACTTTGTGCATCGGAATTGTGTACACACGATCGTAATTTCCAACAATGGAAACGAACCAGATCTCAAATTTTGTGTGATGGAAATTCCTATGGAAAATGTGTGATGGAGCCTACACACGGTCGGAATTTCCGACAACAAGGTCCTATCACACATTTTCCATTGGAAAATCCTATCGTGTGTACGGGGCATTAGCGTTACTTCACTCTTGGTTTCTCTTTGTTTTTCTCTGAGTATGGTCGATCCACTTTCATATATCTACGAGATTAACCCTATGGAGAGGCTTCATATCTCATATAACCAGATCACATAGATCAGTTTTTTTGACACCAGACTGCAAAGCTGAGGGTCCATACTTATTGATAAACTGGGGTTTTAAAAGTGAAGGATCGTTGCATGAGGTGAGTGGCCATTTCATCTATTGGTGGCGGTAGATGCAACATATTTCTCACTGGATATTTTCTGCACTTATATATTTTTTCACTGGATATGGCTGATTATAATCACGTTATGGACTGGAATTAATTGTTTTGCACTTGGACTTTTGTTTTTCTAATTAATATTTTTAATATTATTGTTTTTTATATCTATTTCTGATCATATATTGTATTTATGAAGTTTGAAGTTTTGTGTGTTTATTAGATTATTCTAGAAATCAAACAAGCACACTATTATACACCCATTTACCCTTTTGCTAGTGTAATGCCGTGTACAGACAATCGGAAATTTCGACAACCAATTTTTTTCCCACAGATGTTGGCTCAAACTTGTCTTGCATACACAGGGTCGCGCAAATGTTGTTGGAAATTCCAACAGCAAATGTCCAATGGAGCATACATACATGGTCGCAATTTCTGACAACAAGCTCACATCGAACATTTGTGGTCGGAAATTCTGATCGTCTGTACGCAGCATTTGAGTTCACTAATCAATGGTAAGAGCTGTTTCACTTTTTATTTACTTTTTATTCACGTTATTTATACCTAGCAGCGCAGTAGATGACTATTCATATATTGAAAATATGGAGGTGATGAGAAAAACCCATGTACAAGTAACTTCCATTTTCCATATATCGCTCTCTGTATGTGTGTGTGTGTGGAGAGATGGGTAGTCAGGTGAGCGTGTGCATAAGACTGCATGATTTTGTATGGGGCAGTTGTGTGCATAGGAAGGCTTACAGTATGCTTCTGCTGGAAAGATACATGCATAAAAGTATATAGATGAATTACGGAAGATTAATTTGTACAGTATTTACAGTATAATTGTTGAGGTTAAAATGCATTTTTTGCTTTTAAGTGCTTGTGCCCATTTATCTGTGTATTATTACTTATAGGGGGCTGACATGTACTATTCCTCTTCCTATGTTACTTTCATACACTGTCTTGTGACATTGCATTGCCAACATAGTGTACATGACTTACAATCAGTGTTGCCAACCTTCTGTAGCAGTTTTTACTGACAAAACATGGAAAATGTACTGACCAGTGGTGGCTGGTGGGTTGTTCTTTTGGTGGGGCGGCAAACAAACAACACCCCCTCTACCAGCGGCGTGGCACTAAAACAGAACCCACCACGGGCAGTCCGTCCGGAAATTACACGCTGTGGTGGGGCTGTTGTGTCCTCTCCTGGAGTGTGGAGTGAGGACTGCGGCCGCAGCGGCTCTGGTGTCCGCTCCTCCAGCATCCAATAGGATCGCCTGACGCTTTAGCCAATCGGGAAACGGGTCTCACAGACCTGCCTCCTGATTGGCGGGGAGGAACTTTAGTGTGTTAATAGCAAAAATGTATTTGCTATGGTCACACAACTGGGTGGGCTCGGAGCACAATGCTCTGTGCTCTGAGGCCACTCTTTGATTAGAGTGGCCTCTGGCTCTAATCAGGTGCTTCGAAAAAACACCCACCCCGCATCGGAATCCATGGTCCAGTGCCACTAATATGTAGATCAGGGGGCCGGACACATGGATAGGGAAGGCGGCG
Organism: Lithobates sylvaticus; assembly: GCA_028564925.1. Lineage (NCBI taxonomy): Eukaryota > Metazoa > Chordata > Amphibia > Anura > Ranidae > Lithobates > Lithobates sylvaticus. The sequence goes on along the minus strand of CM053026.1, from coordinate 203,606,882 downwards.
CCCATGCGCCCTCTATGGACGGGCCACCACTGTTACTGACGGAACACATTTTTTACAGACAACCTAAAAAAGGAAGGAAACCTAATAAAAATGAAGACAATTGATATTTAAACAGTATGAACACAATATGGAAACACTGACAATACCTATAATGAGCAATTTACCTGGTTTACATTTAAAAAGTCAACATCAGCCCCTGATATTTACAGACAGTTGTAAATACCATTGATTTTTACAAACTGTCTGTAAATTTACTTACTGTGGGCAAATCTGCTTACTATGCTAAGAGCATCAGGATAATTATATAGAGCAGTCACCAGCAGCTGCTTTCATAGGGATTGACTTACTAAAGGCAAATAGGATGTTCCCTTTGCAAGGAAGGTTGTACTTTGCAAGGGAACTTTCCCCAGAGCTTAGTGAATAAAGTGAAGTTCCACTTTGCAAAGAATACCCAATCACAAGCAAGAAAAATAAAAAAATACACTGCACTTAACTGTATGATGGAAGTCAACAGAGCTTCACCTAATTCACTGAGCTCTAGGGAAAAGTCCCTTTTCCCTGCAAAGTGCCACATCTATTTGCAATTAGTAAATCAACCCTAAGGTCTCATGAACCATATAAAACCTAAAGCCCTTTTCTATAGGACCTTTGATTGGTAGATATATACATAGATAGACATTTGTTGGCATAAAGTATGATGAAGTGCTTGGGTATTTTAAAAATGTATGGTGCAGGAGAAAACCAGTTATGAGAGCTATCATTTCTTTGGTACCTGTTTATGAAAGTACACCTGCCATGAAAATTCTTTTGAACTGAACTCGAAGAAAGGCACCCATATGAAAGGTCTAATCTGCAGAAGGAAGACATTATTCAAACAGAAGCTGTAGACATCACAAAACAGTTGAGGAATGGCAGAAGCTCTTGAAGGGACCAAAATCCACCCTGGGATAGGCAGAGGGAGCTATGTACTTTTTTTTCTAAGGTTTTTTTCAGGTCACCTTTACACAAATGCTTTGTATTAACATATATGTGTCAATGCTGTCCATTACCATGCATTAAAGTGCTTTATTGTTTTATTTAAAAAAAAATTTACACTTTTTCCTGTCCTGTGATTGGATAGATTATTACCTACTGAAACAGATATTGGCTCTGATCTCAGGTACTAAGAAAATGTATGTAAAATGTATGTAAAATATGTTGGCTTCCACTACTAAACCCTTCTATCGAAAACACTGGTTGTCTGGCTGTTGATCTACTTGTTAAATCCGTAACAACCTTTGCTGTTCAAGACCCTCTGCTCCTGAAAAATTGAATCCCAGCTGCACTATGCATTAAAGTGGAAGTAAACCCTCCTATCGTTTTCAGCCAAGGAAGCTGCCATCTTGGCCTCCGTTTAATCTTTAACTGCCATGAAGCTGCACATATGATCAGTTAGGACACCAGCCATTGGATGGTTTGACAGTTTGGTTGAGAGTACAACCAATGTGACAGTTAGCATTTACGGAATGCCGGGAATGTAACAGTTTTTTCAAACTGTTAGATCGATGGGTTTACTTCCGCTTTAAGCTGAATAGCCAGAGTGACACTCTCCCTCAACCATTTTTCCCCCTCCTTTTTTTCTCCTGTGTTTTTGGGGTGTTCCTTATCAGTTGTTCTTCTGGCATTCTCTACATGTTTCTTCAGTTCCTTCCCTTTAATTTTGTCAGTACACAATCCCTATTTTTAGCATTGAATTTTAAGATGTGTATATACTCTTAATATATACTCAAGTATATATATATATTTTGTGTGGTACCATCACTATTTTCAAAGCACATGTAATTTTTCAGAATATGAGTTTTCATGGTATTTATTATATTTTATTTGCAATTTATAAACTTACATTAACAGTGCTTCTGTACTGTTTAGCTGGACATTAGCTATTGTAATCTAGATTATTACCCCGAGGGGGATTGATATTCCTTTTATAAGGGATTTTGCTGCTTTGATAATATTTTAAGCCAAAATATATTAATCTGAGATAAGCTCAGACTGGGAGAAGAGAAACAGCACTGGAAGCCCAGTCATTTTTACTGCAGTGCTCATATACTAATATGGGGCATGCTGATAGGAGAGCAATGGGACAGATAGATGAGTGTATCATTCTGCTACTCCTCCTTTCAATCTCCAGTCACAGGCTGAAGCAGGGTCAAGACCTGTAAGTACTGTAGCTGTAGTAGAAAACAATGAGGTCCCCTGCCTTGCCAGACAGACATGTGCAGTGTGGCAGAGATATGTAAAATCTCAGAACTGGATGCACAAATTCTTAGGCTTCCAACATATATGCATTTCATTTGTGTGTTTAGCTTTTTTGCCCCAAGTAGACTAATGCCCCGTACACATGGTTGGATATTCCGATGGAAGAAGTCCGATTGGATTATGTTGTTGGAAAATCCGATCGTGTGTGGGCTCTAGCGGACTTTTTCCATCGGAATTTCCGACGGAAAAAATTGGAGAGCAGGATCTAAAATTTCCGGACAACAAAATCAGATCAGAGTTTTTCCAATCGTGTGTAGAGAATTCCGATGCACAAAGTGCCACACATGCTCAAAAGAAATTTGGAGATGAAAGCTATTGGCTACTGGCCTCTACGTAGTCCCGTTGTACGTGTTGTACGTCACCTCGTTCGGAACGATCAGATTTTCCGACAACTTTGTGCGACCGTGTGTATGTAAGACAAGTTTCGGCCAAAATCCATAGGAAAAAATCCGACAGATTTTGTGGTCGGAATGTCCGACCGTGTGTACAAGGCATCAGCCTTTTCTGGTACTTTTTGTTTACAAGTTTAAATTAGTATTTTTTTTTAAGAAAACAACTTATACCCAAAAACATTATATATATATATTTTTTTTAGCAGACCCCCTAAGGAATAAAATGGTGATCACTGCATTTTTTTATGCCACACAGTATTTGCACAGCAGGTTTTTCAAATGCAATTTGTTTGAAAAAAAATACATTTGAATGAATTAAAAAAAAAAAACAAAGCAATATAATCCCCAATTTTTTTATAATATAAAAGATGATGTTACGCTGAGTAAATAGATACCTAACACGTCACACTTTAAAAATGAGCATGCTCGTGGAATGGCGACAAACTACCTTCCTTAAAAATCTCCATAGGCGACATTTTAAACGCCTTTACAGGTTACTGTTTAAGAGTTGCAGAGGAGATCTAGCGCTAGAATTATTGCTCTTGCTCTAACGTTTTGGGCGATACCTCACATGTGTGGTGTGAACACCGTTTACATATGCCTGCACGACTTACTTATCCCCAGGGATGGGGGCACTTTAAAAAAAAAAAAAAAAAAAATCTTATTTAATTTTTTTTTATTTTTACACTGTCCCTTTACTTTTTTTTATCACTTGTATCCCTATTACAAGGAATGTAAACATCCATTGTAATAGAAATAAGGATGACAGGTCCTCTTTCTGGGGTCAAAAAGAAAAAAATATGTCTTCTTTACTTAAGCAAAAGATCAAAAAAAAATTGTCTTGTTTTCTAAGTGATTTTAGCATGTTTTCTTATACGTTATTTTGTACAAACAATTTTAAATCTACCTTGTTTAAAGTGGAAGTAAACCCCCCTATCGTTTTCAGCCAAGGAAGCTGCCATCTTTGCCTCTGTTTAATCTTCAACTGCCACAGTGCTGCACATGTGATCCGTTATGACACCAGCCATTGGATGGTTTGACTGTTTGGTTGAGAGCACAGCCAATGTGCAGTTAGCATTCCCGGCATGCCTTTTTTTTTTAGACTGTTAAATCGATGGGTTTACTTCCGCTTTAATGTATATTGGGCTTGTGCCAAGTTCTTCTTTTTTCTCTCGTAGTTGGTCAATACAGACATGGAACAAATAAGGAGATCAGAAGTTCTGACTTTCCTTTAGCTTCCCAAGCTGAACGCTTGTTCCAGGTCAGAGGCTCCATGCATTGAGGCCAGAGACAACCAGATAGCTAGTAGGGAAATCACTGTATTTCTTTCAGTAAATGTTTCTTTTAAGTACTTATATCAATCGTGGGTCAATAATGTGTATCCTTCTTTCATTATTTTACAGAGAAGCTTAATTTATATAATTGTTTGCTTCACAAATTCCAGTGCCTGGGGGATGTTGTACGTTCATAAATGGATACTTCCTAGAGTTTAAATACTCTGCTTACAATAGCTCAAGGCTTATTCTGTTTACAAGACGGTTTCTATGTTCTTTGCCCAGTGACTGAGTTTTCACCCGGCCCCCCTCATCCTTTAAATGTTAGCAGAAATTGATTTATCTTTTCTGTGGATTTAGACAGCTGGAAGGAGGGTCAGGATAGCCTCCTAATTTTATTTCATTTTATTTATTCATCATTTGTATTATACACCTTCTGAGCTTTAGGTTAGGTTAACACTAATCGGCATGGCAAAACATAGCATTTTACAGTGCAGGCTAGTGTCAGTGTCAGCTCCTTCTGGAGCTCAGTGCATTCCGCTGCCTAGTGGTGCTATGGAAAAATTTAGACATGCCTTATATTTCTGCACTACACTGCACCACACATCACATCACCAGTGTTGCCAACCCCCTGTATTTTTACTGTCAGCCAGTAAAAAATTGGCACTTTTCTCCTGCCAGTAAATTAAAAAGGTTGCCAGTAAAAAATATGGCTGTGACGCTTGGCCAAAACCATCCCAGTGCTTGCTACAGTGTGTTCGGACTGTGCCGGCAGTGTGTCACGTAAAGTCATGATGCAAGGGAACAGAGTAGCCGGAGCCTCATGTGCAGGTCTGCGGAACAGGAGGAAGGCAAGCCGGGAGTGGACTGAAGGGACCATCTAGCATGGAGAGAGAGGGTCACTGTGACTCTCAATGCCAGGAGGGGACATGTCATGTTGGTGAGGTGCCATCATCATCTGTGCTGCTGCACACTGCTGTCAGCCCCCGTACACACGGTCGGACATTCCGATCCCCAAATCCGTCGGTTAATTTCCGACGGATTTTGTCCGAAACTGGTGTTGCACACACACGGTCAGACAAAGTTGTCGGAAAATCCGATCATTCCGGATACAAAACGTACGACGGGACTTCGTACAGGGCAGTAGCCAATAGCTTTCGTCTCCAAATTTCTTCTTCCATGAGTGGCACTTTGTGCGTCAGAATTCTCTACACACGATCGGAAAAAGTCTGAACGGATTTTGTTGTTGGAAAATTTTAGATCCTGTTCTCAAATTTTTTCCGTCGGAAATTCCTACGGAAAAGGTCCGCTAGAGCCCACACATGATCGGATTTTCCGACAACATAAACCGATCGGACTTTTTCCATCGGAATATCCGACCGTGTGTACGGGGCATCAGTGTCACTGAGAGAGTCAATTTCATGTGTGTATTCCGGCAATTCTAATTTCTTGCCCTCTCAATTCCTGTCCCTGAGCTACTTATTTACTATATCGAAAATAAAAAAAGAAATATGTTTTTACCTTAATATCTACCTTAAATCACTTTGCTAATTGCATATTGTACTTGTTTGCAGCCTAAATACTGAAATGTGCACTTAAAACTCATTTTGTAACTTTCGAACATGCCAGTAAAAACTTGACAGTACCAGTAAATTTTGGGTGTTGTGTCAGTAAATTTCAATCTGGTAGGTTGGCAACACTGCACATCACCCTGGCAGTGACCTGCGTTTATCCAGTGCGGAAAAACACAGGCCACCACACACCGTGTGAACAAGCCATTATAGTATGGGTTTATTAATATTACCAAAAGTGGATGTCGATTTTTCATATCTTCTAAACTTGCTCCATATGGAACTATTGGTTGTCGGTCTATTCTTCTCTCCCATGCCTTTTTAACACCAGAGCTTTGCCTACTTGCCATGATAAACTCCTATATTCTAGGAAAACACAAGCACACTCTTTCTCAGCCTGTTTTTATTTTATGCACTCGTCAATTTCTGTTTATTGTCCTTTCCTCTAAAGTAGTCTTATCAATACCTTCACACTTGAGTTTTGCCTACTTGGAGTGTTTTTAACGAAAGCACACACTTATGCAGATGCTGTTATTTTATATGCAAGTATTCTGCTGCAGTGGAAGGACCTCCAACCATCTGAATTTCCCATGTTTTATACAAATGGTTAACAACCCAATTACAAACTGTCCTGTACAAGTCTTGTTTGTCCTAGTTAATGAGGACCTGTACTGTGAAACTTGCCCCCAAAAGGTCAAGAAGAATGCAAAGAATTCTTCACCTCGGTTGCCTGTGGCCTTCTTGCAAATGATCTTTTCCCACTTATACTGAAGACACCAGCAGAGTTCTGCATAGCTTTTTATTACTGTCTTTGTCCCCATTAGAGGGATCCATCCTCTCTACTTGTTTACCATTATTACTGAGAGTGAAAGTGCCTTGTTCCATACTTTCATTGTGTGGAAATGGACATCTTGGTAAAGGACTAGGGCTTTGCTTACTTATTTATTTATGTGAAAGCTGCCACCCCCCATCTGATGACCGCTGATCTGATAACTGGGGGCTAATGATTAAGAAGTAGCAGGAGAGGTGGAGGAAGCACAAATCCACATAATTCAGAAGCATTGAGATTTTTGCATTGCAGATAATTTAGGTACAGCTTCCTCTTCAGCATATACAGTGAGCAGCACTCTAATACTATCACCAAATCTCACTCCAATTCCCATGAGAATAGCAATCAGAGGCACCAGTACCTTAGACGATATCACACTGCAGAGCTGCAGCTATGAGGCTATTAAAGAGTCACCTGCTGAGTACACCATTATATTTCAGCAAGAATTTAAAGTTAAAGGTAGGTTATTCATCATAAGTCTTAGGGAAAATTATTGTGTAACTAAAGACAAAACTTTTTTTTTTAAGATTTAGAGGGAGTAGAGCTTTTTATTACTTTTCTTATAAATCCATCCAAAACCAGACCCGTATATTAACATCTCTAGTTGAGACTGCACCGCCCATGGAGATACCATCAACAATTGCTTGATGAAGACACCAGGAAAACACAAGCACACTCTTTTTCAGCCTGTTTTTATTTTATGCACTCTTCAATTCCTGTTTACTTGTCACTTCCTCTAAAGTAGTCTTATCCATACCTTCACACTTGAGTTTTGCCTACTTGGAGTGTTTTTAATGAAAGCACACACTTATGCAGATGCTGTTATTTTATATGCAAGTTTTCTGCTGCAGTGGAAGGACCTCCAACCATCTGAACTTCCCATGTTTTATACAAATGGTTAACAACCCAATTACAAGCTGTCCTGTGCAAGTCTTGTTTGTCCTTGCTAAAGAGGACCTGTACTGTGAAACTTGCCCCCAAAAAGTCAAGAAGAATGCAAAGAATTCTTCACCTCGGTTGCCTGTGGCCTTCTTGCAAATGATCTTTTCCCACTTAGGCCCCTTTCACATGAGGCGGACTCCGCTTGCACGGCTCAGCGGGAGATCTCTCCGTTGATCTGGGCTGAGACGGAGGATGACAAGTCCCTCTCTGCTCACTGGATGAGACTGTAGAGATCGGATGAAAATGGACAGCGTGTCCGTATTCATCAGATCTCACCCGATCCGATCTGCCAGCGATGGATCTGGACGAAGGGCCATCCATCTGCTTTTGGCGGATCGGACCGGGTCGGATGTCAGCGGACATGTCTCTGCTGACATCCGTCGCTCCATAGACCAGCATGGAGCGCCCGTTCAGGTCCGCCGTCAAAACTGACAGGCGGACCTGAACAGGCCGTCAGTGTGAAAGAGGCATTATACTGAAGACACCAGCAGAGTTCTGCATAGCTTTTTATTACTGTCTTTGTCCGCATTAGAGAGAGCCATCATTTCTACTTGTCCTGTTTACCAATATTACTGAGATTAAAGGTGAAAGAAAATGCCAAATTTTGGGTTGTTAAAGAGGAAGTAAACTCCCCTTGTTTGTTTGTACCTATAGGTAAGCTTATAATAAGGCTTACCTATAGGTACTGTAAATATCTCATAAACTTGCACCGTTTAGGAGATATTTACTGTATACAGTGCTGATTACCTCATCGGCGCATGCGCTGTGACGTTTCTTCAGGGCCTGTGCCATGACCGGTGGTTCCCGTACGAGAGTGACGTCATCGCGGCTCCAGCCAATCACAGCGACGGAGCCCGCGAGTTCAGAAGAAACACAGTGGAAGATGTCAGCCATGTTAGCGGGTTACGTAGCTTCTAAAGTAAGTATTTCATGCATACTAGCTCATTATGCCTTTGTGTTGCAGGTTTTTTTTTTTTTTCTTTCTTTCTTCTTCTTCTTTCCATGGGGGTTTACAGCCTCTTCAAGAATAGAGGGGAATTTTCCAATGGAAACAATGGTTCTGGTGACCCTGGTAACAACCAGAGATTCCTTCACTGTGGAGGGATATCCTCTCACTTCTGTTTTGGCTATGGGACAAAAAGTGAAGGTAAGTCTCCCCAATGGGACACAGCAGGGGTTATAACTTTCCCTTACTCTATTCAAAACAGAAAAGGTGTTTGTCTTTATATAGTTCTACCTTAACCCTTCTATGTATTTTCTATATGATAGCAGATCTTCACTTTGTGAGTTTAAGTCTATTTTAATATGAAAGCATATGTCAGCCCTAGTTAATAATAATAATTTTGTAAGTGTGTAGTATCTCTACTTCCTGTTAAAGCCACAAGTATATCCCTATAATAGTATTTTTTTGTATTTGGATGATAATGAGTGTGATATGTGCATGATGCATATGTGATGAACGAGTGAGTCTGTGGGTGGGGGGGGGGGGGTTGTCAGTGATGTGTAATATATTATTTCCAAAAATATCCTAAAAATGGTATACACTTTCTCTATATTCAACCAATAATGTTGCCACAATGTGGCTCTGATATACTATTAAAGAGCAAAAAGCTTAAGCTTATAGGAGTGATTAAATGTCTTTGCTACTGAGAGATGTAACTACTTGTCCATCATCATATTGGCAGCCACTGATTTCAGTGCACTGCAAATTAAACTGTTGCCAGCAAGCAGTTAAAATGTAATCTGATTATATTTTGTCTACCCTGGTTCCTCCATTCCACCCTCATCAAGATGCTAATGCAATGTTTAAATGAAACCTGTTTTCATGACATAGTTTATTTTAGCTCCACTGGGTCCCTGTGTTTCCCTGCAATGCAGGTACATCATGCATGGTTGCAAGGGCCAGCAGGGTGATACATAGCTTCCTGAAAACATCTCAGCACGCTGCCTCACTACTCCTCTCAAGAGCCCTAAATGATTGATTTCTGGAAGAAGTTATGCATATATCAAAATGCCTTGATTGGTGGATGTCAGACTGGAGTGGCCATTCATGGGCAAACTATTATTACATGTATCCACATGTGATGCTGAGCCCCCAAGACTGAAAGAGCTAAAATCCAATAAGTACATTTCAATTTACGTGTTGGTTGTTTTTTTAACACAATTGTTTGAATTTGCATGTTGCATTTAGCACAGGATTTGCATTTAGCACAGGTGTTGCACATACATTTGTTTGTTTTTGCATACATTGATACCTTCTTTATTTTGGTTGCACATCTATTTCTATTTTATACACATTTCCAAGCTGAATATTCATTTTTTTTGTAGATTGCAGCACCATCATATATACATCACTTAATATTAAAAAATTTTACTTATAATTTATTTTCATCAGTATAGATTGGGGGTAGCGCGGATTATCCACATTACACTTACATTGCTTGCATATAAAAATAAATTTATTGACCTTACCCCCGAAGAGTGGGGATGCATTTTTACGCTTCTCCATAAAGGCTCACTCAACGTTTCCACGCAAGATAACAGATATAAACTGTTTTCTAAATGGTATAGGACCCCAGATAGGATCCACCGTTTCCACCCATCTACTCCTCCAACCTGCTGGAGATGCCACACAGCTCGTGGCACCTTGCTCCACATATGGTGGGAATGCCCTCTTATTCAACCGTTCTGGTCCACTATCCACAGACAGATCTCCCAAATTACCACTCATACACCGATCTTTTCACCTGAACACTACCTTCTACACCATACCCCCACACCTCTTCACACCTATAAAAAATCTCTTTCCCTACATCTCATTAACGCAGCCAACCTCTGCATCCCTATCTTCTGGAGAAAAGACACCCCCCCTACTGTTGACGACTGGATCCGTCAGGTTGACAAAATAGCAGACATGGAACAACTGATCTGTCAAGCACATGACAACCCATCTAAATTTTCTTCTACATGGTCGTGCTGGCTCCACTATAAAACGCTCACCTCTCCGACCTCTTCCACTGCTCCCCACTCCCCGCCACACTGACCTCCCCGTAGGCGATTTTTTGGTTGGCCCCTGGCCACCCCTACTCACCTTAGCCCTGGCTGCCCCTCTGCTTAGTGGGTTCACACTCTCCTCCTGACTGTCACTGGTCCCCCGGTCCCCCCTCCCCTTATAAAATTTCCGGCTCCCTATGATTCACTGACCAGTTGCACTGTACCGTCTCACCGTGCACTTCTGGGTTCCGCAACACTGACCCCCCCCCCAATCACAGCCAGATCCCGAGAGGGGTGCTTGGGGGAGGGGAACGCCCTAGACGGTATTTACGTAAGATACCCCCCTGTCATTCCTGGTTTACCCTCCTAAAAGTCTCTCTACCCGACTCTTCACCCAGGCCTCGCGGATGGCTCCAGCTTTGATTTACACTACCACCTGGGCCATCTTCTACCCCTTGAGTTTTCTGTTTTGGCTAGATTTTGACGTACCCTGAGATGATACTCATTTAATGTCTCTTTTTTCAGGTATAATTGTATAACCATATGCACTGCTCCCCTTGCCCTTTTCGCCTGCTTGTATTCCGCCTACATTTACCTTGTTATTTGGGTTACTGCCTAGCCTGTACCTCAAGCATGTTCGCATTCTGTACTGACTTGCTTCCTGTTAAATCTTTTAAGACTTAATTAAATTTATTTGAAAAAAAAAAAAAAAATTTAATGTCTGATAGCGTAGTCTTATTGGGTAGAAATCTTTTCTATCCTTTCATCGCTGTTTGATAGGCATGTCCTACCTGATCCATGGATATCTTCCCTAAATTACTCACCTTCGAAGATGACCAGGAATCAATGTCGCATCCTCTATTCTATCACGGCTGCTGCGAAACAGACAATAGCCAGAGCTTGGAAGACCTCAGTTCTCTGCATGATCGCCACACAAAACCCAAGTCACCCAGGCGATGATACACACCAAAACTGAGGTGACACTACAAGACAAGGTGCGCAGGTACACCAAAATCTGGCAATCCTGGATTGACAAATACTTACCCCCAGATTCTGACACCGCCTTCTTGAGACTTGACCAAATCCACCACTGTGCCACCTGTTTGAGCTTCTGGGACTGTTGCCGGCGCCAACCCCAGAACCATTCCCCCTCCTTCTTTCCTTTCCTTTCCTCTTTGCTTTCCCTTAGACTACTGGATGTTTACTGTATACCTCCCCGACATTGCTTGGTCCTAGACATTCCCGAGGCTATGGCTGAGGTGGAGGATCTAATTGTCAGCTCTTTTCACTTCTTTTAATCTTAGAATATTTAAAATGTTTGAAATTATGTTCACTACCATAGCCTACCGGATCTTTTTTTTCTACACCTATATTTACCCTTTGGAGCTGTTAACATTATATTCTTTTGTTTCTCTCCCTGTGTGGAGAACTATTTTCATTTGATGTTACCTTGCTTGTGATGGCCTTTATATCATACAATAAAATGTTTGAATTAAAAAAAAAATGCATTTATTGTTGTATTATTTATGGCAGCTGTTTTGATTTGTGTATTTATATATCCACCCAGAGTTCAGCTTTAAGTCACTTTAAAATAATTCTGCATAAATCACATAGCAGGGTTATGGCATAGTTTGGTTTTAATTTCTTCATTACAAAAGCCTGAAACTATTTGTGGAATTAAATTATAGGCATTTCAAGCATCATTAGCCTGCTATTTTTTATTGGTACATAATGCATAGGCGGCTATTCATAATAAAAAAAGTAAGATAGTAATGTGTTGTTGCCCGTGGTGACGTCCAGGTTAATTTTTTTCTACTCAGGGAAAATGAAACATGGAATCAGGCTACTCATCATGGTCAACAGCTCACCGTTTCCTGTTTTCTTTCTTTCCTTTCATTTTTTTTATACTAGCCCCTTCTGAGCCCTATGGCATTTGACAATACAATGGTTACATTCCATAAGTCTGACATCATAATATAAGTGCATGAAAGCAAAATGTAACATTACTATAATGTAGATGTGTTCTGTGTATACAGGCAATACAACCTTCTTTTGTACAAGCCCGTGATCAGGTCAGCAAGATGCAGTATTATGCATCAATTGGACATACACCGACAGCTGACAGTTCTTATACACCATGTCTGCAAGATTCTTAGATCCAGGTTGACAGCATTATTATTTTTAGGTAAATTTTTAATGGAGTTTTAAAAAATAATTGTGTGTTAGCAAATTTCACCAAGTTTTTGTGCTTGCCTAACATTTGTTTGTAGCAATCACATTAGCCCATACCTGGTGTTAGGTATATAGTATGTCCCAGCATCATTGGCTAGTTCCTGGCTGACCTTAGATACTCTTTGGATGGCAGAGCATGATATAGTAGTCCTGCAGTAGCTGAAGACCCACCGATTACATATGGCTACGGCTTTAGAGGTGATCTTTAATCCCTTGCTACTGAAATTTAACTCCTTCGTAAAAATCACCTAATTTGCTGCACACTGCCAATGTACTGCTATTGAGCTGATTGTCAATAAGTGGTTAAATCTTTCAGTAGTAACAGATTAAAATCCCCATTGTAGACCTAGGCTATCACTATTCTAACTCCTACAATGCATTTTTTGCAACTGAATAATGACTCTGTGGGCAGTCATATATCAATACTGAGTTGTGAATTTCATAAAAGAGCAAATTGCTATTAACAAAATTTCATTGAAACCAGAGGTATGTGGAAAACAATGAACCTTCAATACCTTTGTTTTTCATAGTATGCACTAGTCATAAAAACATCTGAACACAAAAAGTTCTACCTGTCACAAATCTTGGCAATTCATATGGGTCATGTGATGAAAAAATCAGAGGGGTTCGGATCAGTAAAAAACACATCAAAATGATTCCTAGATCCAAATATGGAGTTATGTAGAAATGTTGGTGTTCCCTAAAAGTTGTGCTTGGTCCTTTTATTCCTCTTGGTCCTTCTTATTGGTCAATGGGGTCATCTATCACATCATTGAAGGACCAATAGGGAAGGTCAAGAGGTGTAAAGGGGTTCGGTCAAACGTGACATTTACAGGAAAGGTCAAGATTTACCTTTTAGCCACACATAGTTCTGGATCTATCGGTCGGTTTATTATGCAGTTTTCACTACATATCATTTTTGATGTATTAAAGGTTCTAAAGCCTCAAGTTTTTTTACCTTAACCACTTGCCACCAAATCACGTACCTGGTACGTCATCTGACTTTAAGTGGTTGTACTCGGTTGTACTGGCACCATTTTTTAGAGCTGATGGTCGGCTCTCTTTCAATAGCAACCGGAAGGCTCCACAGCTCTCTCAGGCTCTCCAGTCCCACTGGGAGATCCGAGCTACCAGATGACAAGTCCGCCTGCTGGCCAGAGACCCATACAAAGCCAGAATCTCTGCTGTGGTAACCCAGAAGCGATGACATGTCATCACTTTCGGTTTACCTGGCTGTCATCGGTGGCATTTTATGAAAATTGAAAGTATTAAAAAATGCAGATCTTGGTGTTTTGAATGCTTTTAAGTGCAAAGGAGGGGTTTGGGGTCTTATTAACCCCAGATCCCTCCATAAAGAGTACCTGTCATGTCCCTATTGCTATCACAAGGATGTTTACATTTCTTGTGACAGCAATAAAAGTGATAAAAAAAAAAATGAAAGTAACACTGCAAAATGTAAAAAAAAATTCTGAATTAATAATAAAAAAAATGCATGTGTTTTGTGGCATGACGGCGCGTGCATTTAAGGGTTAAAACAGAATAAGGAGGTAACATAACACCTTCTCGCAGCCTGTCCACTGTGGATCTCTCTTCAGGGTGCCAACCCTTGTGTAAAAAAGTCCTTAAAGAAATACTAGTAAATAGGAAACTCACAAACTGTTCATTTCAAAGGATGTCAGTTCTAGAATGGGTTACATTGCTCAGTGTGGTTAGTATTTGCGCAGTCTGATGCTGCATGATTTGCTCATCACATCTAATTACTTTCAATACACTACAGCAACGCCTGTGTGAAAAACTGAGGTTATGGAGCAGGTAGGCTAAGCTCCTTGTATTCATCTCAAGGTTTAATTTTCAGTTTTCACAGGAGTGCACCTTTAAAGGGAAACTAAAAAGATTTAAAAAAAAGTTATCCAAGTATTCTTAACTCAAAAAAACACCTTCTGTTGCTCTCAGCCTCCTTTGAATCTCCTTTTTGTTTTTTGTTTTTTGCTGTAATCTGATTTCCTGTTAGAGGGTGGCTATGTTTGTTCTCCATGGTTCCCATGTATGTATTACATAGCCACCTTCTTTTGCTCCCTCCTAAGATGGACTGTGGACTGTGGGATTTGTAATGTGCATAAAGCAGTGTACATGCATGCAACTAACATGCACTGGTCATCAGGGACGTGCGGTGAGGTCAGTGGCTGGTGAGACACTGGTTAGTATCAGAGCCAGATACACACAGGTTACATACTCCGCGATCGTTAGGGCGAGAGCAATAATTCTAGCCCTAGACCTCCTCTGTAACTCTAAACATGTAACCTGTAAAAAAATTTAAAGCATCACCTATGGCGATTTATAAGTACTGAAGTTTGGCGCCATTCCACATGTTAAGTGTCTCTTTTTTTTATTTTTTTATTATTTACTCGGTGTAACATCTTTCACATTATACAAACAAATCAGGCTAACGTTAATGTTTTTTTTTTTTTATAAAATAAAAAAAATTTGTTTAAAAAAACTGGGTTTAAAAAAATTGCTGCGCAAATACCGTGTGACATAAAAAGTAGCAACTACCACCATTTTATTCCCTAGGGTGTCTGCTAAAACAATATATATAATGTTTGGGGGTTCTGAGTCATTTTCTAGCAAAAAAAAAAAAAATTATGATTTTTACATGTAGGAGAGAAGTGTCAGAATTGGCCTTGGTGGCAAGGGGTTAATTACCATAAGTAAGTAATATACAAATAATTATTATATATTGTTTTTAGGGTAATTTACTATATTTTCTAAATCTGTACTCAGAGATCACAGAGGACATTACTAGGAGGCAGAAAAACAAAGTCAGAAACAATTTTATGAAAAATAGATTACAGTTCCAATAAATAATGTATGTGTATGGATTATAACTGGAGAATAAGAATATCGTTTAGTGTCACTTTAAATTGATTTACAGGCCAAGGGAGTAGATTAATGTGCAAGAATGTATATATGTTTACTTTTACTGAGCCAAAAGTAGGATTAAACGAAGAAAGGGATGTTAATGGATATGATAGGCAGCCTCCATACAGGCAGCAGGTTAATATGCATCCTTTTAGAGTGGAACATATTAAAACATATACATTTATGGTGACACCTCAACAATAATTGAGTACTATATGCTATAGAACACATAAATACAGGGTGACAGCCCATCCTTATACACACAACTTGTACAGGATCCACTTGCCGTATGTACACAGCTCATCCAGGATACAGTATTTGAGTGGTGACAGCC
The DNA here is from genome assembly GCA_028564925.1 of Lithobates sylvaticus. Classification (NCBI taxonomy): domain Eukaryota; kingdom Metazoa; phylum Chordata; class Amphibia; order Anura; family Ranidae; genus Lithobates; species Lithobates sylvaticus. Next base: position 203,591,097 of record CM053026.1, on the reverse strand, counting down.
TCGTTTACTCAGTTTATACAAGATATGTATGTATTGCTTTTCCTCTATATACAGTACAACTTGTTCTGGATATGTACTTATTGGTCAAATGATAAATTGCTAGCAATAGACTGAAATACATTTCCATAAACCTCAGTATGATGATGGCTTAATTCTCTTTCAGGAAATTATAGTACTGAAAGCAACATGATTATTTAGAAAGAGCTGTAGCTGACTTCTGATTTATGTCACAGGACTCCCAGTTGTGGTATGGACCACCTTTATTGGCCCATTATCCAATCAGAATTCCATTAGTGCCCACTAACACCTTATCAGAGTAGACCTGGGCTTGGGAGGAGGGGCAAGTTGGCATTTGCCCCCAGGGCCAGAAAAACCTGGTGGCACTAAGTAGAGAACAGCTGCTGGGATTATGTAACTATCAGCCTCTAGTTCAGACCTGCAATATACTGGCATCTACCTCCTTTTTGGCTGTGAGATACTATTTGGTACATATGTCAACCAAGAAAATACAGGCTTCAGCTAAATCCCCACCCATTGCCAATGACCCAACTGATGCATGTCACCTGTACAATTAAGCACAATTGTGGTGAAAGGCCTCAGAGGGGCATTGCTAACGGGCAGGGGATGTAGCTGAAGCTTGTGTTTTCACTAAGCAATGTGGTTGACATACAGGTGCATCTCAAAAAATTAGAATATCATCAAAAAGTTATTTATTTCAGTAATTCAATTCAAAAAGTGAAACTCATATATTATATAGAATCATTACACACAGCGTGATATATTTCAAGCATTTCCTTCTTTTAATTTTGATGATTATGGCTTACAGCTAGTGAAAACCCAAAAGCCTGTATCTCAGAAAATTTAAATATTACATAAGACCATTAACCACCTGAGATCCAGGCCAATTCTGACATTTTTCTCCTACATGTAAAATTCCAAATTTTTTTGCTAGAAAATTACATAGAACCCCCAAACATTATATATGTTTTTTTAGCAAAGACCCTAAAGAATACAATGGCGGTCGTTGCAACTTTTTATCTCGCACGGTATTTGCGCAGCAATTTTTCGAACGCGTTTTTTTCAGAAAAAAAACCAGTTTCCTGCTTAAAAAAAAAAAAAACAAAACAGTAAAGTTAGCCCAATTTTTTTGCATAATGTGAAAGATGAAGATACGCCGAGTAAATAGATACCCAACATGTCACGCTTCAAAATTGCATGCGCTTGTGGAATGGCGCCAAACTTTGGTATTTAAAAATCCCCATAGTCGACACTTTAACATTTTTTACTGGTTACATATTTTGAGTTACAGAGGAGGTCTAGGGCTAGAATTATTGCTCTCGCTCTAACGTTCGTGGCGATACCTCACATGTGTGGTTTGAACACCGTTTTCATATGTGGGCGGGACTTACGTATGCGTTCGCTTCTGCGTACGAGCTCGCGGGGACAGGGCGCTTTAAAATTTTTTTTTTTTCTTTTTATTGTTCATTTTACTTTATTTTTTTAGTTCAACAACTTAAAAAAAAAAAAAAAAAATATTTGATTACTTTTATTCCTATAATTGCACTCCACATATAAGGAAAAAAGAGATGCTTCCAATAGTGAAGTAGAGTAAACCATTTATTTCAACAGCACACAAAATTCCTCAACCATTGTACTCACATCCTTCATATAAAAATAAGGCACTTCAGCATAACTTTTCAACAGGAAACAAGGACCCAGCAGTGGTGACCCGATATATTATGGTCTCGGCGGACCCGGCGTTAATACCAATATGTCTCACCCTCCACGCTGTCTCCTTTCTCTTTCACTTCACACGGCACAGCACACCCAGTAACTGGAACGTTGAATGTTAAATGCTCCTCACAGTTGCCATGTAACCATACCCAGACATGTTTCACCGAAGTGGCTTAATCATTGGTGAGGGGGTGAAATTATTACCTAAACATTTTTTCGTAAATTAAGGTAAAAAAATGTTTAGGCTTTAGAACCACTTTAGGTTGAATTCCTGCTGTGAGCTTGCAAATAGATTTGTATTTCAGTCCAGCAAGACCTAGGATTAAACACAGCTTTGACAGATTGCACAGTTAGGCCAGTGACCTGACTTTGCTCCTCTGTAATTATGCAGTGCAGCTGGGTCACATTGTTGTTCCAGCCTGTGATTGGACAGTAGAGGAGCAGCAGCAGACTGAAAAGTTTAGTAGACTGCTCATTTCTTTCAGCAGTGTGTTCCTTGTCAGCATATTCAGTATACACCACACCGGATTGATTACTAGAGCGGCCCGTCTACTAGTCTGAGCACTGATGTACAAGGATCTACAAGAAGAGGCTTATACTAAGTCAAAACCATGTCCTTGACCTCTTAATGATGGTAAAACAAATCTTAGCACCTGTAGGCTGTGAGGAAGAAGGTATCCCTTCGAAACGCATCAGCCAGCAGTGGTCCTCATGTCCTTTCTTTTGTCATCTGGAGACTGTCGATATCAGACCAATTGCCTTAAGTTTAAGGCTTTCACATTGCGGTTTTCTTTCACATGCTTGTGAGTAGTTTTTAATTAACCGCTTGCCGACCGCCTCACGCAGATATACTGCGGCAGAATGGCACGTACAGGCAAACTAACGTACCTGTATGTGGCCCTTTAAGAAGCGCCCTGCGGGCATGCGCACGGCAAGCTCCGTGAGTCGGGTCGCTGGTCCTGCGGACTCGATCGCCGCAGGGATACCCGCGATCGTCTCACGGAAAAAGAGAATTTTTTATATCTTTTTGGGGGATATTTATTATAGCTAAATGTAAAAAATAATGAATTTTTTTCAAAATTGTCACTCTTTTTTTTTCCGCAAAAAATAAAAACCGCAGGGGTGATCAAATACCACCAAAAGAAAGCTCTATTTGTGGAAAAAAAAGGACGTCAATTTTGTTTGGGAGTCACGTCGCACGATGCAGTGGCGAATCGCAAAAAGTGCTCTGGTCAGGAGGGGGGTAAATTCTTCCGGGGCTGAAGTGGTTAATTCTTTTAATAAACCTATCAAAGGATAATGCACAAGGCTGGTGCGCCCTCTTTTTCTTTATTCTGTACATAAAATAGGATCAGATGTGAAACCATTGTGTGAGAAGAGAAGCTGTTTCCCAAGGATATAAGAAATTACCAGAACAAGCTTGTCTTGCATGCCCAGTATAAGTACAATTATGGAAGCTTGTACAAAGCAAATGGCAAAACTCAGACAAGATATTGAGCCCTGTTCTTTGATCTTACTACAGGATTAGAACTCTCCATAGCTGATGGTTATATTGTCTGTGCATCTCATTGTTTACTTGTACCAGAGACCTTAAAGCTGAAGTTTTGTTTTTTTGTGGCTATAGCACCAAATACATGTGGAATTGTGCACATAAACCCAGGTATATATAGTTATTAAAAGAGATACCTCCACATGAATGTTGCAACAAGGTCCAGTTGCAGGAACTCCTGAGCATGAAGCAGTATGTGTTTTTGTGTCCGAGACCTGAAGACAAGATCATCAGTCATGGGGAGATCCTCCAACCAGCCTGGAATAGAGCTTCTCACCGACAGGAAACTGTGGTGTGGCACTGGAACTCAGAGTCAACCTATCTACACTGTGCTTTAGTCCGTTACTAGTCGTTTCTAATCTGACATGCATCTGGACCTCTAACTACCAGATATGACTATGATGATATGACTATGATATGACTATAAGCCTATGCTGCTTATTGAGCCCTAAGCTAAAAATATCTATAGAAATCCAAACCAGAAGGGACGTGGTTTACTAGAATAACATGAGCTGCATATAAACCCTGTTGCAATAAACAGGTTCACCTGCTAATGTACTGGAAGGTGACCACTACACACATACAGTAGCACAGACCTAGCTATCTGGCACTGTGCATGTGAAATAATAGCAATTCTCTGTCTGTCACAAACATTCAGAAACGTACTCAAGAAACAATGGGCAGCCATAGTTAAACTACTGGAACATAGGAATACTTGCATAATAGTCTCTGCTTCTGACCTGGGTGAAAATACAGAAGCAGAAGCAGCTTCTGTGTGTATATGGCCATGTGGCTCAGTTCTCTATCTTCACTTCCACCCTCAGGGGTTTTCAAAGCCTCTCCCCAAGACAGGAAGTGTTAATTAATTAATTAATTAATTAATTATACATAACACTGTGATATTGGCAGCTAACAGTAGAGGGCAGCAGATACCTACACACTCCATATCTACTCTGCTTCCCAGACTATAGGACACAACAGTTTACCCCTCCAAGGTCTGCTTCTTTAAAATCTAATTTCTCCCTAACGTTGAGCCACCAGCTACACACTTCCAGCCCATGTACTCCCCTGTAAGATGTAAAACCCAAAAAGACCTCCATACAATTAAATACTGTGTAGCGCCCTGCTCCTGATGGGAAGACGCTATAAATAGAAATTTAGTTTTGTATGAGCTGTAGTTTACCTCAGACTAATTATGTTAAAAATTCTGGTTCTGTTCCAGTTCAGCTGGGTTGTGTTGTTTTCCCCTTGGCGCCCTCGTAGTTGGCCAAGGTTGGAAATTGCAACAAGCTGGGTGTATTGAGTGCCTCTTTGCCTGGAAACAGTCAGTAGGAGCGGTCTACCCACTGTGCATTTTGGGAGAGGGTACTTAAGGGACAAACCCTGTGATAGGGTGTGTTCCGACCTGATGGCCCTCCTGGCCTAAGGTGTGCTGCTGCCTTTTAAATTGTCTCTGGGCCGGCTGGCCCGAGGCTTCGTTACTGAAAGGTAGGCCCAGAAGTCTTGGGGCCAACCAATCCAGGGGTGGTCCTGTGCTGTCTTGCCTGCGGGAAGAAGCCAAGCAACTGGAGGATCCAGGGGAGGACTTTTCAGAGAGAGGACCGAGCAGCAAGGCCAGTGCCTCTAAAAGACCCTGGAGACTCAGTTGGAGGACGCATCCCGGGTCATCTACCTCACAGTACCGCCGGTTCGGCTGAAAGAAACTGGTAACTGTGTGACTGTTCTTTGACATTGCAAAAGTTACCGGTTACACAATCCTGTGGCAGAGGGTTGTGCAACGGTTCCACTAAATCTTCAAGTCTGTGGCAGAGACTATGACCGAGCATCGCATCGGCTGCTAGGTCAGTGAGAGAGGCCTATCTGGTGGTTGCTGGATCCAGTTGTGGAGTTGTTTTGTCCTCTGGATCAAGAAGTACCTGTAATTATAAGGTACCTGAATTCCCCTTATCCCTCCATCCCTCTATAGGAATGTCTTTTTGTCAATGAAGCATTGGAAAAAGGGCTAAGTGTCGGAGCTGAAATCTATGAGAAAACTTTTTAATGGGACCTCTATGACGGACACGGTGGAGCGGTGAGGTAACGGTAAGCCCAATTAAATACCAGCAGCTCCTTCGGGGGTAAGTGCTACAACTGCATTCATGATGCAAAGTACAGGGAGTGTAAGGATGCAGGTAGCATCTAGTCCAGGGTTTCTCAACTCCAGTCCTCAAGGCGCCCCAACAGGTCATGTTTTCAGGCTTTCCATTATTTTGCACAGGTGATTTGATCAGTTTCACTGCCTTAGTAATTACCACAGCCGTTTCATCTGAGGGAAATCCTGAAAACATGACCTGTTGGGGCGCCTTGAGGACTGGAGTTGAGAAACCCTGATCTAGTCGACAGTGAGAAAAAAAGAATCTGCAGCAGATCGAGCAAAGAATGGCTATACACTACACATATGTCGGCCAAAGCTTTCTGGAGTTCCCTTTTAAATGTATAAATACTGTTGGCATTAACAATCATTATAACTATACAGTTATTAATATTAATATATTTATTATGTGTCATAGCTATATGCTGCCTCCCAGTAAAAGTTATTAATATTTTTGTTTTTCTGCTCGTGTCAGTGACAGTGCTGTCATTTCATTAAATTCTATTAGTCCGAGTTCCTCCAGCATGGCTCTATCAGCTTGCAGGGTAATGGATGTGCAAGGAGGAGAGTATACTTGTGTTTGCATGGACCATTATTCCTCTCTCTGTGTCAAGTTTTCATTCCATCACACTTATAATGAGTGCCCTCGTAATGATTTCCTGATGCTTTCCGGCCGAGAAATACTACAAACTTACAATGCCTCATTTAGCATTTAGCTTTGCATTAGTGAAATAACTGCTTGGTTGTTTTCTATGCAAGTATGGTAATGTGTTTATGCAAATATGCATTTTTTTTAAGGAAAGGAAATCAGGCAAGCTAATGTAATGAAAGGTTGACAGGACTGCAAAAAATGTGATAACCCAACTAAACTGGCAAGCTGTTAAAGGTTTACCCACCACCTGGATTTTTTTTTCTGGTATGTTAAAGTTTTCTTTTTTAGGATTTCTTTTTTTTATTTTCACCTGGTGATTTAGCCAATAGGTCTGTTGTTTTTCACAAGCGGTTGTAGCAGTTAGGAGCGTTGAGACAAACCATAACCACTGACAAGGGTGCTTCCAATGATCAGCTTTTATTTATATATGTAAAACCTTTATTCAAAAGGAAAAAAAAAAAGATGTTGCTGTAACTGCTTGTGTAACTGCAGTGTGAGCTGGATTTTGGCTTAAATTTGTTAGTGTATTTAAATCTGCTAGTACATTTAACACTCCCCCTAGATCAACAATGCTGCTGTCTGCTGTGCCCCTTTGCTCCTTCATCCAGTGTGTAGGCACTCTAATACAGGAGGTGTGCTACTGGCCAGAACACCAGGTGAAAATACAGGGAGAAAAGGCCATTAAAAAAAAGAAAACGCATGTAGCCACCACATCTAAGGATAGGTAATCTGCAATATATTTCGCCTTTTGGTTTTTGGTTTAATACCATTTTAAAGCCAACTTTAATGAAACCAATTTCAAATTTGGTGGAAGGGTTTGCATCATTTGACGATTCTTATATCTTCTTGAATGGTAATGTTTTTCTGCAATAAGCATACCTCCCAACTTTTTTAGATGGGAAAGAGGACCATACAGTATTATAGCGCACACTATGTGAACAAAGGACAATGCCCCTGTTATGCAGACCATGAAGAAATGATACACAGGAAATTATTGGTTACACTAACCAACGCTGTATCCTGGCCTAGGCTGACAAGGCCCAGGCCTAGGGCAGCACTTTGCAGGGGGGCAGCACAGAAAGAGTCCACTGTTAGTGTAGCGCCAGTCTAATGGGGTGGACTGGGCTGAGAGGCAAATTAGTCTAGCACCCCCATAAAGCGGCCGCACTGCTTCCGATATGCAGGCGGCTGGCATCCCGCAACTGTGGGGGGGGGGGGCGCCGCTTCTAATTTTGACTGTCCTCTCATCCTGGACCACAAACCTTCCTCACTGTGCTATGTTTTCTGCTGCACCATTGGCATGGTTATATCTTCTTAGTCCTCTCCATAAAATTATCAGAAATTTGTGCTTAAAGTAGAACTATAGGCGACACTTTTTTTTTCCCTTTTGGATAGAATAATGTCCCGTACACACAAGCGGAAATTCTGTCAGGAAAAGTCAGATGAGAGCTTTTGGTCCAAAAATGCGACCGTGTATGCTCCATCGGACTTTTGCTGGCCGAATTCCTGCCAGCAAACGATTGAGAGCATGTTCTCAATTTTTCGGTCGGAAAAAGTTTCGATCGGAAATTCTGATCGTCTGTACCAATTCCGACGCGCAAAATTCCTACGCATGCTCGGAAACAATTTGACGCATGCTTGGAAGCATTGAACTTAATTTTCTTGGCTCGTCGTAGTGTTGTACGTCACTGCGTTCTTGATGGTCGAAAGTTCAGCGAACTTTTGTGTGTATGCAAGCCAAGCTTGAACGGAATTCCGTCAGAAAAACTATCCAAGATTTTTCAGACGGAAATTCTGCTCGTGTGTACGTGGCATAAGTGAGGGTTATAGCCCCTGTCAGTTTATTTTTTTACCATCCCTGTCCCATTGCAGAGATTTCCCTTCACTTCCTGCCCCAAATTCCTGCAAATTAAGAGAATCCATTGCCCCCAGAACTAGTGTCCCCACTCGAAAATTTCAGGTCGGGTCTTAAACAGCAAGGGGTGTGGCCTTGACAGGAAGGGGTAGGTCATATTTAAATTAGGGGTTGCACGAGTTTAGTCAGGCCTAGGGCAGAACAAAACCTAAATACACTACTGACACTCATGGAATAATTCAGAGGCTGGATGAAATATTTTAGTGCAGTATAAAACTTAGGGAATTCCCCATGACGTTCCCATGCGTCAGAGGGGGGCGGGGTTACCAGGTGGCCCCGCCCTCCGTTATAAAAGAACTGTCAGCCCAAGCGAAGCCTCACACACCGGGAGCCTCCCATTGCGAGGAGTGGCCCAAGAAGAGACCGACGCCGTGGAAGAAGATACCGACGCCCTGGAAGAAGATACCGACGCCGTGGAAGAAGATACCGAAGACCCAGCGGGAGCCTCCCATTGCGCGGATCGGCCCAGAAGAGACACCGATGCTGGACGAGAAGGCCAAGAAGAAGCGGATCGGAGGAGGAAGAAGAAGATGGAAGAAAAAGATGCCGGAAGGAGAAGATGAAGAAAGGAAGAACAGAAGAAAGAAGATTTTAATAAAGGAATTGTCAAAGACCGTCTCCTGTCATTTTTACTATTTTTGACACTTTTTTGGTGAAATGGTAGGGGTACTTTTGTACCCCCTTACCATTTCACACAGGGGGGGGGGGCGGGATCTGGGGGTCCCCTTGTTAAAGGGGGCTTCCAGATTCCGACAAGCCCCCCGCCCGCAGACCCCCACAACCACCGGCCAGGGTTGTGGGGAAGAGGCCCTTGTCCTCATCAACATGGGGACAAGGTGCTTTAGGGGTCTTAGACCCCCAAAGCATCCTCCCAATGTTGAGGGCATATGGCCTGGTACGGTTCAGGCGGGAGGGGGGGGCGCTCTCGTCCCCCCCTCTTTTCCTCTGGCCTGCCAGGTTGCGTGCTCGGATAAGGGTCTGGTATGGATTTTGAGGGGGACCCCACGCCATTTTTTTTGGCTGGGTTAACCCTTAAAATCCATCCCAGGCCTCAAGGGTCTGGTATGGATTTTGAGGGGGACCCTACGCCATTTTTTTTTTATTTTTTTGGCTGGAGTCCCCCTTAATATCCATCCCAGACCTGAGGGGCCTGGTTATTGAATTTGGGGGGACCCCTACGCTTTTTTTTTTATTTTTTTTTATTTTTTATCAATGACTTTTTTTTTATGAATGAGTTTCAATGAATGACTGTTCTCTGTATTACGGGACCCGACAATTAACATTAGCCGCGAGTGATTTTAAATCGCTTTCTTTTCTGCAAAAATGACACTATTTGCAGAGACAGTTCTAAGCACAGGAAACATGCGCCCCTTTATATGCATACTATAGACACCCCCCAGGTACGAAATTTAAAGGAATATTACACTTTTATTGTTTCACTTTAATCATTATTAAAATCACTGCTCCCGAAAAAACGGACGTTTTTAAAAGTTTTTTTTGCATTGATACATGTCCCCCTGGGCAGGACCCAGGTCCCCAAACACTTTTTATGACTAACTTTTTAAAAATAAAGGACTTCAATGACTGTTCTCTGTATTAAAAGCACTCGCGGCTATATGAATATCAATTCATATAGCCGCGAGTGCTTTTAAAAAGCAACATTAAATCCCCGAACACCGGACCCGAACCCGAACATACAGTCAATTGTTCGGGTTCGGGTCCGGGACCCGAACACCCTAAAGTCCGGTACGGACCCGAACTTTACAGTTCAGGTTCGCTCAACCCTAATTATGACCAGTAATAGTTGAGTCAAACTAAAAATGTAGGTGATGCTAATGTCATTTCAAAAAACACTTTCAATCTATTTGAATGTGCAACTTTCATTAAAAAACATTCCAGGTGATCTTGCAACAAAGATCCCTGTTCAGGCACTTCCTCTTATATGGTGACAACACTTTGAGGTTGATTTACTAAAGACAAACAGACTGTGCACTTTGCAAAGTGCAGTTGCCGTATGCAGGTGCTGTTGCTCCAGAGCTTAGTAAATAAGGTAAGGGTCAGGTTTGGGGCTTGGAAATGGATTGAGTTCCTTCCTCCACTTTTTCTCTGTTCTCTTTTTCAATCCCCCCCCCCCTTTGTGTTTTATGCTTCTCCCTGGGGCGGTTGTGTGTTTTCTAAGTCTACGGAGACGGAATTGTGGGATTAGATACCCCCTGTTAATCCTTCTCAATGCCTTCCGGGAATGTTACTATGATGCATTGTGTACATTATTCTTAACCCTTATGTGGTGGATCTGCATTGTGCAAACCTTTGTGTGGTCCTGTAATTGATGTGTGAGTCAGTTAACCGCTGGCCGTCTGCCTCGCGCAGATATACTGCGGCAGAAGGGCACGTACAGGAAAACTAACGTATCTGTACATGGCCCTTTAAGAGGCAGCCCGTGGGTGCGTGCTGCCGGCGGCAAGCTCCGTGAGTCGGGTCGCAGGTCCCTCGGACTTGATCGCCTCACGGAGAGGAATAACGGGGAGATGCTAATGTAAACAAGCATCTCTCCGTTCTGCCTAGTGATAGTGTCACTGATCTCTGCTCCCTGTGATCGGGAACAGAGATCAGTGATGTGCCACACGTAGCCACGCCCCCCCCACAGTTAGAAACAGTGACATGCCACATGTAGCCACGCTTCCCCCCTCAGTTATGGCCCGTACACACGATCCGAATATCGTACGAAAACGATCGTCCGAGGAAGGATCGTACGATTTTCAGATCGTGTGTACACTACTTCCGACAGCCGATCACGACCGTTCATCCGATATTATTCGATCGGACATGCACGGAAATTTTCCTCGTACGATTCTAGATCGTACGATTTTCGTTTAGTCAGTATAGTTGGTAGGGGAACCACCGCTCCAGGATAATCCACACAACTGAGGTTTGCAGCTTCTCCTAAGATAGAGAGACCCAGGTGCAGGCACGTTTCACACTACCAGGAGTGCTTACTCATAGCGACATATGACATATGAGTAAGCACTCCTGGTAATGTGAAACGCATTAGCGATTTTTGCTTTGCTGTGACCCACATTTGTGTGATTTTGTTTCACAAATAAAAGGCATTGAAATTTATTTTGGAGTGCGGCCGTGCAGAGTCTTTTCAATCTATCGTCATTAGTCAGTATAGTTGTCGTCCGAAAATACACTACAAATACATTACAACACATGACATCACTTCCGATTTTTTTTTTCCTATTGTACGAGAATTTTCGTGACTTTATTGGCTATTCAATTTCCACTTGCGATTATTAACCGAAAAACGGTTGTACGATCGGTCGTACGATATTCGGATCGTGTGTACGGGGCATTAGAAACACTCCCCAAGACACACTTAACCCCTACACTGCCCCCTAGTGATTAACTCCCTTCATTGCCAGTGTCATTTACACAGGAATCAGTGCATTTGTATAGCACTGATTGCTGTATAAATGACAATGGTCCCAAAAATGTGTCAAAAATGTCCGATGTGTGCGCCATAATGTCGCAGTCACAATAAAATTCGCAGATCGCCGCCATTACTAGTAAAAGAAAAATTATTAATAAAAATTCCATAAAACTATCCCCTATTTTGTAAACGCTATAACTTTTGCGCAAACCAATCAATAATCGCTTTACCAAAAATATGTAGAAGAATACGTATCGGCCTAAACTGAGTAAAAAAATGTTTTTTATATATTTTTGGGGGATATTTATTAGAGCAAAATGTAAAAAATAATGCTCTTTTTTGGTTTATAGCGCAAAAAATAAAAACCGCAGGGGTGATCAAATACCACCAAAACAAAGCTCTATTTGTGGGGAAAAAAAGGACGTCAATTTTGTTTGGGAACCCTGTCACAGGACCGTGCAATTGTCAGTTAAAGCGACGCAGTGCCGAATCCCAAAAAGTGCTCTGGTCATGAAGGGGGTAAATTCTTCTGGGGGTTTATCTGTTGAAAAAAAAGGTAAGGCTTTACTTTGCAAAGAGTACCCAATCAAGTGCAAGGAACATTTTAAAAAACAACATTTATGCACATGATTGGATGATGGAAGTCAGCAGAGCTTCTGCTTATTTACTAAGCTCTGGAGCAACTGTACTTTGCAAAATGCACAGTCTTTTTGCCTTTAGTAAATCAACCCTTTTGTCTCTGTCTCCCAAGCTTTGTCACCCTGTTACTCGAGCTTCACATAACCACTTCAGCCCCGGACCAATTGGCAGCCAAAGGACCAGGCCCCTTTTTGCGATTCGGCACTGCGTCGTTTTAACTGACAATTGCGCGGTCGTGCGACGTGGCTCCCAAACAAAATTGGCGTCCTTTTTTCCCACAAATAGAGCTTTCTTTTGGTGGTATTTGATCGCCCCTGCGGTTTTTATTTTTTGCGCTATAAACAAAAATAGAGCGACAATTTTGAAAAAAATGCAATATTTTTTACTTTTTGCTATAATAAATATCCCCAAAAAATATATAAAAAAACATTTTTTTTCCTCAGTTTCGGCCGATACGTATTCTTCTACATATTTTTGGTAAAAAAAATAGCAATTAGCGATTATTGATTGGTTTGCGCAAAAGTTATAGCGTTTACAAAATAGGGGATAGTTTTATAGCATTTTTATTAATATTTTTTTTTTTTACTAGTAATGGCGGCGATCAGCGATTTTTATTGTGACTGCGACATTATGGCGGACACATCGGACATTTTTGACACATTTTTGGGACATTTGTCATTTATATAGAATTCAGTGCTATTTAAATAGCACTGATTCCTATGTAAATGACAGTTGTAGTGAAGGGGTTAACCACTAGGGGGCGGGGATGAGTCAGTGTGACGTGTTGTGTTTATTTTACTGTAGGGGGGCGTGGCTGTACGTGTGACGTCATTGATCGGCGTTCCCGATGACAGGGAACCGCCGATCACTGACAGTCAGTGTAGGAAGCGCGGGGAGAGGTTTGTTTACACAAACCTCTCCCCGTTCTTCAGCTCCGTAACCCGATCGCAGGACACCAGCGGCGATCGGGTCCGCTGGTCCCGCGGCCGGGGTCACGGAGCTCCCGACCGGGTCGCGAGCGCGCCGCTATCGGCGCGCACGCGACCCACAGGCAGGCACATGCACGATCACGTACAGGTACGTGATTCTGCCTGCCCGTGCCATTTTGCCGACGTATATCGGCGTTAGGCGGTCGGGAAGCGGTTAAAGACTATCATTTCAGCACACATTATGGCATGGTCTACTGTTGTTATCATAAGGAAGCCCACCTTGAGAGACGCCATGCTGTCATTTCTGGAGTGCATGCATTTAGGCAGGGAGTGGACAACAGACACAGAGGGGGGTATTTACTAAAACTGGTTCACACAGAATCTGTTTATAGTAACCAATCAGCTTCTAATTTCAGTTTGTTCAATTAAGCTTTGACAATAAAACCTGAAAGCTGACCGGTTGTTATGCACAGCTGCACCAGACTTGTGTGCACCAGTTTTTGTAAATCTCTGAGTGCTTTAGCAAACAAAATGACATCCAGTTAGGCCCCATGCACACGAGATGCTGTTAAACGCACATTCAGTGGCAGTTGGACACTTTTTTCAACTGCCCCTGAATGCATGCAATGTTATCCTATGTTTCCATGTACACAGTCTAATTTTTTCCCGTTTTTATGCAGTTGCGTTTAACCTCGTTTTTCCAGAAGCAAAAAAAAAGGGTTCAGACACTATGCTTTTCCACATTTCAGATGCAAAACGCGGCTAAATGCGCCTAAACGCAGCACCCGTGTTTAGCCGCGTTTGCGTTTATAAGCGTTTTTAAAGGAACCCAATTCTTTGGACCAGAAAACTCAGAAATATGATGGTAAACCATAAAAAATAAAAAATAAATTGGTTTAAAATGTCGTAATTACTTTAGATAGTTCATAGAGCATATATAGTCACTGATGCAATGCCATAAAAAAAACTCTATTTTTTTAGGTTGCTTAGACAATGAGGAATGCCTCCACTTCTTTGCCCCAACCCTTCATCCAATTTCTAATCTAATCAGTGACTCCACCTAGTCTGACCAAAGCATAGCAATGTCTTTTTTTCACAAAGAAAAACCTGCATGCCAATGTCTAGTCAGCCCCAACCCCCCACCATGTTTGTGAAATATCCAACGGACATTCGATGTGCCATCAACGGATGGGTCTAATATTGACGAGTTCTGACTCTGGACCTCTCACGCAATTTGCTACGACATTGCTGCCTCATCAAGAGCAACACCAGGAGCATTTCCTGACATATATTCAATATGGGATCCATTTCCAAAAAAATCCCCACAGAAAGAGGCAAATGCAAGTGTACAACTGCTCTCTCTGCTGCTGCTGCTGCTCACTCTGATCAAAATGGCAGAAATAGTTAGGCTTTCTTAGCTTGGGGAGGGTCTATATGATGTTATCTTTACAAACGCTTATAGACGCAAACGCGGTAAAACGCGGCTAAACACGGCATTAAAACGTAGCAAAAAGTGCGTTTTTAAACGCAGGTTTCTGCTTTTTAAAACATGCGTTCAGCAGAGTTTGCATCTGCTTCTCGTGTGCATGGGGCCAGTTTCCATATATATTAATGAAATATCTGTTTTGCGTGAACTTGACTGGTATCAAGTACTAGGTTAAAAAGCCTCATTCAATAACTTTTTTATTCTCATTTGTTTTGGATATTGCATTTCTCTAGAATAAATTACAATTTGTTAGCCTTTTATGTCTTTCCAATGAAATTTTTGCTTGTTTTGATCAGGCTGACAGGTTTGTTTTTACACATTGAAATGCAGATGCGTTTTTTGAAGCGAAGTGAAATATAGTGTGACTCAACAGGAAAGAGGAGACGAGTAAGTAGGTTGTACACCGACATAATAGAATGTACACTGTTATACAAAACAGTTGCTTCATATTAAAACAGGGTTTTCAGTTATATGCAGGGAAATGCACTCTTTTATGATCTTAAACTCCTGTCCAGCGTCTATATTGTCCTGTACAGTGATGTCATTACGCAGTGGCAGTACAGTGCATGCATATAGACAACATCATGTCTACACCAAGGGGTTTATTTACTACAACTGAAGAGTGCAAAATCTGGTACCACTCTGCATAGAAACCAATCAGCTTCCAGTTTTTTTTTGCCAAAGCTTAACCACTTCAATACCGGGCCATAGTCAAATGACGCCCACAGATGGGATCTCCCATCCTGGGTGGGCATCATATGACGTCCTCGGTATTTCGCCGCTCCTGCGGGCCCGCATCGGGGCAATCGTGGATGGTAAACACATACATTTTTTTTTTTTGTTCAACCCAGCGGCCTGAGGAGCTCACTGTACTAATTCAAAGTTTGTACAGCGATCTCCCCACTGTGCTATTGTGTTCTGACAGAGGAACCGCCCCCCGCCAGAACACACTGGCTATCGCTCGCAACTAGAGATGGGCTTGATGTTTGACTAAAACATCAGCTGTTCGTTTGTTCATAGAACAAACAAACGAATGGGGGACGTGGAGCACCCCATAATGCACTGCAAGATCATAGTGCATTGAAGGTTGCTGATTGGCCAAAGCATGCACCCGACCTGTATGCTTTGGCCAGTCACAGCGCGATGTGATGTGAGAACCATGGTTGGCCAAAGGCAGGGTGCATTTGACCAATCATAGCTCAGGGGCAAAGTCTATGCCCCACACTATATTAGGCTGCTTACACAGCGGCCATGTATAGTGTGAATTAAGAGAGAGATTAGGCAGGGTAGTTATACAGTGCAGAGTATATAGTGAAGTCAGTGTAGTATATAGAATACGGTGCAGAGTATATAGTGAAGTCAGTGTAGTGTATATAATGCAGTGCAGAGTATATAGTGCAGTGCAGAGTATATAATACAGTGTATTGAAGTGGTTAAGGGGAACCCTTTGACATAATTAAGAAAAAAACGCCCCCCCATATCCACACCAGGCCCCTGGGGAACTCTATGGCAAAAAAAAATAAAAAATGTTGTGGGGTCCTCCCAAAATCTTTACCAGGCCCTTTGGGTCTGCCATTGATTTTAAGGGGAACTCCATGAAAAAATGTAAAAAAAAATGGTGGGGGTCTCCCCCAAAATCCATACCAGACCCTTATCCGAGCATGCAGCCTAGCAGGCCAGGAAAACGGCCTGGTATGGTTCAGGAGGGGGGGGCGCTCGCTCATCCCCCCCCCCTTCAGGACCTTACCAGGATGCCTGCCCTCAACATGGGGAGGGTGCTTTGGGGTGCCCCCCAAAACACCTTGTCCCCATGTTCATGGGCACAATGGCCTCTTCCCGACAACCCTGGCTGGTGGTTGTCGGGGTCTGTGGGTGGGGGGCTTATCGGAATCTCCCACCCCCCCCCTATCCATTCACCAAAAAAGTGTCAAAGAGTAAAAACCACAAGAGACATTACAGCCGCAAGCAAGTTTAGGTGACATTTTTTCCTTTAGAAATGTCATTATTGCTGCGGCATGTTCTATACATCTCACAGATGCGCCACTTTACAGGCAGACTAAGGGGACCCCCAGGCACGATATTTAAAGGAATATTTAATTTTTATTGTTTCACTTTAAGCATCATAAAAATCACTGCTCCTTTAAAAACAATTGTTTTAAAAACATTTTTTTTGCATTGATACATGTCCCATCAGGGCAGTACCCAGGCCCCCATACACTTTTTATGGCAATAACTTGCATATAAGCCTTCAAAATGAAGACTTTTGATTTTTCATGTTTGTGTCCCATAGACTTTAATAGGGTTTGCATGTTTGCTAGAACTTTTTGCCTGTTCGAGATGTTCTGGTGCGAACCTTACCAGGGGGTGTTCGGCCCATCCCTACTTGCAACCATTGGCTGCAAGTGCTGATTGGATGCCTATCGTCCAGCTTCTGTGGGACAGGCTGCTGGCTGTATGTCGTCCAGTTTCTCTTGAACCAGTCGATATGCACGATATTCAGCTCATGTGTACCAACCTTTGCAGTAGAACTTCAGTTCTGATTTAACTTCCTTTAAATCTTTAGGATGTTATATGACTGAATGCAGAGAGCTGCGAACGAAGTCGATGCTGGAAGAATACAAAACTGGGAAATGTGTTGTGCTTGCTTGTTAAAGAAGGCTGAATACTAAGGATGATTTATGATAATAGCATGGTATTTTCTTTTGTTGAATCCATATCTTTTTACACATCTACAATCATTCTGTTCAGCAGCCTTTGCTTATACAAAATTCACCCTTACAATCCCTGTCTTTTAGCATATACTGTATATGTGAATAGAAATGTTACATAAAACATGTTCTTTAGGTCAAAGCCAGCCTTGCACAATGGCCACTGTGATGCACTTTGTGTAGGGCAATTTCTGTGATCCAAAGGAAACCATGTTTACCATGAAAAGACTGGTTGGTGTTGTTTGTTCCAGGGTCAAATGTTCCCAGTCCTCCCCTGACCTGAATGGAAGTTAACATCACTGTATTAACCTCACAACTTCAAAAAATTAAAATGTAAAATGTGGAGTATATGCAGAAACCCATTACAATTTTTTTTTCTTTTAAGCATATGTAAACTTAGAATATATTTTTGGTTTGTTTGCCATTATGCCTCACTGTGTACAGTTTTCTGAAGACAATCAGTTCTTGGGAATCTATGTACCTGGTGATCCTTCCAATAACAGCACTTCCTTTTGCAGGCTGACGATGCTAAGCTACTATTTCACAATTAGCAACAGTGTTTTAAGCCTGTAATGTGCTGTAAGGCTACCTATCAGGTCTATCAGAGAGGCATTAAGAGTGGCTAACATAAGGAGCTAAACAAGATCGCACTCCATTAGCTTGTTCCTTAGCCACTGCAGTCTGGGAAAGTAACTGTAGCAGCCAGGAATGTAAAACCCCCTGCTGCTGCCAATGTATGGCATACATTGGTGGCAGTGAGAAGGTTAAAAATATTTTTTTTTTTTTTTAGATTTGGATAGAGTGGTGAGGGGTTAGAACCACTGAAACATTTTTATTGCTGTCTGTGTTCCATTTCGGAGATTCACTTTCTTTAATTGTCCTGATCACCAATGCCATTAAAGAATAAAAAGGAGGGTAAATACAGATTTGGATAGAGTGGTGAGGGGTTAGAACCACTGAAACATTTTTATTGCTGTCTGTGTTCCATTTCGGAGGGATTCACTTTCTTTAATTGTCCTGATCACCAATGCCATTAAAGAATAAAAAGGAGGGTAAATACAACATTTTAAGAACAGGAATAGAGGCATAGTCTTCTGACAATGATGCCTGTTCCACTGACAACTGCCTAGGAGGGGATTTTTCTCACATTGGAGAGATATCCTCTCACTTCCTGTTGAGTGTCCTGCACAGGAAATATAGGAAAATCTTCATAATTAGATACAAATGACAATGATTAAAGAATGTTGCCCCAATGAATATATATGGAAAGGAGGGTTAGGTACCATAATCCTCATCATCATCATCATCAATTGAGACACCCTATTATTATTATATTATGTAGCTGGGGGGCACGTATTCCTGGGTGTTTGCCGTCCAGACACCTGGGAATACGTGCCCTCCAGCTATAGCAAGATCACTGCAAAACTATCTTGATAAAGACACCATTAAGCCCCATACACACGCTCGGACAATCCGCGGACCAGGTCGGTCGGATTTTGTCCGTCGTACTTTGTCCGATGTTGGTGTTGCGTACACACGGTCGGACTACGTTGTCGGAATATCCGGTCTGCAAGAACGTCGTGACGTAAGTCGTCGTCCACGAGACTAGAAAAGGTAAGTTCAGCACCACGTCAGGTACCCGTTGGGCTCCTTCTGCTGATCCCGTGTTTATCGAGAGTTAGTCGAAGTTTGGTGACTTAAGATTCGCGCTTCTCAGTTTTCTGACTCAGATCGTTACTGCTCTTCAGTTTGTGCTTGTCGTGCGTATCTGTTTATTAGTGCGTGTAGTCAGTTCGCATTTGTTGGTCATTGCGGCCTATATCTTGATATAGGACGCTTTGATTTGCACTGCTTATTGTCTGCTCGTTTCTGCTATTCAGTTCGTTCTTTCAGGCCTTGCTGTTTATCGGTGCTTTCTGTTTGTCCGTTCTGACCAGCCGACCTTTTGTGACCTTGTGAGCGATGTTTCCCGTGCGTACTCGTCGCCGAGTTCGTGCTGTACGCGGAATTGGTGTCGGGCTTTTAGCTTTGAGCCAAGACCCGTCCATGAACAGAGTGACGAGGAGTATGTGGACCAAGAATTGGTTGCTTCAGCGTGACCAGTTCTCGCACATGCCTTTGCTTCGTGAGATCCGGGAGAATAATCCTGATGATTTCAGGAACTTTCTCAGGATGACGGACCCCGATTTTCACCGTCTTTTGGCTTTGCTGACCCCCTTTATCAGCCGGCAGGATACCTGCATGAGACAAGCCATTACTCCGGAGCAGAGGCTTGTTGCCACGTTGAGGTACTTGGCGACAGGGAGAAGTCTTCAGGATTTGAAGTTCTCTTCAGGTATCTCTCCCCAGGCCCTGGGAATCATTATTCCAGAGACCTGTTCTGCCATCATTCAGGTCCTGCAGGAGGACTATATTAAGGTAACATTTCTACTTGACTATTCCCTTCTATGTATGCTCTGTTTGCTAATGTCTTATATTTTTGACCTCCTTCCCTAATTACCATGATTGCAATATGCTCTAATATGCTGTGTCCCTTTTCTCCTTCATGCATTTTTCCCTTCACTTACCTCCCCAGCATGCTCTTCTGCCCCAATAGACACCTATGGCCTAGTCACTTAAGCAATGTCTTTTGTCTGCTGCATAGTATTGTTTGCCCCCAAACACCCCCTAAAATATGCACAAATGTTTGCTGTGTGGTTTACTTCATGTAGAGCCCCATTAGATTTTTTTTTTTTTGAGGGGGGGGGTGGCAAACTCATTAGGAACCCCCCTCCCCCAACTGCTCTGTCAGATGGTACCAATCCTTTATCTGCTGGCTTTCCCAAGGTCCATACACACTATATACCTACCTCTTTATAGTGGGCATCTTTAGGGATGAATTCAGCAAAGCATGTAGTGCAAGGGGCTGCCTCCATACATTCCATTTCCTAATTTTTTGTCTTCTTTCCCTCCTATTAGCTTGCTTGGTAATTTCAGAATGTCACAATGTGCCTGCCTTTTTTTTTGGGGGGGGGGGGGGGGTTGAAATGTTATTTTATCTTTCCTGGGGGCTGCCAATAGTGTTAAGTACAGAGGGTCTGGCCAAACTAGCACACATTATTGAGCCATTTGCCAATCAATGAAGTGCAGAGGGTTACCTGTCCACCCCCCCCCCCCAAAACCCTAGTTATTGCCAATGGCCCATCAGAAGTGTGGGGATTGATGGGGGGTGAGTAATCTGTGAAGGGGAGCCTCTACTTTTCTGTGCAAATACTTTCCAGCCTCCAATTTTATACAATGCTCTTGTTCCAAGATGTTGATTGTCTAATCTGCTTGCAATGTTTAAGTGCAAAGTGACCAATTTATTTTTCTTGTTTCACTCCACAGTTCCCTTCCACGCCACAGGAATGGCAGACTGTGGCCTCCCACTTTGCCAGCCGTTGGGGCTTTCCTAACTGCGGAGGGGCAATTGATGGGAAACACGTCCGCATCGTCCCACTGCCCAACTCGGGGTCCTACTATTATAATTATAAAGGGTTTAATAGTGTAGTGATGTTGGCGGTGGTGTCGGCAACATACGAGTTTATGTATGTGGACGTGGGGATGAACGGCCGGATCTCGGATGGTGGTGCCATTACGCACACGGAGTTCTACTGGCGTCTCCAAAGTGGCAGTCTGTGCTTGCCACCTCCAGAGGAGAATGCCGAAGGACTCCCCTTCGTCTTTGTCGCAGATGAAGCATTTGCGTTGACTCCCCATGAGATGAGGCCGTTCCCGATGAGGACCCTCACCCCGGACCAGAGGGTCTTCAACTACAGGCTGTCCAGAGCCAGAAGAGTTGTGGAGAACACTTTTGGCATCCTGGCCAGCCGCTTCCGCCTGTTCCTGACGGCATTTAACTTGGCGGAATACAAACTGAACCACATAGTTCTTGCCTGTTGCATATTGCACAACTTCCTCAAAAGACATAACAGGAACTATGTGGTGCCCGTTGGCCCAGATGTGGAGGGCCCTCCAAATGCGGACCTCACAGCCCTTCAAGTGGCACGTCCAGGCTTGCCCCCTCTAAATGCCCGCGTGGTCCGCGAGCAATATATGGAGTACTTTGTGGGTAGGGGGGCCATTGTTCTGCCTGACGATGTGTGAGAGGCATTTTTTAATAAATCTGATATTTTAACCAACCTCGGATTTCTTGTCATTTCAGTCTTCTTTTTAGCTTATTTTACCTTGACATTTTTTCCCTTTGCCTTCGACAGTGGGAATGCACTTTCTGGGCAAAAGGAGGTAACAGTCTCTTCTTCCCAAAAAGATTATTCTCATGTTGTGTGTTTGCTACCTAATCTTTGGTCTAGAGAAGGTTTGTCCTGCATAACTGACACCCAAAATACTCCTTTTCATCACCAGGTCTGACATGTGTGTATTCTCAAAAATGCTGTGCTCCGTGTTTTTGTACAAAGCACTGTGGGTGTCATTTACATCTATGCTCTACAAGTGCATTGAAAAAGTTCCCTGGGAAAGGAAATTGCAGTGCAAAGTGGATTTGCCTTTAGTAAATAACACCCATTGCCCCCCATATCCTTTACATTTTACATACATAATGCATTGTGTTTTTTAAATAAGGAAGCCACACATTTAGAAAAATAAAAAAGTTTACTTGGAAAACATTCACAAGTGCGTTTACAATCTTCACGCCAAAACTGACAACATCTTGGTTATTTACAACATTGTTTACAAACATTCCGCAATTGGTAAAACCAGGCATGGAGCTAAACAGAACCTATGAACTAGGAAAGTTCTACTTTGTAAAGTGAAGACAAGATCAGACATGACTATATGTTGAAAGTGTGTTTGATCTTGCCTTCATCACATGGGGGGGCCACCCCCGAAAAGTGGAAATTTGGAACATGCACACAATTTGGGTCTGAAAATGGTCATTAGATGGTAAAACACATGCCTAGAAGCTTCAAAGGTGCCATTTTCCATCATGGGGATGAATGGACGTTTTTTGGGGGTGCAACCCCTTCACCACAACCACTTTCGTAGTTCGTAAAGTGGTTGCACCCCCAAAAAAACGTTGGCATTCATCCACCATGATGGGAGCTAGCACATGTGGACACAATGTGTGCATGTTCCAAATTTCACACAGTTTTTAAGTTGCAAATGTGTTCAGAAGCTGGCACAAATGTGTGTTAATTACTTGGTGCGTTTTCATATTTTTCCTAAAACATCAATGATGTTCTTCAATTTTTGTTGAACATCATTGATGTTTTGCTTTATGTAATCTAGATCTCTATTGCAGACCATTATCTCTCCGATGAGTACGTGGGCACTCTCTGTGGTAAAGTGCGATTTTTCTTCCACAACATCCACGTCACCTAAAAACCACAAACAAACAAAAATGGGGTGTTGGAAATGAGGCAGCCATACATGGATTAGCTTACCAGTAGCTGTGTTCTCACACACTCACCTGTTGTGGTGACAATTTCTCCAAGTTCGATGATCTCTCCTTCCTCCTCCTCCTCCTCTGCTTCTGCTCTTTCCCCTTTTTTGGGAGGTGTTGGTTTGGGTTTGGGGGTTTCCTCAGAAGGCCCAAGTTTTCGCTCCCCTATGAGAATGTACAAAAGGATGATTTAGCAACACTATCTATTGAGGGCAGAAATAGGAAATGACAAATATTGCTTGAAAGTGACGGACACTATTTTAGTTTGGCCAGTTACAAATGCCAACAACATGAATGTAGTCACTTTGTAAAGGTGCTAAACTGACTAGCTTTTTGGTAGAAGTTTGTGTGATGGAGACACCCCTCTAGTATCCACTGGAGCACATGTGTGGAAAAGCCTAATAAAAAGGGGGTTTGGGTGTCCCAGCACTAGTGCTCTAGAGTCCAGATGGGTAAACAGCTACTGGGTGACCTCTCCTTTACATTGAATAAATTGGCTTTACATTCTTCATGACATTTCTAGTGAGACCAAACTTCCTTTCCCCAAAAAAAAAAAACACCAAACCACGTATTATAAGTGGCCGAACGTTCGAGGTTGCGTACGATCGAATGGACACACACACGACCATGACAGTGGCAGAAAGATCGAGGCTGAGTACGATCGAATGCACAGACGAACCTGAAAGTGGCCATTTTGGAATGTACAACTTTGGAAAAATCAAACCACATGGAGCAGTATGCAAGCAAGAAATCAAACACAAAACACAACTACTTACTTTTTTGAAGAATTCGCTTGATCTTTCTGTACTGATCGGCCTCCCTCAGTTTCAGGTCTGACCAGCGTTTCCTCAGTTGCTCCTTGGATCGTTGTACCCCAAAATGATTGTACAGCCTTCTCACAACTTTAGACATGATCTTGGCCTTGCGGACATTGGGGTTGAGGTAAGGCCCATACTTCCCATCATAGTCGCTCCTCTTTAATATGTCCACCATCTCCAACATTTCTCCAAATGACATATTTGAGGCCTTGAATTTCAGGCTCCGGGATCGGGACGTTTCTGCCTCCGGACTTTCCTCGTCCTCCTCCTCGTTGGGGGGATATTTGGGGCGCACCTGCTGTGTCCACGCCATGTGCTCTCCCCACTGCGCCGTAAAGAGAAGGGGTGGGGAATAGACGAGAAAGATCGTCAGGGGCGGGCGGAGTTTGACGCATGCGCACTGTATATAAAACGTCACACGCCTGTGTCGTAGCCACGATCTGGGAGACGAGGGGAGAGAAAGCTCACGCACGAGACGATCGCTACAAACGAAGGTACAATTTGACGTTGGTACATAACTAGCCTAGACTGATTAGAACTTGAGGCTTCTTTATGGAGAAGATTAGGAGAGTTTAGGCTGACATTATTTATATTGTTTTGTGTGGCGTTGTGTCTTGCAGAGGTGATGGAGGCCTTCTACGACGTCAGCTTTCTCCCCCTCTTCATTGATAAATACCGCCAATTCCCCCTCTTATGGCAACCTAAACATCGGGACTACAGCAACAGACCAAAGAGGTACGCAGCCCTGCTGAAACTTGTGGCATTTGTAAAGCCTAACCTGCCCATGGCAACCGTGGCAAACTTAAAAGTGAAGATCAACAACATGAAGAGTACCTATTTCCGGGAGCACAATAAGGTCCGGAAGTCCCTAGCATCTGGAGCTGCAGCAGCTGATGTCCATGTCCCCACGCTCTGGTACTATGAGAGGCTCCACTTTCTCAAAGACCAGGCTACTGTCAGGAAGTCACTCTCGACTCTTCCTTGCACGCGTCCTTCCACGCACGCCACCCCTGATGAGGCTTCCAAGGACCAACCTGGGCCTTCCAGTCAGGAATATGTGCAGGTGCCCAGCTTGTTCCAGGTATAGTAGTTTTGTAACCAGTTTGGGGAATAATGAATGATGTTCAGTTAATTCAGGATCCCCAATTGCTTAGTTCCTAACGTGTTTGACATATCAACAGACAGTGGTGTTGGAGACATTTTTGGGAAGAATCTAAACTGCAGGGCTGAGAATTGTATGTTTTTCTATTTGTAAACATTTTGCAACAGTCACTAGATGAGAATTGTGTGTGTTTGATGAACAAATAACTGAAACTATGTCCCTTTTTCATACACAGGAAGACCTCAGCCAGGAGGTGGCTGTGGAAGGTGGCAGTCAGGAGGAGGCAGGGGTTAGTGGCAGCCAAGAGGGGGGTAGGCGTAGGAGCCTGACTGTCTCCCAAGTCTCTCCCCTCCCCCTTCCCTACAGAAGGGCGAAAAACATGGGGGAGGTGGGAGAGTCAGCGCTCCAGCTGATCAGAGATGCCTCAGCCTCCCTCTATGCCACACCCACCTACGAGGAGGCCTTTGCCTCCTTGGTTGGCAGTAAACTTACGGGTATGGAGGCGGGGCAACGCAGCATGTGTGAGGAGGTCATCCTCAAAATACTAAATGAGGGGATGGCTGGGGAGATGACTCCCCTCACACATGTTTGCGAGAGTGACCTTGCTCCGCCTCCTCCTCCTCCTTCTGCCACCCCACCAGCACCAGCACCACGGCGTGGAAGGAAGCGTACAAGGAAGACAAGAGAGTGATGACCTTGATTCAGTCTGGTCTGAGAGAAGATGGAGCCTCTCGTAGGACCAGAGCCTGGGGACCTAGATGGCATCTGCTGCAGTTCCGGATGTTTTGGACTTCAGGACCAGATTGCGCTCCCTTATTATTTAGATAGGTACTCTTCATGCCCCCAATTGTTTAAGCCTGTAAAATGATGGTTGCCATGGGTGTCCAAGGCTTTGCAAATTCCCCAAGTTTCACCATGGCTGCGTTCCTCTTTGGTTTGTTGCTGAGACCTAAATAAATGTTTTTTGGATTTGAAATAATCATTGACTATTGTGTTTTACTTTTCTACAATTACAGTTTTTCTTTGAGTAGGCAGGTACATTTCACTAATCCTAAAGTAGAATTAACAAGGGGCACCAACAACCAACAAACTCCTAGTAAATTTAAGCAAGAAATACAAATGTTAATAATGTGGTTTTGCTAAGTTGAGACATACAACATACAACCCCCCTCCAAAAAACAAAAAAATTCTCCTTCAAATATGTATTCCCCAAAAAAACAATAAAAAAAAAAACATGCTAAAAATATAACAAAGATTCTTTTACGATCTGAGTAAAAATAAACATGTAGTGTATAAATGCTGCAAAGTAATAAAGAACTAAGTTTGTGAGAAGTGAGGGTGAATAGGAGCAGCTAAAAGATGTCATTCTTGTTGCATTGTAAAGAAAAAGAGAATGCGCTGCATTAAAGACATTTTAACATTGCAGCGTGACGAATGTGCTGTGTCGATTAGGAAAGGTAGTTTTACCTGACCGAGCGCTTCCGTCACAGAATTTCTTCTGAGCATGCGTAGCACTTTGTCCGTCGGACAACCGTACACACGATCGGATTTGGTGTGATCGGACCGTGTTGACGGCAAAGTTTTCCAGCAGGAGATAAGACTTTGTCTGTCGGACAAACCGACGAACACTGTCCGATGGTGCATACACACGGTCTGATTTTTCAACAACATTGTCCGATCGGACAGAATCCATGAAAAAGTCTGACCGTGTGTATGGGGCTTTAGACTGCACTGACGTTCAGTCAATGACAGTCTGCTGCTGCTGGGGCTACTCTGTGGAGTGCATATTGAATCCCGGGTGTTATATCTATTCAAGGCTATTATTGGTCCATCCTAATGACCGCCCTGTCTGCCCCCCCCCCCGGGGACTACCCTAATAGGGTGTCTCAATTGATGCCGTTTACTTGCCACAAGGGCCTTCATTGATTATTGGTGACGCCTCCTGAAGAAGCGGTGTAGGCCGTGAAACTTGTCGAGAGTTACGTCCACTCCACATATCTGTGGAGGCACTCAAATTATTGGTTTAAATTACTGTTTTGTAATATTTTGTTTCAATGATTATTTCATTGTTGTTACCATCAATTGTATATTGTTTATTTATATTTTTGTAATAAATGTTATATTTTTTATATAAACCCTTGCTGTATATTTGGGTACCGAAATAGTCCTTATCATCATTTGATGATCGAGGGCCCTACTTGGAGTATCCCTTGTATTATCTTTTCCTTCTCCACAAATGACAATGAACTGACATTGTTTTTAACTCTCTCATACTCTATCCAAATTTGAAAAAAGGTTTTAGTTGCAGATATACTTTAAGCTTTTAACTATTTATCCGTTCTCTTCCTAACCAATCCTTTATTTTGCTCCAAACGTGAACAAAGGTTTTTCAGTGCATTTGTATTTGGTGCATGGAACAGAAAGGCGGTGAATCAGTTGGCCGTAAGGGTGAATGTCTGTATGACTGAACCCTTAGGCATATTTCCCGACTCCTATCTCTGATTTAGGCCTAAACACAACTCTGTGGAACATAAGTAGTTCATTCACCTGGAATTGAACTCCATCTGTCTGTGTCAGTATACTTAGTAAATAAAAAAGATGCTCACTTTATGAAGAAGAGAGAGCAGAAAAAGAATATGCGTGTGAATATGGGCCAGCAGCACATATGGTGTAATGCGTACTGTGTAACTTACGATCTGCTTCAATGACATTCCCACGGCCTTGAAAATACATTTTCTTTTCCAGGAGCCATACAAGAAAACTTGGATGTTGACACCATGGATTTTGCTGCCGCAGCAACATTCCGTGTATCTTGAAAGTCACATCCACTCTCGGGCAGATATCGGACAGAGTCATAGAAAATCATACTCAGCAGCAATTTTGAGAGAAGCTGTTCAGCAAACAAATGTGCCACACCATGCTTCAGTGATGGAGAAAATAACACAGTGAGGAGCACATGAAAAATGTATGAGAAGAAAGCTGTCCAAATTAGTGGTCTGAAACACGAGGGAGTCCTGTCATTGTATGTCGCCTCCACATGCCGCCAGTAATCATCTGGAAGAGGCAGGTAAGAGGTGTTTACTGGCCTGCTGGAGATTAGCAACACGACCCGGCAACTATATGGAATACAAGGCTGTCCATTTGCCTTTGTACGCACTAAGGAATATATATTTATTCCACCTAGTAACAATTTATATGAGATCAAAGGGATGTCATCAGACATGGATTTATTTTCTGTTTGAAATAATTCATAATGGCCAAATGTAGAGAAACAGACAAATACTGAAATAGCTACACAGTAAGCATTACTTGTTAGCGCTGTGCACAACAGATGACCCTGTAAGGTTATATCATTCTCTCTGTACAATGTTGACTACTGTTCATAATATTTTTACAAAAAGCACCTCTTGCAAGCCAGAGCATGAAACCTTCTAGGTGCCTACACGTTGGGTCCCCTTTCTTCTATGATGCATTGGGTACCCATAAACCTTGGTCCCTCTTTTACAGTGCCTTGAAAAAGTATTCATAAACCCTTAACATTTTCCACATTTTGTCATATTACAACCAAAAACGTAAATGTATTTTATTGGCATTTTATGCGATAGACCAACACAAAGTGGAACATAATTGTGAAGTGGAAAGAAAATGATAAATGTTTTTCAAAATCTTTTACAAATAAATATGTGAAAAGGGTGGCGTGCTTTTTGTATTCACCCCCCTGGTCTCTGATACCGAGAAAATTAAGTTCAATGCTTCCGAGAATGCGTCAAATTCTTTCCGAGCATGCGTAGGAATTTTGCGCGTCGGAATTGCTACAGACTATCGGAATTTCCAATCGGAACTTTTTCCGACCGAAAAATAGAGAACATGCTCTCAATTTTTTTGCTGGTGGGAATTCGGCCAGCAAAAGTCCAATGGAGCATACACATGGTCGCATTTTCTGACCAAAAGCTCTCATCTTTTGCTGGCCGAATTTCCGATCGTGTGTACGGGGCATTAGTGTATGTTACTGTTTTTTATATTGAAAACATTAGTTTGATAAACATTTGCACTGCTATTGTTGGGCATATAAAGTGTAGTACAGTGCTATCATTTTATTCTGATATCTTCAATTTTCGAATACATGATTTAGAGGGTGTTTAGCAGACTTTCAAGTCTGCTATGTGCATTATATTTTTGCATATGAAAAAAATATGGCAACAGGCAGTGAAAAGGGTTATGGGAAAGTGGCAACATGCATATTACAACACATTAAATCTGTATTTGATCAGACAGCATACAGCTAACACACATTTCACTTTACTTTGTGCTACAATTGTTAAGTCCCTTTCTCTGTTCATCTTTTCATGTATGCATGAATCAGTTTCATCTAAGCAGGGAAAATTAGTCGTATATATTCAAAAGCGTGTGAACAGCCCATTTGTAGGATAAGGACATGTTCAATCACAAACAGGCAGATACAAAGAAAGTGTCAGGTCTTTCAGTATGCGCTTCATCAACCTTGTATTCTTTCTCTACTCCCTTCAAAACTACAGGTATGTGTGACTATCATACAGCATTTTAGAGTCTTAATACGGATGTCAGCTATGGAAGTTCATACATGTTCCTCTGGTCTACTAAGAACCTTACTTATGTATATGTCACAGATATGGGCATCTGCATAGGGGGCAGGGGGGCAAGTCCCCCCTCCCCTAGAGCAAGGTGTCCACACACGGACACTTAGAGCTGATCCTGTGCGGGTGCCCAGGGTGCACCGCGCCCAGGTGCCACAGGCTGCCGTAAAGGGGGGGGTGCCAAAGCTGTGGCAGTCACTTACTGATACATTCAGCAGCACCGCCCCAACTCCCTAGACTCTCTTATTGCACTGTCTGCTGGCCTCTCTGCTGCCCGCTGCACTGGTTACTAGACTTGCCTGCCGCCTGGCATTTAGCAACCAGTGACATCACGCCAGGAGGCCGAGGCGAGGCCCCAGCATTTAGAGTGGTGGAGGAACTTCCTCCTTTGCGCCTGGTCAATTTTGGCTCCACCCACCTCCTCCAGGCAGCGTGGCTCAGAGCCTGAGGGAAGAAAGGGAGCTGTAGAGCTGAATGTGAGCTGTCCACATGCACCAGCACCTGCCTGAGGTGAGGCAGCCTGTGTCCATGTTCTGGAGCTCATCTAACAGCACTACTTATGTATAATTGCAGTCAAAGTGTTTCAATTAATTATTTCATAATAGATGCAGGAGGTCTGAATGCTTTCTAAGTCAGAGCCTGTATGCACATCAGTTTAAGGAAAGTTAAAAAGTTTTATCTGCCTACCTCCTCTGGGTTAATGAATATAAATATTGGAACAACAGAGCCATGGTGCTGGCATTTTCAGAAAGAAAAGTCAGTAGTGGAAACCTCTGTAAATATAAAAACAGATTAGAATTTGCTAATCTGACAATGGCAGCTTGATACTTCTATTAAGCTTTTACATCAGGTTTCTCAAACCTTTGCATGCCTGAGCTTTAAGTGATAATGACTAAGCCCCTCCCCTTCACAACGTTATCAAAAAGGGGTGGAGCATGGGTGACCTTAAAATGATGCCCCCTCCCCCCCTGAAAAAAGTTCTGCGGACGCCCATGGTCACAGATGTATGACTGGCTCTGAATGGTCTTGTTCATTAAAGTGGATATTAACCCACTTATATAAGCTTATATAATCCTGCTTGTTCCTTAATAACAGGAGCACCTGTCTGTGTTTTATAAAAAAAATGCCTTATTTACCATATTTCACAGCGGCTCCCCATGATCACATGACTGGCCAGCTCTCTCTTCTGCCCGGCTGACCGCTGCAGTAGGCGGGGCCGAGATTTCCCAGCTGACGTCAGCCAGGACGAAAGGAGGAGGAGAGAACCAGCTGATCGTGGGGAGCCACTCTGAAATACGGTAAAGAAGGCATTGTTTTATAAAACACAGAGAAAGGGGCTCCTGTTATTAAGAAACAAGCAGGATTATATAAGATTATTATTGTTAAAACAGCAGCAAGAGGGGCAGGGGTGGGCACTGACACAGGAGTGACAGGCAGGGAAGGGAGGGGGAGAAGGACATAGGGAGAGAGAGTATAGCTGCAGATAGTGGCAGATGACAGAGGCATGTAAACTGACCATGGTGTCAGGGCTCAGCAGCCCTGATATATCGTGGCCAGCATACAGAGGGGAGGGTAGAAACTGTCAGGATCAGCCAGGTATGTCAAGTGTTTCATTTTAGTTATCCAAACTCAAGACACACATATATTTCAGCTACTATTTCTCAACAATGGTCTAGCTTTATTTTAACTCTATGCTGTGATTTCCCTTGCAGTCAGCATTGCTTATAATCAGCCCCTGTACCACTTTCCTGTGTTACATTGCATTCTTTTCTGTGTTTTTCCTTTTAGAATGTTTACTTTAACATCATGATTGCCAGCTTTTACCCCTAGTGAATGTGGTTATTGCTTATCTTGTTGTCCTTAGCACATTGTACTTTACTGCTAATTAGCACTTCTTTCTTGCAGGCCTGGGGTCATCGGTTTGAATCCTTGATACTGCCAGCATACTATCTGCATGGAGTTTGCATTTTCTCGCTGTGCTTGCATGGGTTTCCTCCCACACTCTAAAGACATGCTGGTAGGTTAATTGGCTCATGTCTAAATTGATCCTAGAATGTGTGAGTGAATGCATGTGAGATGGGAACCTTAGCTTGTAAACTCCTGGAGGGCAGGGACTGATGTTAAGGTAATTGTTGCTACTATATACAGTAAATAGTGCCTATAATATATAAATATCTATCTGATGCACATTAAAAACGACTATTTCTTCCTTTTTATTAACCCCTTCATATCAGATGAGTTGCATTCCAGTATCATACGCTTCTTGCATTAACCGTTTTAGTAGAGAGTGTGAACAAAAGGTAGCATTTTGGTCAGTATTCTTCTTGAAATTCATGCTTTGTTGTACTGAATATTAGTTTATATGATTTCAGTAATCAACTCTAAACTGCCTTCTACTTTGTTCCATTTTTCAAAACTCTTGAAACCTTCTATTTTTTTCCTCCAATTATTTATCACATTTTTCATGATTAGGCACTGGATCGTGTTTAGTCCTGTTCTTTTTAAGGCCAGTTCACACCAGATGCAGTTCCGTGCGCTTTTTTCCTGCACTAAAAATGCATGCACAGTGTTTTCCATGTATTCCAATGGCTCTAGTTCACACCATGCAGTCAGTTTCCGGTGCAGAACCTGACCAGAAACTGACTGCATGGTGTGAACTAGAGCCATTGAAATACATGGAAAACACTGTGCATGCATTTTGTGCAGGAAAAAAGCGCACGGAACTGCATCTGGTGTGAACTGGCCCTTACTGTACACTGATTTAGGCTGGATTCACACTTATGCATTTTTAGTGCTTTTTGCATTTTGCAGATTTGTACTACCGAATGTGTTCCAAAGGAAACCATGTTAAATGGACTGTAGTGCAAATCTGCAAAATGCAAAAAGCACTAAAAAATACATAGGTGTGAATCCAGCCTTAGGGCTTCTGAAAATGAGTGCCGCTATTTTTACAATCCAATAATTGGCACGTGTGTTTTTAAAGCATAGTTTATATTGTAAATGTTGAAAAGTTGGTTGCCAATATTGGATTTCTTCTGACACTTATAGCACATGAGAACTTAAAACGAATAGGCCTATTAGGAAAACTGGAGGAAAAAAAAAAAGCGCAAGATAAACTGAGTTGCACACACAGTGACCAGTCTGATTCCTTTCATTTTTCCCAAGGATAACAGATGATACCTGATTGAAATTGAAACGTACTTTTCCTTTGCTTTAACACCAACTTCTTATGCCCTGTAAACACACGGTTTATATATTATACACGGTTTATATAGCGCCAACAGTTTACGCAGCGATTTACAATGTATAGGGGGGACAACACAATTACAGTACAGTTCAATACAAAAGGTACGGGAGGGCCCTGCTCGTAGACCTTACATTCTAAAGGGAGGGGGGTGGTGGTACAAAGGGTAGAAGCTACAGAGAATGATTTGATGGGGTGGCTCAGGGACAATTGTTAGGTGTTTGTGGGATAGGCTTCCCTGAATAAATGAGTTTTCAGGGATCTCCTAAAGGTGGACAGGGTAGCCTGCTTAAGGGTAGGTCATTAATTACACAAGACCAGTTTTCCCATCAGACTAAACTCTGAAGGTTTTTCCAACGGAATTCCACTCAAGCTGTCTTGCGTACACACGATCACACCAAATTCCGACCGTCAAGAACGCGGTGACGTACAACACGTACAACGGGACTAGAAAAAGGAAGTTCAATAGCCAGTAGCCAATAGCTTCCGTCTCGTACTTGCTTTAGAGCATACATTGTTTTTGGTACGTCGGAACAGCATACAGACGAGCGGTTTTCCCGATAGGAATTGGTTCCGTCAGAAAAATATAGAACATGTTCTCTTTCTAGGTCCGTCAGAATTTTCGATGTAAAAAGTCCGATGGGGCATACACGTGGTCGGAATATAAGACGAAAAGCTCCCATCTGACTTTTTCTGTCGGAATGTCCGACAGTGTGTACGCCGCATAACAGTCAACACAACCTCCACCTCCACCTGGCTTTTACTTACTGGTTCACACCACAAAAATGCACTCCAGATTTTCTAAATTTTCAGATGCATTCCAGATGTTTCTTTGCTTTCTTTGATGCAGAAAAAAACACACTGGACTGCATGGGGTGTGAACTGGCCCTGAAAAAAAATATTTCTTGAACTAAAAAAAGACTATACTATAATATATCAAAAACAAGAGATTTAGCATTGAATTACTCTACGCTAATAATCCAGTACTTAAACCCCTGACTGAAACGCTGCATTAAATACAACTAATCTTTAAGGGTCTGCACTTGTATCCTTCATTCCATTGTCTTCTTACCTGCTATAATAAATCAATGTTTCTTTGCCAGCCCTCTTTCCACCTATCCCATTCATCTGTTGTCTTTCTCCACCAGCCTCTTTACTAGTCTTGACTTTCTCCAGTATCTCATCAGTCTTGTCTTTACCAGCTTATCCAGTCTGTCAGCCCCATCTCTCCAACTGGCCTGTCTGTCAGTCTCTTCTTTCTCCATCCATCCCGTTTATCAATCTCGTCCCTCTGCACCTGCAACATCTGTAGGTCTCTTCTTTCTCCACCTATCCTGTTCTTCAGCATCATCTTTGCCCAGTGCCGATCCTGACCTCCCTGGGGCCCTGAGCAAAATTTTGCTAAGGGGCCCTCTACCTGAACCGTGATGCCGTGAGCTATGGGAACCATTTGCCATTGCCACACATTCACACCTGACACTTCAGTGCGCCCAATACAATCCTCCCTCCTTTAAACAAAACAGTCAAGAATAAGTACAACAATATAGAACAGACATGTATATAATATATATCTTTACATATCTGAGTGCGGATCCCCCACTTACATCAGGGTCCCCAGAGAGTAAAAAAGTGACCTTTGCGCTCTTAAAACTAGAAAAAAGGTGACACGTGTTAAACAGTGTAAAATCACTAAAAAAGTGTGCTGAAAGTGCCTGAATGACAGAATAAAAATTCTTGTGTATAGCTGCAAAATCTAATGGTGAACACTAAACCACAAGTAAAATAAAGAATAAATGATTTTGCGATGGAACGTGGCACTAATAATAATAGTTATAAATAAATCATCATGAATAAATTAATATATGTACAATAATCGTGCACAATGGCTAATAAACAAAAAGTGCATGCATATTAAAAATCAATCTAATAGTGATAAAATGGTGCGTAGAAATACAACCAATACGTGTGTATCACAAAGTATAAAAAAGTGTATCCAATAAATGGTGTCCTGCGGATATATAAATGCTGGTGATAACCATAACATTAAAATTAATAATAATGTCAATGCAGTGAGGTAAATGGAGGAAACAATAGATCAATGTCCATTAATCCCAAAAACGTCTTGTGTATCACAACCAGATCTAAGTAAATAGCTGTGGCCACTCTGAACTTCTTGGTGAAAAACCGAAGATGGGTGCAGGCAAATATAATCCCAAACTGATACTCCCTAGCCTCTCACCTTAGGGCAGTTGTCTCAAGGCAATGGAAGGAATAGGGCTCTGTCCGGACTCCTCTCCTCCACTGTGTCCCAAGGATGTGGTTAGGTGATTAGGTTCTGTAACGGCTCCTTTCCTCCAGTGTCTCCACTTAAATCTTGTATCTCATCCCAGCTATCCTCTCACGTTCATAAAGAAACCATCCCAAACGCCGCTGCCTGGCGGAACAAGCCTCTCATAAAATGGGGATAAAGGGCAAGAGAAGAAGGGGGGGGAGCCCAATAGTGAAGTACGTTTGGATAAAAAATAATTCTTTATTGAAGAACAAATTGCATCCTTACATTTGTAGAAAAAAGATTCAGCATAAACAAGCGACTAGCGCCAGTTTCACATCACTTCCGGTATCCTCCGGTATCCTCCAATCAGATCAATCCCTACCGGTTCCGTCACGCACTCGTGACTTCATCAGGGGAACCTGATTGGCTGTAAGAGGCTATCATTTATATAGTGTGAACCGGATATGGAGCGGCGGTCATTTTGCCGAGGTGCGCGGATGTAAACAAACCGCGGCCATTTTATTGTGGTCCTTTATCGGTTGTTACAGCAACATAATACTAGGGGCCAAACGGATCTATGTCTAGTCACAGCGCTGTAGATAATTATGCCATATATATCAGTATCAGCGATCGATCGTGTAATTAAGCCTTCATTAATGTAAATTACCTCTCTTAAACAGAAAGGCTATTTTGCATGGCTAAGATCAAAAACAAGAACAAAAAACTAAAACATAACCCCTGCAGCCATTTTCTAGTGGCCCGTTGTAATGGTTAATATTCATCGTTGTTTTGTATAGATTACTACACTGTGCCAATACTTGACCAATCCCAGAACACACAATGTTGTTCCCCAGAGAGCCCCTCCTTACATCAGGGTCCCCAGAGAGCACCCCCTTACATCAGGGTGCCCAGAGAGCCCACACTTACATCAGGGTCCCCAGAGAGCCCCCCTTACATCAGGGTCCCCAGAGAGCCCCTCCTTACATCAGGGTCCCCAGAGAGCCCCTCCTTACATCAGGGTCCCCAGAGAGCACCCCCCTTACATCAGGGTCCCCAGAGAGCACCCCCCTTACATCAGGGTCCCCAGAGAGCACCCCCCTTACATCAGGGTCCCCCAGAGAGCCCCTCCTTACATCAGGGTCCCCAGAGAGCCCCTCCTTACATCAGAGTCCCCAGAGAGCACCCCCCTTACATCAGGGTCCCCAGAGAGCCCACACTTACATCAGGGTCCCCAGAGAGAACCCCCCTTACATCAGGGTCCCCAGAGAGCACCCCCCTTACATCAGGGTCCCCAGAAAGCCACCCCCCTTACATCAGGGTCCCCAGAGAGCATCCCTATAAAGCCCCTCCTTACATCAGGGTCCCCAGAGAGCCCCCCATACACCAGTGTCCTCACAGAGCCTTCCTACTTACATCAGGGTCTGCAGCATTGCCCTTTACATCAGAGTTCCCCCTTGCACTGTAAGGTGGAATCCTGCATACTATGATGTAAAGGGGAACTCTGGGAATGTGGAGAGGACACTGGTGACCAGAGAAAGAAAACACTAAGATAAGGGGGAAACCTTTATATCAGTGCCCCCTTACAATATTGTATTGACCCCCCCCCTAGACTGGTCTGTCGGTGCTGTCACTGACCTCCTCTCAGGTGCACCGTGCAGGGCTCAGTCAGTCGGCTCCAGCTTGGTGGCTCTGGTTTTATCCCATAGTTTCCTCTCCGCAGTCCATACATGTCTGACTTCTCCCATGACCCCCATCCTGGCGGCACTCCCACTCTTGACTCCTCTCCAGGTGTGATATAAGACAAGAGATGATCAGAGGCTGCGGATGGTACAGGAGAGGTCAGAGGCTGCGGATGGTACAGGAGAGGTCCGAGGCTGCGGATGGTACAGGGGAGGTCAGAGGCTGCGGATGGTACAGGGGAGGTCAGAGGCTGCGGATGGTACAGGGGAGGTCAGAGGCTACGGATGGTACAGGAGAGGTCAGAGGCTGCGGATGGTACAGGGGAGGTCAGAGGCTGCGGATGGTACAGGGGAGGTCAGAGGCTGCGGATGGTACAGGGGAGGTCAGAGGCTGCGGATGGTACAGGGGAGGTCAGAGGCTGCGGATGGTACAGGGGAGGTCAGAGGCTGCGGATGGGACAACAGGAGAGTTCATAGGCTGTGGGGGGGGGGCAACAGGATAGGTCAGAGGCTGTGGGGGGGGGGGGGCAACAGGAGAGGTCAGAGCCTGCTTGGGGAGGCAACAGGAGAGGTCAGAGGCTGCGGGGGAGGCAACAGGAGAGGTCAGAGGCTGCGGGGGGAGGGGGCAATAGGAGAGGTCAGAGGCTGCGGGGGGACAGGAGGTCAGAGGCTGTGAGAGGGGGACAGGAGGTCAGATGCTGCGAGGGGGGAAAGGAGGTCAGATGCTGCGGGGGGACAGGAGGTCAGATGCTGCGGGGGGGACAGAAGGTCATAAGCTGCGGGGGGGACAGGAGGTCAGAGGCTGCGAGGGGGAGGGACAGGAGGTCAGAGGCTGCGAGGGGGGACAGGAGGTCAGAGGCTGCGAGGGAGGGGGACAGGAGGTCAGATGCTGCGAGGGGGGGACAGGAGGTCAGATGTTGCGGGGGGACAGGAGGTCAGAGGCTGCAAGGGGGGGACAGGAGGTCAGAGGCTGTGAGGGGGGACAGGAGGTTAGAGGCTGCGAGGGGGGACAAAAGGTCAGATGCTGCGAGGGTGGGAGGGACAGGAGGTCAGAGACTGCGAGGGGGGGCAGGAGGTCAGAGGCTGCGAGGGGGGGCAGGAGGTCAGAGGCTGCGAGGGGGGGCAGGAGGTAAGAGGCTGCAAGGGGGGAAGGGAGAGGTCAGAGGCTGCGAGGGGGGAAGGGAGAGGCCAGAGGCTGCAAAGGGGGGGGGAAGGGAGAGGTCAGAGGCTGCGGGGGGGTGGGCAGGAGGTCAGAGGCTGTGAGGGGGGGTGGGCAGGAGGTCAGAGGCTGCGGGGGGGCAGGAGGTCAGAGGCTGAAGGGGGCGACCGGATCTCAGAGGCTGCATGGGGCCCCAGGAGGTCAGAGGCTGCGGAGGGGACGTAAGAAGGCTTTTTTTTTTAAAAAATGGCGCCACTCGGCGCCATCGTGTCACTGCGCATGCGCCCGCCTTTCCGGAAATTGCCGAGCGTGTCCGAACAGCGCTGGCACATGCGCAGTTGAATGTCGGTGCCGCAGCCATTTTTCAGGCGCCGCTGCCCTCACAGCGGAGGCAGTGGCACCAGGAGTCTCTGAGAAGAGCCAATCCGCCCTTGGGGGCCCTGCACATTGGCGGGGCCGTACGCAGCTTGCGTAGTCCGCGTATAGGGCGGATCTGCTCTGTCTTTGCCCATTTTTATGTTGAACCCTTCTCCACGCATCCTGTTAGTCAGTATCTTCTTTGACCTATCCTGCATGCTAGCCTCTTATCTCTTTGCTTGCACTGTGTGTGGGTCTCATTTGTCCTCGTCTTTCTTTATCACACACTTTTCTTTGTCCATCCCATTTCTCATTATTGCTTCCCTCTACTATTCTGAGTTGTTGGCTTCATCTCCTTTAATTTTTTCCTGTTTATAGATTTGTCTTTTTTGTTAGTTTTGTCTCCTTTATCCATTTATCCACTTGTCTAATTTTTCACCTTTTACTAATCTTACATCCACCCCATCTACCAGCCTGTTCCTCTTTCTCATGTTTCAGCTTCTTATTTTTCCCCTCCTCATTTTTTAAGTCTTGCTTCCACTTGACTATCTCTCTCTCTCTCTCTGTATCCTGTTTATCTACTGGGTACTCATCAGTTGTTACCTACCTATCCTAGCCCAAGCGTCTATTCCGTTTTTAATACATCCTAAAAATGACTACATATCTTAATTTCATATTCTAAGAACTCCAGTAAGCATTATTTTGTTTAAATACATTTTGTAATTTTTAAAGCTGAAGCTTAGTTAAAAAAAAAGAAATCTCTACAGCTTGAGTTACATTACCTACCTGTAATGTTGGATGACCCACAATGTGCAGGCTACTGGATTCCGTAGAAATCTTCACTGCAGGGCTGCCCTGTCCTCTTCCTTCTGCTGAACTTTTGGCAATGTGGGGGTTTGGGTCTCCAGCATTTTGTAATATTTTTTCATGGTCCCCTAAAAATTTAAGTTGATTATTCTGCTGATTTATAAATAGTTGTCTTCTCCTTAGTACACAGTATGGTGGTGACCTGTTTTAGAAGAGTCAAAATACAGAATAAGGCAGAAAATAGCATGTTCTAGGTTCATTCTAGTAGGGTTTTTTAGTGCTTTTTGTGTGAATGGCCACACACATAACGAAAATACAAACCTCTAGATGTTAGTGGACACCTTAAACTGTAAGTATTTTTTCCCAGTCTTAGTCCGTCAGGTTCAGGATTGAGTTGGCTTACCCTTTGCAGCTATAACAGCTTGAACTCTTTGGGAAGGCTGTCCACAAGGTTTAGGAGTGTGTCTATGGGAATGTTTGACCATTCTTCCAGGAGCGCATTTGTGAGGTCAGGCACTGACGTTGGACAAGAAGGCCTGTCTCACAGTCTCCGCTCTAATTCATCCCCAAAGATGTTCTTTTGGGTTGAGGTCAGGACTCGGTGTGGGCCAGTCAAGTTCCTCCACCCCAAACTCGCTCATCCATGTCTTTATGGTCCAGTACCCCGGTTAATAATATCCAGATTATCGGCCGGGGTCAAGGCCTAAGTTAAGCAAGAGGATCCTAATGTGTCTGGTGAACTGGCTACCACTCAGAGGGTTGGTAAGGAAAGGTAGTAATGGGCTAGACTCCGACAGGTCAGGCAGATGAGATAACGACTGGTCTAGAATGGCCACTGGGCACCAGGCGTTGTGAGTCTGTTGCGTTTTTGGGTACTAGGTGCAGGATGATGTGATTCTGATGGAGTGTCAGATGGCATCTGCGTAGTACCTGACAGCCGGGGGCGGTGACGGTGAACTCGCTTTGGACGTAAGAAGCCATCAAAGGCGAGCTAGATGGCTGCTTGGAGGACCAGGCTGGGCAGTAACGCGAAGGGGGAAGGTGACAGGATAGTAGACATGTCTCTGAAGATGGCTCTAGTGCCGGGTAGGGGCTTGCTACTAGTTTTGGGGTTGCTGCCTGTGGATACCACGTAGGATGGTTTTGACTGCATGGGCAGCGAACAAGGATGGTTTGGTGGGATCCTGTAAGGAAATTAAATGCTGGATGGCAGCTAAGTAGAGTCTGATGGTATTATGTGCTAGAGCCAGCTGCGTGTGGCAGTATGATAATGAAAGCCAGGACGTGTTTAAGATCTCCCGACACTGCCCCGGGGTTTGGGGCTAGGAACCTGGCGTAGGAATTCAAGGCTGTACGATAGGCCTACAGGGTGTTGCGGGATAATGACTGATTAACAAGGCGGGTTGCATCGCGTAGGTGTTGCTTTAATCCAGTGTCAGCTGTGACAGAGGTGGGATAAGAGATGTGGTCGGGTGGGTTCCAGGTTCCTGTGAGAAGAATGACGCAAAGTTAAAGCAGGATAGTGCGTCGGCCGAGTCTTTGAACTTGCCTGGGATATAGATGCAGTGCACTTTGAATTGATGCTGCAGGGATAGTTGCACCAGCCTGCACCGGAAGGACATGATGGCTAGCGATTTGGACCTTCCAGTAGGCAAGTCCAATAGGGCTGACTCTCCAGACGTGAAAGGTGACATGGAAAAGAGGGTGATTATGTACACCCGGTCCAGTTTGGTTTGTAACATGATGCCGATGGCTGACTCGTCGGTGGCAGCTGAGAGTAGGTTCTTGCAGGCATGTGGGGCATCGTGATGAGGTCGATGTGGAATCCTGAGGTGCATCCCTGCACGAGGAAGGTGGCCAGGGAGGGAGTCGGGTGGGAGGATAGGTAGAACCCGATATGCATGTGGCCTAGTCATGATGTATTTAGCTGCTTAATGCCGCCCGTGAGTAATGGTGAGGTTTGTAGAGCTGAGAATTTGAATCATAGTGCCGATGATGCGACTAGATTCGGATCAAATGTTGGTGTGAGTTACGGTGGGGTTTGTATTGCAGAGGATCCGAATCGTTGCGCTGATGATGCGACTAGACTTGGGTTGGGCTGTTGTGTTTTGGAGTGCCGAGGATCCAGATCGTTGTGCCGATGATGCGACAAGACTCGGATCGGCTGTAGGTGTGAGTAATGGTGAGGTTTGTAGTGCCATGGAACCCGAATAGTTGTGCCGATGATGCGACTAGACTCGGATCGGCCTGTTGGTGAGAGTAACAGTGGTGTTAGGAGGAGGTATGGTGTTTGTAGGAGGTGTGGATGGGGGGGTTTGTAAAGCCGAGGATCCAAATCGTTTGTGCCAATGATGCAACTAGACTCGGATTGGTCTGTCGGTGTTTTGTAGTGCAGAGGATCCGAATCATTGTGCTGATGATGCAACAAGACTCGGATTGGCTGTAGTTGTGATATCCCTTGTACTATGCACCTGACTCGATGCCCTAGATTGTGAAGTTTTGGTTGGGGTCGAGAACTGGGTCGACCGGGAACCTGTAGTAAAGTGACATAGGAAATTGTTTTAATAAGGGGGAATTGCAAAGAGCTGTTTGGGGCATGGCTGCCCCCCTGGTGAAGGTGTGAGCCCTGTCGTCAGTTTGTGAATGAACACAGTTTTTGTTTTTTTGTTTTTACCAGAGGGACTACCGTTGAAACCTGCTGCAGGATGGACCAACTGGAACTCTACTGACCTAAGGGGGAAGCAACAGAGAATAGGTGAGCAGCTAATTTGCTACTGTAGATGGAGAGTGGCCGATTGAGCCACTTGCAGAGATGTTTGCAACAATTGCGAGTAAGCAGCCTTAACAGAAAGGCAAAAACAAAAGATAGCGTAATTTGAGTATGTAGGAATGACCGACCGCAACACGTACAAATAGATGGAGTGAGATACGTATGCTGATGCTTGATAAGTGTAACGTAAAGCCGAGGATCCGAATCATTGTGCTGCTGTGTTTGTACTGTCGATGCGACTGGATTCTGACCGGGCTGGGGTGTGAGTAACGGTGGGGTTTGTAATGCAGAGGATCCGAATCATTGCGCCGATGATGCGACTAGACGCGGATCTGGCTGTTAGTGTTTTGCAGTGCCGAGGATCTGAATCGTTGTGTCGATAAAGCGACAAGACTCGGATCAGCTATAGGTGTTAGTAACAGTGAGGTTTGTGGTGCCATGAACCCAAATTGTTGCACCGGATGGTGCGACTAGACTAGGATCAGGCTATTGGTGAGAGGAACGGTGGTGTTAGTAGGAGGTGTGGTGTTTGTAGGACGTGTGGAAGGGGGGATTGTAGTGCCGAGGATCCAAATCGTTTGTGCCGATGATGCGACTAGACTCAGATTGGCTGTCGGTGTTTTGTAGTGCTGAGGATTCGAATCGTTGTGCCGATGATGCAACAAGACTCGGATCAGTTGTAGGTATGAGTATTTGTAGGAGGTGTGGTATATAGGGCAAAGGATTTGGGACATACACTGCTGATGCGACTTGATTCGGAAGTGGCTTGTAGTGTGAGTGAGTTATGTGTATTCGTAGCGTTCGTGCCACCTAGGCAGCTAGATACGAATGGTACCGAGCAGAGGGCGGGCACGAGTTGTGACTTGGCTCGAATGAGGTACAAATCCCAACGAATGAGTACGAATACATACGAATGATATATTGCAATTACTACGAAACAGTGAGAATGAGGCAAGGGACTTACGACATGAGGTGATGACAGTTTTACGAATGGGGAACATGATAGACAATGGTTTGAACGTATGAAATGATGTCTGCTACAAAAAGGGTTTGTAAAGAAAGATGACTCCGATACGATTTGGTTATAAATGTATGAAACTAATCCAATACGAATTGGTAGTAAGTAGTATTAAATGGATCTGATGCAAATTGGTTGTAGAGTGGATGCCACCCCTTGCTCTGAAACCGAACACAACCAGCCACCCAGCCCCCCAGGCTAATCAAGATGCAGACAAGACACCGGGAGGGTCTAATTACCACCTCAATCAGCCATAGAACCTGTACAAGCAATACATGCTCATCTGCAGATGGATGAGACGGCAACCCCATGGACGGTGAATCCTATAACCAGTAAAGCCTATGTTGAGTGATATCGGACAATGACCGACAGTGGCTCGGAGGCTTGGACCTACCAATGAATCGTAAGATTTGCTTTTTACGAAAGGGATGCGGGAAAGGAAGCATAATGAATTGCACATGTAATGAAAAGGTTTGAATCCTACCTGCAACAGTGAGCGGGAACCACCGACGAAGACCACGAATGGAGAAGCCGCAACGTACTTGCGTTCGAATGCATAAACTCATGAACATGAGGTGAGCTGGGAGAGTCAGCCTAGTGACATGTAGTAACGCACACTGGAACCGACAAAGACCAGTGTGGGTGGTCTGCTTAACTACCCCCGGGGCTCCTCCCATAATTTCAGGCCACCATACTGGCCTTCCTATATATATGCTGCCTTTTGTGTAAAATAATCCTTAGTGAAATTTTTCTTTAACCACTTGCTGACCGCCACATGTACATATACGTCGACACAATGGCATGGACAGGCAAATGGGTGTACAGGTACGTCCCTTTAAATTTGCCGCCGTGTCATCGCGTGCGCGCCGCCGCAAGCTCTGTGAGTGTAATTGCAGGTCCCGTGGACTCGATGTCCGCGGGGATACCCGCGATCGTCTCACGGAGAGGAAGAACGGGGAAATGCTGATGTAAACAAGCATTTCCCCGTTCTGCCTAGTGACAGGACACTGATCACAGCTCCCTGTGATCGGGAGCGGTGATCAGTGTTGTGTCACACATAGCCCCCCCCCCCCCCACAGTTAGAATCACTCCCTAGGAAACACTTACAGCGCCACCTAGTGGTTAACCCCTTCACTGCCAGTCACATTTACACAGTAATTAGTGCATTTTTAATCGCTGTATAAATGTGAATAGTCCCAAAATAGCACCAAAAGTGTCCGATCTGTATGCCATAATGTCGCAGTCACGATAAAAATCGCTGATCGCTGCCATTACTAGTAAAAAAAAAAATATTAATAAAAATGCCATAAAACTATTCCCTATTTTGTATATGGAGTTTTTTTTACCAAAAATATGTAGAAGAATACGTATCGGCCTAAACTGAGGGAAAAAATAAATGGTTTATATAAATTTTTAGGGGATATTTATTATAGCAAAAAAATAATGTATTTTTTCGCTATTTTTTTGTTTATAGCGCAAAAAACTAAACCGCAGAGGTGATCAAATACCACTAAAAGAAATCTATATTTGTGGGGAAAAAAGGACCTCAATTTTGTTTGGGAGCCACGTCGCACAACCACGCAATTGTCAGTTAAAGTGACGCAGTCCAGAATCGCAAAAGGTGTTCTGGTCTTTGGCCAGCCAAATGGTCCGGGGCTTAAGTGGTTAAAATATGTTGTTAATTCGGTTCATTATTATATAACTATTTCTGTAAGCTACGATTACATTTTTGTGATTGTAGTGCCCACAATTTCCAATACTATAGCATTGGCTACACTATTTCCAAATGGAACAGCTGTTATTGGCCTTGTGGCTATTGCTTCAACAAGATAAGGCATTGATTCAATCAGCTGTCTTATTGAGTCTGATTCATTTCTTTGGTGTGATGGGTAACTAATGTATTCAAAATGATTATCACCATTTCCCACTATTTCTCACACCAGTCATGTTATCCTGTGTACAGGAACCACTCATTATTCCTCACTCTGCTGATGCAGTCATGTCAGTTCACGCTATTACAATGCATGAGCGAGCAGCCTTCATCTTCTGCCTTAGACAGGCTTTGTCTGGAAAACACACAATGCAAAACAAAAAAATATAGAAAAAGAAGCTATGTGTAATGTAAAATTTAAGAACAGAAAACTGGGACAAAGCAGGCCTTAAACTCCATTCTTCTCTTGCCTTCAAACAGTCCTTCCAATCTGCCCCAAAAACTGTGATAAAATGGACTTTGTCCACTTAGAGTGGACATATCAATGACTTTAGTCTGCATAACTACATTACCTATACACAGCAAGAGTATAACTTGTAGGCTGGGTTCACATTAGATTACGCAGCGGCTCACAGCAGGAGTCCGGTGCATCTCCATTCACAGTTTCAGGTCCGTTTTTAGCCCAAATTTTGGGCTGAATTCGGACCTGAAATGGATCAAAAGTCACAATTTCCTGCTATGCGAATTGGATGCGGGAAACCCAGCCTCATAGAAA
The DNA here is from genome assembly GCA_028564925.1 of Lithobates sylvaticus. NCBI lineage: Eukaryota > Metazoa > Chordata > Amphibia > Anura > Ranidae > Lithobates > Lithobates sylvaticus. Next base: position 203,546,177 of record CM053026.1, on the reverse strand, counting down.
CATAAAACTGTATCAAACACCATTCTTTTCTTACCTTGGAACAGCCCCTCCAGTTGGCCCAGGAAGTGCAGTCTGAAAGAAAGATGTCTTCTATATGATGCATGCAGGAGGAAATCATTCCCTCTGCCTTCTTTCCCAAGGATCTCTCATTAGAAATACTGTAAGACTTTCTGGATGCTTACAAGGTGAGAGGCAGCAGTAGGTATCTGTACCAAGACCATCAGTCTTTGGTCATGGAGCCCTTACAGCCCATCAATCCATAAAACTTCATCATTGCTGTTGCCTTATAAAGGCTTTATTCCAGGTCAGGTTAAACCTCTGGAGCAAGGAGAGGAAACCATGTGTGTTACTTCAATTGGAACGTACGCAGACCTGAGTACAGGGCTCAAGTCCTGCGGGAACGCGTGGGAACGGAGTTCCTGTACTTTTTCCACAACAGAAACTCAGTTCCCATTAGCAGCTGTGTCCTGCAAGACTTTGAAGTATGCGAGCTGTGTGGCAGGTGCTACACCAGCAGCTGCCGACACAGCTCACAATAGTAAGTGCCGCACACCTGACCATTCAGGCATTGCCAGTAGGGGGCCCCATGACAGCTTCCACTTCGATCTACCTGTCAATCACAGCTAGCTGACAGGTAGATCAGGTCCCTGATGCTAAGAGATTGTATTTAGTCAGACCTCTCATGATGCGCTCCTCCCCGCAGGCCCCTCCTGATTTTCTGTCTCCTCATCCCCCCCCCCAGTCTCCTGCATACTTGCTCTGTGTGTCCCGCTGAATCCCCCCTCCTCTATCTTCAGTGCTATATGATGAGAGAACCCAGAGGAGGAGCACAGCTATTCTGATCATAGGACATGCAGGGAGAGAGGTGAGCTGAGGGAGGAACATCAGTTTGGGGTGGTAAGCTGAGCACAATACCTGGCAAAGTTTAATGCCAGGTGGGAAGTTTATGTGGAAATATGTGAAGGGTTGGAATAGCAGCGAGTGTGTGTTGGAGCCCTGCAGAGTTTGCAGCCCCCCAAGCTAACATGCATCTCCTAAGCAGGAACACATCATCCCAAGCATTCTGTCCAGATAATGTGCAGTTAATTTATGACCTTTCCGTTTAACCCTGTGTTATCCAAACTCTGTTCAATGAAAAAAGTGTAAACTCACCACAAAAACACTCTATATACAAAATAAAATTCCCCAATAAAGATCAGAATATGATGTTCACATTTGCATGGAAGCACAATTGAATGAATGCTGATTATTCAGAGAATTACCGTATTTATGTTTATTGAGGATTGTTTTTTTTATGTACTAACAGTTAGGCTTCATATACACACAATACGAAAATTGGATGAAAAATACCACTTTTGAAGCGTTCGTGCATATGAGCATATCATTTATTTTTTTTGGTGGGGGTGTGGATCTTGGGTGGGAGTTCCCACACTTTTTTCCCCAGGACTTGACCCCTGCCTGAGTATTTATCCCACCCCAATGTGACAGCTCTGGGACAGTCACCAAGCACTAGTCAAGCACTGTCATATGGAGTAGGTTACATGCTCCTTCATTTTCAGATGGCTTGGGTATTTTCTTTGGTCCCAGCAACTACATAGAACTATGGGGAATTAAAAAAGGTATGTAGATGTAGCGCCCTCTTGTGTAGATAGTTGTGTAGTGTAGATAGAGGCCTGTTAGAAGTCTGGGTGTGAGTCAGAGGGTTTACTTTAGGTCAGGTTAGTGGGCTCTACAAATCAGGCCTCTGGTACCCCCCCTCTCGTTGTAGAAGCTTGGAGAAGTTTCTAGAAGCTAGTGGGCAGAGGTCAGAAGGTGCTAATCTGAATATTTATGGGCATTTGACCAATTCCCAGGCAGGCCTCCAGGGTGGCTGAACCAGACCATAAATATTTTGGAGCCTGGCCAGCAGGGGAGTTGGATGGAAGATGGAGTTTTCAAGTAATGTTGTGTGTAGCCTGGGAGGGGGCCCCAGGGAAGGGGGTTTTGCCTTCATGCTGGAAGCAAAAAGTTGAAAGAGGGATCTCCACTGCCCTGCAGTTCACCAGAGAAGGACAGCCTGTTAGCCAGGAAGGAAACTAGCCCAGCAAAAGGCCTGAAAGCAGTTTCACCTACAGCTGCATGACAAGGACAGTGTGAGTACCTCTACACCCCCAGGGTCTACAGGGAAGGGGGCTGCTAGGTGCCATACCCAACCCGTTCCCTCCAGGACTGTGCTAAAATAACAAGTTTGTTCTTGAATCCCTTGCTCTGGGATACACTTAAGACAGCCAGGCTGATGGGTAGTTTCTAGCTGGGGTCTGAATATGTTAATTGAAAGGGGACTGATTGCTCCTTACAGAGACTGTGTTACTGATCCATTAAGAGACAAAAGCCACTCCAAAAGGAATAGAAAGTCCAGGATCCACCTTTGTGTTTTTTTGTACAGAAATAAGAAGTTTTGTCTTCCAAGTTGTGTTTAAAATCAAGCTGGACATCCCATATACCCCTAGACCCCATCCAAGTTGTTTACCCTAAATAAAATGGACTGGTTACTGACTTTGGATGCCAGTTGGAAAACGCGTGTTGCCTGCCTGTGCAGGAATAGAGGGACCCAAAAATACAGCAGCCTTCTAGGCGGTAGCGCTACATAAATATTCTTGTTGAAGGGCTTCATTAAAGCAAATCTGTTGCTTCGTTATGGTTTGGCAAAGCAAAGGAGTTCAGCAGATTCACTTTGTTCCGTTTCTAAATATATTTTGCTATCTAGCTATTGTTATACTAAAGCCTCATACACACGATCGGACCGTGGACCAACTTTCCTGTGGATTTTTGTCCAAAGGGCGTTGGCCCCAAGTTGGTATTGCATACACACGGCAGGACTTTTTTCAGCCAACTTTCACCAAATCACTTGGTTTTTCTGCTCTTTACCGCCACCTTTGGTCAACTTCTGTATTGTTGTCTGATCTTTTGCATTGGTTCTGCATTGGTTTGTACAAAAGTCCGTTGGTTTTGTGTACACACGGTCGGACTTTGGTCCATCGGACTTTTGTTGGCAGTAAGTTGGTCCGTTCGCACAGCCAACAAAAGTCAGATGAAACTTGGAAAAAGTTGGTCCGATGGAGCGTACACACGGTCGGATGTTGGTTCAAAACAGCTAATTTGCATGTTGGTTGTCAAAAGTCCGATCGTGTGTATGGGCCTTAAGTATCATCACTGGACTTTATCAGTAAGCTACAAGCTTGATACTCATGACTAGAGAGGCAGTTGTACTTTTAAAGTGGAACTTCAGTTCCGCTTTGGCCGCTTTGGCCAGGCTCAACTTCCCACCCCTAGTGTCACCATTATTGTGCACATGCACCTACAGGGTTCTGCACAGCCTCTGGATCCTGGCAGAGTCCGTTGATGCATCTGCGTACGTGCAGGGGGGTTTCCACACATAGACAAGGAAGGTTTTGAACTTCCCTGTTTCCAGTCTTTGCACATGTGTGGGAAGCCCCGTGCAAGTGCAGAGGCTGGGAAACTGATACATGCACAGATGTGCTGCAGCTCCCTTTGAAACTGAGCCCTGCGGCACATCTTCACATGTGCAGTGGGGGGGGGGTGTGAGGTAGCAGGCTGCTCAAAACTGACCCAGTGTTTCAGATGCGGATAAGGCTGTGTATGGCCTCTGCCAGCACTGCACTGGTGACATGTTTGACCCCGCCTACCGGGGGCATGATGACCAAGTATTGTCTCTCTCCTTTAAAGTGAGCGTAACTTTAAAAATGTAGGCAAGAATAACAGCTTTGCACCTACAGGTGCCTGCAATATTGTCAGATACTGTACCTTGTAGAGAAAAAGCTGGGGAATACCAGTATGGAAATAGTGAGTTCAGTTCTTGAAGTCGCCTTGGGTTTTTCCCTTGCTGCGGCTTATCACTGATCTATCCATCTGATGTCACTGACCAAGAGTGAGTCAGGAGGTGACAGAGAAAAGCATAACCTGAGGAACTAAAAGTGCCATTTACCTATCGGAGCTTGGGATGTTTAGCTCTACAGAGTTTCTGATCATGCGTGCAGGCACCTCTAGGTGCTTGTTATGCTTGTTATGCATGGCTGATTACAGTTCAGGGTCGTTAAAGTTAACACAGGCTCATTTTACCTATACACCTCACATAATTGAGAGGAATCTTGCCACATTACCACAAAGCTCATAAAAGAAACCCATACTGCAGTGCAAATCCCTGAGGGAGGTACAGCTGTTATTTTGTTGTTTTGCAAAGGTCCAAATGACTAGTCTTTTGCACCAGAAATACTCATTGATTTCAAAGCAGAGCCTTTAGCATTCACAGTTCTGTTTAGGATTCGACTGGCAAGCTGAATGTTTGATTGTGCATTGAATATTTTTCTCACAGACTAAGGGGATCTTATGTTTGATTGACCATTTCCATGCCTTTGGGGACTGAAACAGTGTAAAGATTTTCCTGCTTGAGCACAAATGAGCTTATCAGAGTCTTCTAATTATAATAAGTCTGTTCAGGCACAGCAGTCATATAACCCCATCACGCCAAAAGGTCAATGAGATTCGGCCTGAAAAAATGTACGAAAATACTTCTTTAGTATGTGAAAAATGTAAGCCATTAGCAAAACACACAAACATATTTTAAAGCATGGAATTAATATTAGATAACAGAATATCTATACCTATAGTAATAACTGTTTATATTTTTATCCATTTGTAAAGCTAAGTCAGTTAGAGTTAAATAAAGCGAAATATTTTCCCCTTCAGGAATAAAACAGAAATTCCGATAATCAGTGCTGACTTTCTCTGTATTTTAAAACATGGCTATATATTAAAAATTATAGCCGAGATAATTTTGCTTACAATATCACAGTAGCCAATTTATTAAAATCATTTCCGGGGATGCTTCTTAGGTCTCTGAAGACCCATACCAATATATAGTTGGAAATATGACATGTTAATTATGCTGGAATGTAGGTGCTTTTTATTTGAAATGCTTCTGTTCAAAAATTTTAGTTATTAGTAAAGATTGTAATTTTTTTTTTTAAGATTGTAATATAATCTGAAAAAGTTACTTATGGTACAGTTGATTCCTTTTTAAAACCAAAGAAGTTTCTAAAGGCAGAAAAGTGGTAGGAAGAAACCCCGGAAAACAAAAGCTGATGGCAGCTAAGCAGCATTAGTTAGTAAAAGTGGTATTTGCCATACACCAACATCAACCTATTCACAGTGAATGTTCACCTACCTGGGTGAATAAGGTGAAGATGCTTTCACTTCAAAAAGAATTCCAATTATTTTTCACTTGCACATACAACATAATTGGGTGTTCCACATGGAAACAGCTTTACCTTATACACTAACCTGGCTAACATTCCCCGATCCTTTAGTAATTCAACCCCACTGAATATACCAGTAATTGTTATGTGTCCAGCTTATACTGCAGTGTACCAGTAACGCTCACACTCTTCATACATATAATAAACTAGTCTCACTGTAAAATACATAGGCCAGTGACAAAAATCTGCAGTGGGACAAGTGGAAAACTGTTTCATTCAATAAAGTATTGCAAAATACAGTGACTATGTGAGGCAGTAAGGAACCCAAAGGGGCATTGGCACAAAAATATCTTTAGGAAGAACACTTGCCTATATAAACAAGTTTAGTTCACTCTATCATTTTTTTCATAGCAAAATGGGAATAAAATAATCTGATTGGTTTCTATGCATAACAGAAACTATTCTTCCTTCGGACAATTTTATATATATGGTCAATTGCCAGTAATAGTGTTCTGGTGCGTTGAGAGGTCAGTACAAAGTAATCATTCATAATTTACTGCTGATGAGATCTGAAAACTCTAATAGGTCAGTTAAACCACCACTCAATAAAATTAGTGTCAACACAATACATGTACATTTCCCTATGTTTTATCTGTTTAAAAAAAGCTGCTAGTAAAAAAGTTGCCTGTTGGTCTTCCAGAAAGGCAGTGAGCTCCTAATTTCCTGCTAAAGCTGACAAAAGAGTGCCTTTGCTGCTCTGAACGCCCAGGCAGTATTATTAGTTATCCCTGCCTGTTGGATTACAGAACTATGCTTATCTCCACCTGTCTCTGCCCTATTCCAGATGCACACATGCAAATAAAAGAAAACTACTGTCAATCAGACTAGTTATAGCATTATTATTCACATTGCAGTTAATGCTTATATGCACTGTTTATTGCTGGCTTTGCTCATTCAACACCATATTTCCACCGTGTTAAATTGGAACATGTTAGAAGCTTTGAATCCATAATAAAACAACTATGCGTTACAAGAAAAAAAACAATTTACTGCATATAACATACTGAATAAAAAAGTGTATTGGCTGAATATTACATTAGGACATGCTCTAACCAAGATCATATGGCTGTGGCTAGCAAAGAGCCCCAGTTTGGCCCCAGGTTTCACCAAAGCTGAAAGTCAGTATGGCATATTTTTCTGTCCTGTGGTTCTTAAAACTGAGACCTGATGCTTCCCATTATACCTCATAGTTTATATTTTATCTCCCCAGCCCCACTGGTCTGTGCCTAGCATGCCACTTTTTTTTTTTTTTTTTGGTAGAAGGATGCAGGAGTGAAAGAAGTGTTGAGGGCAGGGGTAGATTGGAGAGGAAGAGTAGTAGGGGCAGCAGAAGTGTGGTGAGGCCAAGGAAGAATGGGGAAGAGTGGCAAGGGCAGCAGAAGAGTGGTGAGGGCAGGGGGGATGGGAGGGAAGAGTGGTAAGGGCAGCAGAAGAGTGGTGAAGGCAGGGGTGGATGGGATAAAAGAGTGGTAAGGGCAGCAGACGAGTGGTGAGGGCAGTGGTGGATGGGGGGAAGAGTGGTAAGGGCAGCCAAAGGTTGATGAGGGCAGGCATGAATGGGGGGATGAGTGGTAAGGGTAGGGGTGGATTGGAGAGCAAGAGTGGTAAGGGCAGCAGACGAGTGGTGAGGGCAGTGGTGGATGGGGGGAAGAGTGGTAAGGGCAGCCAAAGGTTGATGAGGGCAGGCATGAATGGGGGGATGAGTGGTAAGGGTAGGGGTGGATTGGAGAGCAAGAGTGGTAAGGGCAGCAGAAGTGTGGTGAAGCCAGGGAAGGATGGGGGGAAAGTGGTAAGGGCAGCAGAAGAGTGGTGAGTGCAAGGGTGGATGGTGAGGAAGGGCGGTAAAGGCAGCAGAAGAGTGCTGAGGCCAGTGGTGGATGGGAAAGAAGAGTGGTAAGGGCAGCAACAGAGTGGTGAGGGCAGGGGTGGATAGGAAGGAATAGTAGTAAGGCCAATGGAAGAGTGATGAGTGCAGGGGTGGGTAGGGGTAAAAATGTTGAAGGGGGGTGGCAGAGTGTTAAAGAAGTGGGGGAAAATGTGTTTAGAGTAGGGGTTGTACAGCATAGTGATAACAGAGGTATGCAGGGTCAAGTGGCAGGAGCAGGAAAGGTGGCAGAATGGTGAGTGTGCAGGAAAAAGTGTTTTGGGGGGCTTCTTAACTGTTGTCAGTTCCCTAGTATTATCTAGATCACAACCCCCTTTGAAAGAAATGTTCACCACTATTGTGAACTTGGGCTATATATATTCTTCCCATGCCCAACACCTTCCTGCACTTCTAACTGTACTTTTTATTATTTTGTATCCTGTCAAGATGTGTATTCTTAGATTGAAGTCTATCTAAAGTGATATGGTCCAGAAATATTTAGACAGAATAAAGGTGGATAAAGCACCTGGACCAGATGGCATCCACCCACAGATCCTAAAAGAATTGCGCTCTGTCATTTCAAAGCCATTGTTTCTAATTTTTAGGGACTCTTTAGTGACGAGAATAGTACCACTGGATTAGCATAGGGCCAATGTGGTTACTTATATTTAACCACTTCAGCCCCGGAAGGCTGCTGAATGACCGGGCCATTTTTTGCGATTCGGCATTGTGTCGCTTTAGCTGACAATTGCGTGGTCGTGCGACGCTGCACCCAAACAAAATTGACATCCTTTTTTTCCCACAAATAGAGATTTCTTTTGGTGGTATTTGATCGCCCCTGAAGTTTTATTTTTTTGTGCTATTAACAAAAAAAGAGCGGCAATTTAAAAAAAACACAATATTTTGTACTTTTTGCTATAATAAATATCCCCTATTTTTTTTTTTAAAGTGATTTTTTTCTCAGTTTAGGCCGATATGTATTCTTCTACATATATTTGGTAACGAAATCGCAATAAGCGTATATTGATTGGTTTGCGCAAAAGTTATAACGTCTACAAAATAGGGGATAGATTTATAGCATTTTTATTATTATTATTATTATTTTTTACTAGTAATGACGGCGATCTGAGATTTTTATCGGGATTGCGACATTATGGCAGACACATCGGACACTTTTGACACATTTTTGGGACCATTAGCATTTATACAGCGATTAGTGCTATAAAAATGCACTGATTACTGTAAAAATGTCACTGGCAGGGAAGGGGTTAACACTAGGGGGCGATCAAGGGGTTAACTGTGTTCCCTGGGAGGTGTTTCTAACTGAAGGGGGAGGGGACTGACTAGAGGAAGTGACAGATCGTGGTTCCTAGCTATTAGGAACACACGATTTGTCACTCCTCACAGAGCAGAACAGGGATCTGTGTGTTTACACACACACTTCCGCGTTCTGCCTCTTATGCCTGCGATCGGCTCCCCCTCCGGCAGTGAGCGTGCCTGCTATTCCGATCCCACGAGCCAACGTATAGCTACTTTGGCTCGCGGGATCGTGCTGACCTGCCCCAGTAAAATGACGGTGGCTGGTCGGCTAGCAGTTAAAAAGGGATCAAAGTCTTTACCAAGTATAGACCTGTTAGTTTAACTTCTATAGGTAGGAAGATACTGGATAAAAGACCATAAAAATATTTTAAAGCGGTTGTAAACCCTGTAAGAAAAAAAAACCTGTAAGACAAAGGCATAATGAGCTAGTATGCACTGCATACTAGCGCATTATGAAATACTTACCTTAGAACGAAGTCCCCGCAGCAGCGCCCCGTCACTGCTAAGGGGGGCTGATATGTTCCCCCGTGTTACTTCCTGGTTCGCGGGATTCTAGCGCTGTGAGTGACCGGAGCAGCGATGATGTCACTCCCACGCATGCATTCGGGAGCCCAAGGTTCCGGGAAGAAGCTCTGAAGTTCCGGCACGATACGCCGGACCTTCAGAGCGCATGCGCCGCTGACATCAGCAGCTGCATTCAGAGTGTATACTGTATCTCCTAAACGGTGCACATTTAGGAGAAATTCATTTTACCTACAGGTAAGCCTTATTATAGGCTTACCTGTAGGTAAAAATCACCAAGCGAGGTATACAACCGCTTTAAGAAAAAGACAGCATGGATTCATGAAAGACAGAAGACAAACCTGATTTCTTTTTATGAGGAGGTAAGTAAAACCTTGGACAGAGGGGTGACCGTGGACGTGGTATACCTGGATTTTGCAAAAGCTTTTTACACAGTTCACCACACATGGCTAACGTGTAAAGTAAGGTCTACAGTTTTGGAAAGAACAGTTTGTAAATGGATAGAAAACTGGCTAAATGACAGAATTCAAAGAGTAGTGGTTAATGATTCTTACTCTGAATGGTCTAAGGCAGGGATCCTCAAACTACGGCCCTCCAGCTGTTGCAGAACTACACATCCCATGAGGCATTGTAAAACTCTGACATTCACAGACATGACTAGGCATGATGGGAATTGTAGTTCCTGAACAACTGGAGGGCCGTAGTTTGAAGACCCCTGGTCTAAGGTTATCAGTGGTGTACCCCAAGGTTGGAACCCTTACTGTTTAATATCTTTAAAAATGATATAGGGTCTGGGATTAAAAGTATTGTTTCTGTCTTTGCAGATGACAGATGGCAAGCTATGCAGTGGAATAACGTCCTTACAGGATGTCTCCAACTTACAAGCCAACCTCAATGCTCTGTCTAATTGGGCAACTAAGTGGCAAATGAGGTTTAATGTTGATAAATGTAAAGTTATGCACTTGGGGGGCTAAGAATATGCATGCATCATACATAATAGGGGGAGTACAACTGGGAGAATCAATGGTGGAGAAGGATCTGGGGGTTTTGGTAGATCATAAGCTCAATAATAGCATGCAATGCCAAGCTGCGTTTTCCAAAGCGAGCAAAGTCCTTTCCTGTAATAAAAGAGGTATGGACTCCAGAGAGAAATATTTAATTTTGCCCCTGTTCAAATCATTAGTAAGACCTCATCTGGAATATGCAGTTCAGTTTTGGGCACCAGTTCTCAAAAAGTATATCAGGGGACCTGGAGAAAGTGCAGAGAAAGGCAACCAAACTGATAAGAGGCATGGAGGAGCTCAGCTATGAGGAAAGATTAGAGGAACTGAATTTATTACCCCTTGAGAATAGGAGATTAAGGGGGGGATATGATTAACATGTACAAATACATAAGGGGTCGATATAGTGAATTCGGTGTTGAGTAATTCACTTTAAGGTCATCACAGAGGACAAGAAGGAACTCTTTACGACTAGAGGAAAAGAGATTTCATCTCCAAATACAGAAAGGTTTCTTCACAGTAAGAGCTGTGAAATTTTGGAATAGACTCCCTCCGGAGGTGGTCCTGGCTAACTCAGTAGATTGCTTTAAGAAAGGCCTGGATTCTTTCTAAATGTACATATTATACCTGGATACTAACATTCATAGGTAAAGTTGATCCAGAGAATATCTGATTACCTCTCAGGGGATCAGGAAGGGATTTTTTCCCCTGCTGTAGAAAATTGGATCATGCATTGCATGCATTTCGCCTTGTGTATATAGGATTGTATGATTTTTCTTTTATTGGTTAAACTAGATAGACTTGTGTCTTTTTTCAACCTGACTAACTATATAAGCTTCCATAGTTTGATTATATAAAATTATTTTATGTTGTATTAGAAATCTACTGAAAAAGAAGAGTGGGGGTAGGGGGGACTGCAGAGTGGTAAGGTGGTTAGGGAAGAATAGTGAGAACAGGGGTAGGTGGATGGGCATGAGGCAGAGTAGTGGTGGTGGGAATAGAGTTTTGGAGCGTTTGGCAGAGTGGTGAGGAGGGCTAGCAGAGCTGTAAGCAGGGGGCAGCGGAATGGTCGGAGTAGGATTTTGTGGGGCGTGCAAGAGTGAGTTTGACACTTGCGCTCCTGAAAGGCCCCTCAAGCATGCAGTAATATTCTGCACAGTATTGGGCAGTCTGTACTGCCACTTCCTCTATCACCCATGCACAAGATCTCTACACCATAACAATTTTCTATACATGGAATTGTACACAAAACTTTGTACAACGCTAACAATGTATACATTGTTTCAATTTTTCTCTAAAATACAATAAAAATGTATTGATGAAAAAAAATGTGGCAGCAAAATCCCACACATGTGCAGTGGTGGCAGCTTTTAACGGCCAGGACAGTGGCCTTCGAGAGCACTGGAGTAAAACTCCATCCCACACACCCAATATTTAATGCATATGTGTAGGCAGATATAGAATGCACAGCCTTGGGGAAATGCAACAGAAAAAAAGAGCAATACATGGGACACACATAGAGAATGACATATATACATATTATCATATTGATAGACAGAACCCTGGCATCATCTTGAAGAATTCCAGGAGAGGAAACATATTCCTTTAAGAAAGCCCTTACAAAGTTTTTAATTTAAATTGAGCAAACATTTATATTTCTTACCATCTATAGTAGCGATTATCCTATATGTTTATTGTGAACATGCATTATGATTTTCAAATTGAAACTAAGGGGGAAAGAGAAAATTAAATTTATCTTCCTGTATTTTTGTTGTAACATAACTATAGGATATTTATTTTATATATATACCCTGTTTCCCCGAAAATAAGACCTAGCGTGATTGTCGGTGATGGCTGCAATATAAGCCCTACCTCCCAAATAAGCCCTAGTTAGGTAGGTGTAGGTCTTATGTACAGGGTAGGGCTTATTTTCAGAGAAACAGGGTAGAGCTTATTTGGGAGGTAGGGCTTATATTTCAGCCATCACCGACAATCACGCTAGGTCTTATTTTCGGGGAAACAGGGTATATATATATATATATATATATATATATATATATATATATATATATATAAATACATTTTTTTTTTTTTTTTTTTTTTTTTTTATCCGATTAGAGGAGACACAACGGTGGCTAGATTTACTGTTCTGAAATATTCTAAGCATGTCTTGCTCAGGGAATGACACTCTGACTTGAGTGCAAGGCTGAAGAGGGAATTCTCTAAATTTTATTATATCAGAGGAAACCCTGCAGGAAGCAAAAGATGAAGAGAGATACTCAGCAGCATCATTAAACTATTTCTGTCGTTCTTTTCAGGAATCATCAATTTCCTCCCTACCAACATAAATTGCTGATTTAATAAATAAGTCAGCCTGTATCCCATAGTTAGCGCTGCACGTTTATTTTCACTTTGTTGTGCAAGCGCCTATAATTAAAAAAACCATGGGCAATATGACTTTGCTTTGTTCTTATAATCTCATTTAACCTGTCAAGACCTCCCCATTGGCCAAGTAAGCCTGCTGCAGTCTGTGAGCAAACTTCCATAGTGGTTAAAAACACACTGCTGCTTGTAAGATGTGTCAATGTGCTCCATTCTTCAGAATTTCCAAGTATCAAGCTGGAGCAACAGTGCCTCCATGTGGCAGCACATTATATTTACTGACTGACCATAAGCTTAGGGAACGACAAACGGTATTTATCTAGCCCCATAAAGTTTATATTTTGAAATGTCTTGTTTATGTGCTGCTATTCACTGTAACTTAAATCATTAGAAAAAGCAAGGCTCGAATAAAGTTTACTTCAGCTATTATATTTCACTCTAAGGTCATCTTTTGGCTATATAAGCAAGTTATCGAGCCATCGTGTAACTAACATCTGTTTGCGCCGTTTTGGTCATATATTTTTAGACTACAAAGCAATCAATATGCATGCAAATATGGCATTTTCAATAGTTTATATAATCTCAGTTTTTGGATCATTTCCATGTATTAGATGTTCACAGTATTATTATTCTAGTGGATTTCGGGGCTGGATTTTTTGACCCCTAAATTTAATTTACTGCAAAGTTCTATACTCATGAAATAATATAATATGTATGCTATAATGGGTTAAAGGAACACTCAATTTTTAAAGTTAAACTTATATGATTACTACACATAATATTGAAGTTATTATTAAATTACCTTTAAACTTTAATCTGAATACACCTACAGTTTTTAACACCAAAGATGTAGACCTCACTTTGTGTTTGGCTGATTAAAGAAGTCTGCACAAAGCTTGAGATGAAATCTTAGGTATCCCCAGCTATGTTCTTCGCAGGAGCATTTAGAGCAGGGGTCTCAAACTGGTGGCCCTCCAGCTGTTGGCAGACTACAAGTCCCATGAGGCATTGCAAGGTTGACACTGACAGTTACAAGCATGACTCCCACAGAAGAGGCATGATGGGACTCGTTGTTTTGCAACAGCTAGAGGGCCGCCAGTTTGAGACCCCCTGTCCTATTTGACCTGGGGCATCTCCGAGAACGCAGATTCCAATGTTGAGAGACTGGTGGATACAATAAAGAAGACATTGGATCAAACTAAGACTATAATCTAGAATATAATTTTAGTCTAACATAATCTGAACAAAAAGCAGTTGGTCTAAAAACTGTGATGACAAGATAAATAATAATGGGTAGAAAAAAAACTAAAACACATACAATGTACATTCTTTATATGTCAAAAATATGGCTCAGGGCACTCAGAAGAAGACCTGGGGCATGTGCCTGGTCTAGTAACAGCCCTAGCTCTTAGGTTTACTGCAGAAAGCCTTTTGCTTTTCATCTACAGAGCAGGATCAGGTAATAAAATGTTCACATATTCAAATGTTAATATCTTGCCAATTTGTTCAGTACAGCGATACCTCGTTTTGTGAGTAACGCAGTATAAGAGAGTTTCACAAGATGAGCTATATATTTTTTTTAAATCAGTGACTTGATTTGCGAGCGCTGTCTCACAAGACAAGCAGCTGGTGTATGTATTACCATATTTGGCCAGAGGTCAGGGGGCGCTGGAGAACTCGAAGACGCTCGGAGACACTCCCAGCTGGGTGGGGCGGGTGTAACGTGCATTGGAGCACCCGAAAGTGTCAACAGTTCCCGAGTGTCTCCGAGCGCCGCCCACGCACCTCTGGCCACATATAGTACTGCATATACCAGCAGTGGTTGTGGACTTTCCATTATTTCTTATGGGGAAACTCGCTTTGATATCAGAGTGCTTTGGATTACAAGCATGCTTCTGGAACAAATTATGCTCATAATCCAAGGTATTACTGTACTTTAGTTTCTTCTATCTCTTTGGCACACTAATTGTAAGATCTTTGTGTTTCAATTTCTGGATATGCACACCTGCTGATGCCACTTTTTGGGGTTGCCTCCCTTCTTGCTCAATGTTTTTTTTATTTATTTATATAATAGCGTAGGTATTAGGGATGCAGGAACTACCAAGAAAGTAGGATTGCAACACGTGCCACCAGCACAAAGATGAGCCTGTTCTACTTACTTCCTGTAAGTGCATTACCTGTTGTGTCTTTAAACCAAACTAAATTTATTTCACTTAGGTGGCGCTTCCTTTTGTTCCCTTGTCTTTTTTATACAGAGCTGGCTTCTCTCTTAGGACAGCTGCCGCCTACCACCATCCCTTTTTACTTTGTTCTATGCTCCATTTTTGGACTAATGAACTGCTACTAAGCTTGCTTTGGAAATTATCTGCCACATAGATAGGGGTACATGAATCTTTGCGCTCACAGTTTTACTTTTCCTGTATATTCTCTTCTCCTATGTCATTGCCCTCCTCCCTTGCAACACTGGGGTCCCTGGTTTGAATTGTGGCCATCTGCATGGAGTTTGCATGTTCTCCCTGTGCTTATGTGGGTTTCCTCCAAACTCATGCTGGTAGGTAATTGCCTGCTGTCTAAATTGGCCCTAATATGTGAGATAGGGACCTTGTGGGCAGGCACTGATGTGAATGTACATTTCTGTGTAAATTGATGGTGCTATATAAATACCTAAAAAAATAAAAGAAATTACATGACTTGTAAGACTTAAGTGTTTATGCTTAGAGCTGGAGCTAAAAAAAATAAATAAATAGCAGAAGGTCAGATTGTGCAAGCGCTTGTAACCATCCTTGGATATCTAGGTCAGCTAAAAGCTTTACTCGCTTCTGATTGCCAGCGCTGATTGGAAAGAGTCCAGGTAAAGAGTTTAGAAGGATACTGTCTTTCTACAACATCTTTATTCTGTGTTTTCATTGCTGTACATATGTTTTCTGATAATCCGCTAAGGGCATATGCTGCATAAAAAGCATTTTATGGCTCCTGGCATCGAAGGATTTGAAAAAAACAGTTAGGAGGAGAAACATCTTATTTTTTACTTTCATCACAAAGGTTATCCACTTGTTATCAAGCTTATCTAGTGTCCAGATTTACTACTCCTATCGTGCTGTACTTGGATTTTGCCATAAAACTGGAGTACTCTTGTAAAATTTCTCACTTGTCTCCTGGGAGCTGCACTGCTGTTCACTGCGGTCTTCACCTTCCATTAAAAGCATAATAAATGATGTCACGGTGGTCTTTTAACCTTTTATGATCAAGGGTCATTGAAGCCTGGATGCCCAGAGCAAATGTAGCAGCGTTAGTATGCTTCAATTACCTTCACGGTATAAGTTTATGAACATATAATTTATTTCTTTGGTATAAGGTAAAAACATGAAAATTACTTTTCCGTTTGTCTTCTAATTTTTACCATTTGTTTTTATGCTTTTGGGTTTTTGATTTGTCCTTGTATGTGCTCTGTAGTTCTATTTTCGCCTATAGTAGGCATTATTGTCACAGCGAGTGGTGTCCCTTGGCTGACTGGGATGGCAGTGAAAAGGAGTAGCCAAGCTTGGAGGTTATTGATGAGGGCTAGAATCAGCGCAAAACTGGTTGGCTTATCAGTCCCAATAACACCAGAGGAATGAAAAATGTTGTCCTTTTGGATATGTCAGTTACCGTATGCTGTAACATTTATTGCAGGTTTTGGAATGGCTGAAGCTCTGTTAAGTTCCCGAACCAGAATAAGCAGTTGGAGCGGTATTTGGCTTCAGGCATAAATTGGAAGGCCGGGTACCGGCCTGAAGTTATGGGAGGAGCCCGGAGGGTATTTAAGCAGCCCAAAGGCCGCCAGTCTTTGTCGGTTTCCTGTGCGCGATATCTGATACGTCAGACATCTAGGACCGACTCGTTCGAGACAAGCGCTGTTGGTGCCGGTTCGTGAGCTCCGTTTTCGTCTGTCCGTCTCCTCTTGTTGCAGTCCCGCGTCCCGCGTTCGTAAGTTGTGTTGTCCCTTCGTGTCGCACTCGTGTCGCCGAGTCGCAGTTTCGTACAGAGAGTCTGGTTCGGCTGTCACAGGTAGGGCTTCGGCTCCCATGTTTTACGTTCTCATGCACTGCTTATCATGTCACTAAACTGTGGTCTGCGTAGCTCACGAACCACGCGCTGCTTGTCTCGAAACCTAAACACTTACTCGCACGTTTGTGGTTGTACACGATCGGGAGCCATCTAGCGGCACGCACATTCAGGGCCGCCCGCCACAAACACTCCGACCGATGCCGCATCCGGCACTCAAGGGTTCCCCTTTCGCGGTCGTGCTACGCAGTCTTTGAATCGTTCAAACATGATTCACGCACGGGTGCCGTTCGCACTCACACGTATCGTTCATGTCCTGCCATTATTCGAATCGGTTGCGCCAGCGAGCGTGCCGAATCGCTATTTTCCGAATCGCTGTTGGCATATTAATTGTACGAATCACTTCGACCGTGTCGAAACATTTCACGTGTTAGCATGACAATCATTTCATCATTTCAAACGTGGCCAACGTATCAGGCCATTCGGTCATGCTAAATCATTTCGCATCAGTTAAACAGGGCGTTCATGCCATCGTTTCGATCCTGGTCCGGTCGCATCCATACATGCTCCGATCGGGGCGATCCAGATGCACGACTACCCGGCCTCATTTCGATACATGCGCCAAGGGCGGAATCGCATCACTGGTTGCGTACATTCCTGATTCTTGCCCCTATCATGGTATATCATTTCGGTCACCTTACCACGCCCGGCATGTATGCAGTCACTTCCCTGCACTGATTCGGGTCGGCGTGCCCCAGGCCGGCCTCATTTCAATGCATGCGCCAAGGGCGGAATCGCATCACTGGTTGCGTACATTCTTGATTCTTGCCCCTGTCATGGTATCTCATTTCGGTCACCTTACCACGCCCGGCATGAATGCAGTCACTTCCCTGCACTAATTCGTGTCGGCGTGCCCTAGGCCCGGCCTCATTTCAATACATGCGCCAAGGGCGGAATCGCATCACTGGTTTGCGTACATTCCTGATTCTGGCCCCTGTCATGGTATCTCATTTCTGTCACCTTACCACGCCCGGCATGAATGCAGTCACTTCCCCGCACTAATTCGTGTCGGCGTGCCCTAGGCCCGGCCTCATTTCAATACATGCGCCAAGGGCGGAATCGCATCACTGGTTTGCGTACATTCCTGATTCTTGCCCCTGTCATGGTATCTCATTTCTGTCACCTTACCACGCCCGGCATGAATGCAGTCACTTCCTCGCACTAATTCGTGTCGGCGTGCCCTAGGCCCGGCCTCATTTCAATACATGCGCCAGGGACGGAATCGCAAAAAAAAAAAGAAAAAAAAAAAAAAGGAGACTTTGATTCTTGTCCTTGTCATGTTATATCATTTCTGTGTCACTTTACCACGCCCCGGCGTTAATTGGTCACCTGCCTGTACGAATTCGCGCCGGCGTGCCCTAGGCCGGCCGCATTTCTACAAAAAAAAAAAAAGAGCTTGGAGTCGGACCCGGTGGGAGCTGGATGTCACAGTTCGGCCTCAGCGTACCCAGGCAGTTGGCCTCATTTCACAGTTGCCTCATTTCTGTACGTGCTCCAGAGTCCGGCTCACAGTCACCCCCATACGGTACGAACGGGCCGGGCCCTGTCACGGGAAGTTCATTCAGTTAAGGCAACATGTCAAGTCAGTCGTTCGTGTTGTTATCTGTCATTTGATCCCACAGCGGTCTCGGCAGTCGACTTAAGTCACTATCGCCTGTTGTTATCATCTACGTTGGGCTCCGTCGCTCTGGACGGCAGCAGTTTTAGGCTCTTAAATAGGTACTTTCTCTCACACTCTCTCAGGTCAGTCGGATTCAGTAGGTCCACCTGCACCAGCTTGATCAGGGTTCCAGCAGGTAAAAAAAAAAAAAAAAACGCAGGGGCACGGGGGGCTCCTGCTTTCTCATGGCAGGTACGTATACCATAGGTGACACGTCCAAACTCATTTCTTGTCACCTCTTTATAGGCCCAGCCTGCAGACACGTGACCAGTCTACTAAGTAACGGGTCTTGGCAGCCGCCATGTCATCAGTCGGCAGCGATGACCTCACCACCCCGCTATCCCCGGCGTCAGCCTCCGAGGCTGGCAGTGTCCAGTCTCTTAGGGCATGGACAATTCCCAGGCTGTCCGCCGAGCTGAGGCGCAGAGGGATACCCTTCTCGTCCGCGGCCAGGAAGGCGGAGCTATTCAGGCTCCTCTTCCCACCACCGGCCGCAGCAAGCCCCAGCAGCCAGCGGGCGTCTCTGGAATCGATTTCAGCCGCCGTCGCTCAGCTACACACCCTCGTGTCTTCCCTGTCTTCCTCAATCGTTGAGGTCCAGGACAGGGTGTCTCGTCTAGAGACCAGCCCGGCTGCCACGGTTCCGGACCCTGCGGTGGTCCCAGCCATCAGTGCACCGGCCGCAGGTAGTGAGCTTGCCACGACTACCGTCCACCCTTCCCACCTGGTGCCACCCAGCGTAAGGAAGGACATTTTAGAGGGCAGAGACGTTAACCTGGCCTCACTCATGATCTCGGTCCATGACTTGGCCGAGAACAAGGCCTACACCTGGGGGGACGTCTCGTGGTTTTGAAAGCAAAGGATCCGAGGCTCAACAGAAAGCTCACGGTGCCCGAGTTCACGCTCGCCTTCGGCATGTTCAGGGACGTGCTGTGCTCAGCCTCCCCCAGCAGACGGGAGGAACTGGACCTCTACCTCCATTTGATCGTAGACCTGGGCCACAAATACGGTGGCTCAGCGTTCTACGATTATCATCGGTCCTTCTCGGCCAAAGCCGCGGCCAGATTTTTACAGTTTCATTTGACAACGGACTGGAGCGTAGTGGACACGGAGTTGTTCTGCCGCCACTTCGCGGGTCTACGCTCCCCGCTATGTGCTGTCTGTCAGTCAGCGTCCCACACCACGGTCTTGTGTGCCAACATAGCCTCTGTCCATCCGATAGCTAGCACGGCCTCTACCAGCACGAACCAGGCTCAGCAGGCCCCGGCGCAAGGGTAGAAGGTGGACAAGTTGGGACGTCCGGTGCGGATGGTTGGGGGAGCCGCCATTTGCAACAATTTCAATTACGGCTCCTGCAATTTCAGCCAGTGCCGGCTCTTGCACGTTTGCACCCTATGCCAGAGGGCGCACCCCAGGATCCTATGTGAGGTCAAACAGAAGAAACCGTGACTAAGCCGGGTCAATGTCCTTTGGCTCGAAGTTTACTTGACCTCACACCCCACTCCGTCACTCGCCAGCTACCTCATCCGGGGTTTCACCGATGGGTTTCATACCGGGCTCATCACCCTGCCCCACTCCACCCACGAATGTCCGAACTTACGCTCAGCAGCAACAGATGAGCCAGCGATTGACGTCCTTCTGCAGACGGAGTTGGATCGGGACTTCATGATAGGCCCGTTCAGTCAGTCTCCCTTTAGCATCTGGAGGGTTAGCCCTATCGGGCTTGTACAGGGAATATTTTCAAATAAAAAACGTCTGGTGTATGATCTGTCAGCGCCTCATTCTTCCGTCGTTCTCAGTCTCAACTCGCTCGTCCCCTCCGAGGAGTTCTCACTGAAGTATACTTCGGTAGACATGGCTATCCAGGCCATTCTCAGGGCGGGGGTGGGTGCTTGGCTCTCGAAGGCGGACATATCCGACGCCTTCAAGCTGCTGCCCATTCATCCCTCCCTGTGGTGCTGGCACGGCATCAAGTGGAGGGAGCGATATTATTTTGCGACCAAATCGACCTTCAGGTCTAAGAGTAGTCCTTGGGCAGCCAGGGCAGATCTGGCCATGTGGGAACACTTTCTTAGTAATTGGAACAGTGTGTCCCTGTTCATCCCAGTCGTGTCCACGCAGTCACCTCATGTGGTGACCGATGCGTCGGCATCCACAGGATGCGCCGCCATTTTTGGCCATTTGTGGTTCGCCGCCCCTTGGCCTCCTCAAGCACTAGCCACACCAGGCTTCACTACCATGTCAGCCCTCTTTGAGCTCTTCCCCATCGTAGCAGCCGCTCACCTATGGGGTCACCATTGATCTGGACAGACTGTGGCTTTCACGACAGACAATCAAGCCACAGCCAAGATCATCAGCAAGGGCAGGTCTAAATCCAGGCCCGTCATGTCCTTCCTCCGCAGACTGGTCCAGCTATCCCTACAGCATCAGTTCAATGTTTACTGCTCATTCATTCCAGGGAAGTTTAACTCAGCAGCGGACGCACTCTCCCGTTTTAACTTTATTTCTTTCTTTGAACAGATGCCAGGAGCCTACCATCTTTCAGCCACTATCCCGGATGGGTCACAACTGACCTTGGACTAGCCCCACATCTACGCTCAGCTTCCAACATCATTAACGCCTCGCTCGCCCGCAACACCCGCCGGGACTACCGGACGGCCTGGAGGGCGTTTAACAAGTTCCTGCCCCATCGCCCTCGGGAGTTTTCCAGCCTCAAGCAGGTTCTAGCGTTTATCGCTTATTGTCAGTCTCACCTAGCACTGTCACACAGCACGATACGCCAGTACGTGGCCGGGGTGCCGCACTACTTGTCACTTCAAGACCCCGCGAGGCCTTCGGTGTTCTCCTGCCACGCAGTGAGGGCTCTACTACGTGGAGTTCAGAAACACCAGCCGCCAGTCAGCCCGAAGCGGCTGCCTATCACGGGGGAGATCTTCAAAGGGATGTCTGACATCCTGGATAGGTCCCCTTTCGGTCTCCTCCTCAGCACCGTCCTGCAGGCTGCGATACACATGGCATTTTATGGGTTTCTACGGCCCAGCGAGTTCACTCGCAGCCACCCAGCCGGTCCAGTCTGGCATAGAAGTAGTCTCTGCCGCCACCAGGATCACTACGTCCTTCACTTGGCGACATCCAAAACTCAGCAGCGAGGTTCTGGACTAGATGTTCACCTGTACAGGACTCACAACAACTGGTGCCCAGTTGCCGTGTTAAACCGCTTGACGGCACTGCTATCCGACCGCCCAGGGTCCAGTCCGCTTCTACCCTTTCCGGTAAAACCCCTCAACTCGTCGCAGTTCGTGAAACATGTCCGGGTCCTTCTCGGCAATCTTCAGTTGGACCCCAGCCAGTACTCCGGGCATTCATTCCGGATCGGGGCGGCCACGACGGCCTCAAGACAGGGGGTTCCGGACCATGTGATCAAGAAACTGGGTCGGTGGAAATCGGCCTGCTTCTCTCGCTACATTCCTAACCCACAGTTAGAGATGACTCAGGCCTTTGCTCGACTTACTCAGTGACATTGCCTTTAATAAATAATTATCCCCTACCTGAAGGTTTTTGCCCCCTTATTTTGGTGTACCATACGGTAGACCAAGGCACACTTTCAGGTCTATTTCATGTTGGTGAGTTTTGTGTTGTGTTGTGTTATGTGTCATCGTTACTCATGTCGTCCGTAGGGCTCTAGACCATAAATTGGAAGGCCGGGTACCGGCCTGAAGTTATGGGAGGAGCCCGGAGGGTATTTAAGCAGCCCAAAGGCCGCCGGTCTTTGTCGGTTTCCTGTGCGTGATACCCACCCACCCTCCCCTTTTAAAAGCCTCTTCCAAGTATTCTTACCCCAGACTGAATACTCATTCCACATTATTCCATAACTACTTCTTATCATTCTTTATCTAGGGTATGCCCCCTTATTTTGGTGTACCATACGGTAGACCAAGGCACACTTTCAGGTCTATTTCATGTTGGTGAGTTTTGTGTTGTGTTGTGTGTCATCGTTACTCATGTCGTCCGTAGGGCTCTAGACCATAAATATGTTTTATCTGTTTTTGATAGAATCAAGTGATTTTTAGTAAAGTCTCAGATCTGCCAAAAAGGGATCGTTTCTTTTAGGAATTTGTATGTTTTGGACATCAATGTCTATGCTGTGCTATTTTTAAGCTGTGGCTGATATATACATTTACATAATATATATATCATTCCAGCAAAAAAAAACGTGTAAAGCCCCGTACACACGGTCGGAATATCCAACAGAAAAAGTCTGATGGGAGCTTTTGGTCGGATATTCCGACCGTGTGTATGCTCCATCGGACTGTTTCTGTCAGAATTTCCGACGGACTTAGATAGAGAGCAGGTTCTCAATTTTTCTGTCGGAAATTCCGACGGAGGGTTTCCCGTTGGAAAGTGGGACCGTGTGTACACGGCATTAGTGTTGTTTGTTATTGGGGTGTAAGGCAATTGGGAGGGAGTTGTGCTTTTTGGGGGAGTAATGGTGACCATTACACCAGTCATGTACAGCACAGTGAGCAGAGGAGTATAAAATATGCAATGTACAATGTGGCCAGTGGAGCACAATGTAGTATAAAGTACAGAACAGTGTACAGATTGAAGGAATATGTAATATGTAGCATAGATAATAGAGCAGTGTGCAGTATATGGTACAGCAAAAGAGTATAGAGTGGTGCGAAGTAAATAATAATAGAGCAGTATGGAGTTTAGAATAGAATGTGGATAGGTGATATCACTGCGCTAATTCAATTAGTGAAGAAAAATGAACAGCTGCTACATAAGAATGTGACAAAAATTCAATGCAAAAGATCAGTGAAAAATGGAGCGCTAAAAATATAAAACAATAAACATTGAACATAATATCAAGTATTGTGTGTAAATAATAAAAACTTTGTGATAAAAATCTATCTCAAATATAATTAATATAAAACAGAACATGTATATAGGTGTACGTTTAATAAACTGTGATAAGCCGAGATCATGATGATCTCAGCTTATCTCAGAGCATTGCCGGTTTAATATACTGAGATGAGTACTGGAGAACTTATTCTTCTCTTCTCATCTCAGTACACAAAACGGCTGCATTGACTGCAATAGAAACGGCCTGTTTAATATACAGTGATACCACTTTATCACTGTGCTTCTCTTTTGAGTTCTCCTTTCTGGCTCCTCAAGCCCGGAGGTGGAGTTAGCAGCAAAAAAAAGGAGATCTCTGGCAGTGAATAGCTTCTTCCTTCATCCATCTGCCTGCATGGTCAAAAGTAAAAGTAAAAACTTTCTACAGCAGTGGAAAATACAACAACAGCAAGTTAAAATTTCATTAACTATACAATTACACACACATTTATATATCTGTGTGTGTATATATTTTCATCTGTGTTTGTGTGTGTGTATATATAATATATATATATATATATATATATATATCCTCCGAGTCCTTCACATTTGTGTATTACAGTGTACACCCATGCAAAGGCAGTGTTGTGGCTACAGATAAATATGCACATGTGTTATGCTTATGTATTAATCATTATAATGTTTTACTGTTAGGGGGTGTCTGTTTATTGGGTAGGGGGAATATATATTTATTATTAAGTTAATATGTGCAGTGCTTCGTGTTTCACTTTGGGGTTCTGATACTGAAATCTCCCGAGCTATCTCGAGATTACAGAAACAGAAGCCGTTTAGGGATTCTCAAAGCATTTCTAGATCACTTCTATTCTCAGTGAGAGAAGCGATCTACACTGTATATTAAACTGCCACAAGGGGGAGAACAGATATCTCAGAGAAGAGCCGAGAACTCCTGAGATCTGAAATATCTCAATATATTAACCACTTCCCTACCTGCCCATGTACATATGACGCCCACAAGGTGGATCTCCCATCCTGGGTGGGCATCATATGACGTCCTCTCATTCCCGGCCGCCTGGGGGGCGCGCGCACGTGCCCGCGGCGTCGCTCGGGACCCGGTGCGAGTGCCCGGCGGCCGCGATGTGCGGCGGGCACCCGGGATTGCCCGTTAAAACAACGGGACCGTGCGGGACCGTGGAGCTGTGTGTGTAAACACACAGCTCCACGTCCTGTCAGCGGAGAGGAGACCGATCATGTGATCCCAGTACGGAGGATCACTGATCGGTCTCCTCCCCTTGTGAGTCCCCTCCCCCCACAGTTAGAATCACTCCTATAGGGAACACATTAACCCCTGCAGCGCCCCCTAGTGTTAACCCCTTCCCTGCCAGTCACATTTACACAGTAATCAATGCAATTTTATAGCAACGATCGCTGTGTAAATGTGAATGGTTCTAAAAATGTGTCAAAAGTGTCCGAAGTGTCCGCCGCAAAGTCGCAGTCACGAAAAAAAATCGCAGATCGCCGCCATTACTAGTAAAAAAAAAAAAAAAAATGCAATAAATCTATCCCCTATTTTGTAGACGCTATAACTTTTGCGCAAACCGATCAATATACGCTTATTGCGATTTTTTTACCAAAAATATGTAGAAGAATACGTGTCGGCCTAAACTGAGTAAAAAAAGTTTTTTTTTTTTTTAAAAATGGGATATTTATTATAGCAAAAAGTAAAAAATATTGTGTTTTTTTTCAAAATTGTCGCTCTTCTTTTGTTTATAGCGCAAAAAATAAAAACCGCAGGGGCGATCAAATACCACCAAAAGAAAGCTCTATTTGTGGGAAAAAAAGGACGTCAATTTTGTTTGGGTGTAACGTCGCACGACCGCGCAATTGTTAGTTAAAGCGACGCAGTGCCGAATCGCAAAAAGTGCTCTGGTAAGGAAGGGTGTAAAATGGCCCGGTGCTGAAGTGGTTAAACGGACACCATAATGAGTAGAAACACAGGTGAGAAAGTCCCAAAGGTGAAACAATCCTCTGGTAAACATATATGGAGTCCACCACGAAAAGATGTTGCTCAGAAGTGAGGTACAATGGCTTCAGCAGGTATGTAGAGCATCAGGGATAGTGTGTCCTCCACCCGAGATAAGGGGTATACACTCTTACCGGAAATAGTGGACTCGAATGTCAGCGACAACGAGTCAATCAAGCGAGGATAGCCTGATCAGCAGATTTCCAAAACGATCCAGGGAATCCAAAAAGCTCCAAGAATGAATCTAGGGAATCGTGCACGTAACCGTAAAGGGTTGGAACTCAGATTTTAAGCAGCCAGACTGGAAAGCCAAATACTCTGATTACAAGTTCACATTGTTGAGTCATCAAACAAGTGTAGAATGTACAGTACAGGGTACAAAGTGGAGCAAGTATAGAATATATAAAAAGTGTTGATTAACAGTGAGGGTAAGAAGGTATTGGACATTTTATTTTCCAGTAATTTTTATTGAAGAAATTTAGACAAGACAATGAGGTATCAATTTGTACAGGTAACTGTCAAGCAATGGTTTCACATTTTGAGATAACAAACCTCACCCTAATCATACAACATCTCAACGACATTAAAGTGGTAGTCCTCAACCAACTGCGCCCTGATGGGTAGGAAGGTGGTAGAAAGCACAGGGTGCAGTGGTTGGGAACAGCGATCTGGCTCCTCCTCTAGTCAGTTACATCCCCCCATTGTTAGAAACACACACGAGGGAACACAATTAACCCCTTTATCGCCTCCTAGTGTTAACCCCTTCCCTGCCAGTGACATTTACACAGTAATCAGTGCATTTTTATAGCACTGATCGGTGTATAATTGTCAGTGGTCCCAAAAATGTGTCAAAAGTGTCCAATCTGTCCACTGCAATGTCGCAGTACCGATAAAAACGCAGATCACCGCCATTACTAGTAAAAAAAATTATTAATTATTAAAATTAATAATAAAAATGCCAAAAATATAGGGCCCTATTTTGTAGACGCAGTAACTTTTATTTTTTTACCAAAGATATGTAGAAGAATATATATCGGCCTAAACTGAGGAAGAAATTCGTTTTTTTGTATTTTTTGGGGGGATATTTATTAGCAAAAAGTAAAAAATATAGCTTTTTTTTTTTCAAAATTGTCGCTCTTTTTTTGTTTATAGCGCAAAAAATTCAAACCGAAGAGGTGATCAAATACCATCAAAAGAAAGCTCTATTTGTGGGAAAAAAGGATGTCAATTATGTTTTGGTGCATCGTCGCACGACCGCGTAATTATCAGTTAAAGCGACGCAGTGCCGTATCGCAAAGAAATTAATTAAGGGGGTAAATCCTTCAGGAGTGGTTAAAACTGAACAAAATTTCCAGTACAAAACAAAAATAAAACACCATGCTTCCATACGTAGGCTAGGCTAGAAAGAATGTCATAGAAAGTCTGCACCAAAGCGATCAAGGGGAATTATTATGAGAACTACAAGGGGGAAGAAAAAGAGTAGAATAAAGGAAAAGAAGAAGGAAGAGAAGAGATATCCGGCCGATCACCACGTCCCAGACTGCTGGCCCATGGGCCACCCCACCCACTAAGGAAATTAGAAGTATTTAATCCAGGGGTTCCAGCCTTTTTCAAATCAAAGTCATTTGTCCCGGAGGATACTAGCCAATGTTTCATTAATCATGATCCAAGAGATTTTGTGTGTGCCTAGCGCAAGGTTAATCACGGGATTTCATATTGGACCACTTTCTGTTAGATTTGGAACATTCATTATTCAAGTGAATATATAATCTGCCTGGTTAACAACTGCTTAGATGTCAACCACATAGGGAATGCATTGTTTTCACACTATGAGTTTTTTCCGTTCAAACCAAGTGACAAAACTGTCTGCTCCGGTCGGAGCCACTGTACGAACGATAATCTTTTATGTCCTGACAGAACACTCCCCCCTCCGCCAGAACACTATGATCAGCGCACTCTGCCATTGGCTGAGAGCGCTGATCAGGAGTCGGTTGGCTGCTGGTTTTCCAGCATGCTCCTCCTAAAGAATCCAGCCAAACGGCCGGCTTCTGTCTGACCGGCTGACATACACACTGGCCAAATGCCGGACAGTTTTTATTGACCGGCCAATGACGCTTGGCATTCGGCCAATGTATACAGACGGGGCTTAAGTCAGCGACAGTCACTGTATTGAAAAATAGACCTAATGTTGGCATTCTAACTTGTGCTAAACATAAATTTGACTGAAATTTCCAAAAATCAGATTATTTTTCAATCTTTATTGATCACTAAATTTTAGCACTGCAAACACTGAACAGCTGCTATAATGATGTGGGAGCTGGATAACCTATTATAATTGTCAATATTTTGGAGCTGGGGATGATGAGAGGACAGGGAGACCTGATTTAATAGGAAGAGATTAGTGTAGGTGATTTTCTGAACTGCGCTTGAGTTTTGTCTAATGTGGTGGGATAGTACACTCTTCTCTTTCATATTTACAGAACTTTATTAAAACCAGCAGTCAGTTTTTTTGTGTTTTTTTTATGTTTACTTTGGGGTTTATATGATGGATGCAGGCACTTGTTGCTTACTGTCCTTTCCTGAGGTGCCTTTTTTTCTCAATATCTTTATGCATTGTTGTAAAAGTGAAAGTATATATGGATTAAGTAGGGAATAGTTAAAGGGTAACTCCACTTTCATGGTAAAAAAATAGCAAATAAAAAAAAATAATAGTATAGTGTATACAATTATAGCACAAGTCATATTGTAATTGAATGTTATTCAAAATTACCTTTCATTTTTAATCTGCAGCTCTGTAAATTTCTGTAACGTGCAATGCAATATGTCTACCTGGAGGTATTCTGTACACAGAATGTGTACAGAATGCCCCCCCCCCCCCCCGAAACCTAATTTCCTGCTTGTGTGATTGGCTCACTGATTTTCCCAGAAGTCTGCACTAAGATCATTTTCCTCATTAGAGCCCTGCAGGTGTAGCAGCTGATTGATAATTTTAAAACCACTCCCATTAGATTCACTTTCCTGCATGGACACAGGCAAACACACAGGGATTTCTTCAGAATAACAAAAGGTAGGAATCTGCAACAAGGTTTGTTAAAATCCTTGTATTGTACATAGATCACCAAGAGGGGAATGCTTTTTTTCTCAACAAAAGTGGAGTTACTCTTTAAAATTTCTTCAGTTTTTTTTTTTTTGTTTTTTGCCATCTGTGTCACACTGGTAAGATTTTGCTTCACTTTCTGTCCTGGAGTAGGAAGTGAAAAGAAATCTTCTCCACAATAAGAGAAATCCTCTCTAACACAGTTTTCTTCTCTATTCGTGTTCTGTGACTGACAACCCAATTTACATTTGAAATTTAAGTACATAGATTTTTTTTTCTATTTGAAAAACTGCAGTCCAGTCAAATTTTGGCACATTTGCTCATCACCAGATGAGCCGTAAAACTAAAAAGCAAATATAACTGCCTCCATATATAGAAAGAAACAAAGGCTATTTAAAAGAATAACACATATTGGATATATTTAGATATCAGTGATACTATAAATGTTGCAGTACCTCTTTAAATAAGTATCTAAAACCAAACATCACACAATATAGTGCACTGTGACAATCCACACAAACACCAGTGAAAACAATATAATTATATGTAGGCAGAAAAATAAATCCAACGTGTATTAAATGTGTAAATGTAACAATTCTGGAAAGGTGCTCACTTCAGCACCAATAGATGTTCAGGTTTCTTACTGAACCCATAGGAATCCTAAGTACTAAGATCATTAGCACTTATGGATCTTATAAATCATCCTAGGATAGTTGATAACACACTTTCGCAAGCGATTAACCATGAACCAAAATTCACACATAAAGAGAAATTGTTTGCAGCATTGAAATTAGCGCTGCTTGATCCCATGGGTGTGATGACATCAGCGTGCTAAGCCCCTGCCCAGCACGTTTCATCACAGATGACATCATCAGGGGCCAGTGCTTGGGTTTTTGATCTGAGTGCAGGGCTTAATATGATAACATTTACATATCAAGCTGATATGTTTTCTTGTATATTTAAAAGGGAATTGAAAAGACTGTACACCCCTTTGAAAGAGTTGGTTTGTTTAACCACCTCAATACAGGGCACTTTTACCCCCTTCCTGCCCAGGCCATTTTTCAGCTTTCAGCGCTGTTGCACTTTGAATGACAATTGCGCAGTCATGCAATACTGTACCCAAATACATTTTTTAATCATTTTCTTCACACAAACAGAGCTTTATTTTGGGAGTATTTAATGACTGGTGAGTTTTTTTTATTAAAAAAAAGAAAAAAAAAAAAAATAGACCGAATATTTTGAAAAAAAAAGAAAAAATTTCTTAGTTTCTGTCAGTAAATTTTGAAAATATGTAATTTTTCTCCTTCACTGATGTGCGCTGAGGAGCCGACACTGATGGGCACTGATTGGCTGCACTGATGGACACTGATGAGGTGGCACTTATGGGCACTGATGAGGTTGCACTTATAAGCACTGGTGAGGCAGCACTTAGGAGGCACAATTATGCCGCACTGATAGGTGGCACTGATGAGCACTGATAGGCGGCACTGATAGGTGGCACTGATGGGCACGGATAGGCGGCACTGGTGAGCACTAATATGCAGCACTGGTGGGCACTGATAGGCAGCACGGATAGGCGGCACTGATGGGAATTGATGGGCAGCAATGATGAGCAGGCACTGATGGCTACTAAAAGGCAGCACTGACTGGCACCAGTAATGGGCACTGATTTGTGTAACTGATGGGCACTGATTTGTGTCACTGATGGGCACTCATGGGCACTGATTGGCACTCTTGGACATTGATTAGTGGCACTCAAGGGCATTGATTGGTGGCATTTCTGGGGCTTTACTGTAATCAGGACACTGATGATCAGTGCCCTAATTACATGCCCTGTTCTTCCCTATGAGGAGATGCAGCTGATCAGCTCTCCTTGCTGCACACTCTGGCAGTATATTTACATGTGACCGGCTGTGATTGGACACAGCCGATCACATAGTTAAAGAGCCGTATTAGTGGCTCTTTACAGAGAGCAGGTGCGCAGGAGCGGCCGTTCGGGTGCGCCGTCATATGACATCCAACCAGAACGAGAGCCGCACCGTACTTCCGTCATTTGACAGTGAGCGGATGGCAAGTGGTTAAAGTAGTAGTAAAAGCAAAATCAAAAATGACATATATTATGCAGTCTGTCATTAGTATTTAGGACTTATTCACACATGCAACCAGGGGGTCGTAAAAACAGGTAGTTGAGCCATGGCTGTACCACCCCCTGATGGCTCAATTGAACACTATACTGCAGCTATCAATGGAGGAGCAACACCCTTGGACAGCGACACTGTCTGGAGAGGTGTAGAGTTTGATGGACTGGGAGATTTAGATGGACTTTACAAAAGCGACTAAGAAATTTAAAACTGAATGAAACTGAAAGCAAAAATGTTCTGTGCTCGACAAGTGAGCACTGTGACAGCCAATCACAGTGATCACATGATCAGGAAGTCAGTCCCGCCTTCTGGCATTAAATAAAAGAGCCACTGGCGGGGGGGGCAGAAATGGGTTAAAGCTGGGCAAGGAATGAAGCAGCATAGTGGCATAGTCTATTTAAGCCTATGGACTGAAGCTAGAAGTGACTATTCTATTTTGCTTTCAAAAATGTCTTTCCCCTCCCTTGTCCACCCCCCCCCATGTAGTATTCCCCTTTCCCTCACGCTACATTCATTTGAGTGGACGGCATCCTCCTCGCTCCAAAACAAACCCCCAGTGGGAATACCACTTACCTTTTACCTTCAGGATATACACCAGTGTGGTAAATATAAACTCCAATGTGTTTTGTCACATTCAGCTCTTTATATCTTATGAGCCTGTTTCACTCTGTAAACTGTATTTGCCTCTAACACTGACATTTTATTCCTCTTTGTCTAGCAGACCTCCTTTTTCCCTCTGAGGAAGACCCTTTTCGGGTTGAAACGCGTCAGGGATATTTTTTCATGTTTACGATAGATTATGTACTGTTGTTTTGTGAACACTAGTCTGCATACTGTATATCCATGTTCCCCCTGTACTTAAATGTATAGTATTCTTCTGTTTTCCCATTGGAGCTCATGTTTCAATTCAATGATTTCAATCATTTTTTATAAATAAACTTTATACTTTTTTACCTACAAACTCTGACTTCCCTTCATTGTACGCTGCCTAAAAACCCCAACGTGGGGGATTGTCCCTTTTTGTTTCTACCCTTTAGGGGTGAGCAGCACTCTTTTTTGACCTTTGGGTCTGTGTCTTCCCCTTTGCGTTTCCCTCACGCTACTTACTCTACAATCCAATAGCATCTTTGTTTCTTTTTTCTTATGAAAAGGAGAAGGGAGAGAGCTCTATATCTTCTGACATTTCCACGGAAATTGATGCCTGCGAATGTGAACCTTGATGCAGACGAACTCTTGGCCTGGCTGTAATGTGTTGATCACAATTACCCTAGGCATTGTACATAGATTATGTAACCTTGGTAATGTTCACACGCTTTTTTGTATTACGGGGGCATCCCTCCCTTTTTGGTGTTCAATAAAATATATATTTGAAAAAAAAAATCCAACCCTATTCAAGAGTTTTCCTTTTAGATTAGCAGCATCAAAATATTGTCTTCTTGCATGCACTCCACAAACCAACTTTATTAAAAAAAAAATTCACACAGCCATATGACTTTAATATCAACTCTATTCAATACAACTTCCCCAGGAGGCAGATATTAGCAGATATCAGTCAGATATTAAAACGGCAGCATAGGAATACTCCTGCTCTGGGGGCCAGTGCCCAGCAACAAACACACAGTAAAGCAACAATATTATGAACCTCAGTGGTTAAACGGATATTATTAAAATGACTGTAAAGTTCAGAAACAAAAGTTTTGACAGCAGTTTAAAAAGGGATTGAGTTTATCTCCAGGTAAGGTGACTATCACATTTCTCAGTGCTGTATAAACTGCATGGCCAGCGGGTGTCTGTACTAAAGTAGCAAACACTGGAGTATCGTGACATGTAGTTATTCCAAATATATTTGCAGGAATATGCAAACGTTATTCTTAATATTTTGGAAGCAGGTTTTTAATTTGTTGTTTTGTTGCTGATTACCCAGGTCAAGGGCATTTTTTGCATAATGTACAATAACGTACAGTTAATAGCTCTCCCCTGTGCTCCAGTTAGTTATAAATTGATCATCAGCCTGTCATGTTGTCTGTATACTGAAGTCTTCGATGACTCTATAAAATTCAAGGCTAAATGGGAGAGAGTAATTTAAGAGGACTATAAACAGTACAACAATGCAGTGCAGGGGCCTATTAGGCATGCTGTGCACATTTCCCTGCTTCTAATACTGTGTGCCCCAAGTCCCAACGCCACCATCTACCACCATTTTTTTTCCCCACCACCTAACAGACCTGCAGCATAGAGCCAAGGCGCGGGTTTATAATTATTATAGAGCCAAAGTGCTCTGAAACGTCTCCTCAGCTCTATGTTGCAGGTCTGACAGGTGGTGAGCAGAGATCGGAGATGTCCACCCACACTCCAACATCCTCTTGGCATGCAATGAGCTCATGCACGGCTGCACACTAAACCTGTGGAGGGAATTGTGAGCACAGCAGATTTAAAATGGCTGCCTGCTGCCGGACTCCTGAGGAACTATGTGACAGATTAAAAATTACAGACTGCAACTTTCAAATCAGCTCAGATGCTGGGTGCTTGTACACTGTCTGCCCTTGGGGGACAGTGAGCTGTAAACACATTGTGAACATTGTGAACCAGTGGAGGCCCATCCATAGGGGACGCACGAGCACTGCCCCCCCATCCATGTGTAGCGGCCACACTTTAGTAAAGTGTGCGCTATCAATGTAAATTTAGTTTTTCCCAGAACTGTAACGGAGTTCTGGGGGTTAATTGTACAGGATTTACTTTGGCATCAGTTTGGCTGGGCTGTACTGGAGTTCCGCCTGGTCATAGGTGCAATGAGGCACCTGTGACAGGCTGAGAACCAAGCCTGGTTGGACGTGTGAGGTACCATCTTTCCCAGAGCCAATCAGTGGGCGCGTCTGGCCCCCGCTGTGTAGTCTGGGAAGGGATATTTAAGGTGCTGAAGTCACATGTTCAGGGTTCAGCTTGTGCTTTGATTCCTGGTTCTGGTCCGGGTCAGCCCCGTGAGGGGTCCCGGGCCCAGGAGTGTCTGCCGTCCCCGACCATGGTCACCCCGACCAGCCCCAGAGGCCCTCATGGTCTGGGGTGGGGATCCGTCCATTCCCTAGCCTCGGAACTGGCAAGTTCAAGGCCCAGTAACTGAAGGAGGATTCGGAGGTGTCCGGGTGTGCTCTCGGTATTGGAGGGACACGGCAACTCGTACAAGTGACCAGGGGAGGACTCTTCGGAGGAGGGCCAAGAAGCTGGCTGCTCGGTAAGAGCCTGGGAGCTGAGTTGTATGGACACTAGAGAATCCACACTTCCCACAGTATCGCCAAGAAGGCTGAGAGATCCAGGTACTGTGAGAAAGGTTCCTACTTATCTTCAGTTACAACATAGTCTGTGGCAGGGACTTTGCAAAGTTTCCGGATCACTTGTTGGCTGCTAAATCTATGGTTAGAGGTTTATCCAGCAGTGAAGCGGCCAGTTGCGAGTGGCTACTCTCTGGGCTGACTAGAGACATTCAGTGGATGTCAGCAGTTCAAAGTGCCTGAGTTTTATCACCTGTGCCCTCTATTCCTATCTGAGACTGTGTTACTGTTGGATGTTACCCCAGCAAAATAAAAATCCTCAAAAGGACTTTTGTGTGTCAGCTCTGAAGTTACTGGGTACTAACCCTGGGAACCCCTAGACCACGGAAGACGAGCTACGAGGAGGTAATTGGTAAGCCCAAAAAAGTCAAGGGGTTATGGCCGCTACACATGCATCCGGCCTAATCTTCCAGACACATGGTTTTCAATGGGGTTTTTTTTTTTAAGCACATGATTGGAGACTGAGGCTTTAATTGGCTTCAAAAAAAGGTGGGCTTGGGGTGCCTTGAGCCCACCCAATTGTGTGACAATAGCAGATTAATATTTGCTATTGTCTTCCTGATTCTTCTCCCAGCCAGTCAGAAGCAGTTCCTGAGACCTGATTGGCCAGGAAGTGTTAGGGGATCACCGCATTCCCACCCGTCTCCCACGAGGGGGGGTCGCCGCAGAGTAATAAGCAGTGCCGGCCGATGGAAATTTTTTTTGGGGGGGTGGCAAACAGTATAATTTATATAGATAAGGTGCAGTGCTGGATATGTAGAGGGCAATAAAGCACCAATCCAAATGCAGGCTGTGCAGCAGGGTCTTTCCCTGAACTGCAGCGGGGGCTGTATATAGTTTTTCTGGGTCCAAGATGGTTGCCCAAATCTCAGGAGAACACCGTTGATTCAGATAGAGGTTCCCCCAAGATAGCCACTAGGAGCTCATTTTTGTCCTCTGCAAGGTTCCCCTAGCACTAGATGTAATTAGTGATCATGTGATCATTGTGTTTACATCTGGAAGCAAATGCAGAAGTGTAGATGCCATTCGCTCAAGCAATAATTCAACTCTCTGAGTGCATTGGCAGCTGAGAGTTTGCCACGCACTTATATGTGGGTTTAACACAAAAACACTCTCTTAGGCTGCTTTCACACCTGAGCGGTGCGGGGCGGCGACGGTAAAGCAGCGCTATATTTAGCGCTGCTTACCATCGCTTTACCCGCGGTATGCGGCCGCTAGCGGGGTGGTTTTAACCCCCGCTAGCGGCCGCAAAAGGGTTAAAAACCTCCGCAAACCGCCGCTGCAGCGGCGGTTTGCGGGCGGTATCCCCGCGGTTTCCCATTGATTTCAATGGGAACGAGCGGTATAGGAGCGGTAAATACACCGCTCCTACACCGCTCCAAAGATGCAGCTAGCAGGACTTTTTTTACCGTCCTGCTAGCGCACCGCTCCAGTGTGAAAGCCCGCCGGCTTTCACACTGGAGTGAATGGGGCCGGTTTTTTCAGGCGGTGTACAGGCGCTATTTTTAGCGCTGTACCGCCTGAAAACCGCCCCAGTGTGAAAGGGGCCTTACTCGCTGTAACTTTAACAAAAAAATATAGAGCTCATAAGGCCCCATACGCACTGGAAGTTTAGCTTCAATGCATTAGACTCTAAAATTTAGGTGAAGCCAGAGGGCATATGTGCACCATCCAGCCCTAGTGCTGACAGACTGTAAAAAAATCTATGAGCAGTTGACACTGACTGTGGCTGGATAGGGCTGAACAGTGCACTGATTGGTAGTAAAGTTTTGGATAGTATGCACCCAGGGATAAATGTCCCAAATGCAGACATCTTGTTTTTAAAGCTGAAGTGTGGACAAACAGTATTTTTGTACATTTGCACAGTAAAAATAAGCTTCCTCCAATGGAGTGTGCCACATTTCTGGCAGATGAAGTTTTAAACATTTTACTTTTTTTCAGCCCTCAATCCACGTCTTATCTTTCACCAGGTGTTCAGAATGAATTCATTCACATGATGACATCTACTGTTCGCCAGAGTTTACTGAGAAGCATTCGTAAGGCCAAGTACTATGGTCTCATGTTTGACTTGACTCCTGATCAGGCACCCTGTGAGCAGATGTCAGAAGTAGTGAGGTACGTGGAAGTTGATTTTGAGAGGAAAACTGTCCGTGTTAGAAAGTCCTTCCTTGGATTTATACATATAAGCCAGAAGGATGTTGAGAGCTTGGTTGAAGACATCTTGAAATAGCTAGAGAAGGACGGAATGGAGATACAAGATTGTTAGTCACAGTGCTATAACAACGCTGCTGTGATGGCTGGACACAAAAGTGGTGTTCATCATAGAATAAGTGAGAAAAACAACCTGGCAGTGTTTGTGAATTGCAACAATCACTCTCTCAACTTGGGTGTACATGCAGCCAAGCAGGATACAATGATGGTCACGTTTTTTGGCACCATCGAACCTCTCTATGTGTTTTTTCTCTCGTTCAACACAGCCCTGTGAAAAACTCAAAAACGCTGTGCCTGTGGTTGTTAAGTCAGAGGTGGAGTGCAAGGACAGAAGCAGTGAAGCCCGTCAACAACTACTTTGAGGAGATAGTTCAAGTTCTCCAGGACATGACAGACCATGAAAATGAGACCAGTGAAACAAGAAGTGATGCAAGATGGCTGTATAACCGCATGTTGAGTTACAATTTTCTGACTTTGCTAGGATTTTGGAACAAAGTACTCATTCGCATTGACTGTATTCAAAAGAGGCTGCAGGATCCTAGCATAAACTTCCACGATGCTGCCCTGGATTTGAAAGCCCTCCGAGATCATTTTGATGATGACAGAGAAGTGTTAGTCAGTGAGTCACTCGAAGAAGGACTCAGTCTATGTCAAGACTGGAATATTGAAGTTGAAAGATGTCAGAGACAAAAGAAACAAATGCCTGGTGAGAACTCAAGAGATGCTGGGTTATCAGCCAAGGAGGAGATAGAAAGAGTCATGAAGGGAACACTCGACTGTCTTCACAGAGAAATGGATGAAAGGTTCACCCGTTTGCATGACACTGACGCCAAGTTTGCGTTGCTTCTCGATGTCGAGGGACTGTGTTCCGGCGCCTAAAATAATGACCTAAAAAAGAAGTGTGAAAATTTGGGCGAATTCTACAGCTCTAATGTTGATGGACAACAGCTATATGAAAAAATTTTGGATTGCAGAATGTTGCTATTAAGTCGAACCAACATGAAAATATCAAGACCTAAAGAGCTTCTCAAATTTATTGTTCAATATGGAGATGAGAGCGCCTTCCCCAATCTTCGCATTGCTATTCATGTAATGCTAACTATTGCAGTTTCCATCGCCAGCTGTGAGAGATCATTTAGCAAGTTAAAACGAATACTTTTATATTTGAGAGCCTCCATGGATCAACACAGACTCTGCAATCTTGCTCTGCTGAGTGTAGAAAGAGAAGAAACAGAAAAAACTGAGTTTGAGCACATCATAGACCAGTTTGCATCAGTGAGAGCAAGGAAGGTGCAGTTGTAATTTTTATGTAATGCCAATCCATAATTTGTTAATTGAAAGATTAAAGAGCTTGACTTGTAGTTTTGTTAGCTGTTTTTTTTTTGTTTTGTTAAGGTTATCTGAATGATGGGTTTCAAATGTTTTGACAGCGGCGCAGTTTCAGTGCTTGCCATAAGTGCCATTTTCACTAGATACACCTTGCGTTCTGTGAACGTCTGGGGGCGTAACTTTCATTGCTGCTTCACTGGTAAGTCACTGACTAAACCACAGACTAATTGAAAGATTGTGGCCTAACTGTCTAATATAAACAAAAGAAAAGCAGATATAATGTGTACCATCATCCGTATAGAATTTAGGGAAAAAATAATGGAATGAATCTGGTCTCCAGCCAAGATTCTCCAAAGAGGGGGAGCTGTCGGACTATCGCGGTACATAAGATGTTGTTACTGATGTTCATAAACCAGATTAAGTAAAATATAACAGTTTATTATGATAGTTCTTCACACATTGATACATTGAACAACTTTTATAAAATCAAACAAATGTACAGTATTTCAACTAGTTTCGCTTAACAGCTTCATCAGGAAATACATAAACCTTTCTATCACCTCCCGGGGCGAGATGCAACAGGCAGCACTGAGGCTTACCAGGCTATCCGCTTTCTATGGGCACTGAATGTCCCCATACCAGACCACCATACCCTGTTGCTCCCCAGTTGCATCCCGGTCGCTGCTATGCACCCAAACCACCCCAGTGACAAGCAGTAGCCCCCGGCTGAATCCGTTCAAACCATCCATTGGCGCCCAGATATTATTGAATACACCTATTGGATTCACTTGTCCTCCCCAGTCGCCGCGTGAGGCATTGGGGGTGTGCGCCCGTGTCTCCATAAAAGCATCCCAACGGGATGTAAAATTTATGTATTTCCTGATGAAGCTGTTAAGCGAAACTAGTTGAAATACTGTACATTTGTTTGATTTTATAAAAGTTGTTCAATGTATCAATGTGTGAAGAACTATCATAATAAACTGTTATATTTTACTTAATCTGGTTTATGAACATCAGTAACAACATCTTATGTACCGCGATAGTCCGACAGCTCCCCCTCTTTGGAGAATCTTGGCTGGAGACCAGATTCATTCCATTATTTTTTCCCTAAACCACAGACTAAATAGGCAGCCAATGAAGTAGGGGCTCCTAATCTGCAAACTTATTTCAATTCAGATGGTGTTTAGGGCCTGATCACGCTATTTAGTTTTAGGGCTCTTTCACACGGATGGTCCGTATGTCTGTTTTTCATCCATCCATTTTCGGATGAAAAACGGACATACATGTATCCCTATGGGATAGCGGGTGTCAGCGGATGAGCATCCACTGACACCCGAACTCGTCCGTGCCCGCTATGGTCCGTTTCTGCAGACGGAGGGAAACCCTATTTTTCCCCATAGGGGAGAGCGGCGCTCTGACAGGTCCGTCCCTGCGCTGTGTGCAGAGACGGACCTGTCATCTTCCTGCTCAGCGGAGATCGCTCCGGCAATCTCCCGCTGAGCAAGCGGATGTCCACGGGGCGGATCTGCACTGATCCGCCCCGTGTGAAAGAGCCCTTAATGTGCAGTAATGCAAAGCATAGTAGATTGTGGGTATACATGCATTGCAGCTTGTTGGCATTCATTTAGGAACGCATCCTAAAGCAGTACAGTAAGGAAAAAATGTGCCTTTGTCAAAGCATGCCATAAAAGCACAGATGTGAATTGCCTTTGCCTTTTGGTGCATTGTGTTATCAAAAATAGTGGTAATAATGGTTTGTTTTCCGTGTGCTAAGGTGCATTAAGGTCTTATTCAAGATGGATAGCTTGCCCTATTGCAGGGATATGCAATTAGTGGACCTCCAGCTGTTGCAAAACTACAAGTTCTATCATGCCTCTGCCTCTGGGTGTCATGCTTGTGGCTGTCACAGTCTTGCTATGCCTCATGGGACTTGTAGTTCTGCAACAGCTGGAGGTCTGCTAATTGCATATCCCTGCCCTATTGTAATCTGCCTTAGTGCATGTAAAAAAATAAACAAAGCCCATTCACTCTAAATCCCTATAGCTGAGTATACACATATAATTCTGTGCGTATCCCTCTCTGTTCAACAAAAGCTGGTTTAAAAATTGGCTTCTGTCAAACAGTCCTGCTGGAAAACCAGAGTTTGATCATTGGCTGCAGCACAGATTTGTGGGGTGACGGGGGGTTCAGAATGCAATAGAGCAGTGGGAGAGATTCCTGCATTCACATTGCTTGTGTGCGTGCGGGAATCTGAGTTTTTTGGGGGGGTTTTTTGTTCAACCTGCTGGTTGAATAAAAAAGAAAGCTCTTAGTGTAACAGACTGAATGAACTAGGTGCGTTACAGTGGCTGTACCTTGCATTGAAACCTTGACTTAAAGTGTTACTGAACCCAGGACCCTGCATTCACTATATCTGGTCTCCCACAGTACACAAAACAAGGAAATTAAATTATTTTAGCTGTTCTATTGTGTTCTGACAGGAGGACGCCCCCCGGCTAGAACACTCCAGTCAGCATTGGCTGAGAGCACTGATTGGGAGCCGATCGTCAGACCTTTTTCAGTCATACCTTGAGTGAAACTTGAGTCATAGCACCAATGGCATTTTGGCCAATACAGGTTCCCCTTTAGAAATTTGACAAGCCAGTTTTCAATACACTGAAAAGGACATTTTAATACAATGCAAACGTGTGAAGAGACCCTTATATGTCCAGGTGTGTTTAGTCCAAAAATTAAGTTTAAAACAACAATGACCTCTAAAAGCAGTGGATTTATACATTTATATAATATTTATCATACCAGAAAAAAAGGTACAAAACTAAAGTGTGGTGTTAGATGCTCTTTAAAATGAAAACTGAATATAAAAACAGTAGATATCTGTATACTGGCCAGCTGGAAAAGAAAGGGTTTGATCTACAAATGAGGCTTCATGTAGCATGGAAGGCCTTGGTACAAATGTGAAAAGGGATGAAAGGAGAATTGTATTAAAAGGTTTGCAAAAAGAGAGAAACCAGCAGGTGGTGAAAGGACGCCTTGGATAAGAACATCACAGCCACACCGGCTTTAACAGTGAAGTCAGAGAGGTGAGCCAGAGATAATAGAGCCTACCGGAATCCTTGAGAGGCTGCCCTTCCCATTAAAGATGGAGTTCAGAATAATGAAGGGTAATAAATTGCCACAGCTCACACACACTGTTTGGGTATGACAAAAAAAGTATTTTAAAAGGGCATTTAAAAATGTTCATTTTTTTTTTTTTTTTTAAACTTGCAACAAAGTGACATTAAAGAGATGTGACAATGACAGCAGGACATTGAAGTAGGGAGATGTGTGAAATTGGATCACCCTTGCATTGCAAAGTGCTTTGTGTATTTAAGATAAGGGCAGCAAAATGAGATTGTAACTGTACTTGCAATAAGCATGCTGAAAATTACATTTTTAGTTTATGCCTTTGATATGAAATGGCTTTGAATGAATGTTACACTAAGTCAGCGGCTGCATGTATGAAATTGCATGGTAACACATTTAGATATCAGGTTTTTGTTTTGTACCACCGCCTGTGGTCTTTGTTCAATGTAAAAATGTTTGGCGCGTTGGCACCAACTAATACCATGGCAATGACCAATCTTAAAGAGGAACCTTACTCTGTTTTAAAATATTAAAAGTCAGCAGCTGCAAACATTATAGCTGCAGACTTTTAAACTCAAACTTTTAAACTCAAAATCTCAAAAACCAACAACAACACCAAAAACCACCGACACCACTGGTCTGTCCTGTCATAAATGCTTCCCCTCTGTCTGTCAGCAGTAATGTATACTAAGCCCCACATGCCATGCTCAGATTACATTTAGGGCACCCGCTCTGTGCCATGATGAAGTGACTTTCACGTGCATGCAAAGGAGTGATGCCATCATGGCCCAGCCATTCAATCGGCCAAATAGAGCGAACATGCAAGGAAGACCAGGAGAAGATGGAAGCACTTGTGGTTTAACCACCTCCATAACGGACACTTTTACCACCTTCCTGCCCAGGCCAATTTTCAACTGCGCGGTCATGCAACACTGTACACATGTGACATTTTACTTTTGGTGGTATTCAATCACCACTGGATTTTTTATTTTTTGCTAAACAAACAAAAAAAGACTGAAAATTTTGTAAAACCGTTTCTTCATTTCTGTTTTAAAATTTTGCAAAATTATTTTTCTTCTTCGCTAATATGCGCTGATAAGGCTGCACTGGTGGGCACTGATAGGCTGCACTGGTGGGCACTGATAGGCTGCACTGGTGGGCACTGATAGGCTGCACTGCACTGGTGGGCACTAATAGGCTGCACTTCTTGTCTTAAAGTGGTAGTAAACCGTCACAAACATAGGTATGCCGCCCCTTCAGAGTGCATGCTCCGGTGACATCACCGGCTGCATGCAGTGTGAATATCCCCTAAACAGTGCAAGTTTAGGACATATTCACTGTACCTACAGGTAAACCGTTTCTTCATTTCTGTTTTAAAATTTTGCAAAATTATTTTTCTTCTTCGCTAATATGCGCTGATAAGGCTGCACTGATGGGCACTGATAGGCTGCACTGGTGGGCACTTATAGACTGCACTGGTGGGCACTGATAGGCTGCACTGCACTGGTGGGCACTAATAGGTTGCACTTCTTGTCTTAAAGTGGTAGTAAACCACCACAAACATGGGTATTACGTCCCTTCAGAGTGCATGCTCCGGTGACATAACCGGCTGCATGCAGTGTGAATAGCCCCTAAACAGTGCAAGTTTAGGAGATATTTACTGTACCTACAGGTAAACCTTAATATAGACTTACCTACAGGTACAAGTTCAAAAGTGGACTTTACTTTCACTT
This sequence comes from Lithobates sylvaticus, assembly GCA_028564925.1. NCBI lineage: Eukaryota > Metazoa > Chordata > Amphibia > Anura > Ranidae > Lithobates > Lithobates sylvaticus. The sequence goes on along the minus strand of CM053026.1, from coordinate 203,504,166 downwards.
CAAGGATGCAGCAAAAAGTGAGAGGAAATCTCCACAAAGTGAGACAAATTCTTTTCTTGGACAGTTGTCACTGGAACAGGTGACCCCATTGACACATTTTAACTCAACTCTTTTGAAAATGGGTTTTTGGTTTCCCATTGCTTTCTGTTTCAGTGGGCACACAGGCTGCGATAAAATCTGACAGGGGATCTAGTTCTTCCATTCTCTACCCAAAACTAAGAAAAAAAAAAGTTTTAAGCTATAGATACACTTTAAGAAAATGAAAGGGAATGTCTGCTTTATTTTCTTTCTTTCTTTTACTGTGGCCAAATTAAATATAAATTTGTAAGGTGTTGTCTCCACTCAAATTAAGTGATTTTATAAAAAACAATACAGATAATAAACAAGTTCCTCTGTGTCTGCCTGTTAGCTAGGTCCTCAGGCAATGGTATACATTATTACAAAACACACACAAGAGAAAAAAACATAATAAATATGCTTTGATTTTTCCCTTTGTTCCGGCATAAACTTTGCACTTTTATTTTAAGTAGAGTGCATGTTCACAGCCTAGATCTCTAAAATGGAGCCCAACATAAAAAAAAAAAGAATTAAACCGATCCTTCTCCTCCTTCACGTGTTACATTAGATGTTGCTGCTGTTGATACTAAGATAAAGGAGAAGTGTGAAAATGAATGTTCAGAGGAGCCTTTCATCTTAACACATAAAGGGAACAAAATTGTGACACCTGTCCAGACCCACTCTACCAACCAGGACTAATTAAAGATGGTACACAGAAATGATTTGGCATTACAGTCTAGGAGAAATGAATTTAAGTATTGTACGTATTTACTTTTCAGGAGAGACGTGCCTTTGAACATTCTGTCTAAATATTGTAGACTAAGATACATTCGTTTTGTAGTGTCTGAAAAGGGCAAAAGGCATTTAAGGGCATTTTATGTAACAAGTAACCCCAATGACTTAAAGAGAATGTTATTCAGTATAACGTGACATCTTCATTTAATGATTTGTAATACCATGCCAATTTATCAACAGACCTCATCTGGACTGAAAGGAAAAGACAAGCTTCATAGTCAGCCTGTACTCATTTTACAGTTTTAAGTCCTACCTACGTTTAGACACGGAGGGGGTTATTTACGAAAGGCAAATCCACTTTGCACTACAAGCGCAAACTATAAATGCAAAGTGCACTTGAAATTGCACTTGAAGTGCAGTCGCTGTAAATCTGAGGGGTAGATCTGAAATGAGGAGAAGCTCTGCTGATTTTATCACCCAATCATGTGCAAGCTAAAATGCAGTTTTTTATTTTGCACGTCCCCCTCGAATCTACAGCGACTGCACTTCCAAGTGCACTTTCAGTGCAATTTCAAGTGCACTTTGCACTTGTAGTTTGCACTTGTAGTTTGCACTTGTAGTGCAAAGTGGATTTGCCTTTAGTAAATAACCCCCTATAAGTGGTCTGCTATTACGGACATGACTGCCAACACTCATTAAAAGGCACTTCTCCCAAAAATAGACAGCTTTAAGGGGTAAGTTCACCTTTGGAACATGTTAGGCAGTTCATACACGATTAAAATCGGCCGAGATTCAAACCGTGTATGGGCAGGCTGAATGTGGCAAGTTGATTGACGGAAACCAGGTTTTACCTGCGATTATTGCTAGCGGCTGCTATAGCCGCTAGCAATAATCACTCTCTTCTCCCTGCGGGGATGGTCTCCCCCGCTGAGAGAAGACTATTGGGTCAATTCACGAAGATTTACCACATGCCATAAGGATATCATATTACTAATTTTCATACATTATCAAATGCGGTAAACTAAGTCCAATTCCCCCCAAAAAATAACAATTATACATGCTGGGTGGGTGACATTATTGACCCCCCCCCCATGTTGAAGGCATGTGGCCTGGTATTGCTCGCCACCCCCCCCCCCCCCTGCTTTTCTGACCTGTCAGGCTGCATGCCCAGATAAGGGTCTGGTATGGATTTTGGGGGGGTCCCCATGCTGTTTTTTTTTTCCTACTTTTTAATTGTCCGCTTTTTATTTTTTTTACAATCAGCTGTGAGCAAGGAAGTCCGCTGACAGCTGATGAGTCATTGGTTGTTAAGGACACAGCGGCTAGCTTCCCGGCCCACTCCTTAGCAACCAGCTCAATGCGGTAAATTACTACATTAACTAATGCAGGATTTATCGCTAAATCTAACAAACACCGCATTCGGTATTTCAGTACAAATTCTTAGTGAACTGAAGACTTGCACAATTGTTACCGCATGTGGTATTTTACCACATATTATTAGCCGTTATTTAACTCTTAGTGAATTGACCCCAATGGCCCGGCAGAAGTCTGTTGATGGGGAAATCAATCGAATTTCTTTCCTGCACCCCGTGCAACCTCATCATATAAGAATACATAAATAAATATAAGTAGAATATATTTGTGACCCTGGTGTGCTCTTTCAGTATTGTACAGGCATACCCCACTTTTAAGTACACAATGGGGTTTATTTACTAAAGTTGGAAAGTGATATATCAGACTCACTTCTGCATAGAAACCAATGAGCTTCTAACCCCAGCTTGTTCAATTAAGCTTTGGTAATAAAACCTGGAAGCTCATTGGTTTCTACGCAGAAGTGAGCCTGATATTGCACTTTCCAGCTTTAGTAAATAAACCCCATTGTGTACTTAAAAGTGGGGTATGCCTGTATGTCCTTTATACACAATCCATGGGCATTTCTAAAGCAGGAACTCTAGCACCCATCACCATACAGTATAAGGAAAGTAGGTTAAATATGTTTAAAACATTTTGCAGTCAATGTTACTGAATGATTTACCCAGTAAATACAGTATGGAACAAATTCAATAGTTCCCCTATTATAATAAATAGGATTTTTTTTAATCCCTTTTCTTCTAAGATTTGGTCAATAATCTGCTGACATTAAAAAAATAAGGCTTTCACTGGTAAAATGACTTTTTCCTGGGACATTTTAATCTCCATATTATCACATGACTTCAGGATCTTTGGAGAAGTCACCAAGCCCCACGGGCAGACATCAGAAATATCTCGCCGGTACAGCTCCCTCACACTGTTCTCTGTCAAGGGGTGAATAAATATTTAATAGGTTTGCTTTCCTAAGTATTAAAGTACCCTTAGTGGTGATGTTTCATAGGAATCGTGTATTAAATTTAAAATTACTTTTTTTGTGAGCTGTCTCATCATATGCTTTAAAGATGATCATGCCTGCATGGCAATTCAAACTTGCCCGACTGTTGGCTTCTGAACTTATCTGTTACTTGGTAATATTCATGGACATTTTGATGCAAGAGTCGGAAATGATATGTCTGAAATTAACTCAAATTATTATAACAGCTATAGAACTGACTTGCTAACGGCACAGCATTTTCTACAGAAATAAGATGCCCAAATGCATTGGTTCTTCCATAGCCCTCAGTCCTGGTTCACAAAGGAGTGCACAGTGCACAGAGGAGTGCCTTCCTGTGCCATTCAGTGCAATTCGGGTTTTTAGCCCATCCATTTGAATGGACTGAACTCACACTGGATTGCACCAAAAGTAGTCCATGTACTACTTTTAGGAACGCCCTGCTGCATTCAGGTCAGGTAAGCAGCCTTGCATCTTCCCCTTTGTAACATTTGTATATTGTTGAACCAAATTGATATATCTTTCTCAATATTGTCTTGTTGTATGTGATTGATTATACTGTCATTGATCATGTGCTGATTAAATTGCAGATGTTTTCCTGATGAAGCGGCCCATTCTGCGAAACTAGTTGATATGCTGTCCATGACCAAGTCACCTATGTTTTTAATTTACTATCGACATCTTTTGTCATGTATTATGTATCATTAAACTTTTCTACTTTTTTATATGCTTGTTTATATACTTGATTGTATCCCCTTTTGTATTGTACCAAGATAGTCCACTTGCCCCCCAATCTTTCCCTTTGATGAGGCCTGGTTGGGGACCAGGCCCCCAACCCTTTATTTCACAAATTTCTTGGATGATGGCACAACCCTTGTTTGACTGTGCTTATCCATTAGTACTGTCTGTAGAGGCCACCCATACTTTTCTTCTGCAACCAGATCACATGGTAGTGCAGCACTATGCCAACCTGTGCAGACAGATGCACTGAATTTGTGATCTGTGTTTGGGGTGTCGTTAGAAATACATTAAGGGCTCTTTCACACGGGGCGCTGGAGCGATCTCCGCTGAGCAGGAAGATGACAGGTCCGTCTCTGCACTCTGTGCAGGGACGGACCTGTCACAGCGCCGCTCTCCCCTATGGGGGATCGGGTGACGACGGAACATAGAGTAAACGGATCGCAGACGGATGGAAAAATAGGGTTTTTCTCCGTCTGCAGAAACGGAGCATAGCAGGCACGGACGAGATCGGGTGTCAGCGGATGCTCATCCGCTGACACCCGCTATCCCATAGGGATACATGTATGTCCGTTTTTCATCCGAAAACGGATGGATGAAAAACGGACATACGGCCCACTACAGGTCACACACCCAGTGCGTTTTAAACACAGTGCGGGAAATGCACACAGAACAAGGGTTTCCCACGCTGCATTCTGGTGTGAAGTGTAACTACAACATTGTTAAAATAAAAAAGGAATCAACATGAACTGTGTACTTTGTAACAATTGTTTAGCAGATTGTTACATTTACATTTTCTGAACAAAAAAAGTTTTTTTTTATAGCAAGTCCCTTCACAAACTGATTCCTGAATGGAGGATCTGCCTTCGTCAGAGCTATTTGGGAGGAATCCAAGTGCTATAAAGTGTTACTAAACCCAGGACCCTGCATTCACTATATCTGGTCTCCTACAGTAAGTAGAACACGGAAATGTAATTATTTTAGTAAATATAAACTGCCAAATACCTTTTCTCATCAGCAATACACACCAAACTGAGCATGTGCAGAGTGCCCCCAAGGCTCTGTTCTATCAGCAGATGGGTCAGGGACAGTAAAAGTAGAGAAGGATCGGAGAAGATAGGATCAAACTGCCTTTTACACAGTGCGAAGGATTAACCCCTTAGGTTCCACAGTGAGTATAACATGCATGCTTTACGGCATATACAGACTGATTTTACTGCTGTGGGTTTAGTAACACTTTAATGAGAAAAGCTGCAGTGCCTGCATCCCTTTATAAGTGAATACATCCCCTGTCAGATTTTGCTGTTATCTGAGGCTCCTTTGGCGATATTTACATCAGCTTTTATTTTGGGGACAGCCTTATACCAGACAAGAAGTAAGGGAACAGACAACAATAAGTGATCATTCACATGGCTGTTCATGGCCATACACTGATCAGAGTACTTATCTGGCGGTAATTGCCAGATGTTTACACTCAGCTGTATGGTCTTTCAGTCTGGACAAATCAATCAAAGGCTGATAGGCTCCAAAGCTGTTCAGAATCCCACAAGGAGTGATTTCTTGTGGTTAGGAATAGATGAGTAGCCCAGGACATAAACAGTCTGGTTGTGAGTGCCATGCAGTATGGTGATAGTTTAGACTCTGAGACAATGCCACACCTGGGGCAGATCCATAACAGTCTGGGTTGAAAGGAAGTGGATTAAATAATGCTGGCCATGTTTCCTTTTTACTATTACTGGGCAACCTAATTAAATTGTTATTATTCTTTAACTGGAGGTCAGCTTTAAAGGATAGGTTCACCTTTTGGAATATGGTACACCCAAATTTAGGTGCATGAGGGGGTGTGCATGTAACATGCACAGCACACCTCCTGACACCCCCCCCCTCCTGTGACAGCAGGGTGGGGGTTCCTCTACCCTGTAACTGCTGTCACATTCAAACATTCAAAATCGGTGTGGCTGTACAAGTGTACAGCAATCTGTGAATGAAGAAAGTACAAGTCCCATCTTCCACTGCAGCAACGGTCAGCACGTGCATAGTTCATCAGGACTTCCTACTGCTCTGAAACTGACAGCCCGTACATTGCACCCGACATCCTTTGATCAGGTGAGCAATGCTCTATAGGCTCCTGTGAAAATAATAATAAAAATGCACGTTTTTTCCTGCAAAAATATGTACATTTTTTTTTACAAAGATAAACATAAGCCTCGCACACACGGTACGATTGTTGGCCAACCGAGCGTCTAATTTTTGTCAAAAGGGTGTGTGCCAGGATCTTGTCTAACGGTACACAATTGTCGTGCCACAAATACAAACGTACTTCGAGGAATGTCAGCTCTTAAGCACCACCCTTTGGGCCCCTTCTGATAATTTTGTGTTTGGTGAGCATTGATTCCGGATATGCGTTTTTGTACTTTCGACTTTTGTGTGACGGATTTGTGTACTGACCATACGAAAATCAGACGTCAAGCTGTTGTCTGCCGAAAATTTACTAGCCTGTCATCCAACATTTGTTGGCCGAAAGTTGAACAAAAGGGTTACTAACCTACTTACTAACGGTAAGATTTTAGGACAACAGTCTGTCAACAGACAATCCCCTGCCAACAATCATACCGTGTGTACGAGGCTTTTGCCTTTAAAGATATTCCCATCTACAGCAGGGACTGCCTGAAATTATGACTTATATCTCTGTGCAGACATCTGGGAAAAGCAGAGCCAATCACACATCAGAATGTGCCATTTCTCAGAACATTCTGTATAACTACAATGCATACAACACCTCTAGGTTGCCATATAGCTAGGAAACACATTTGACTCTTTTGAAGGTTTCAAACGACAGCAGGTGCTGGCTAAAATGGAAAGATACTTTTTGATACAGTAACATCAGACTGAATTCGCACCTTTGTGTTTTTGCTTGATGCATGTTCCATTGAAAACACTGGAAATTATTTAAAATGTATCTCAACGCATGAGGTTATATATTATAATAATATATATATATTATGTGCCATGATGCACGTAAATGCACCATAGCATGTGTTGACGTGCATTGGCATACGTTCTTTATTTTATTTCAATAGAAAACATATCAGGGGGAAAACGCATAGGTGTAAATTCAGGTTTGTGTAGCAATTAAATATATTATATAAAAGTGTCGTTTTGCAGCCTTCACGTGTGTCAGTGTAGGGTAAGGACATGGATGTGCTCAACCTCATTCACTCTTCTGTTAACTAGATGGTGCCAGAGTTAGTGAAAAGGGTCCCAGGATAGCTTTGAGTAGGCAATGTAGGTGCCTTAGTAGCCAATAGAGGTCCCCATAGGCAGGGGCTTTGCTAGGTCTGCAAAATATCTGGGGCTAGAGCCCATAGCAGCGGTCACCAACCTGGGGGGGGCATGCCGGTGGTAAGCAGGTTTTTGCGGGCAAAGCAAGGCTGGTGTTGGCGTTTCAATCATTATGGCACCATGGTTGATATGGTGTCAGGGTGATAGAAAGCGCATTGTTTCTATTGTTACATTGTAATATATAATGAAGTGGTTCAACTCACCATAATGCAGAATCAGTGGGAGACCTGGGCGTGTCACCTGCCACCATTTGCAGATTGTCACTTGCCACATCACTTGCCACCATTTGCAGATTGTGACTTGCCACGTCACCTGCCACCATTTGCAGATTGTCACTTGCCACCATTTGCAGATTGTCACTTGCCACGTCACCTGCCACCATTTGCAGATTGTCACTTGCCACAACACTTGCCACCATTTGCAGATTGTTACTTGCCACATCACTTGCCACCATTTGCAGATTTCACTTGCCACATCACTTGCCACCATTTGCAGATTGTCACTTGCCACCATTTGCAGATTGTCACTTGCCATGCCACCAAATGTGCATTGTCGCTGCATTGGTGGCAGGCTGGCAGCACTGGTCCATTTAGTGAGGGCAGAAGAGCAGAGATGCGAGGTGGGCAGTGAGAGATGATGTAATCTCTCTGCTCCCCGCCACACCTCCGTCATTTAAAAGGCCTGCGCTGTGAGGGCGGAAGAGCGCTGATGTGTTGCGGGCAGTGAGAGATTATGTCATCTCTCTGCTCCCCGCCTCACATCGCTCCCACGTTGAACTGGCCCGGCTGTGAGGGCGGAAGAGTGGTGACGGGCGGGCGGAGAGAGATGACGCCATCTCTGCTCGTCCGCCCACTCGTCTCTCCTCCACCTCCAATGCCGCCCACCGCAGCCGCGACTTGCTGAGACTCGGGGCTATGGGCTCCACATTCGGGGCTCCAGCCTCGATAGCCACACCCTGGCAACGGCTATGCCCATAGGTAGGATGCCAGATCTGCAGGGGGGCACATAGAGGTAACACCAACCCTGTCCCTGTTAGCAGTGATGCAACCTGGGTAGTAGGCTAGCATAAAAATTGCTGAGTCAAGGAGCCAGCTCTCTCTCTCTTAGTTGTGGGAAGCACTGAGGACCAAACTACAGCAAGATATATGCTCATTTTGGGGGAAGCAGGCAAAGATTAGAGCAGACAAACAAAATCAGACTTGGGGGGGCACACATTAAAAATGCATTACATTAAAGATGGTGCAGCTATAAGACCATACAAACAGAAAATCAGACTGGGAGGGGGATCAGTTTGGTGGTAGTTAATTACAGTAATGGTGACCTGTGCGGCTCTCTGCAGCAGCTGAAAGCCAGTTTCTCCCCCTCTCTCTCCTGCTGGCTTTCAGCTACTGGAAGGAGAAACACACAGGGAATAGTTTCTATAATAGCCCCCTTATCCTGCTGCACTGATCCCCCTCTCTGTCCTGTCGGATTCCCACCTTTATGCCCCCCCCTGTGTGCCCAGGGGCCCCCGCAGCTCTGCTGGATTCCCTGTCCCACCAGAGGCTGCAGGTACATGGGAGTATCTGTCAGGATAGAGAGCAGTGGAAGGGGCCACTAAATACTGCATGTCATTTACCAGTCCCTTCCTTTAGTGAATAAATGGAGATAGTGTGTGATCGGTACTGATCGCTTCTGTGTCCATTGATAACTGAGCATAGTAAATTGTGCTTACCGTATTTGCCGGCTGGGTGTATAAGACGACCCCTATTTTTCCAGTGAAAACTTAGGTGTGGGGCTATACTCGCCATATAAGACTACCCCCCCTTCCGAGGCAACACCATTTACAAAAAACCATCAGAAACAAACAAAAAAAAAACATCAGACTTAACATCAGAAAAACGAAACTGGTGAACTACAAGTCCCAGAGATCCCACAATTGGTAGGCAGCAACAATGAATCCTCTCCTCCAAAGCACATAAATCATACCTGTATTTTAGGGGAGATCTGGAGCCGGATGTGCAGTACAGGATGCTTTGTTAATATGTAGAGCACCAAGTACACACAGTATATGATGCTGTGTTAGTACAGTAGCGCCAGGTACACTTCAGAATACAGTGTGCAGACAGTGTGCACCGCTAAGCCAATCACGGCAGGCATTGTATTTTACTAATCTGTTAATAGATACAAAGTCTGCTCGGATTGGCAGAGGCTGTGACATCAGCCCGCGCCGCTCTGACTCATGTAGCCTGCTCGGATTGGCAGAGGTTGTTACCCAATCCAAGCAGGCTTAGCAGGCTCTGTATTCATCAGAGTTCATTGCCCGCCAGGATTTGCTGAGCGGCGCATACTGTATACATATTACAATTTTACAGAGTGCCCGGCGGACTGATATCCATCTGGCGGCTTCTTCACCCGGCGTATAAGAGGCCCCCCGCTTTTTGGCTGTGTAATTTCGGTGTAAAAGGTAGTCTTATACGCCAGAAAATACAGTACTATACTTCAGTTTATGAATGAACAGGAGCCTCCTACAATTGTCCCCAATTCCTTTCTCTGTCTCAAACGTGAGATGTCAGGGGTCTGTTTAGACCAGTGATATCTCACCAAAGACCCCCAAAAGTGTTGTAAAAAAATAAATTAAAAAATTGTACATTCACACGGGTTCTCTGGCCCATACATTGTGAATGAGCAGTTTGCTGGCGCTGCCTGATAGGCCCCTTCCACGCAGGGCGGATCCGCTCCGTTGATCTCTGCTGAGCCGGCGGATGACAGGTCCGTCTCTGCACACTGAGCCGGGAGGGACCTGTCAGAGCCCCGCTGACTCCTATGGGGAGATCAGATGAAAATGGACAGCATGTTTTTCTTTGTATTTTTGTACCAATTCTGACGCGCAAAATTACTACACAGGGTCGGAAACAATTTGACGCATGCTCGGAAGCACTGAACTTAATTTTTCGCGGCTCGTCGTAGTGTTGTACGTCACCGAGTTCTTGATGGTCGAAAGTTCAGCAAACTTTTGTGTGACCGTGTGTATGCAAGCCAAGCTTGAGCGGAATTCCGTTGGAAAAACCATCATATGTGTACGTGGCTTTAGGGTGCTATTCTCCACTATACCCCCATATATGAGGACATTCTTCATACTGAACACCAGTGTAATAGGACCTTTCACAGACCAACAGTCTAAGGAGGCACTACACTTGCCATCAGTGTGAATGGCACAAAGTTGATCACTATATTGAGAGCTCTAGGTAGTTCATTGTCTGCTCCTGTCAGAGTGTTACTGCCTGCTCATACGAGGTATGACCAGACAGCTTACACAGCCTATATGCAGGAGTCCTGCATGGCACCCATGATCTGATGATCAGAGGTGCAATGCTTCCCAGGCTCCTAGTAAAAAAAATAATAATGCACATTTTTTTTACCAGCAAAAAGATGTGTGTATTAGTTTTTTTTACAAAGGTGAACTTATCCTTTAAGGCAAATTTTCTCAGAGTTTTTACCCCAGAGGAACCCTTGAAATATTTTTTGGGTATCAGGGAATCCCTAGTAGAATTAGTCTATTAGGGGTCATTGGGAAAATGCCCCTAAAGCCCCATACACACTACTAGATTTTCTGCAGATTTTTGTCTTCAGATTTACCAAAACCATATAATATTAGGTCAAACTTTAAGAGTTTCAATTTGTATGCAATCAGGCAGGTCCTTGTACTACATGGTTTTGGTAAATCTGAAGACAAAAACCTACAGAAAATCTAATAGTGTGTATGGGGGTCTTACACTGGTGGTGGTAAGTGGGAGGAATGCCCCCGTACAGGTTGGCAAGAATGATACCCTTGCAGTCATGCTGTTGGCTCTGAACCTGAACCTGGAACTATGCAGGCATCATCAGATGGGAGGTCAGTTAGCCAAACATCAAGGAACCCCTAGCCACTACTGAAGGAACCCTAGTTATCCATGGAAACCTGGTTGAGAATGGCTGCTTTAAGGGTTCCTTTATGTTAAAAAGGTTGAGAGAGGCTGAAGCAATCGTCCAACTGGACTTGTTCTGTAATGTTGAGGATATTTTGCTGCTCATCCAATGAGCTTCCTCAGCTCAAATAGATGTCAGGAACATACTAGGGTATATCTCTGACAATTAATGAAGTGGCGAAACATCTCTATCATTAGTTCAGTTGGATAGGACTATATAGTTTAGGGAATGTGTGTCTACTTTTTTTTAATTATACAGGAATGATTTTGCCATAATATACCAAGATTAGTGTTAGACAGTGCTACCAGTACACACAGTGCTGTCTAGCTAACATCCATATAACATTATTCTTTGATACAGTCCCAATTTACTAAATTTACAGCAAAGGTTGCACATCCTCATTAAATTCTGACACCTCTAGGACCTGCTACATATTGATGGCTAGTTATTAAAATCCCATGTTATTCTGACCTGTACTGTTTTCTCTAGAATGCTTATTCTTGTACTTTATAATAATTCTATCCTACTGTGCAATCATGTTACCATAAGTTTTCACCTTTAAAAGGGTTATTTTATTTTCATAAGGCATGAGTTTTGCTTTCCTGTTTTTGCCCCTTGATACTGGAAGACCCCCAATATGTGGACTGTGGGGGCGGTTTACCCTTTTCCCACTGTGCACAAAATAGCGCTTTTCTTATTGTCAGTACCCTAGCTTCTCCTTTCATTCCTAGCCCCAGTGACATAAATAAAAAATGGAAGGGAAATGTTACACACACAGAAAAAAACATCAATAAAAATCTGAGAGAGGTCTAAATATTTTGCACGCCATCCAAACCATATAAAGTTTTAGCTGGAGTTCTAATTTAGGGTCACTGTCAAAGCTATATGTAGATATTCACCAAGGATCATCAATTTTGTCCAAATGGTTGTTATTCAAAGAATAATCACATCACAAAACGGTGTAGTGCAACGTTTCAGAGCCTCGCAGGACCCCTACGCCAGGCATGTTAAAGAGCTTCCACCTGATGTTCAGGCAAGATGGCTCACCCTGTATGAAAATGGGCATGCCCAGTCCCATTCATGAGTAATAATCAATATGGTATCCGCCAACAAATGGTACATTAGTTTGTGCAACATCCGCCAATAGACCTGTACTACAGATGCATAGACAATCCTATGGGCCTGTCTTATCATCAAGGAAGACCATATGAACTGGTCATCAGGGTCAGGAAGTGGTTTCCTTTATGACTGGACTAGATGTGAAATGAAAGTACTAAACAACTACGAATACCATACTAATAATATAATACTGTATAGTACTATAGATAAATTGTATCTAACCCAAACTTTTTTTTTTTTTTAGGAAAGAGTAGGAAACAGTTAAAAGGACCTGTGCCCCTACTGGGGAGATTGACCCTCTCTGTTTGTCCCAGGGGGGACCATTGTCATTGAGACAAACAAAATTATGGGAAATCCATTGTACCACAAGAGCAAAAGACATGTATGTTGTGTATATCATGAGTGTTCCCCATAGTAAAGCATATAGTAAATATTGATTGAAGTGGTCCAGGCTTACCTGCTTACCTGCTTAAAATTCTATGGAGGAGTACAAATACAGTGTGTTATAGAAAGTGCTGTTTACTTGAAAAAATATTCAATAAAAATTGTTATTTAACCATTTACCGACTGCCTACCGCAGATGTACTGCAGCAGGTCGACTCTATTGCGTGAACCGAAGTACCTGTACATCATTCCATGCAATAGCCACTGGGGGGCGTGTGCACGCAGCCGGAGGCATGATCACGTGCTGATTGGACACAGGGCATGCCAATCAGCGGGTCCGGTAGGCAGATCACCGTTCTGATAGGGGAGAAGATGGATATCTTGTGTTCCTGCTCACTGTCTTCACCCAGTCAGATCAATCCCTACACAGCTAGAAAGCACCCCCTAGGGACACACTTAACCCTTTGATCTCCCCTGGAGTTAACCCCTTATCTGCCAGTGTAATTAGTACAGTAAGGCTGCTTTCACACTGGAGCGGTGGGGGCGCTGGTGGTAAAGCGGCGCTATATTTAGCGCCGCTTTACCGGCGTTTTAGCGGCGCATTGCGGCCGCTCGCGGGGTGTTTTTACCCCCGCGAGCGGCCGAAAAAGGGTCAATACCGCCCGCAAACCGCCGCTGTAGCGGCGTTTTGCGGGCGGGTTCGGCGCGCTCCCCCATTGTTTTCAAGGGACCGGGCGCTATAGGAGCGGTAAATATACCGCTCCTATAGCGAGCCAAAGATGCGGCTTGCAGGACATTTTTGAGCGTCCTGCAAGCAAAGGAACAGCAACAGCTGTTTCGGGTCGGTTTGCAGGCGCTATTCTTAGCGCAATAACGCCTGCAAACCGCCCCAGTGTGAAAGCAGCCTAATAGTGCATATTTTTTGCACTGATCACTGTAATAATGTCACTGGTCCCCAAAAAAGTCAAAGTGTCAATTAGGTGTCTGATTTGTCCACCGCAATGTCACAGTCCTGCAAAAAAATCGCTGATCGCTGATCGCCACCATTGCTAATAAGTCTCTTATAGTGCAGCGCTGTTCAAAAGTTGAAACACCTACAATATAATTCATATATGTGCAAATATTTCAGTTGTGAATTCTTAACCAGTCCTTATATACTTAAAAATGATATTCATGTATATGCACTTCAATAAATGATATAAAACACCAGTTCATTTGTGAAAAAGTATTTAAAATCCACCAACCTCACAAGGATATATAACCCTTAATTGTGCACACCGTCACCAGCTGCAATGCCTTCTCACCTCAGATAAAAACTCAGATAATGGTCTCTCCTTCACTCTTCCACACTCTCTCCTCTTCCATATCAATGGAACTGATCCTCCTATGCTCTCCCAGCTTAACAACCGTGCTGGTAACTTCAAAATTGATTGAGATCAGGATATCTTCTAAATGGATCCACGCTACAATCTCGTTCCTTCACTCCCTGCCTACAGCTCTGCTCCGCATCTCTCAGCTCCGTTGTTAACATGCAATCATAAACACAGACTCCATAGTGCTCTCTGCTTACTACTTTTATTAAAAAAGCCCCAAAATTATCTTTAAAAACACATATATAGAAAATTGCTACATCCGCTCGCTTACCGCTGACACTCACTCGCGGTGGCTACATGATGTCACTGGCTTGGCTCCTCCCCTCTAAACGCGTGTTGCCCTCCAATTGGGCTTCCTCAGTAGTTCCTTACTAGTTATAAAAATAAATAAAAAAAATGCCATAAAAATATCCCATAGTTTGTAGAAGCTATAACTTTTGCGCAAACCAATCAAATACGCTTTTGGAATTTTTTTTTACCAAAAATATGTAGCAGAATACATATTGGCCTACATTTTTTTTTTATTGGGTATGTTGTTTTATAGCATAGAGTTTTTGTAATTGTAGCTCTTTTTTTGTTTATAACGCAAAAAATAAAAACCACAGGGGTGATCAAATACCACCAAAAGAAAGCTCTATTTGGATACAGCTTTGCGCGACCGAACAATTGTCAGTTAAAGTAACGCAGTTCTGTGGTCATGAAGGGTGTAAAACCTTCCGGGGGTGAAGTGGTTAAATAAAAAAAATTATGAGAAATCCAAAATGTTACAATTGTCACTGGAACAGGATGTGGGGGGATATTATCCAATAGGGACACCTGTTCCAAATAAAAGTGTCTAACAGGGGATTTCCTATCACTTTAGAGTAATTTCCATTGTTTGTCTCCAGGGCAGAATGTGCAGGAAAATCTCTCCAACTGGAAATAGACAGAAAAAAAAACTGACAGAGGTTCTAACCATTTACTATACTATTCAAAAATACAGATCCATCTTGTAGGCTCCTATGTCATTACGTATAGCTTTTTTAGAAAAGAAACAGGGTCATAGCCAAAGGGTCCTGTCTCAAGAACCATCTTCCTTTTTTCGACACTCCATTTTTCACCCCAGCACATGCAGCATTGTATACAGCTGTTTGCCATAGTTACAACTGTAATGAAAGTAGATACCAGCTCCCTACATGCACCATTTATGAATAGATCGACAACTTGCATTGTCAGAAGTATATTATAATCATTGGCGATCTTCTTATGGGTGATTCTGGAGGACTCTTTGTGGAGGAAGGAGATCAGACTAGTTCTTCAACAGTCTTTACTTTCAGATTGACAAATCTGTTTTGGGACTTGTGAAGTAGAGCTCTCCAGAATCTGATCGACACCCTCATCCACTACTGCTGTAAAATGGCAAATAATGCAGGATGCACCAAGAGGAGGTTATAAAAGCACAAACATTTTAGGTAGAGTGGAGATAAGGTAACATTTTTGTCGGGTTTTAATTTCTGGCCCCTTTGGGGAGAAAATCCCTGACACCGTGCCCATGACAGAAAAATACAAAATCATGAGATAATAATTCAGATTTTGGCCAGAATACAAACTAAATTTTTTGTCTTTAAGGCTCCATGCAGACTGGCTTAAAAAACGTTTCTTCTACTGGAGTTTTGTGTTCTGTCTGTAGAAGCAGCTCAATGTTATCCTATGTGTCCATGTACATTAGGACGTTTACAGGCACATTTTGAGTTCAACGTTTAGAGGCAGGAAAAAAAAAAACTTCTGGTTCGCGTTTCTAATTGGAGCTCACTGGCAGAAAAAAAACATAAAACTCTTCTAAATTCGTCTAGACTTTGTACAAAAAATTGCTCTATATGAGTGTTTTTTACTCCCAAGAGAACAGATTTTTTGTTAAGCCCAGTGTGCATGGAGCCTTAAAGTGAAATGGTGCATTTTAGGCCTGGTTCACACTAGTGCAACTTCTGATGTGACTTGAGTTGCACAGAATCGCATGACAAGGGAAATCTCATTGTTTTCAAAGGTGCTCATTCTAATTAACCACTTACGGACCGCCCGCCGCAGTTTTACGCCATTATTTTGAAGCGGAATAGCGTTGTTATGGCAGCAGCTAACTGCCATAACCCCGGTATCCTCTTCTTCAGCGGGTGGTCCGCTTTCATATAAAAGTGGTCTCTGCGGCGGATGCCCTCTGTCACTTACCGGAGCCGTCGGTAGGGGCGGAGGTGATCGGGTCCTTCTCCTGGCTAGACATGGAGACGAGTGAGGGTAAGATGGCCCCCACCCGTCTCCTTATCATTGCAGGGCAGAAGCGACGTCAAAACGTCGCTTCCGCCCATAGCTCTTAAAGGGACATTTTTTTTCCCCATTTTTTCAAATGACAACATTTTTTTTATTGCACTTTTGTGTAAATATGAGATCTGAGGTCTTTTTGACCCCAGATCTCATATTTAAGAGGTTCTGTCATGCTTTTTTTCTATTACAAGGGATGTTTACATTCCTTGCAATAGGAATAAAAGTGACACATTTTTTTTTGTTTTAAAGAACAATGTAAAAATAAAAAATAAAAGGTAAAATAAATAAGAAAAAAAAATGTTTTTAAACCCACCCCGTCCCGCTGAGCTCACGTGCAAAAGAAAAAGCATACATGAGTAGCGCCCGCATATGAAAACGGTGTTCAAACCCCACATGTGAGGTATCGCCGCGATCGGTAGAGTGAGAGCAATAATTATAGCCCTAGATCTTCTCTGTAACTCAAAACTTGCCAACTTTAGCATTTATTTAACGTCGCCTACAGAGATTTTTAAGGGTAAAAGTTTGTCGCCATTCCACTAGCGGGCTCAATTTTGAAGCGTGACAAGTTGGGTATCAATTTACTTGGCGTAACATTATTTTTCACAATATAAAAAAAATTGGGCTAACTATACTGTTGTTTTATTTTTTAATTCAAAAAAGTGTATTTTTTCCAAAAAAAGTGTGCTTGTAAGACCGTCGCGCAAATACGGTGGGGCAGAAAGTATTGCAATGACCGCCATTTTATTCTCTAGGGTGTTAGAAAAATATATAATGTTTGGGTTCTAAGTAATTTTCGAGCAAAAAAAAAAAGTTTTTAACTTGTAAACAACAAATCACAGAAAGAGGTTCGGTCCTTAAGTGGTTAATGCACCTCAGAATGGCACGATTTTGGAAAAGGCTCCTGTACAACTTTGGTGCAATTTACAGTGCAACTTGACCCGAATAGAGTATGCAAAGTCACACCACATAATTCCACTGTAAATTGCATTGTCGTATTGTAGTCACATTGTAGTAGTGTGAGCCTTAAAATGCAAACCAACCCAACCCTTGGTAGATGGTATAGAAGACATTAAAAAGCTGCTTTACAAGCAATGTGCATTCACAATTGAATTCCCTTTCATTTGTTTCTGTGAGCAATCATAGGGTTAACTGGGTGTGTTCCGATGCCATACCCTAGTAACCTAAATTAAAAACATCAGTTCTTGCAAGCAATCAAGGCCTTACACAGATTCTATTCTATATACAAAAAACCTAAAAAAAAAGTTGGCTTAAGATACACAACTACACCTGAATGGGCCAAACCTACAGAGATAAAACAGGAATACCCACAAAATTAAGGAAAATTGTTGCCCATACTTACCGTAATTTTCCTTTCCTGGATCCTCCCCATGTCAGCCTACTATGGGTCAGCTCCGCCCCCTCTGACCCCTCCAGGACCACCTTTTCCTAGCCCATAAATGGCGGCTGTCTGCCCACACCAGTGTTCAAAAAATACCCGCCTCGCAACGGATAAACTGGGTGGGAATCCTCCGGCTGGCACGGGGAGGATCCAGGAAAGGAAAATTACAGTAAGTATGGGCAACAATTTTCCTTATTCCTGGACCTCCCCATGTCAGCCTACAATGGGATGTACCAAGCAACATTAAAAAGGGAGGGAAGACAAAAAATAAGCCAAACCCTCAATGCAATGCTACTCAAATTTTTAATGGGCAACAGCCGCCATAATAACCATAGAGCCAAATGTTCCCTCAGGTGGACAAGCCAAATTAATGCCTAATAAAAGGTGTTGGGCTTGCTCCAGCATGCTGCTCTGCAAACTACCTCAGGCGCGACCTTAACGTATGCTGCCCAGGATGCTGCCATACCCCTCATTGAATGTGCTTTGATCTCTGAAGGAGGAGGAAGGCCCAGCGTTTTGTATGAAATATGTATGGTCTTTGACAAATCTGGAAGACATAACTCTGGATGTTGCCTTTATACCCTTTTAGGGCCCATTGGGAAAAACTACAGCTGATCTGCTTTTAGTCCATTCCAGGTAGGTTGAAACCGCAGAGGCCAGGTCTAACCTATTCCACTCATCAGCTGTATCCCCCGAAAAGGCTGGAAGAATGACCTCCCAGTTCCTACAAAATTATATGGCAACCTTAGTTAGTAAGCTTGATATCGGCCTAAGGACTATCTTGTATGGGAGCACCAAACAATATGGTTCTTTAGATGAAAAGGCGCACAACTCGGAGACTCTTCTGGCCAAGGCAACGGCTAGTAAACACTGTAAAAACTGTTAAAAGAAATAATGAACAAGAGAAAGCTTGATCAAAGCGGAGGAACCAGCGATGTCCCCAAAACTAGTGTTAAAGCGGGACTGTACTGAAAATTTATTTTTTAAAAGCTAGCAGCTACAAATACTGCAGCTGCTGACTTTTAAAAAATGGACACTTACCTGTTCCAGGGTCCAGCGGTGTCGGCAGCAGAGGCCGGTCGATCGCTCGGCTCCCTGCTGTAGCCGGCGCCATTCTCGGTGAGGGAATCAGGAAGAGGCTTCACTTCCCGATTCCCTACTGCGCATGCGCGAGTCGCACGGCGCAATGAGAATCTTCAGCGCTGTCTGCTGGGACACATGTGTGTCCCGGCAGACAGCGCGCCGGGACAGGGAGTGACGTAAACTCCCGTGGGAGTTTATGCCCGGAAGTGGGTGGAGATACCTGTCTTAGACAGGTATCTGCACCCCGCTCCCCCCTGAAAGGTGCCAAATGTGACACCGGAGGGGGGGGAGGGTTACGAAAAGCGGAAGTTCCACTTTAGGGTGGAATCCCCCTTTAAGTCCTCTTTTGAAAAAAACGATTTCAATGGACGTCTAATTTCTATGGCTGCCCCTAAAAATTGGATCACCCATGGATGTAGAGCATATCTTGTGTGACGGATCTCCAATGTCTCTTCTGAGAATCTCCGCCAGACCTGTGTCTCCTGTCCTCCAAATGCACCCGCAGCCTGCAGATTCGCCATAACCAGCCCTTAACCCCTCAATCACGAGACAAGCCACACAGGTGTTGAGGGTTAAACATCCAGAGCATAAACTCTTTATTAAGTTTCAAACATACACTTTTAAACACAGTTGGGGACACCCCCTTAGCCTTGTCATAGAGGGGGTAGGGGACAAGGAAGAACCAATGGAAACTCAACACTTGTGTATTCAAACAGCTACAGTTGAAACACAAAGGGATTATGATAAGCAGGCAGCCCCTCCTAACAGATCCCCTGCTGGGAGATGTCTCCAGTCCAGACCTTTCGTCTACATGCCATGACCCAACACAATTAACACAGCAACAAGAGGGGGGGTGGGGGAGAAGGGATGCAGCATTACATCGCATTATCTCAATGGCACTTTGTCCCCAAGTCTCTCCCAAGTCCATTCTGGGCCATAGTCTGTGGGTAGGAGGCCAACGCCCAGCCCCTTCCAAAACACACAGTGACAGTGGGTTCTGTCACATTTCTCCCCTTTTAAAAACAGACTAACCAGGTCCTTGACCCTCAACTGGTCTGGACCTGCGTTAGTCACAAATTCCCACCCCAGGCAAACAGAAAAAGAAACAGTACGACTCTGGCGCTGGGGAGCAAAACCGCACATACGGTCTCCCGTGAATAAAAACAGCCGCTTTAGAGCAGGACTGCCTGTCCGCACTCCCGTGATCCGGGGCCTGGTTGCATGTATTGGGGGCAGCTGAATAATCCTCTGCCCCGATGCCAGCGCTTCAGCTGGTAGGGAGTGTAGGCTGGTAGTGCTAAGCCTTTGAGGAAGAAAAGGAACTTGCTCTTCTCCTGGTGTAGTTACCAGCCGCTGGGGAGGTATCTTGCAGGGACTATCTCCCAGACTCTCCATCTCTTTTTCTGATGCTGGGCAGAGACCAACAGCGCTCTGCCCCGTAGCCAGCGCTTCTGCTGGGGGGACATATGCAAAGATATTCAGCCGCTGAAGAGGGGGAAGGGTTTTTTCCCCTCCCGGTTCTGTGACCAGCTGCTGGGGCAACTTTTGACAGGGGCCATCTCCCAAACCCTCCAAAAACATACTGAGGGCTGGGCAGGGGCCAGCGGCACTCTGCCCCATAGCCAGCGCTTCTGCTGGGGGGATAAACACTGGGGTAGTGTCCAAGTGCTGGGGAAGTAGAATGGCTTTCTCCACTCCCGGTGGGGATTTCCGCTGCTGGGGAAACAGCTCCCGAAGATCATCTCTCGGACTCTCCGGATCCAATTCTGAGGGTGGGCAGAGGCCACCGGCACTCTGCTCCGTCGCCAGCGCTTCTGCTGGGGATATAAACACTGGGGTAGTGTCTAATTGCTGGGGAGGGAGAATGGCTTTCTCCACTCCCGGTGGGGATATCTTCTGCTGGGGAAACAGCTTACTGAGGTCATGTCCCAGACTCCCTGGATCTAACTGTGAGAGTGGGCAGAGGCCAGCGGCACTCTGCCCTGTAGCCAGCGCTTCTGCTGGGACACCGGATGCGATACTCTGGACTTGCTGCTGATCCCCATCTACCAGCCTTCCAGCGCCCGTCTCAACTCCCCCTTCTGAGACTTTTATGCCATTAGCTTGTCTCGCTGCCTGGGGAACCTCCGATGCCTTCCGGCATTCAAGCACTCGCAGTGCCCTCTGTATCATCGCCGCTTCTTCCATTGTGGTTAGAACGGGAAAACGTAGGGGTACCCCTGGCCCCATTTGCTCTGCATCTTCGCGACTGTCCGCTTTTTCTCCCAGACAGTCCCAGGCAACGTGAGCCATGCCGGGCTGCTGATCACCGTCAAACAGCCGCTTGTAGGCAATCTCGAGCTCCCATTCCTGCTCAACTAGGAACTCCAATTCCTCCAGGTCACATGCCTCTTCTGGGAGGTCCAGCACCTCATCTCGGAAGTCCAGGATGTCTTCCAGCCGCCACTCCTCGGTGCTCCCAAAGTCTGGGTCTCCGTACATTTTTTTATGGAGCAGCCCCACGCTGCCGTAGCCAACGCCTTCTGTCGGGCTGCCATCTGCTGTACCTGGCCACAGTTGAGCCGCAAACCACCGGAGGGCTCTGTAGCTGGCGTCCAGCCTCATCTCCTCCCGGACCAATCTTCCGAGCTCCGTCTTCCAATCATCTCGCGGTTGTTCCCTCAGAAACACCTCTCGTGCACGGTACTGCGTCCAGTACATCTCTGTAGAGGAGGGAAGGATCTTCCCCTGATGGTGCCGCTCGTGGCTTAGCATCTCTTGCCAGAGTTGCCGGCGGATCACATCCTCCCAGCCGAGCATGGTGTGCTCTGTCGCTGGTCCCCGATGTTGCTTCCGCATGCCTTGCAGCCTCCTCCAGAACTCCGCTCTCATGCTGGCTGGTCCCCGTATTGCTTCTCGATGGCTGCCCGGATCTTGCATCCCGGTGGTGATTTGGATGTCCTGGACTGCAGGAGACTTCCCACTGCTTCCACCACTGTGACGGATCTCCAATGTCTCTTCTGAGAATCTCCGCCAGACCTGTGTCTCCTGTCCTCCAAATGCACCCGCAGCCTGCAGATTCGCCATAACCAGCCCTTAACCCCTCAATCACGAGACAAGCCACACAGGTGTTGAGGGTTAAACATCCAGAGCATAAACTCTTTATTAAGTTTCAAACATACACTTTTAAACACAGTTGGGGACACCCCCTTAGCCTTGTCATAGAGGGGGTAGGGGACAAGGAAGAACCAATGGAAACTCAACACTTGTGTATTCAAACAGCTACAGTTGAAACACAAAGGGATTATGATAAGCAGGCAGCCCCTCCTAACAGATCCCCTGCTGGGAGATGTCTCCAGTCCAGACCTTTCGTCTACATGCCATGACCCAACACAATTAACACAGCAACAAGAGGGGGGGTGGGGGAGAAGGGATGCAGCATTACATCGCATTATCTCAATGGCACTTTGTCCCCAAGTCTCTCCCAAGTCCATTCTGGGCCATAGTCTGTGGGTAGGAGGCCAACGCCCAGCCCCTTCCAAAACACACAGTGACAGTGGGTTCTGTCACATCTTGTACATGACATAGCCGACAAAGCGGGGATTTGACCCTTCAGGGAATTATAAGCTAACACTAAGAGACCACTCTGCAGAAAACCCAAAATGCTAGATACGGAAGGAGATCCAAGGCCCCAAACCCTTTCTGTAGTATTCCAGATCTGGTAATAGGTTACGTTCGTGGACCTCTTACGAGCCTGTAATAATGTCTCCACTATACTGCCCGAGAGACCCAAGCCAGCTAAAGCCTCCCTCTCACTTCCAAGTTATTAACTTCATCCTCCTGCGGTTCGGGTGTCAGGTCCCACTCCGCAAAAGAAGATTTTGACAAGGAGGCAGTGGGATTGGTGAGCCCAACTTTATCCTCCAAGCCAGAGGGAACCACGGCTGCCTAAAGCCCCATACACACGGTCGGAAAATCCGACCACCAAATCCATCGGATTTGGTCCGACGGATTTAGTCCGACACTGGTGTTGCATACACACGGTCGGACAAAGTTGTCGGAAAATCCGATCATTCTGAACGTGGTGACGTTTGTTGCCTACGACGGGACTACGTAGAGGCTAGTAGCCAATAGCTTTGGTCTTGTAATGTGATCTGAGCATGCGTGGCACTTTGTCCGTCGGAATTCGCTACACACGATCAGAATTGGTGTGATCGGACTTTGTTGTCGGAAAATTTATCCAGCAGGAGATAGAACTTTGTCCGTCGGACAATCCGATGTAAACTGTCCGATGGTGCCTACACATGGTCGGAATTTACGACAACATTGTCCGATAGGACAGAATCCATCGGAAAATCCAACCGTGTGTATGGGGCATAAGACTACTATTGCTGTGATCCTTTCTCGCTGAATCTTCAGCAGGATTTTGAGAGCCAATGGAAGCGGCAGGAACACATATACTAGGGGAAATTCCAAGACCTGGACAGAGCACCCTGACCCAACGCCTGTGGATGCCAGGTCCGGGAGGAGAAGCAAGGCAGTTGACAATTCTCCTCCAATGCCATAAGATCTATCGATTGAGGCCCCATTTGTTGAGATCCTCAAAGCCTCGACTTAAGTAATCTGCTAAAACGTTCCCAGGCTCTGGGAGATAAGATGAAGTAAGAGAGCCGAGATTCTTCTCTGCGCATAGGAAGATTGACATGCCACCTGAAGGAGAGGGTGACTTCTTGTGCCCCCTTGATGAGACACACAAGCCACCGTAGTTGTTCAAAGACTCTTGACAGCTCAACCTCGCAACATAGGTTGGAACGCTAAGAGAGCGCGTCTGACAGCATCCAATCCCAGGAAATTTGAACTCTTCACCCCACAAAAGTTCCATCGGCCTTGAACCTGCTGTCCCAGGCCGTGTGCCCTGCAGCCTGCCAGACTGGCATTGGTCGTCACCACTATTGGTTCTGAGGCCTTCAATGGAACTCAGCGGGAAAGATTGCGAGCTACTGACCACCAAACCAGGGACCAGATTATCGGAATTGGAAGATAGATTTTCTGGAACAAGGAGTGATGATCCCACTGAAGAAGAAAGTTGCATTGAAACCTCCTTCTGCGCCACCTTCCCCACGGGACTACTGGAACTGTGGCTGATAGAACCCCCAGATACTGCATGCATTGCTTCACCATCATAGAAGGCCTGGCTTTCACTGCTTTTGTCTAAGACTGAATCTCCTGCAACTTCCTCTGAGGAAGAGAAAACACCACCCTGATCCGTGTGGAATTGTACTCCCAAATACTCCAACATTTGGGTCGGATGCATCTGGCTCTTCTGAAAGTTGAACAACCAACCGAAACGAGCTAGTGTTTTACAGGTGAAATTCACATGGAGTAGAAGGAGCTCATTTGACGTACCCAGAAGTACCAAACCACTGCATGAACACACAAAAACATGGAAGGAGAGAGTGCCAGCACCTGCCTAACGAAGGTGTATACAGTAATTTATACTGTTGTGACCTTGCCAGTAATACACAGTCATTTATACTGTACCATACAATCCCAGCACCACAGGAACCCACACTCCTCGGGAGATTTACAGCCCATCTGGGGGGGTCTTCTGATCTGGGAGAGGCTTAACGCGGACAGGATGGATGGTGGATGGAGAAAAAAATTTATAAATACATAAATAAAATAAAAATAAATATGACTAAATAACTAAAATTAAACTTTAAAAGGCGTCCGGAGCGAGGACGAAAAAAGAACACTGGTGTGGGCAGACAGCCGCCCTTTATGGGCTAGGAAAAAGGTGGTCCTGGAGGGGTCAGAGGGGGCGGAGCTGACCCATAGTAGGCTGACATGGGGAGGATCCAGGAAAGGAAAATTACGGTAAGTATGGGCAACAATTTTCCTTAATTTTGTGGGTATACCTGTTTTATCTCTGTACGTTTGGCCCATTCAGGTGTAGTTGTGTACCTTAAGCCAACTTTTTTTTTTAGGTTTTTTGTATATAGAATAGAATCTCTGTAAGGTCTTGATTGCTTGCAAGAACTGATGTTTTTAATTTAGGTTACTAGGGTATGGCATCAGAACACACCCAGGTAACCCTATGATTGCTCACAGAAACAAATGAAATGGAATTCAATTGTGAATGCACATTGCTTGTAAACCAGCTTTTTAATGTCTTCTATACCATCTACCAAGGGTTGGGTTGGTTTGCATTTTAAGGCTCACACTACAATGTGACTACAATACGACAATGCAATTTACAGTGGAATTATGTGGTGTGACTTTGCATACTCTATTCGGGTCAAGTTGCACTGTAAATTGCACCAAAGTTGTACAGTAGCCTTTTCCAAAATCGTGCCATTCTGAGGTGCATTAACCACTTAAGGGCCGAGCCTCTTTCTGTGATTTGTTGTTAAAAACTTTTTTTTATTTGCTCGAAAATTACTTAGAACCCCAAACATTATATATTTTTCAAACACCCTAGAGAATAAAATAGCGGTCATTGCAATACTTTCTGCCCCACCGTATTTGCGCAACGGTCTTACAAGCACACTTTTTTTGGAAAAAATACACCTTTTGGAATTAAAAAATAAAACAACAGTATAGTTAGCCCAATTTTTTTTATATTGTGAAAAATAACGTTACGCCGAGTAAATTGATACCCAACTTGTCACGCTTCAAAATTGAGCCCGCTAGTGGAATGGCGACAAACATTTACCCTTAAAACATGGGGAGGTCCAGGAAAGAAGTTTTAGAGACAGGGTCCCTATACAGCAGAGATATACAATTAGCGGACCTCCAGCTGTTGCTGAACTACAAGTCCCACGAGGCATAGCAAGACTCTGACAGCCACAAGCATGACACCCAGAGGCAGAGGCATGATGGGACTTGTAGTTTTGCAACAGCTGGAGGTACGCTAATTGCATATCCCTGCTATACAGGATAAAGCTAAATGACTGGGGAGTGAGAGTGTATAGGCAGCACTGGGTTGACCGTTGGAAATCAGGCCCGTCCTTCTTTCCTCTGTTGCTCTGTTTATAGAGTCGTTTTTTTCTACTCCGCCAAGAGTTTTTTTACCATCATTTAAACACGTTGTCAGCAAACAGTAGAGTAATATCCTAGTATGAAAGACACAGAGAACACATCCTGCAGGGTTGGCAGGCATGGATTTAAATGAAACTGCAGCCTCCAAAGCTTGTGTGGAATTATTAAATGTGGTGAGAAGACAGATGCAGTGACCTTTCAGAGTTTCAATTTACAGGGTCAATCTGCCGCCTACTGAAACCTAATAGCGTTGTCACATCAGGACTTGCTCAAGAGCTTCTCCAAGTTATACAAGAAAGTAATTATGTTATCTAAAGCTTTGTGAGAACTGCAGTCTTTGAGGCTACTGCCTGCTCAAAGGTTGAAAAGAAGGCATAACTCAATGCTAGAGACATGAGCCCGAATGTGGTGAGTAATGGGTGTTCTACATGGAGGCTAAAAATAAAGCTTTTTGAAAAGGAGCCACACAAAGACCGGAAAATGTTATGATCAAGAACTACTTATGGCTGTCTGTGCATACAATTGCACAGTTTATTTTCTGAAATCCTCTGTTTTCCAGATAACTACTCTTTTGTATGTGTGAACATGATATTTAAAATACTGAACTGGACCTTAAAGAGGATATAAACTGTGGAAGTTGTGCCAAAAAACAAGGCAAACAGAGGGAAAATTACTAATTATTGGTATTGCCAATGGTCACCCTGCAGCTGATCTTCTTCCCAATAAAGACGTAGCATACCTGTCTCTGTGAGGAGTTGGAAATGTTAGTAGAGGCAGAACTTTGCTTACTTAAGTCAGATATGGTCCCCATATGATTGGTGATCTTATGGACATTGCCAGGATTACGAGCCTTACAGTGGAAAAGGAAAATAGTTAAACTGAACCAGAACTTAATAAATGTCAGGAGTATGTGATGTACAGTCCAGTGTACAGAGTGCAGGAGTCAGAAGTATGTAATGCACAAAATGAGGGGTCAGGCGTAGGTTATGTACAGAAGTGTGTTGAGTAAAGGGGTCAGGAGTAAATTTAAAGTGATTGTAAAATTGTTGTTTTTTTGCATAACAGAAATGCCATTCTCTGTGCAATAGTTTTGCACAGAGCAGCCTCGATCCTCTTCTTATGGGGTCCTCCACCAGCATTCTGGGCTCTTCCTCTTCTCCGTGTACCTCCATAGGAAGACACTTCCTATGGTGGCACATGTACGGGCTCGATCCTGAACTGTGCTCTGTGCCCATTGACATACACAGTACGGCTTGGCCCCGCCACCTGCTCCCTTGTCACTGAATTTGATTGACAGCAGCGGGGGAGGATGGAGAGAGAAAAGAGAGACGCTGCTCTTGGGCACAGTGCTGGATCAAGATTTAGCTATTAGTATTTGGGGGGTTGGGGCAGAACTGATAATAGAAGATTTTTTATTTTAATGCAGAGAATGCATTAAGGGAAAAACCTCCAACCTTTAAAACCACTTACCGACCGCCTCTTGTAAATATACGTCCTGACTTTGAAGAGGGATATCTCGGTAACGGCAGCAGCTGCTGCCACAACCGAGGTATCCCTCTTTACATGAGGCGGTTCTGTTTACGATAATGGTGGTCTCTGCGGCGGGTTCGCCGTGAGATCACCGTTATCGGTGGCGGGAGAGGTGCCCCCCACCCCCCCCGCCGCTCTCCCGCGCCTTCCGCCGCTTACCGGAGCCGTCGGCAGCGGCGGAGGCGATCGGGTCCTGCGATCAGGTGGGTATGGAGACGAGTGAGGCTAAGATGGCCCCCACTCGTCTCTATTCCATAGAAGGGGCGGAAGCGACGTCAAAACGTCACTTCCGCCCATACGTCCTAACGGCACAATTTTCAAATGTCATTTTTTTAAATGACATTTTTTTTTTTTTTTTTTGCATTTAAGTCCAAATATGAGATCTGAGGACCCTTTGACCCCAGATCTCATATTTAAGATGACCTGTCATGCTTTTTTCTATTACAAGGGATGTTTACATTCCTTGTAATAGGAAAAAAGGTGATCCATTTTTTTTTAAAACAGTGTAAAAAATAATAAATTCAAGTAAAATAAATAAGAAAAACAAAAAAATTATTTTTTAAAACACCCCGTCCCGACAAGCTCGCGCGCAGAAGCAAACGCATACATGAGTAGCGCCCGCATATGAAAACGGTAGTCAAACCACACATGTGAGGTATCGCCGCGATCGGTAGAGCGAGAACAATAATTCTAGCCATAGAACTCAAAAAATACAACCTGTAGAATTTTTTAAATATTGCTTATGGAGATTTTTGAGGGTAAAAGTTTGACGCCATTCCACGAGCGGGCGCAATTTTGAAGCAGGACATGTTGGGTATCAATTTACTCGGCATAACATTATCTTTTACAATACAAAAAAAATTGGGCTAATTTTACTGCTGTCTTATTTTTTTATTCAAAAAAGTGATTTTTTTTCCAAAAAAAGTGCGCTTGTAAGACCGCTGCGCAAATACGGTGTGAAAAAAAGTATTGCAATGACCGCCATTTTATTTTCTAGGGTGTTAGAAAAAAATCAATATATAATGTTTGGGGGTTCTAAGTAATTTTCTAGCAAAAAAAACTGTAAACACCTAAACTCCAAAACGAGGCTGGTCCTTAAGTGGTTAATGCACAGCCCAGCATACATGGTGCAGATGCCAGGAGCATGTAATGCACATTACATATATTTTAAATGCTTGCTTTTATTTGCACCACGGTCTTTGGCAGAGCCACCACTAGCTGGGCACCCAAAAACATTAAAGTGGATGTAAACTCTCACATATACCCAGTGAAGTGAACAGCCTCTGATGATACACATGGATGAAACAAATCTCCCTATATAAGTTTTAAATACACATCTGCTGTCTTCATCTGTATATATCCTTTAGAAAGTGCTCTTCGTGTTGAAGTTTTTCTCTTCCTGGTTACCACTGGGAGTGGATTATTGGCATACAGCCAAGACAGCTGATTGGAGGAAAGGCACACACCCCCTCTCCTCATAGGCAAAAGAAGAAAGGAATGTGCACAGCTCTGCTCTTGACGGCAAGCTGACTGCTAATCTATGGCAACCTCCCCCGACACACACTTCTATCTCCCGTCTCTTCTATATCCCGTCTCAGAGAACGTGGGAGAAGTTATCAGGGTAATAACAGAGCTACGAAGCAAGAGACAGCTACGGGACAGCTTTGAAGAGAGATAAGAAAACACTACAGATATATGTGCCCAGCTCAAATTTCATGAATCGGGTTTACATCCACTTTAAACTGAGAGGTTTGTTTGTGTGCAATGGACATATTTGATTTGCCTGATGCTTGACAGAGCTGTCACTTCTTGATGCTCTACTCAAGCACCTATTGCTGCTACAAGAGGACAGAAAGAGTGTCCCTACCTCCAGGTAAAATTGCTCCTGTATTGAGCATATATGATACTATCGCCATTAGATAAAATACACCAGGAAACTGATCTATAGTTGGGGAAATAGGCAATAACAGAAGACCCCCATTCCTTCTCAAAAAAAGTTTTGCAAATTCCCTAATGCCTTTAATCTTCTATGATAACATATCACTATAGGTACATTGTAGGTATTTTTCCATGTAAAAGATGATACTTTTCTCTAAAATAATTAGACTAAAAATTGAGGGACGTCTTATACACAGAAGTAAAAGAACCTACGATAGGTGAACTCCGCGCAAAAAAAATATATAGTAATCCTAATGTGAAAAAAAGCTGCTCCCCCTCAAAGTGAAAATTTAACTTTGTGAAATGGGTGGATATTATATAATAATAGGGGGGCGCTATACCATGATACAAATAATTTTACCAATATAAAGTGCACTAGTGCTATATAAACAAATAACCCTATTATACCATTGCATACATAATTAAATAATATACAATCACAAAAAAGATTTTTTTTTTATATAAAGAAAGTCCATATAATTAGAGGGGATTCCTTTACTGAAGTGAGTAGATTTATTAGACCATCACCACTTGAAGAGGAAAACAACAATGATGCTTCACCAGATGGGAAAATAGTAGGTATCCTACTCACCAACTCACCATGACCCCTTTAATTAAAAAGACAGGTCTGGTGCAGCTTTGACAGATTGAGGAACTGCCGCCTTTGATGGAAGATTGCTGTTTTGCATGAGCCAGGAAATGAAGATTCCATCCACAGGTGCTCAGAAAAAATACAAGCAATGCGGGCCATAGCGTGATATCCTTTAATAAAAAACTTGCAACATACAGAATAAAACAGCCAAATGGCCTCTTACTTTTAAAAGGGCCTTGCCTCAGCACTGAAGGGAACAGGCGTGTCCGACCGGGTGTGCTGTGAACCGACCGTTTTGCACGATCGGCGTGCGTTTCACCACTAGAGGACCAGGAAGTTCCACTTGGTAAAACGTGACCGGGATGCGCCTCGACGTGCGTTTCGTCGTTGTGACGTCGCCAGGAAGCGTCCCGGTCACATGACAGATCACGTTTAAATAGAGACAAAGCGGCATTGATTGGTTAAAGTTTAACTAATGTTATAATACCTCTCTGTGCCATCTAGTAGACAGAGAGGAAATTACTCTCAATATGAAGTTTACAAAAGACCAACAGAACGGTCTTGATTAGCTGAGAGTATAATAATACATGGTAACTCTTAGTGCCATCTTGTGGACAAAAAGGAGAATTTCTCTGTAAGTGAAAATTTGTATGGCAGCTTTTCACAGCACATCCAATATGACCCATATAATTATTTATCAAGTTACCGTAGTTTCACAAAATGAAACAAAATGGTTATATACTCTAGACACTTTACAGCCTGCTGGTTTAAACATAGATGTTGACTGTTTTCTAAAAAATGATTAATGATGTACAATATAATCATTGTAAATCTAGTGGTGTTTGTACATTTTATTTTTAATTTTAATTTTTATGTTTATTTTATTTTTATTCATTTTTATAAATGTTTTGATAAATAATTATATGGGTCATACTGGATGTGCTGTGAAAAGCTGCCACACACATTTTCACTTAGAGAGAAATTCTCCTTTTTGTCCACAAGATGGCACTAATGCCGCGTACACACGAGCGGACTATCCCGCGGGATTGTCCACTGGACTCAAGTCCACCGGACAATCCCCTCGTGTGTGGGCGTCGGCGGACTTTTTGGTTGTCGGGGTCTGCAGGTGGGGGCTTATCGGAATCTGGGAGCCCCCTTTTATAAGGGGGCCCTCAGATCCCGGCCCCCCACCCTATGTGAATGAGTATGGGGTACGATGTACCCCTACCCATTCACCTAAGCTCAGGAGGGGGGGGGGGGGCGCTCGCTCGTCCCTACCCCTTTCCTGGCCTGCCAGGCTGCGTGCTCGGATAAGGGTCTGAGATGGATTTGGGGGGGACCCCCACGCCGTTTTTTATATAATTTTTTAGATATATGTGCCCAGCTCAAATTATATTATATGTGCCCAGCATCCTCCGGGACTGTGACATCACAGGGGGGCGGGGTCACCATGTGACATGAGCATGTGACCCTGTCCCCTTGTCCCTATATAAGGCACAGCGCGGCTCTGGCATTCCGGCCAGAGAGAGCGACGGGTCAACATCGGAAGAAGAAGAAGAAGAAGGCGGTGCCGGCAGGGCGGAAAACGACGACCGCGGCAAGAACAGAAGAGACCCCGGAAGACCCCGGAAGACCCCCGAAGGCGGATCGAGACCCCCAGACGACGGCGTCGACGATGAAGAAGAAAGCCGGGCTCCTCCGCTCGTGAAAGAGCTAGGTAAAAGAGCAGAAGAGAGCGGATGAGTCCGGCGAGAAGACCCCCAAGACGGAAGAAGACCCCCGGAGCAGTGCAATAAAATATTTTTTCAAAATTGTGTGGTTTTTTACTTTACATTTTACAGCTTAGGTGAATGGGTAGGGGTACATCGTACCCCATACTCATTCACATAGGGTGGGGGGCCGGGATCTGAGGGCCCCCTTATAAAAGGGGGCTCCCAGATTCCGATAAGCCCCCGCCCGCAGACCCCGACAACCAACGGCCAGGGTTGTCGGGAAGAGGCCCTTGTCCTCATCAACATGGGGACAAGGTGCTTTGGGGGGGGGGGCGCACGGCCCCCCTTTCCCCAGGACACCCCCATGTTGAGGGCACGCGGCCTGGTATGGCTCAGGAGGGGGGGGGGCGCTCGCTCGTCCCCACCCCTTTCCTGGCCTGCCGGGCTGCGTGCTCGGATAAGGGTCTGAGATGGATTTGGGGGGACCCCCACGCCATTTTTTCGGCGTGGGGAGTCCCTTTAAATCCATGCCAGGTGACGGGGCTAGCGTGGTGGCATTCACTGCCTTCGCTAGCTCCGTCTACCTGCAGTTACATTCTAAATGAACGGACTGCTCCGTGTGTGGGCAAGTCCGTTCATTTTCAAAAGTCCCGCGGACTTTGTCCAGCGGATTGTCCGCCGGAGAAGTCCGGGCTTGTGTGGGCAAGTCACACGCTCGGAAGTCCGGGCGTGTGTGGGGAAGTGCCGCCGAACCAGGTCTAGGACTAGGTCCGGCGGACAAAGTCCGAGCGTGTGTACGCGGCATTAGAGTTACCATGTATTATACTCTCAGCTAATCAAGACCGTTCTGTCGGTCTTTTGTAAACTTCGTATTGAGAGTAATTTCCTCTCTGTCCACTAGATGGCACAGAGAGGTATTATAACATTAGATAAATTTTAACCAATCAATGCTGCTTTGTCTCTATTTAAATGTGATCTGTCATGTGACTGTGATGCTCCCTGAAGACATCACAATGACGAAACGTACGTCGAGGCGCATCCCAGTCATGTCTTATGAAGTGGAACTTCCTGGTCCGCTAGCGGTGGAACGCACGCCGATCGTGCAAAACGGTCGGTTCACAGCAAACCCGGTCGGACACGCCCATTACCTTCAGTGCCGAGGCAAGGCCCTTTTAAAAGTAAGAGGCCATTTGGGCGTTTTATTCTGTATGTTGCAAGTTTTTTACTAAACTATATCACGCTATGGCCCTGCTTTGCTTGTATTTTTTCTGACCACCTGTGGATGGAATCTTCATTTCCTGGCTCAGGCAAAACAGCAATCTTCCATCAAAGGCGGCAGTTCCTCAATCTGTCAAAGCTGCACCAGACCTGTCTTTTTAATTAAAGGGGTCATGGTGAGTTGGTGAGTAGAATACCTACTATTTTCCCAAGCATCATTGTTGTTTTCCTCTTCAAGTGGTGATGGTCTAATAAATCTACTCACTTCAGTAAAGGAATCCCCTCTAATTATATGGACTTTCTTTATATAAAAAACGTATTTTTGTGATTGTATATTATTTAATTATGTATGCAATGGTATAATAGGGCATTTTGTTTATATAGCACTAGTGCACTTTATATTGGTATAATTATTTGTATCATGGTATAGCGCCCCCTTATTATTATATAATATCCACCCATATACACAGAAGTAAGCCGAGGAGAAAACCACACAGTTGCAAAACTGCCAATACCTTCTCTCAGCAAACAGGCTTCCTCCAATCACTAGCCTCCAATCACAAGCAAAACTGCTGATAGCTTGTCTCTGAAAACAGGCTTCCTCCAATCATAAGCCTTATGTAACTAATGTTACATAAGGCTTATGATTGGGGTGCTAAACACATCCCGTTGGAGGTGGAGAGCATGTAGGCAGTGCGCAGATGTGACAGGGAGGTCTGCAATTGGGTCCTAAACTCATGGTATGGTGTCAAACAGGAGGTGATTGTGAAGTCCTTCAAGAAATTTGGAATCAGCAGTGCCATGGATGGAACTGAGGATGATCTCACATATATAGACAGTGATTCAGAAGACAGCAGTGATGCAAAAGAAGTTGAAAAAACTGATATGTCTGGAACTAATAGTGATGAAGAAGAAAGCAGTGATGCAAGAGAGGCTGAATAAAGTGATATGCTCAAAGCTAAGTGTGATGCATGATATCATAGTACTGGTATGTAAATGTTACCTAATTACTAGATAAAA
Organism: Lithobates sylvaticus; assembly: GCA_028564925.1. NCBI lineage: Eukaryota > Metazoa > Chordata > Amphibia > Anura > Ranidae > Lithobates > Lithobates sylvaticus. Next base: position 203,470,301 of record CM053026.1, on the reverse strand, counting down.
ATGTGTTCTGTTTTATGTTTAAAATATTGATTTCTTATTTAGGGTTGGAAAAGTGGGGGTCATCCTATACACAGGGGCGTCTTATACACAGAAAAATAGGGTAGTTAATAATAAGGTCACATATACAAGAAACTAGACTTCTCCAAACTAGACGATGAAGATTATTTCATGAAAGATGAAAAAACAATCCCCTTTTAATGCTTGATAGGAATAAAGAACTCACCGCTCCAGGTGAATTGGCTTATGTCTGAAGGAAACTCCAGCCAAGTGCTAGCTCTGGCCTGCCTCCGTGGGTATGTGATCAGAAGAAGAAATAGCTGTGCATCGATAGAAATCCAAATGCTGTTTATTGATCACCAAAATGACATCAAAGGACACCAACACACAAGTCTTGTAGACGCGTTTCACAAAGTACAATTGTGCTTAATCATTAAGTGATTAAGCACAATTGTACTGTGTAAAACGCGTCTACAAGACATGTGTGTTGATGTTATTTTGGTGATCAATAAACGGCATTTGGATTTCTATCGATGTCCAGCTATTTCTTTTTACATTCCCCTTTTAATCCTGAATGACAAAAGGGAGCATGGTAGACACAGTGGTTTGCGTCATGCAATGATTAAATCAGTTCATAGACAGAGTAATTGTACAACTGCTTCTATTATGGCCCACAAGATGCAGAAGCTCAGGCAGAGGTCTGAACAGAATCAGAGAAAATTGTAATTTTAATGAGACAGCGGCTAACTCTTATCTGCATCAAAAGAGTAGCCACCACTCTAAGTGGAAACGCAACATTCCATTTAGTCATTTTATAGATTGAGGAGAAACTGCACTTAAACCTAAGTTTATATTGAGCAAAGCCAGCATTTAACACAAAAAACTCTGGAGAATGCGTACAAGGAAGAACAGGTTTGTGAGACTTTTAGTCAGTATCTAGCCAGGGTTCCCTCACCCATAGAGAGCTCATCTCCCTCTGAGCCATTTTACCGCTTCCCGTCCACTAAAATGAAGGCCGGGAGGGATTCCAGTCATGACATTGTGTACTATTGTGTTGATCTCTGTGATTGGTCACAGTGATCACATGGTACAGAAAGGTCCAATCAAAGTCCATCTGTACTATGTGATTAGCTGTAATCACAATAGTAAACACTGAATGAATGGATTTAATTCAGAAAAATGTTTTGCTTATAACAGTGCAATTGACTGTTTTATATGCAATAGTAGTGTGTAAAAAATAAAAAATAAAATCACTTCCCCAGAGTATGGTTACTATGGTAACACTGTATTGCTCTGGTCACAGTATGTAAAAGAAAAATTGGGGAAAAAAAAAAAAAAAACGTAATAAAAAAGAAAAAAAAAAATGTTTTTTTTTTTTTTTTAACATACTGTCACTAGTCATCATTCCTGATCACTACCATACCAGTTATATAATGATACTGTAATGCTATGGTGATAGCATGCAAATTGAATTTCTTAATTTTCTAAACAATTTTGACAACTTAAAAAAACTTGCCGTGCCTCTTACTAAATACCTTGGACTGTCCACTTGCCAAAATAGGGTAATTTGGGAGAAATTTGTACAGTCCTGGCATTTTCGGGCCTCAAGAAATGAGATCACCATCAGTACATCAGGATTGATCGATTTTCATATATATATATATATATATACCAGTTTGTAGACTTTGTATAACTTTCCTACAGACTAAATAATATACACTGATTTGGGTCATTTTCACCAAAGAAATGTAGCAGTATATATTTTGGCCTAAATTTAAGATGAAATATTATTTATTTGCAACATTTTATAGCAGAAACATAGAAAAACACTTTTTTTTTCCAAAATGTTTTTGTTTATTTAGCAAAAAAATAAAAAAAAAATATACGGGTGATTAAATACCACCAAAAGAAAGCTACAGATTGACCTGGGAAGGAAGGGGATGAAATTGCCCACCAGTATTGAGGTGGTTAATGTCACTTTTACCACCAAATTTAAGAGTCAGTATGAGGTCATTAAAATTTAAGTAAGTATAGTAGAGTAAGCATTGGCCCATACTATTACAGAACCCAGTGTTAGAAAACATTCTACCGGACAAACAAATGACAGTTTTTAGGAGAGCTGAAAATGTAAAAAATAATAGTAAAATAATAATAAATAAAAATATTAATAACATTTTTTAAATAACCTAGCAAGTTTAAAAACAACAATTCTGGCTTCAGAGATATGCATACCTTTCTAGAAATCCAAGGCACATACCAATGTAGTAAGAAAAATTGTCATGCATACAAAATATTATCAGCACAATCCACAGCAGATTTGTCAACATTATTTTTCAACCTATCACTATAAAGATACTTCAGTCTTCTCTTTGTTTGCCATTGAGGCCATATCTATGAACATGCCGGAATCTGAAAGATTCTCAAGGCTTTTCCAGAGGGAAACCTTCTACATTTTAATACTTAATAGCATGTTCTCGGGAGGTCCTTATGAGAAGTTAGAGGTCAGTATTTGCCTCAATACACGCTGGATGGCCCCCCTTATTAGTGCAGGCCATTTTATCCATTGCATCTGCTAGAGTCCTGTAGAGTGTTAGGGCTCTTTCACACGTGCGGACCGTTCAGATCCGCCTGTCTGTTTTTTCAGAGGATCTGAGCAGTCGCTCCATACATCTCTATGGATCGACGGATGTCAGCGGTGACATGTCAATCCGATCCGCTCTGCAAAATCTAGACGAATGGAAACCCTATTTTTCATCCGTCTGGTGGATCAGATCAGATGAAAATGGACAGGCGGTCCGTAATCATCCGATCCCCCCATAGAGGAGAGCGGAGATCTGACAGGTCTGTCCCTGCACAGTGTACAGAGACAGTCATCCGCCGGCTCAGCGTGGATCAACGGAGCGATCGCTGCTGAGCAAGCGGATGGCTGAATACGGATACGCACTTGTGAAAGGGGTCTAAGGCCCCTTTCACACATGCGGGCCGTATGTCCGTTTTTCATCCATTCGTTTTTGGATGAAAAACGGACATACATGCATGTCTATGGGGCAGCGGGTGTCAGCGGATGAGCATCCGCTGACACCCGCTATTGTCCGCCTCCGCAATTGTCCGGTTCTGCAGACCGAGGAAAATCCTGTTTTTTCATCCGTCTGCAGAGCGGATCGGATGAACACGGACAGACGGTCCGTGTTCATCCGATCCTCCATAGAGGAGAGCGGAGAACTGACAGGGCGGTCCCGGCACAGTGGGCCGGGACCGCCCTGTCATCAGTCGGCTCAGCGGGGAACAGCTGTGCGATCCCCGCTGAGCAACGGATCTTCACGGGGCGGATCATTACGGATCCGCCCCGTGTGAAAGGACCCTTACAGTTTTTTTTTTTACATGATTAGTATCCCTACAACTTCTAAAGTTACATTGTATAAACCCTTTCTAATAGATCTGTACATGCAGTTCTATTACTGACACCAACACTATACTGTATGTTTCTTTTTAACACGTGCGGACCTTTCAGATCCACCTGAACGGTATATACTGTATACCATCTGTGTATTGATTTCCAGATATATAAAAATGAAACTAAAAGAAAAGTTCCCTACTCTAATAAGAATAATATTATCTAATATTTTAATGTTGTACAGTATATATTATATGCTAGGATTCATTATGTGAATGTTTCATCTGGCATTCATTTCTTATATATGCATGCCCCTCATTTACTTTTATTTGGTCACACATCTTTCCCTTTTATCTATTATTTTGTATATTATTTTGAGTCCCACACCAATTGCATATTGTTTTATAGCCATTCCCTCTCATATTATTGCAGAGTAGATTCTGGCAGTTTCTTGCTAAATTTTAACACATTCCTGTTGGGATATTGGTTAACCTTATCTGTCTCAGGTCATATGGCAAAGTTGAAGTTTCTTTAGTTTTGGAGGAATAAAGTTAGAGAAGAGAAATTAACCATTCTATGACACTGCCCTTTTCTCCATAAGTTTGTAAAAAAAGGAGGACGGTTCAATCTATACCTATGTACCTGTATTTATCAATTATTTGCACTGTTATTTGTCACAATTAGTGTTAATATGCTGTTTATTTCGTGTTCATATGAAATGTGGATTGTAGAGAAATTTTTGATGGGTTGATCTTGGTTTTCACCACTTTCCCCTTGTTTTACAGTTTATATAAAATTTCTCAGTACATTTAAAATAAAAAATCTGTAACATTTTATTGAATGACAAATTAAGGTGTGCAAACCATCTGGATCCAAGGATTGGTAAGTATAGAAATCCTACACTCAAATATAGCCCTGAGATAAGTAAAAGACATAAAGTTGTTATTCGTTCTCTTTGTTCTTCTCAAGACCTTCTGCTTTCTAGCTCCCTAATCACCTCCTCCCATGCTTCCCTCCAGGACTTTTCAAGAGCCTCTCCAATCCTATGGAACTCCTTACCCCAATCTGTCCAATTATTTCCTACTCTATTAGCTTTTGGACGATCCCTGAAAACCCTTCTCTTCAGAGAAGCCTATCCTACCCACACCTAACAACTGTATTTTAATTTTCTCCATCTGATCGTCCCCCATAGCTATTACCTTTTGTTCCACTTGACCCTCTCTTCTAGATTGTAAACTCTAACGAGCAGGGCTCTCTGATCCCTCCTGTATTGAATTGTATTGTAACTGTACGGTCTGCCCCCATGTTGTAAAGCACTGTGCAAACTGTTGGCACTATATAAATCCTGTATAATAATAATAATACTCAGATATTAGGTCAGATAAGTAATACCCTCCACCACAACCTTTTAGGCTCAGAAGGAAATCCAGATTGCCTCCAGCAGGAAGAGATTAAGATTGTTCTTTAGTTTATAGTTAACAATTTGATACCACACATCCAATAAATGGTAAGTAAATGGTGAATTTCTAATAGTAGATACCTTCTGCCTACTTTACACAAAATAAATTTAACGTAAAGCTTACTGGTTTATGTTGTCAACGAAGAGGTGAGAGGTGGGGAGCAGAGGGAGGAAGGTAAGCACTGGTTTGTTGGGTGAAACAGCTGTAAATAGAACAGATTTTCTAATCTGTCTAATTGCCAGCAGCTAGACAATGGCACCAGAGAGAATGCGCGGAAATATAATTGTTATCCACTCTGGCTGAAAACCTGGCCTATTTATTCTGACAGTGAAGAAATATGCAAAGAGTAGTATTCCATAGCGGCCAACCAGAAATCACCTTTTAAATGAGCTAGGTATAGTCTTATGTAATCTAATATTATGCATGATCGGTTCCCAGGCTATGTTAGACTGGCTATTAAATCTAATAAAGAATCTTAATGTGTCTGCAGCATGTCTGTCATATAAGTCTAAAAAGGCTGTAAGAGAGAGAAAGGAGTAAAGATAAAAAAGCATTGAACACTATTCATTTTAGAATATACAGTAAACCCCCCTCCATCGCTGGGGTTACGTTCCGGACCCACCCGCAAAAAGTGAAAAACCGCAAAATAGAAAGACCCTATTTAAATACACCCTAGGCATGTTTTGTTAATTTTTTAATTGCATTTAAAGGTCTTTAAACACACTTTTACGCAATAGAAACACATAAAAGATAGAGAGAGAGATCAAGAGGATTTTTAAAACATAAAAATATTGTCTTAACAGTACAGTATACTGTACAGTACAGTAAAAAATAGAGTACATAACTGCAAAATGGCGAAATATTAGTGCAATATCAGAAAAACAGGTCCTAATTAAAATAGCGCAATATACCAGGGACCGCAAAAACTGAACCGCGATAGAGCGGGGGTTTACTGTACAGTACCTTAGCATGTGCTTTGCTTCGTCTCCAGATCTTGGTCCTCCACAGGTGTCACTCGTTTTCCCATCCACCTTCTCCCAACTTCTGTTACATTTTAATCATCATCTATGCTCCTCCAAACCTCAGTCACCAGTTCTTGGTAAGTCATCCTCCAAAGTTCAGCCATTCATTTGACATGCTCATCCTCCAAACCTTGTTACCTCATTTTGTTCTTGTCTCTCCTCCTTCAAACTCCCTTCAAATCTCTTACTTAGCTTCTTAGAAGATCTTCGCTCTCCTTATACATATTTCTCACTAATACAAATTTATTCTCTTCACATATGTGGGTCACAAGTTTTTTCAGTTTTAGGCTGGCCATACACCTATAGATTATCTGCAGATTTTCTATGGTTATATGGAAAAAGTGCAACAGATTTCTCCATGTTCGCTAAACTGTGTGGATGAAGGAATCTCCCACTTTTTCCATCTAACCATAGAAAAACTGCAGATAATCTGTAGGTGTATGGCCAGCTTAACTCCTCATGCGTGCGTTGGCCAGCGAAACTCAATATAATAGCTTCTATCCCAAGCGGGCAACCCCAGTGCCGGGTCAGGCACCACCTAATGTAAGGAGCCATTTGGCAGATTTGTTTTTTAACATATTTTTAATAAAAGCAATATCACACTATATAGTATTATTTTTGCCCTTTCATATACCCTATGTGAGTTGGAGTGGTGGAGATCGACCTAAGTACATATTACCTTCAAGTGAACAGGCACAATCCTGTACAAGTCTCCTTTGACCTACTTTTTAATTAAGGTGGTCAAGGGAATCTGGTAAGCAGACATTACTTATCAGCACTTCTCTTGGGTGTCGCATGCAATAATCAAGTGGTGGAGGTGTGCAATGTTTTTCTGGAAAATTAGCGTTACATTATCTTGCCATCTATGCTAAAAATTGGACTGTTGGATCATTTGTATCAAGTGGTACTTGATGAGTGGGACCGGTCGTCTATATTCATTTATGAACTTTCTTCTTTATGTGCTTGTATTCACATATATATAAATTGTTGTTGTTTTTTTCACAATGCATTTGCAGCATTACCAATTGATTAGATGATTTCTCTTGTGTGCAGCAACAGGTGATTGGAGTTTATTACTTTGTGTTCACAAATATACTATCACATGTTTTTTTTTTTCGTTTGTGCACTTTATATGAATAGCCTCTTAGTGCTATAAAATATAATTTGTCTGCAGCATAGTATTGTATCACAAAAACCTCTTCTTGTACACCCTATATCACAAACGTTTGTGTTTTCAAATATTAGTTTTTAGGTTTTTTCTCTTGAGAAACCTTAAACTCAGCAATGAGAGATTGTTAAATATTAACTAATTAGCGCCCTTGCAACACGTACACATTTTTGTGTTACGCAAATAACCTCTTCCTAAATCCAATACACGCAATGACCTGTTACATACCATGTAGGATCCCATGTCCTTTTTCTATTTTTCTACTACACTTTTGATACTACGTTCAAATGCCCTTCATCTAGGCCATGATGAATATACACAGTGGTTTCCGACATTGAGGAGTAATCAAATATGTATGTATTCATATATATGTATTTTTTGTTGTACATCAAGAAAATGGGATTAACATAATATGCTTCTATGTTTCCCTCTTTTCCTCCTCTTCCCCCTTTGCAACAGGTCGGATGTCCCCCTGGTGGCGTTACACTAACTCTCGCTTTTCTCCCCCTGCTGATGCGAGTCTGGACTGGGATGAGCCCCAGTGCGTGCCTTCCCAGCAAGGGGAGGGAGGAGCCACCTTCCATCTAGGCTCCTCCAATGACACTTCCTCCTTGGGTGTCTGGGCAGGTCCCGACTACCCAGCGGGGAACTACCCCCCCTTGCTGGCGAAATCCCAGAGCGTCATCGGACTGTCCCTGACCACTGCGCATGCACGGGGCCTCGTGCGTACGTGTGACGCAGGACGTCGCGCTATTGCGACGATGGCGACGCAGCGGCGACCCCCGAGGGGCTTCTCAGATGCCGGGGAGATCACTCCGGACGGCGATTCATGCTGGCATGACCCCCACGGCCGACCGTCGGAAAGGTGAGTATGGGACCATGGGATGGGAGAGGACGCCCTCTGCCTGCCTGCCGTGGGATGTCCACTAGCAATCAGCATCAATTGGATATCCAATTGATGCACCTGATTTCACTTCCAGCAATTATAAGAACCCCACATGGGGGAGGATCATTACTCCATCTCCATGAGAGGGTTCACAAGTGAAGAGACACCAGGCCAGTAAGTACACGTCTATATGGGCCCGTACCTAGGCATTGTGACAATTATATAGCATCCCTTTGTTTAACCGCTTCCCGACCGGCTCATGTACATATACGTGAGCAAAATGGCAGGGGCAGGCAAAATCCCGTACCTGTACGGGATCCTTTAAATACCCGGTCGGGAGCTCCGTGACCCCGGCCGCGGGACCAGCGGACCCGATCGCCGCTGGTGTCCCGCGATCGGGTCACGGAGTTGAAGAACGGGGAGAGGTATGTGTAAACAAACCTCTCCCCGCGCTTCCTACTCTGCCTGTCATTGATTGGCTGTTCCCGGTCATCGGGAAAGCCGGTCAATGACGTCAGACATCAGCCCCGCCCCCTAATGTAAAAAAACACACACACGTCACAGCCCATAACCCCTCCCCTCCCCCTAGTGGTTAACCCCTTCACTACAACTGTCATTTATACAGGAATCAATGCATTTAAATAGCATTGATGGCTGTATAAATGACAATGGTCCCAAAAATGTGTCAAAAATGTCCGATGTGTCCGCCATAATGTCGCAGTCACAATAAAAATCGCTGATCGCCGCCATTACTAGTAAAAAAAAAATATTAATAAAAATGCTATAAAACTATCCCCTATTTTGTAAACGCTATAACTTTTGCGCAAACCAATCAATAATCGCTAATTGCGATTTTTTTTTTACCAAACATATGTAGAAGAATACGTTTATATATTTTTTGGGGATATTTATTATAGCAAAAAGCAAAAAATATTGAATTTTTTTCAAAATTGTCGCTCTATTTTTGTTTATAGCGCAAAAAATAAAAACCGTAGGGGCGATCAAATACCACCAAAAGAAAGCTCTATTTGTGGGAAAAAAAGGACGCCAATTTTGTTTTGGAGCCACGTCGCACGACCGCGCAATTGTCAGTTAAAGCAACGCAGTGCCGAATCACAAAAAGGGGCCTGGTCCTTTGGCTGCCAATTGGTCCGGGGCTGAAGTGGTTAATTCTAGACTGCATACCTGCTTTCTGGACCGTACTTCATTTACAACTCGTTGCAGCCTACAAAGTATAGGCCACAAGGTGTATATCACCAAACAAGCAGAACAATGGAAATCTACTCCATCAGGTAAACCTGGATTGCAACTCCACATACACACCTTTCCCAGTCGCCATTCACTTCCATATTAGCACTTCACGGTCCTGCCTCCTTCCCGTGCACTCACTACCAATTTAGGTCACCCTCACACCACTCCATCATACATAGTACTTCACCTACACATCTCACCTATTCCCCACCATGTGTTTAATTGATTGATCATTTCAATGCTGTTTGTTTACTGCGATTTGTTGCCGTTTTGTCACTTTTCTTACACACTTGTTTTCCTTTCCCTTTTTCCTTTCTCCTGTCCCCTCCCTACCCTCTCCCCCCTACTCCCCTCCTTCTTATCACTCACCAGAGTTGTTTTTCCTCTTGTTCCGTGGCACCATCCTGTCACAACCCATCACCCCACCCCCAGTTCTCTCACTTATCTCACCTTTCTCTTCACTCCCCACTGTGCACCAGACTCTGACTTTCTTTCACCTTCACCCTTCCCCCTCACCCCCCTTTGGGTCATGTTTGCCAGCCCAACCATCACCCTATCACTCCCTCACCCCTTCACCCTATTCAGCTCCCCTCTCTCCCCCCCTTTCCCCCTCCTCTCGTCCCTTCACTTTCCTCCTTCCCTTCCTTTTTTCCCCTCACTTCCTTCTCCCACCCTTTTTTCCAACCTTCCCCTCTCTTCTCCGTTGCCCTTTTCTTCCTTCATTTTTCTTTTTCCAGTTTTTGTCATCTTCCAGGCCCCTGTGATCTGTTTGTTCTTTTCCCCCTCTTGTTTCCCCCCCTTACTTCCCCCTGTCTTGTATATACCCCTTTGAGATGCTGCAGCAGCATCCCACTTTCGTATACATGTGCGCGCCATGTACCCCATCCCCACCTTGACCTCTTCCCGTCACACATCACTCAACATTTCTCCCCTCTCTGATCATGCCATCACTCCTTTTTTTCATCCCCGCCAATTCTCTCGTCTCCCCTCTTCCCTTCCCCTCTCCCCTCCTTTAATCACACCTCCTACATCCTATTTTCACCCCTCCTTCCATTCTTCCAATCTCTCCTGTTCCCCCCTTCCCCCCCCCCTTTTCGCCCTTTCCTTTATCCTTTACCCTCTTTCTCTTTTCTTTTTCTCTTTCCTTCTACTATTTCTTCTCTGCGCGGCCTTGCTCATTCCTTTCCCTTTCATTTCACTAGCATCACTTTTTCTTCAGTTGCAACTACCACACATACCGATCATGACAGGGACCTTGTTACACATACATGCTGACCAATCTCTCTCACTTAAACTAAAACTTCTCCATGATATCAAAAGTTACAAATTAAAAAGTATCATATCTATATACAGTAGATCGATAGTTGCTTGCTGTTGGACTCTCACGACAGGTGCATGCGCTAAGGGGATTCCATCATCTCCCCTCCCCTCCTCTGCTCTCAACCACCGGCCCACGTGTCTGCCTGTGGGAGGTCAATTTGTTGGAGGTGACCCCCCGTAAGTCACGCTTTTGGATCACTCACCCCCCTGGCTCGGCTCGCACACATTGCAGGGTGCCGTTGCGAGTGCCACCCGGGGGATAGAAAACCTCTTCAGGGAAACCTCACATGAGGAGTAATTATCATCAGAAAAACACACACACTTGGACAGATTACCTCTGAGGAAGACCCACACGGGTCGAAACGCGTCAGCTCTCTTTTACCTCAACTTATGTTGGCTGTGTTAAAATACTCCGCTGTAAAAGTTTTTTGTCTATCAGTGTAATTCTTATACATTTTTTCTGTTTTGTTTTATTATTCCCATTTGGGACCCATGTCATTTCTGTGACATCTTTAATAAAGATTTATATTTAGATAAAGCTTGGTATCATATACAATTTTTTCCAAATCGCTGCCTAAAAACCCCATAAACCCTTTTGGGGGGATTTTTTCCCTTTTAACTCCTCATGCGTGCTTTCAATTTGTGTTCCTTGATTATTCTTTTCATGCTTTCCCCAGATATATATGAATTAATGCTCTACCTTCCTGATCCTCCACACCCATCCTTGACATTCCTTCTCCATACATGTACTGGACACTGATCTATCACACTTTCATGATTATGATATACAATAAGTAAATAAAGAAATAATGTATATATAATATATATATATATATATATATATATATATACCCACCCTTGTATATATATACAGTGGGGCAAAAAAGTATTTAGTTTAGTGATTGTCTGGATTTGTTTCCACATTTTGTCTCTCATAGTTGAGGTATACCTATGATGATAATTACAGGCCTCTCTCATCGTTTAAGTGGGAGAACTTGCACAATTGGTGTCTGACTAAATACTTTTTTGCACCACTGTGTATATATATATATATATATATATATATATATATATATATATATATATATTGGATATAAAAAGTCTACACACTCCTGTTAAAATGTCAGGTTTCTGTGATGTAAAAAAATGAGAAAAAGATAAATAATTTCAGAACTTTGTCCACCTTTTTAACCGGTTCCGACCGGCGCACGACGATATACGTCGGCAGAATGGCACGTACAGGCAGGAGGGCATATATATAAGTCCCTCCTTAATGCCTGCCGTGCCTTCCCGCGCCGGTCGGGACCCCCGTGAGGCCGGTCGCGGGTCGTGCGGACTCGATCGCCGCGGGGACACCCGCGATCGTCTCACGGCAAGGCTGAACGGGGCGATGCGGAAGTACACAGCATCTCCCCGTTCTGCCTAGCAACTAGTGACGCCGATCTCTGCTCCCTGTGATTGGAGCAGAGATCAGCATTCACTAGCTGACAGCCACGCCCCCCCACAGTAAGAAACACACCCCTAGGCATACTTAACCCCTACGCTGCCCCCTTGTGGTTAACCCCTTCACTGCCAGTGTCATTTATACAGGAATCAATGCATTTAAATAGCATTGATTGCTGTATAAATGACAATGGTCTCAAAATCGTGTCAAAAATGTCCGATGTGTCCGCCATAATGTCGCAGTCACAAGAAAAATGATCGCCGCCATTAATAATAAAAAAAAAATATTAATAAAAATGCTATAAAACTATCCTCTATCTTGTAAACGCTATAACTTCTGCGCAAACCAATCAATAATCGCTTATTGCGATTTTTTTTACCAAAAATATGTAGAAGAATACGTATCGACTTAAACTGAGGAAAAAAAATGTTTTTTTATATATTTTTGGGGGATAATTATAGCAAAAAATAAAAAATAATGCGTTTTTTTAAAAATTGTCGCACTTTTTTGTTTATAGTGCAAAAAATAAAAACCGCAGGGGCGATCAAATACCACCAAAAGAAAGCTCTATTTGTGGGAAAAAAAGGACGTCAATTTTGTTTGGGAGCCACGTCGCACGACCGCGCAATTGTCAGTTAAAGCGATGCAGTGCCGAATCGCAAAAAGGGGCCTGGTCTGAAAGTGGTTAATATGACCTATAAACTGTACAACTCAATTGAAAAACAAACTGAAATCTTTGGGGGGGGGGGGGGGGAGTAAAAATAAAAAATAAATAATAATGTGGTTGCATAAGTTGTCACACCCTCTTATATCTGGGGATGTAGATGTGTTCAGAATTAAGCAATCACATTCAAATGTATGTTAAATAGGAGTCAGTACACACCTGCCATCATTTAAAGTGCCTCTGATTAACCCCAAATAAAGTTCAGCTGTTCTAGTAGGTCATTCCTGACATTTTCTTAGTTGCATCCTACAGCAAAAGCGGTCTGCAGAGAGCTTCCAAAGCATCAGAGGGATCTATACCATGGAACACAGTGAAGACCATCATCATCAAGTGGTGAAATATGGCACAACAGTGACATTACCAAGAACCGTACATCCCTCCAAAATTGATGAAAAGACAAGAAGAAAACTGGTCAGGGAGGCTGCCAAGAGGCCTATATCAACATTAAAGGGGCTGCAGGAAAATCTGTACTGGCTGTGTGGTACATGTGACAACGATCTCCCGTATTCTTCATATGTCTGGGCTATGGGGTAGAGTGGCAAGACGGAAGCCTTTTCTTACTAAGGAAAACATCCAAGCCCAGCTAAATTTTGCAAAAACACATCTGAAGTCTCCCAAAAGCATGTTGGAAAATGTGTTATGGTCTGATGAAACCAAGGTTGAACTTTCTGCCCATAATTCTAAAAGATATGTTTGGCACAAAAACAACACTGCACATCACCAAAAGAATACCATACCCACCGTGAAGCATGGTGGTGACAGCATCATGCATTGGGGCAGTTTTTCTTCAGCTGGAACAGGGGTCTTAGTCAAGGTAGAGGGAATTATGAACAGCTCCAAACACCAGTCAATATTGGCACAAAACCTTCAGGCTTCTGCTAGAAAGCTGAACATGAAGAGGAACTTCATCTTTCAGCATAACAACGACCCAAAGCATACATCCAAATCAACAAAGTAATGGTTTTACCAGAAGAAGATTAAAGTTTTGGAATGGCCCAGCCAAAGCCCACACCTGAATTCCATTGAAAATCTGTGGGTTGATCTGAAGAGAGCTGTGTACAGGAGATGCCCTCGCAATCTGACAGATTTGCAGTGCTTTTGCAAAGAAGAGTGGGCAAATATTGCCAAGTCAAAATGTGCCATGCTGATAGACAGCGGCACTGTGACAGCCAGGGCAGGGAGAGGTGAGCAGTTACACGGTGCCCGGGTGCGGACCGTACCCAAGTGACTGGCTGCCAGATTCACTCTGCCATTCATAGCAAGGGAGAGAGACAGTGACCAGTGCTGAATAGAGGACTACAATGGCTGGACTTAACTTTTCTAGTTAACCAGCAGGTGGTTGCTAGGTGGTCCTAGCAACCAATCATTAGCTTGTTAATATGAAAAAGTAACTCCAGAGTTCCCGCTATCTGTTCAGCGCTGCTGTGTCTCCAGCTTTGCATGCATGCCCCAGTAAGGTAGGAAGGGGCAATGTGTAATGCGCAGGGGTCCAGAGCTGGGGGGGGGGCAATGTGTAATGTGCAGAGGTTCAGAGCTGGGGGTGGGGGGAAATGTGTAATATGCAGGGGTCCAGAGCTAGGGGGGGCAATGTGTAATATGCAGGGGTACAGAGCTGGGGGGGGGGGCAATGTGTAATATGCAGGGCTCCAGAGCTGGGGGGCAATGTGTAATATGCAAGGGTCCAGAGCTGGGGGGCAATGTGTAATATGCAGGGGACCAGAGCTGGGGGGCTGTATAATGTACAGGGGTCCAGAGCTGTGGGGGGCTGTGTAATGTGCAGGGATCTAGAGCTGTGGAGGGGCTGTGTAATGTGCAGGGGTCCAGAGCTGGGGTGGGGGGCTGTGTAATGTGCAGGAGTCCAGCGCTGGGGTGGGGGGGCTGTGTAATATGCAGGGGTCCAGAGCTGGGGTAGGGGGCTGTGTAATATGCAGGGTTCCAGAGCTGTGGGGTGCTGTGTAATGTGCAGGGGTCCAGAGCTTGGGTGGGGGGCTGTGTAATGTGCAGGGGTCCAAAGATAGTGTGGGGGGGTGTAATGTGCAGGGATCCAGACCTGTGGGGGGGGGGGGGGCTGTGTAGTGTAAAGGGGTCCAGAGCTGCGGGGCGCTGTGTAATATAAAGGGGTCCAGAGGTGCAGTTGTGGAGAGGGGGTACACAGTAGTGACAAATAAATATTGGGGGGGGGGTGCAGAGGTATGCAGGGGGCACAGTGGGGTGTTTTTACATTTTAAAGTTGAGGGTGCCAGATATAGGATCCGCCCTGGGGTGCCAAATGCTCTAGGTACGCCCCTGTAAGGGTGTGCACACTTATGCACCCATATAATTTTATTTTTTATTTTTACTTCCCTCCACCTAAAAGATTTCAGTTTGTTGTTCAACTGAGTTGCACAGTTTATACGTCACATTAAAGGTGGAAAAAGTTCTGAAGTGATTTATCTTTGTCTCATTTTTTTACATCACAGAAACCTGACATTTTAACTTGGGTGTGTACACTTTTTATATCCACTGTATGTATATATATATTGTAACCTGGGAGACAGGTAGCAGGTACAAAGCTCCCTGGGATGAGCTGTTTAGTAAGGCACAGATACCAAATCCACTTGAGGTAGTGAAAACAGTGCTGGGTTTATTTGATTTAAATACAAGTCCATACACAGGTGCTGCACAGTCTTCCAGAAAACACATCAAAACAGAAATAAACAAACAAAAGTCCTAGCCGTGTCTCGGCTCTAACTATACCATACACCGTCTCTAACTATCAGGCTGAGCAAGCCTACCGCTTGTCAGCTTCTGTAAAGAGTTTTTAAAGGGCTGTTTGCTCAGGTGAGCTTAAATTAGCCTGGAGAGGAGGACTAAGATCCGAACTGGATCATGTCTCAGAGACCTCTGAATGTATATGAGAGGAGCCTGGGAGATGTATAAACCCCGAACAGGACTTCTCCTGGCTCTCTCTGGGACGCTCTGCTACATATCCTCCCCCCTTGTTTCAACCCCAGGGTTGGAACACCTGTGGCCCAACAGGAGTGAACACGGGACAGGGCATCTACATTTCCCATCTCCACACCTGGCCTGTGTTTTACGGTGAAGGAGTAATCCTGTAGAGCCAAAAACCACTGGTTCACCCGTCGATTAGTCTCCTTCTTTTGGGCCATCCATTTCAGGGGAGCATGGTCAGTTATTAAGTCAAACTGGCGCCCTAACAAATAGTATCTGAGTGCGTCCACGGCCCATTTTATGGCTAAACATTCTTTTTCAATGACTGCATACTTTTTCTCATGGTCATTGAGTTTTCTGCTTAGGTACACGACAGGGTGTTCTTCCCCATTGTATACCTGTGACAGTACCGCCCCGATACCAACATCAGACGCATCCGTCTGAACCACAAACTCTCTGGAGAAATCGGGAGAGTACAGTACTGGCTGTGCACACAGAGCCTTCTTCAGGACCTGGAAAGACTCCTCTGCTACTGGGGACCATTTCACCATTACAGAGTCTTTCCCTTTCGTAAGGTCTGTCAGAGGGGCAGCTATAGTTGCAAAATTTGGGATAAACCTTCTATAATACCCCGCAATACCAAGAAAGGCCCTGACCTGCTTTTTGTTTGCAGGGCGTGGCCATTCCTGGATGGCGGCTATTTTACTCACTTGTGGTTTTATGACACCACGGCCAATAGTGTAGCCCAAATACTTGGCTTCCTCTAGACCAATGGCACATTTTTTTGGATTTGCCGTAAAACCTTCTTTGAAGAGGGAATCAAGAACAGCCTGGACACGAGGCAAGTGAGACTCCCAATCAGTACTATGTACCACTATGTCATCTAGATAGGCTGCTGCATATCGTCGGTGGGGTTTTAGGGTCCTGTCCATGGCCCTCTGAAATGTCGCCGGGGCATTTTGCAACCCAAAAGGCATTTTTTTTTATATTGAAAGGAACCGTCTGGGGTCACGAACGCAGTCTTCTCTTTGGCGCTACCAGTTAGGGGTATTTGCCAATACCCTTTTGTCAAGTCCAAAGTGGTAAGATAGCGAGCCTTGCCAAGTCGGTCTATAAGTTCGTCTACTCTGGGCATTGGGTATGTGTCAAACTTTGTCACCGCATTAAGCTTCCTGAAGTCGTTACAGAACCTCCACGTGCCATCCGGTTTTGGGACTAACACGATGGGGCTAGACCAGTCACTATTGGATTCCTCAATGACATCTAGCTCCAACATTTTTTTAACTTGCTGATGTCCTTTCTCCTCGCTTCAGGAATTCGGTAAGGTTTGAGCTTGACACGTACCCCAGGTTCAGTAACAATATCATGCTGAACTGCTGAAGTCGTGCCAGGTAACTCTGAAAACTTCTCTCTATTCCTTATCAGGAATTCTCTAGTGTCCTGTTTTTGGGAATATGAGAGGGTGTCTGGAATCGTGACCTCAGGGATGAGAGGGGACTCAGTACCCGTAGGTGTTACTGGGAGAGGCCTCGCAGTTAACGCCATTCTATCCTTCCAGGGTTTTAACAGGTTTATATGGTAAACCTGTTCGGGCTTCCTTTTTCCTGGTTGATAAACCTTGTAGTTGACCTCCCCAACTCTCTCAATTACTTCAAAGGGACCCTGCCACTTAGCCAGGAACTTGCTCTCAACAGTGGGAACTAACACCAGGACCCTGTCACCAGGTGAGAAAACACGGAGTTGGGCCCCCTGTTGTATATTCTCTGTTGGGCTGCCTGGGCCTGCAGTAAGTGTTCTTTTACCACTGGCATGATTGCTGCAATCCTCTCCTGCATTTGGGCAATATGCTCAATGACACTTTTATGGGGTGTTTGTTCTCCCTCCCAAGTTTCTTTGGCTATGTCTAAGAGTCCCCGAGGGTGTCTCCCATAAAGCAACTCAAATGGGGAGTACCCCCTAGAGGACTGGGGAACCTCCCTGATGGCAAACATCAAGTATGGTATCAGGAAGTCCCAGTTTTTCCCATCCTTGTCCACAACCTTTTTTAACATGCTCTTTAACGTCTTATTGAAGCGTTCCACTAAGCCATCCGTTTGAGGATGATACACTGAGGTTCGCAGCTGCGCCACTTTAAATAACTTGCAGAGCTCCCTAGTTATTCGCGACATAAACGGGGTGCCCTGGTCTGTAAGGATTTCTTTCGGGATGCCAACCCGACTGAACACCATAAACAGTTCTTTTGCAATGTTTTTAGCAGACGCGGCACGTAAGGGAACTGCTTCAGGGTAGCGGGTAGCATAATCCATGATTACGAGGATATGCTGATGACCCCGAGCAGACTTGGGAAGTGGGCCCACAAGGTCCATGGCAATCCTCTCAAAGGGCACTTCAATGATAGGCAAGGGCACTAAAGGACTTCGGAAGTGGGATAGTGGGGCTGACATCTGACACACAGGACAGGATTGACAGTAATTCTTAACATCTTTCTGTATCCCGGGCCAGTAAAACCTGCGCAACACCCTTTCAGTAGTTTTTTCAACCCCTAAATGGCCTCCTAGCAAGTGCCCATGGGCAAGTTCTAACACCAGCCGTCTGTATGGCTTAGGGACCACCAACTGCTCAACCACTTCATCATTCATTTTACATACACGATACAGTAAATCCTCATTGCTGCTGAAATAAGGAAAACAGGGCCTGTCCCCGGGTTCGACAGGTACACCATTAATCACTATTACATTTTCCCAGGCCCTGGAAAGGGTATGGTCTTTTCTCTGCTCAGTACCAAAATTTTCCTTATGCACATTAAGGTCATCAAACTCTAACATAGGCTCGGTGTCAGCAGACGGCTGTCCGGCTCTACTGGTAGTGGGGACCTCCTCAGGGTCCTCCAGCTCTCCTGCCATAACCGATAGAGGAAAAGCCGGGGAGCCCTGAGAAGAGTCCCCTGAACCCACATTGTCAGTAGTGGCCAGGAATTCTGGCTCTGCGACTGAGTCAGGTACTGCGACCGAGTTGGGATGATCCCACAGTTCCCAAAACTTAGGGAAGTCCCTACCAATGATGGCCTCATGCACTAAGTGGGGAACAAGTCCAACCGGATGGGTCACTGTACCTAAACCAGTTTTAAACTGAACAGTGGTTACAGGATACTCCCGGGTATTCCCATGTATACAGATCACAGCAATATTTTTAGCATGATAATTCACAGGTTCAATCATTTCAGCTGTAACCAAAGTCACTAGACTTCCAGAGTCCAACAAGGCTGTAATAGGCTTATCATTCACAGTCATTTGGCACATTGGTTTTCTCATATTTGGGGTTGCAGTACATGAAACCGCTGCAAACATAGACTGCCTTCTAATAGATAAATCACACTGCATTGGTTCATCTGTCAATGGACAATTTGCTGCAACATGTCCCATTTCTTGGCAACGAAAACACCTGACGTTTCCCCAGTTTGGTTTGCTGACAGGCACTGGCTTCCCTTGTTTGGGATGCCAAGCTTCAGTCCTGGCACCAAAAATCCTCCCCCCTATTTCCTTGCCATGCTTACCACCCACTTCCCCTGGAACAGTCTTACCGGTTGCCTGGGGAGACCGTGGCTTTGGGCGGAAAGTCCGTGCGGCTGTAGGGGTGGTGACCAGGTTCTTTGCAGCAAAATACCTTTCAACAAGTTCCACCAGGTGGTTTGCCGAATTGGGGTCTCCTTGACTCACCCACTCCTGCAGGGAAATGGGTAGTGACCTCAGAAACTGGTCCATGACCACACGCTCCACTATTTGTGGCCCAGACAGGGACTCCGGCTGTAGCCATTTCCTCACCAGGTGAATTAGGTCGAACATCTGCGATCTTGGAGGCTTCTCGTCTTGGAAGGACCAGCTGTGGACCCGCTGTGCTCGAACTGCCAAAGTGACACCAAGTCGTGCCAGTATTTCCTGTTTGACCTTTTCATAGTCTGCTGCTTCTGCTGACTCCAAATCATAGTAGGCCTTCTGCGATTCCCCAGTAAGCAACGGGGCGACCAGTCCTGCCCACTGGGTTTTAGGCCAACCTTCCCTCTCAGCGGTCCGTTCAAACGTTAGCAGAAAGGCCTCTGGATCATCATCTGTAGTCATCTTAGACAAAAAGCGAGCCACATGGATGGCTGAGGGCTTGTCTCCAACATTATCAACGTTAGCAGGTGACCACTGTGCTATTGTCTCCACAACCTCAGACAAGGTTTTCCTATCTGCTTTTGCATCAGTGGCTAGCTGTTCAAACAGCCTCTGCGTTTGTTCCTGTGCGATAGCATTAGCTTGCTGTTGTGCAGCGTTTGCTTGCTGTTGTGCCGCGTGGAGTGCAGCGTTTGTTTTCTGCTGTTCAGCGTGGATTGCAGCATTAGCTTGCTGTTGTGCAGCGTTTGCTTGCTGTTGTGCAGCGTAGAGTGCAGCGTTTGTTTTCTGCTGTTCAGCGTGGAGTGCAGCGCTTGTTTTCTGCTGTACAGCGTTTGCTTGCTGTTGTGCAGCTTGAAGTGCAGCGTTGGATATCATCAATTGTTTTAGGATTTCCTCCATGTTTAGTCACTCTAGGTACTGGCCTTTTAAGTAGTAACTTACTACAGCTGCCCGCTGAAATCCACCATATGTAACCTGGGAGACAGGTAGCAGGTACAAAGCTCCCTGGGATGAGCTGTTTAGTAAGGCACAGATACCAAATCCACTTGAGGTAGTGAAAACAGTGCTGGGTTTATTTGATTTAAATACAAGTCCATACACAGGTGCTGCACAGTCTTCCAGAAAACACATCAAAACAGAAATAAACAAACAAAAGTCCTAGCCGTGTCTCGGCTCTAACTATACCATACACCGTCTCTAACTATCAGGCTGAGCAAGCCTACCGCTTGTCAGCTTCTGTAAAGAGTTTTTAAAGGGTTTTACCAACCTTTTGGCTCCTCACAAACCATCCCTGTTTGTGTGTCCCAGGCAGAGAGCAAAGGCTGTTTGCTCAGGTGAGCTTAAATTAGCCTGGAGAGGAGGACTAAGATCCGAACTGGATCATGTCTCAGAGACCTCTGAATGTATATGAGAGGAGCCTGGGAGATGTATAAACCCCGAACAGGACTTCTCCTGGCTCTCTCTGGGACGCTCTGCTACAATATATATATATATATATATATATATATATATATATATATATATATACACACACCAATCAGCCATAACATTATGATTACTGGCAGGTAATATTAATAACATTATCTCTTTACAATGCATCTTAAAGTTGGTGGGAAATATTAGGCACCAAGTAAACATGTTGTCCATTAAGCTGATGCGTTGAAAGCAGAAAAAATGGGCATTGCAGTTTGTTGAGTATGGAGCTGGGTATCCACAGACTGCTCAGGGTGTCCATGCTGACCCATGTCAACCTACAGTGGGCACGTGAACATCAGAACTAGGCCACAGAGCAATGGAAGAAGGTGGTCTGGTATGATGAATCACATGTCCTTTTACATCATGTGGATGGCCAGGTGTGTGTGTGTGCACCCCTTACCACGGGGAAGAGATGGCACCAGAATGCAGTATGGGAAGAAAGCAAGCCAGCAGAGGCAGTGTGATGGTTTGGGCAATGTTCTGCTGGGAAACCTTGGGTCCTGATATTCATGTGGATGTTACTTTGACACATACCACCTACCTACACATTGTTGCTGACCAAGTACACACCTTTATGGAAACGGTATTCTCTGATGGCAGTGACCTCTTTTAACAGGATAATGTGCCATGTCACTCTGCAAAAATGGTTAAAAAAAGGTTTAAGGAAAAAACAACAAGTTTGAGATGTTGACTTCATCTGCCAATTCTCCAGATATCATTTCATTAAGCATCTGTATGATGTGCTGGAAAATCAAGAAAAGCCCCACCTCGCAACATACAAGAATTAAAGGATATGCTACTGATGGCTCGCCATGCCTCTTACTAAATACCTTGGATTGTCTGAAGAAAAACACATTTTTTTTCAAAATTTTGTCTTTTTTGGTTTATTTAGCAAAAAAAGAAAAAACCCAGTGGTGATTAAATACCACCAAAATAAATTTCTCTAATTGTGTGCAAATTATAAGCATTTCTTATCCCAAGAACAAAATGGTACTATACGGCAATTTCACATATTTATTAACATTGTGTGTGTATTTTAAAAACCATTTCTTCTACGTGTGAGAACACTAATATATGGGTTGCAGCATCATCATTTGGCTATCTTAAAAACATTGTTGCCGTTCTGTCTTTGAATACCCATTATAGCGCTTAAGTACACATAACTAACACTATACGGCAACTTACCACCCCCTAGGGGCAGCGACTGCGTAGGTTTTCATTTTCAAGCTAAGAACATTGTTAGCAAGTATAGAAAGTACTTTTTATCTTGCCAGAAATTGTGTTTTTGTTACTTCTTGGACTGGAAGAGTTTATGATCCTTCTGTAAACTACTAACCTCCCATCCCCTCATGTAATGAAAATGAACACAGACAGATGTGTGAAGTCCAGCCTGGATGGCAACCATGACTACTTCCATAGATACAGTGGAGGAGCAGCCACCCCAGGGAAAGAATGTTGTTTGCAGAATTACCAGGTGAATCTGAAGGGGGAAAAAAAATCGAAATTAAAGTAAATGTATGCAATCGCCACATCCAATGACTGGTAATTTGTTATATTGATCGGTTACCGACCGTCTCGCGTACTTATACTGCGGCACAATGGCACAGCTGCGCGAAACCCCATAAGGGTACGGGGGTTTCCTTTAAGAGCTGCCAGGGGGCGCGCGCGCGCTGCACGGTGTGTGGCCAGCGGGCATGATCGCCGCCAGCCATGCACAATCGCATGCACCAGAGCCAGCATGGGGATTTGTGGGTGTAAAGGCACAAATCCCTGTTCTGTCAAGGAAGAGGAGACATATCGTTTGTTCCTACTAAGTAGGAACAACGATATGTCTCCTCCCCCAGTCAGTCCTATCCCCTCACAGTAATGCCCTGTACACGCGATAGGATTTTCCGATGGAAAATTTGTGATAGGAGCTTGTTGTCGTAAATTCCGACCATGTGTAGGCTCCATCACACATTTTCCATAGGAATTTCCGTCACACAAAATGTGAGATCTGGTTCTCAAATTTTCCCACAACAAAATCTATTGTCGGAAACTCTGATCGTGTGTATACAATTCCGATGTGCCACACATGCTCGGAATCAAGCAGAAGAGTCGCACTGGCTATTGAACTTCATTTTTCTCGGCTCGTCGTACGTGTTGTACGTCACCGCGTTCTTGACGTTCGGAATTTCCAACCAACTTTGTGTGACCGTGTGTATGCAAGACAAGTCTGAGCCAACATCTGTCGAAAAAAAACATGGGATTTTGTTGTCGGAATGTCCGAACGTGTGTACAGGGCATTAGAACACACATTTAACCCCTTGATCCCCCCTAGTGTTAACCCCTTCCCTACAAGTGACATTTACACAGTAATCTGTGCACTGATTGCTGTATAACTGTCAATAGTCCCAAAAATGGGTCAAAAGTGTACGATCTGTCCATCGCAATGTCGCAGTACTGCTAAAAAATCGCAGCTCACCGCCATTACTTTTCCATAGTTTGTAGACACTATAACTTTTTTTTTCTTTTTTTTTTTACTCAAAAGTATTGGGGCGCATTCCTTTACAAGCACATAAACTTTAATGGCATCCCAGTCTTAGTCTGTAGGGTTCAATATTGAGTTGGCCCACCCTTTGCAGCTATAACAGCTTCAACTCTTCTGGGAAGGCTGTCCACAAGGTTTAGGAGTGTATCTGTGGGAATGTTTGACCATTCTTCCACAAGCGCATATGTGAGGTCAGGCACTGATGTGGACGAGAAGGCCTGGCTCGCATTCTCCGCTCTAATTTATCCCAAAGGTGTTCTTTCGGGTTGAGGTCAGGACTCTGTGTAGGCCACCCTAAACTCGCTCTTCCATGTCTTTTTTGAACCTTGCTTTGTGCACTGGTTCAAATTATTTGGTAGAGGGGGGATTATTGTGTGGGGTTGTTTTTCAGGGGTCGGGCTTGGCTCCTTAGTTCCAGTGATAGGAACTCTTAAGGTGTCAGCAAAGCTAGACATTTTGGACAATTTCATGCTCACAACTTTGTGGGAACAGTTTGGGGATGGCCCCCTGCTGTTCCAACATGACTGCGCACCCGTGCACAAAGCAATGTCCATAAAGACATGGATGAGAGTTTGGGGTGGAGGAACTTGACAGGCCTGCACAGAGACATTCCCATAGACCAGGGCTTGACAAATTTGCTTGGAATCTAGGAGCCAGCTAAAAAAGTTAGGAGCCAGGTTTTTTTTTTTTTTTTTAACGACATGGAGACGAGTGAGGGGAAGATGGCCCCCGCCTGTCTCCAAGTCATTGCAGGGCAGAAGCGACTTCAAATCGTCACTTCTGCCCATAGCTCCTAAAAAGGGACATTTTATTATTTTTTTTCAAATGGCATTTTTTTTTTTTTGCATTTTAGTGTAAATATGAGATCTGAGGTCTTTTTGACCCCCAGATCTCATTTAAGAGGTCCTGTCATACTTTTTTCTATTACAAGGGATGTTTACATTCCTTGTAATAAAAATAAAAGTTATACAATTTTTTTTTCAAAAGAACAGTGAAAAAATTTAAAGTTAAAATAAAGAAAAAAATAATAATTTTAAACGTGCCCGTCCTGCCGAGCTTGTTTGCAGAAGAATAGCGCCCGCATATGAAAGCGGTGTTCAAACCACACATGTGAGGTATTGCCGTGATCGGTAGAGCGAGAGCAATAATTCTAGCCCTAGACATCCTCTGTAACTCAAAACATGCAACCTGAAGAAATTTTTTAAACTTCACCTATGGAGATTTTTAAAGGGTAAAAGTTTGTCGCCATTCCACGAGCGGGCAAAATTTTGAAGCGAGACATGTTTGGTATCAATTTACTCGCCGTAACATTATCTTTCACAATATAAAAAAAAAATGGACAAACTTTACTGTTTTATTTTTTAATTAAAAAAAGTATTTTTTTCCCAAAAAAGTGCGCTTGTAATTCCCCTGCGCAAATACGGTGTGACAGAAAGTATTGCAACGACCACCATTTTATTCTCTAGGGTGTTAGAAAAAAAATATATATAATGTTTGGGTGTTCTAAGTGAAGGAGTTAGGCAGGCAGTCAAAACAAAACAGCTCCATTTAGCATTGCTGGGTGTCATACCAACGGCCACCACAAGAGGGCGCCATATTCTAGAAGGTACCATAGGACTGCACAAGGCCGCAAAGCCGGGGCCTCAATTACCGGTCCGGCGCGGCCCATCGCGCGGGGGGGGGGGCGCACTATGGAGATAGGATACCCCCAGCTGTGCTGCCCCAGGCGACAGGTCGCTAATTCTAGTCGCCAATGCGACCTGACGCCCGGTATTCGTCGAGCACTGCCATAGACACACTCCTAAACCTTATGGACAGCCTTCCCAGAAGAGTTGAAGCTGTTATAGTTGCAAAGGGTGCGCCAACTCAATATTGAACCCTGCGGACTAAGACTGGGATGCCATTAAAGTTCATGTGCGTGTAATGGCCGGTGTCACAATACTTTTGACAATATAGTGTATTAACAACCCCCAGAAGCAAGCGTAAACTAAGCCTAAAGTGTAACTAAACCTAAGAACAAACTGTAACAATACTGCAGCGTACCAGTCTTTGGATGTGATGGGTTCATTTGTTTTCTTTTTACAGGTTTTTGTCTTGATTATAACCTGGGGATCCTACCAGTGTGGAGAAGCAGTGTTGTCAATCTAGCACAGGAAGTATGCAAGGACTTACACTTTAGGTTACAAAGAGGTTTTAAGTGGGCTTAAAGATGAGACCATAGTGCAACGTCTGCTTTAAGCTGATGTAGCTGCATTGCTTCGAGCCAGACGTTTATTTCTTCTTTTTTTTAAATTGTACGCCCAGAGTGTAGGCTTCTCATTACACAATGGATGGCAATCTTATGTCCATTCCTGTGTGAAATTAAAACATCCCCCTTCATAGTAGCTAGGGAGAGAGCTACATGTGTTGCTATCAAACTCTATTTTATTCAGCCTCACCAACACTTGTAATCCAATTCACACCAGCACAGTTGAATTATGCCCTCAACTAACACATTTGTTGAAGACTGAGGATAGCAATCTGACACATTGATCTCTCCTACTGCTATCTGCCAACAATTTTCTGCTTTGTAATAGTCTGCTCAACCCAAAAGTGAGTTAAAAGTTCAACTATGAAATTTCTGTTCTTCTATCTATCGAGACTATCAATATTTCTTTTTGTAGAAGTGATGGTAAGGCCCTGGTCACTCAAAAGTTGCAGTAGGATTAGCAGACTTTGTTTAACCGCTTCCCGACCGCCCACTGCATATATACGTCAGCAGAATGGCACGGGCAGGCAAAAGCACGTACCTGTCGGTCGGGAGCTCCGTGACCCCGGCCGCGGGCCAGCGGACCCGATCGCCGCTGGTGTCCAGCGATCGGGTTACGGAGCTGAAGAACGGGGAGAGGTATGTGTAAACAAACCTCTCCCCGCGCTTCCTACACTGCCTGTCATTGATTGGCTGTTCCCGGTCATCTATAAAGCCGATCAATGAAGTCAGACGTCAGCCCCGCCCCTAATGTAAAAAAAACTCACACACGTCACAGCCCATAAACCCTCCCCTCCCCTAGTGGTTAACCCCTTCACTACAACTGTCATTTACAGGAAACAATGCATTTAAATAGCATTGATTGCTGTATAAATTACAATGGTCCCAAAAATGACTCAAAAATGTCCGATGTGTCCACTATAATGTCGCAGTCACAATAAAAATCGCTGATCGCCGCCATTACTAGTAAAAAAAAAAATGTAATAAAAATGCTATAAAATATCCCCTATTTTGTAAACGCTATAACTTTTGCGCAAACCAATCAATAATCGCTAATTGCGATTTTTTTTACCAAAATATGTGTAGAAGAATACGTATCGGCCTAAACATATATTTTTGGGGGATATATATTATAGCAAAAAGCAAAAAATATTGCATTTTTTTCAAAATTGTCGCTCATTTTTGTTTATAGCGCAAAAAATAAAAACCGCACGGGGGATCAAATACCACAAAAGAAAGCTCTATTTGTGGGAAAAAAAGGACGCCAATTTTGTTTTGGAGCCATGTCGCACGACCGCGCAATTCTCAGTTAAAGCGACGCAGTGCCGAATCGCAAAAAGGGGCCTGGTCATTTGGCTGCCAATTGGTCCGGGGCTGAAGTGGTTAATAATAATTGAAACAGTCACAGCGAAAGCAGAAGTAAAAAAAAGTTTATAGTCTTTTAATGTTGTATGGTTTGTATTAGCTTAAAATTGATAATTGGATCAAAGCATGCCTATGATATCAAAGCTTTATTTCTACTATATATATATATGTATAGTTTGTATATACACAAGAATAGTCATATTTGCTATACTGTACATCTGGGGTGCCCAACCAGTGGCACGGGGGCCACAAGTCCCGTGGAGCCCTCTGTTGTGGCCCACGACCTCCTGCTTTTGGATAGCGGATTGGCAAGCCTAGATCGTGGATCACCAACCTGCCATCTCAGAGCATCAGTGTGGTGAATGAAGCCGGCGGTAGAAGAAGCAAGCGGCCGCAGATCCACATAAGCCGATGCTTTCTGTATAGCGCCAGCTCCTGTCACAGGCAGACTGATACCAAATGCGCTCTGCCTGGGACAGCAACAGCCGGCGATACCTGAATGGAAGACTGTTATTAAAGTTACGTTTATTACTAAAATCACAATGTATATATGGACATACTGTATCTGTTTTGCAGTGGTTACTGGGCTGCAGGTGCAGCACAGAACACCTGTGGGTTACCTGCACTGAGCCATAGACTTCTGTTATTAGCTGCGGGTTTGGTGCACTTTCAGAAAGTGCACTACACCTGCAGGATATACTAGAAGTCTATTTTAAAGTGCAGCTAACCCACAGGAAAGCCACATGTGCACTCCACTGCACCCTTGGTGTGGGTAAACCACAGCGCATCAGTGTGAAAGAAGCCTTAGGCCCCTTGACACGATCGGTCCAACATGATCGGACCCCCCGTTCCCTTCTATGGAGCCGCAGATGTAAACAGACTTGTGCCCGTTTACACCCACCTACCTCTAATCCGATTTGCTAAAAAAAAAATGAAGGGGGGGTGTGGCCGGCATAAGAACAGAGCAGGACGTGCAGGCTGTGAGTCCGTGATTATCCAGTCTTTCTACCCTGTTCCCGGGTACCGAATTGCCTCTAATCTGGTGGCCAGTATATCCACACATCCAGGAATACCGGGCGGCCATGATTATGCCTTCTAAGAACAGCGGAGGTAAGATCGGAGAGTATTACCAAGCCGATCCTGGATGCCATTGCGGGGTGCAAATCGGCATTGATGCTTAGAATTGATTGCCTAACTACTGAATATACACTAATCAGGCATGACATGGATAAGTTCAGAGGGAGAATGAGTGAAGCAGAGGATCGCATTGGCACAGTAGAAGATGTGCAGGGCTCTCCTGTAGCACAATTGGCTGAGCTGCAAACTCTGGTTAAAGCACTGACTGATGTGCAGGGCTCTCCTGTAGCACAATTGCAAGCCACTGAGCTGCAAACTCTGGTTAAAGCACTGACAGGTTGAGTGAGGTAGAATAAAAAATAGCCGAGCGCAGCGAGGCCGTGCCCAAAGCGTGGAGAATATAGGCAAAGGAGAAATAACATCCAGGTTGTGGGTCTGCCAAAGGGACCTCAACCAGCTATATTTGCTGAGAAGTTCTATAAAAGGTTGCTGGAGATGCTTGACATGCCACCGACCTATGTGGTGGAAAGAGCTCACAGAGTCACCTAGAGCCTTTCTGGTCAGATTCCTTAATTTCAGAGACAGGGATCATATCTTGGCTGAAGCAAGAAAGTGGGAGAGCCTTGCCTTTGAAAATGCAAAAGTGATGTTGTTCCCAGATTTCTCTGTGGAGACCCATAAGCGATGTTGCTCCTTTAACGACTTTCCTCGCAGACTTCGGGAGAAGAAAATAACATATAGCATGTTATATCCCAGCCGGCTGAGGGTTTCCTATCAAGGTACTGTTTGTTTCTTTGACACGTCAGGAGCAGCAAGCCACTGGATTGCAGTAGTTTCTCCAGAGATGAATCACTATTGGGGAATATACCAGTATATCTGGCAGCGGTGCTTTTTCATGCTGTGCCTTTTGCTGATCTGTTTTTCACCCACCGCAGTACACAGCACAAGCAAATTCCGATCTATTAGAGGCTCATAGGAAATTGACCCTACACTATTCAGACCTCATTGGTTTGACAAAAATGGCAAACTGTTAGCTCTTCTAGTAGCAGATCGCAGATAGATAGGAATAACCTAGAAGCAGATATTACAGAGAAAGAAATTGAACTAGCCATTAGGAGATTTCCGACGCATAAGGCCCCTGGACCTGATGGGTTTTCTAGTGAACAGTAAAGACAACATATGGTCTTATTGTTCCTAAACTTAGCTCAATCTTTCGTTACTGTTTATAACGAAAGAGTTTAGTGCTTCCCTCATCTTTTATGGAGGCTCATGTGATTTTACTTCCCAAGCCTGGTAAGGACCCATCAGAGTGCTCTTCTTATAGGCCGATTGCCCTTCTGAATTAAGATTTTAAAATTCTGACCAAAGTGCTGGCCAATAGATTGTCTCAAGTTACCATATTAGTGCATATTGATCAGACGGGTTTTATGCCTAAAAAGTCTACTGATACTAATCTGCGAAAACTTTTCACACACCTGCAGGCAGACCATTTAAATTCTGGGACCAGAGTGGTGCTTTCCCTTGATATGGAGAAAGCATTCGACTCTTGATTGGAAATATAAATGGCAGCAGTACTGGATAGGATTTTAACATGGATAAATTTACTGTACAGTAGACCAGTAGCAGCGCTTGGTATTGGAGCGGCAACGTCTGACTTTTTCTCAGTGTGAAGAAGCACGAGGCAGGTTTGCCCCCTGTCTCCCTCTTTATTTGCTTTAATGATTGATCTCCTGGCAATAGCTCTACGTAAATCCCCAGAGGTCCACGCCCTAGAGGTTGGAGGTATTCGTGAATTTTTATTTTTATATGCAGATGACATGTTACTTTTTTACAGGATCCTGGTCCATCATTGCGAGCAGTTTTTGCCATACTGTTGACGTTTGCAAGGTTTTCGGGTCTCAAAGTCAACTGGACAAAGTCCAGTGCAATGGCAATTGACCCTGGAGCTCAGTCGTCCGCAGACTCTACGATCCCTATAGAATGGGTTAACAAATTTACTTACCTGGGTGTACAGGTATCTTCTAGAGTGGGGGATTATGTGTCGCTTAATCTATTACCCCTGATTCCACTGGTGAAACGAAGACTGGAAGCTTGGCAAAATCTCCCCCTATCTTTGATTGGGATTGTGAATCTTCTAAAAATGAAAATCCTACCCTTGTGCCGTGTACACACAATTGGAAATTCGGCCAGCAAAAAGACAGATGAGAGCTTTTGGTTGGAAAATGCGACCGTGTGTATGCTCCATCGGAATTTCGCTGGCCGAATTCCAGCCAGCAAAAGATTGAGAGCATGTTCTCAATTTTTCAGTCGGAAAAAGTTCCGATCAGAAATTCTGAACGTCTGTAGCAATTCCGACGCGCAAAATTCCTACGCATGCTCGGAAACAATTTGACGCATGCTCGGAAACATTGAACTTAATTTTCTTGGCTCCTCAACGTGTATGCAAGCCAAGCTTGAGCGGAATTCTGTCGGAAAACCATCCAAGATTTTTCTGAAGGAAAATCCGCTCGTGTGTACGCGGCATAATTCTTATACTTCCTTCGTAACTACCCGATATGTGTTCCACTGACTTAATTCCAATGTATAGATAGCCTCTTTAGCACATTTTTTGGCCTGGGTCACACCCTAGAATTAGTATCTGTACTCTACAAGAACCTTCGGTTCAGGGGGGTCTGGCATTGCCTGACCTGTATAAATATTTCTTAGCAGGACAGCTGGTGTTCGCAAGGAGATGGCTTTTGAGGGACGATGAGTATTGGAGGCGGCGATTCTTGGATCCTACGAAGGTCTGGCTAACCTAGTGTATAGAGGTTCCCGAATGCAGTCCCCCAATAATGGGCTCTATGAGAGTAACAATATGGTAAACTGGTATTTGTTTAGATATCTCCAGCTGAGACATGCTTTTATATCTCAGTTTGGCTCTGATGCTCTGGACCTCGGGTCAACTGCACTGGAACTTCTATTACATGATGATTCTTTCCCCAAGCTTATTTCAACAATATATAAAGAATTATTTACAGTTAGGCCAAAAGCAATAGACAAGTGTAGAGATATTTGGATGCAATGCATTCCGAATCTCCAAGGAGAGGACTGGAATGACATTTGAGAGGTACCTTTTAGGGCGCTGGTCTCGGTCAGTGATCGCCTTATCCAATTTAAGCTAATACACAGAATTTATTACACCCCAGGCAGGCTTGCCTCAATTTATGGATCCACGTCGGCAGAATGCTGGAGATGTACAGCCTTACCTGCTGACTTTGACCATATTTTTTGGCACTGTGGGGCAATTAAAGATTTTTGGGTGGAGGTCACAAACACTTTAAGGGAACTCTTGTTGGTGCCAATTCCCTCACCATCCCAGTGTGTCTTCTGGGGTTGGTGGAGGATTTGGTACCGAAGAGGGCACAGAGAACATTGTTGTCTATTACTTTATTTTACCCAAGGAAATCAATTGTATTGTATTGGAAAAAACCTGATGCGCCGTCACTTGCATTCTGGAAGGGTATGGTCAATAAACCAATACCTTTCTATAAAGCAACTTATGCGACTCGGGGATGTCAGAAGAAGTTTGACGGGGTGTGGCAGGGGTGGCTGGTGGATTCATCCACTGTTGGTTAAGGTTCTCTATGGAACATACAACTACATAACCAAAGGAGCAGCTGGGTGATAAATAGGTCTGGTTGACAATGTGGCGAGAGACTGGGTTATTGTTTTCCTGTTGATATCAAAGGTTAGATGGAATGTATTTAATCCTTCTATGCTAAGCTTTCCTTGCTAGAAACACCTAGTCTTTTGGATAGTGGCAAAGTCCCTTATGGACCAGGAGCTGCGGGCCCCCTTTTGAAAGTAGCACAAAATGTTGCAGAACTGCATGCAGGAGTATCTCCTCTCCTCTCCTCCTGTGGAACTGGCCCAAGCTCCACCGCCTGCAGATACCACCAGCACTCCTGGCTGCCCATTCCCCACACATGGCTAATGTGTAAGGTAAAGTCTACAGTCTTGGAAAGATCAATTTGTAAATGGATAGAAAACTGGCTAAAAAAAATAAATTCAGAGAGTAGTGGTTAATGATTCTTACTCTGAATGGTCTAAGGTTATCAGTGATGTACCCCAAGGTTCAATGTTGGGACCCTTACTTTTTAATACCTTTATAAATGATATAGGGTCTGGGATTAAAAGTACAATTTCTGTCTTTGCAGATGATACCAAGCTATGCAGTGGAATGAAATCCTTAAAGGATGGTTCCAATTTACAAGCTGACCTCAATGCACTGTCTAATTGGGCAACTAAGTGGCAAATGAGGTTTAATGTTGATAAATGTAAAGTTATGAATATGCATGCATCATACATACTAGGGGAGTACAACTGGGGAAATCCATAGTGGAGAAGGATCTGGGGATTTTGGTAGATCATAAGCTCGATAATGGCATGCAATGCCTAGCTGTGGTTTCCAAAGCGAGCAAAGTCCTTTCATGTATTAAGAGAGGTATGGACTCCAGACAGAGAGATATAATTTTGCCCCTGTACAAATCATTAGTAAGACCTCATCTGGAATATGCAGTTTAGTTTTGGGCACCAGTAAAGGATATTGGGGAACTGGAGAAAGTGCAGAGAAGGGCAACCAAACTGATAAGAGGCATGGAGGAGCTCAGCTATGAGGAAAGATAAGAGGAACTAAATCTATTCCCTCTTGAGAAGAGGAGATTAAGAGGGATATGATCAACATGTACAAATACTTAAGTGGTCCATATAGTGAACTTGGTGTTGAGTTATTCACTTTAAGGTCATCATAGAGGACAAGGGGGCAGTCTTTACGTCTAGAGGAAAAAAGATTTCATCTCCAAATACGGAAAGGTTTCTTCACAGTAAGAGCTATGAAAATGTGGAATAGACTAGAGGTCGACCGATATGGGTTTTTCTCTGGCCGATGCCGATGCCGATATTTAGAAATCGCGGCGGCCGATGGCCGATATAGGATGCCGATTTTTTGGGCCGATATGTTAGGCCGATTTTTTTAATTTTTTTTATTTTTTCCCTTCATCTCATAAAATCTAATGAGATTTCACACTGGGGCGTTTTTCAGGCGCTTTTGGGCTAAAAATAGTGCCTGTAAACTGCCTGCAAAACGTCTCCCCTGCAGTCTGTGTGGAAGCCCGAGTGCTTTTACACTGAAGCGATGCGCTGGCAGGACGTTAAAAAAAAAAAAGTCCTGCAAGCAGCATCTTTGGAGCGGTGTTAACTGCTCCCCCACCACTCCTGCCCATTGAAATGAATGGGCACCGCTGCTGAAGCGCCTGCAATGCGATTTGGCAGCGGCGATTCACGGGCGCATTTAACCCCTTCCTCGACCACTAGCTGGGCTATAAGTGCCCCACTAGCAGCCGAATAGCGTCGCTAAAATGACAGTAAAGCGTCGCTAAAACTAGCAGCGTTTTACCGTCAACGCTGCCCGCTCCAGTGTGAAAGCAGCTTTAAGTGATACAAAAAATTTCCTACATTTAAACATTTATTAAACAAAACAAACCTCCAATCAGTTCACTTGTATGTATAATTTAAAAAAAAACTATATATTAAATACACAAAAATAGGTAATCAAAACTTTAGGACGAAAAAAAAAAAAAAAAAAAATCGGCAAACTTTACTGTTAGTGTATTTTTTTCCAAAAAAAATGCGTTTGAAAGACGGCTGCGCAAATACCGTGTGACATAAAATATTGCAACAACCGCTATTTTATTCCCTAGGGTCTCTGTTAAAAAAACATATATAATTGTTGGGGGTTCCAAGTGATTTTCTAGGAGAAAATACAGGATTTTTACTTGTAAGCAACAAGTGTCAGAAAAGATTTAGTCTTTAAATGGTTAAACTGAGAACTTCTCCACACAGCTGAGTTTATTCATTAAGTGTAAACATTGTAATCATTGTAACACTTTGGTCTTTTTTTGGCAGAATGCCCAGAGAGGAGAAGGGGAAGACTGAGGCAACTTGCATTGACTTCTATTACAGAAGTCTTTTGCAAGTCACGGCTGAAGTTATAATCGGCCTTTTTTATCAGCAGAATCGGCCGATGCCGATTAATTAAAAAACGCCAAATATCGGCCGATATATCGGCCGGCCGATATATCGGTCGACCTCTAGAATAGACTCCCTCCAGAGGTGGTTCTGGCCAGCTCAGTAGATTTTTTTTATATAAAGGCTGGGATTGTTTCCTAAATGTTCATACTGTAATATAACTGGGTACTGACATTTATAGGTAAAGTTGATCCAGGGAAAATCCAAATGCCTCTCGGGGAATCAGGAAGGGATTTTTTCCCCTGCTGCAGCTAATTGGAGCATGTTTTTCTGGGGTTTTTCACTTTCCTCTGGATCAACTGTGGGTGAAGGTTTGTGAATATGGTATTGTATTACTTTTTTTTTTTTGGTTGAACTAGATGGTCTTTTTTCAACCTGACTAACTATGACTAGGCATGATGGGAATTGTAGTTCCTGAACAACTGTAGGGCCGTAGTTTGGAGACCCCTACTCTAGACCCAGGGGGAGGTCATATTTGCCAACGTTCTAAAAAAATTAATGGGGACACGTTTTTTGTATGTAGGCAGAGTCTTACTTTAATTAGGGGCAGGGCATTCATTTGTAGGTGTGGTCTAATGGTGAGAAAAAAATTGGCGCAGCAAAAAACTGACGTGGCTTAAAATAAATATTGGATGTGGCTTAATGGGGGTGTGGTTAGAGTCTGAGTTGAAAGAGGGATGGAGTGAGAAGGAAGAGGAAGAGAGAAGAAAGAGAGAAAGAGGGAGAAATAAAGAGAGAAAGATGGAGAGAGAGAAGGGGAGAAAGAGGGAGGAGAGAAAAAGGGAGAAAGAGGGAGAGAGAGAAAGAGGGGGAGAAAAAAAAAAAAAAAAGAAAGGGAGAAAAAGAGAGAAAGGGAGAGGGTCAGAGAGTGTGCGGAGATGATACAAAAGATGGTCAGAGAGTGTGCGGAGATGATACAAGAGGCGGTCAGAGAGTGTGCGGAGATGATACAAAAGATGGTCAGAGAGTGTGCGGAGATGATACAAGAGGCGGTCAGAGAGTGTGCGGAGATGGTACAGGAGACTGTCAGAGAGTGTGCAAAGATGGTACAGGAGACAATCAGAGAGGGTGCGGAAATGGTACAGGAGAGGGTGCAGACTGTAGTGATCTAATCTATAATCGTCGTTCCTCGTAGATGGTATATGGTTATTAAAAGTATTGTCCGCAGCAAAACCCGATTCTCCCAGAGAGAGATTTTATTGACTTCCAAAACAGAACATTCTTACAGACGACAACGAATATTTCCTCTTGTACCTATGCCTTCTTCTCTCAGACCATCTTTCTCTAGACTAGCTGACAACCTGCCTGTCTTCTCATATACTGATCTGACACTGGGGGGGGGGGGGGGTCAACCAAATGTTTACCATGAATACCCCCCTCAATTCTAATTACCATCAGTAAATACTAGGTAAAAAGGCTATTCCTCACACACACAACTTGCATAAGATTTACACATCAAAGGGTAACAGATAACATTGTCTTTGATGTGTGCGACTACTGATTAGATTAAGAGATGACACCTGGACACCCTTTTGAGGTGTAGAATAGACTTGAATCCCCAATCTATATT
The DNA here is from genome assembly GCA_028564925.1 of Lithobates sylvaticus. Taxonomy (NCBI): domain Eukaryota; kingdom Metazoa; phylum Chordata; class Amphibia; order Anura; family Ranidae; genus Lithobates; species Lithobates sylvaticus. The sequence goes on along the minus strand of CM053026.1, from coordinate 203,434,716 downwards.
CTTGCATAATGAATTTGTCTTAGAATGCCTAAATAGAATGCCTATACGAACTACATAAAAAACACTACATATATATATAAATTATGTGTATATATATATATATATATATATATGTATACATATATATATATATATTAGATATAATATACTACATATACCCCCACTTGGGTCGTTCTAACTACTAGAACTGACCCATAAATCGAGCAACAAACATAGCATTACCGACTTGAGGTATTGGATGCTTCACAATGGCTCATATGAAATATAAAGTTGAAACTGGTTACATCTCTCTTCACCAGCCTCTAAAATATCCCCATGAAACAGTCATTCGATAATATAGCTTTAGACCATGACTGGAAAAGGATTCGGTAAACATCCTTATTATATCACATCAAGATCTTGAATATTGCACAAAAACGAGCGGATGTCGCAGTTCATTCTTCAATTTTCAACTTCATCACATCTCTCATTGAAAGTAGACTTGGTGTGCTGGGAGCTCCGATCCACATAACTCCAGGATTCCTCTCCACGCTCAAGGTTTTCATTTTCTTAAAGATGCTTTTGCACAAACACCAGCAAATCCCGTAATTCTACTTCCATCTTTATAGTAAGAAGAACCATCCATGTACCAGCTCTCACTTTCAAGTTCAAAAGGCTGAAAAAAAAACTGCTATTGCTGTACTTTGTAATTTGCTGTAGGCCGACTCCTCATTTCCATCCTTAATAGAGCAGTTGCTTGAATCATTCAGTCCATAATTCCACCTGAATGGTATACCAATCTATATACCAATCTATAATTCATATATCCATATAATCCATATATAATCCCCCACTTTCAGATAGAATCAGCTTGACATCAGCGTTTATCAGATCTTCTATCCAGACAAAGCAGCAGTGGAAAATCTTGCCAGTAAAGTTAGGTCTTTTTTTCATCCATATGTCAATAATATTAATGACTGATTCAACAAAGTTTCAAATCATGACTGGAGTGATGAACTTCACTCACCCCTCTTATAAATTTAGGAAAACCACCCAACATACTATAATTTATGCTATGCCAAGCCATTGTGCAGCATCTCACCTTAGATGTCAAATATATTGATCAATATGCAATATGTAATATGCAACATGTTATGTAACACGAAAATTATTTTAGGTTTAAATGTTTCGCTCTGGTTTTAAGATAAAGTTCAAGAAATAAAACATAATAAAATAAAAAAAAATAAAAATAAAAATGGAAAAGGGTGAAAAATAAAAATAAAAAATAGGGCTTGATGAATAAAAATGGGAAAGGGTGAAAAATAAAAAAATAAAATATAGGGAAAAGTCCATTGTCCAAGTCAAAAAGTAAAAAAAAAAAGTCAATTGCTTGATGAATATTGAGAGAGTCCATGATATTGTTTATTCAGTGTTTCTCCCCCACTAGCCAGAAATTTCAGCTTGCAGTTCACATGCTATGCAGATGCCGTATTTTCAATATATCTGAAAGACAAAAAACTCTCCAACAAAACTAATTAGCAAGGTCCTTAAACACTGTTTGAAGTCAAAACAAAGGACTATTTACACATCCACAGGTTGAAACTAAACCACCCCCAGTGCTAGAGAAATGTCATTTGTATTCAAAAACAGATCTGGATAATGTAATCTGTTTAGCTGTCCCAGCAATGTGTAATGTTCCATTTTCATCTTATCGTACTCAATCTTCAAGTGGTCATATTTCTGTTTTAACTGAGAAAATGGTATCCAAGCCTTAGATACTTTTTTATTATGATTTTGGTCAGCTCTGCTTTTCATATTAATATCACCTATATTTGACCTGGTGTCTCCTCTTTGATTGTTATCATAAGACATTATCTTTTGATCTTTATGTTCAGTATTTGTCCTAAACAATGTGGCTAAATCAATCTTGACAGCTTGCTCATTTGACTTTCTCCATAAATTGTCTGCTTTCAACAATACATCTTTTAAATCATGGGGATTTGGGGTAACTAGTAAAATATTTTGTCTAATCTCTTCGTTCAAAGCATGTAGAAATATACTCATATGTAACAAGCCACCATGCTCAAATGCAAGATTATTACTGACCAATATTTCCATAATAGATTTTATCCTTCCTGACAACTCGTAGGGAGATTCATTTTTCATTTGTTTGATCTTCCCATGAACAGTAACATCAGAACGTACACCATACAAAACACATAACAATTCCATCAATATGTCCCTTGTCCTCATTGGTTGAGTACAGATCTGCTTAATTCTCACCCAAAGACTATTTCCTATAGAATGTTGCATAACTCTGTCTAAATCAGATGGGTTGAGATTGTACATATCTCTGACATTCTGCAAGTCACAAAACCATTTAAAAATCTGTTTAAATCATGGCAGGGAATCATTCCTATTTCTTTAAGAATTGCATCTAATTCTTTTGGTTTCAAAGGCTTCATTACAAGCTGAACTTCACCTGCATTATTATTATTGTTATAAACTGTGGTGGTCACAGTGGGTGCGGCTGGCAATGAATTATCAGATTTAATATGAGGTTCTGTTTCATTTGATAGAATGTTTGTATTTGCATTTTGCTGCAGATTGCTGAATCCACGATTCGATGCATATCTGCATTCCTGAGATCTCTTCTCTAATTCCATAATTCTTAATTTCAATCTCTCATTTTCCTCTGATAATTCATTACAACGTTTAGACTTCTCAAGCAGAGCTTCCCCAATGGTGACTGCATGCAATTTTAAACCTCTGACAAACCTTGTTGCTATTATCAACTGCACTCTGTAACTGGGTAATTTCCTCAACCTTATCCTTCAACGAACTTTCCATTGTTAAACAGCAAGATAACAAGCCCTGTACAATACAACCTTTTCTTTTACCTTCTGAAATTTTACTATCAAAAACAGTTTTTTTCTAAAAATTCATTCATCATAGTCCATGTCTGCTTATATTTTTCTGGCACTTCATAAGGACCGCCATGACGCTTAATACATTTTAACACCCATCTGTTAACTTTATCAGAACTGACACTAGCTTCACACTGAGTAAGCATTTTTACTATATTATTAATAATTTAAAAAGAGAGAAATATTTTACTCACCGCATTAATTACTCCTTCAGCGTCCAGCTCAGGTCTTCTGGTACACGATACAGTCCTTTTTCTTCGTTTCCAGTCTCCAGAGAATAATTCTGGGGTTCCAAACTTGTTTGATTTTGTAGATCAGACTCTCTTATGTCACAACCAGACGTTAGAGTCACAGCACAGGTCTTGGGTCTCCATCAGACTTCTGTCCAACTCACGGATTGTTATCACCACGATTTCTAATACAAAGTCCTGAAAATGCTCTTCTGGTCGCTTGAACGGCACCAATGTAGTGATCTAATGTATAATCGTCGTTCCTCGTAGATGGTATATGGTTATTAAAAGTATTGTCCGCAGCAAAACCCGATTCTCCAGAGAGAGATTTTATTGACTTCCAAAACAGAACATTCTTACAGACGACAAAATCCAACAGAGTTCATGACAACGAATATTTCCTCTTGTACCTATGCCTTCTTCTCTCAGACCATCTTTCTCTAGACTAGCTGACAACCTGCCTGTCTTCTCATATACTGATCTGACACTGGGGGGGGGGGGGGGGGGGGCTCAACCAAATGTTTACCATGAATACCCCCTCAATTCTAATTACCATCAGTAAATACTAGGTAAAAAGGCTATTCCTCACACACACAACTTGCATAAGATTTACACATCAAAGGGTAACAGATAACATTGTTTGCGACTACTGATTAGATTAAGAGATGACACCTGGACACCCTTTTGAGGTGTTTAATGAGGGTGCACTCTGCAAGTGCAATTTCTCCAGAGCTTAGTAAATGAGGGGAAAGCTCTGCTGGCTTCCATCATCCAATCATGTGCAATGAAAAATGCTGCTTTTTTATTTTCATGTGATTGGATATGGGATCGTAGACATAACTTTTTATTTCAAACAAAATAATATTCTTGACTCAATAACCTGTGGTTTGAACAGGTCGTGCCCTTTATTATAGGTATAATAATAAACAAGTTAATTATCAATAAATTCATAAATTAACCATTCATTTTATAAAATTTAATGCTCGTGTCAGAGGACCATTTATTGGATAACTGCCAGCTCCTTTCTCCAATCCGTGGTAAGTATTTATTTTTTATTTTTTTTTTTTTTTTTAAACCTTTATTAATCTAACTAGTCTCTTTCATGCCCCACCCCTCACTTTTATTCTTTAAAAAGTGAAGCTTCACCTTATTTTTATTTACTAAGCTCTGGAGCATCAGCAGTTGCAAAGTGCATAGCCTTCCCTTTTTGGCATTAAGGTTTTTACTAAGCCGATAAAAGCTAATGACCATTGTAAGCACCGCTGTCAGTCCTAAAGCGAAAGTAAGCTTATGGATTGAAAAGTTTCCCAAAACCATATTGTCAAGCCACCAAATGACTGGTGTCATAACTGATCACATGTGCAGCACCATGGCAAACAGAAGCTTAGATGGCAGCTTACTAGGCTGCAAAGAATAGGAGGGTTTAGTGGTGTATTAAATGGTTTGTCTCAGTGCTCTTATTGTAACTTTTGCTGCACAGCTTGGTATGTTAAGGGAAGTTAAAAAAATAACAGCAGGATCATCAGGTTAAAAACTAAAGCTGGCCATAGATGGTTAGATTTTTTTTTCATTTAGTCAGCAAAGGTGAATGGAGGAATCCCCCCCCCCCCCCCCCCCCCAGGGACACTGTATTCTGATGGTGGGGCCATAGCTGTTGGAACACACTGATCAGTGGCTGCAGCCGCTGATCAAGAAAGGTTTTCCAGCATGTCAAACAATCAACTTCTGTCGTGCAGGGTTGGCCACAGATTGATCGAAATTTAGCCCTTCCCTGCTGAACTGGCCAAATTTCAATCGTTGTGTGGCTGTCTTAAATAACCGGGGGGGGGGGGGGTTCGTTTGTTTGTTTGTAAAAGTATTATGAAACATCAGAGGGCAGATGGAAGAACAGGCACAATCCGACTGCCTCCACAATATTTCCTGGTTGCCTGCTCAAATCTGGAGATCATTCGTATTTACCTTAAGACCCCTTTCGCAGTGAGGCGTTTTTCATGCGCTTTTGGGCTAAAAATAGCGCCTGTAAAGCGACAGAAAAATGGCTCCCCTGCAGTCTGCAGTCTCACACTGAGGCGATGCGCTGGCGATGCGCTGGCAGGACGTTGAAAAAACTCCTGCAAGCAGCATCTTTGGAGCAGTGAAGGAGTGGTGCATACACCGCTCCTTCACCGCTCCAAAGATGCTGCTTGCCCCGATCCTGCCCATTGAAATGAACGGGCACCGCTCCCGAACTGCCAGCAAAGCACCCCTGCAGCGGTGCTTTTCGGCTCGTTTTAACCCTTAGTTTTAACCCATTTTTGGCCGCTAGCAGGAGTTCAAAGCGCCCCGCTAGCGGCCAAAAACCCCACCAAAAACAACGTTGCCGACACCCCAGTGTGAAAGGGGCCTAAGCGGTATTAAACAAAAATGTAATCTACTGCAGCCAATTCTTAGATGTGGTGGCAGAAATATAACTTATTTTTCTGAACTTTATGTTCCATTATTCATTCTTATTTGATAATCCAGCCAGTAACACACTTCTTGTCTTAGGGTGCATTTTCTAGGGATGGAGGAGCAATGGAGACAACTTTGGACAGCAGCATTGTCAGCCTAGTGAGTGGGTAGTGTTAGATGAAGGTTTTAGATGATAATCATAGATAACCATTGTAAGCTCCCCTGTCAGTGGTATAAATGGTTTGTCTCAACCTTCCAATGCCATTTTTGCATTTTACAGCTTGGTCTGTTAAAGGGAGTTGAAAAAATGACAGACTAAAAAACAAACAAATGCAGTCACCATGTCTAAAAATTGGCAAACTGCAATAAATTACATTTTAGTTTTTAGGGCTTATGCACACTGCAGCTAAAAAAAAAGCTGCTTTTACAGGCATATGATCTTTTATTTTAGCTTGAAGAAGCTTTTACTTTTTTGGGCTCTTTTGCACATTTTTATTGAGTTTATTTGAGCTTAGTTGAGCTCCTCTGAGCATTTTTGAGCATAAGCGGTTTTATTTCCACAAATCCTACCCTCAGCTTATTTGTTCTATTTTTCTGTGTGTTTTCAAACTTCTTTGAGTTTTTCCTGCTTTTTCATGCTCTTTCATGCTTTTTTGCACGTTTTTGGGCACTTTTCTGTTCGAAGGCTCTTCTCAAAACGTGAGTTTGGTGGGGGGGGGGTGCTTCTGCCTGTAAAAGCATATGCCGGTAACAGCCTGAAAAAGCCATAGTGTGCATGGACATATTGGGGGTTATTTATTAAAGCTGAAAAGTGCAAAATCTGGTGCAGCTCTGCATATAAACCAATCAGCTTCCAGATTTTTTTTTGCCAAAGTTTATTTCAAGATTCTGTGTGCTCCAGTTTTAGTAAACCCCCCCCAATGGCTAACTTAGAGGGAGGTTTCCAGGCAGAAAAAAAAATTGCTCAAATGCCTGTCAGAGCTTCTTTGAGCTGCAGTGTGCATGAGCCATTAGATACACTAAGGGGTTTATTTACTAAAGCTGGAGAGAAACAAATCAGCTTCTAACCTCAGCTTGTTGAATTAGGCTTTGGCAATAAATGAATGAATGAATGAAAGACTTGTATAGCTCTGCAACTGCAAACTGAATCGCCTTGAGGCGCTTGATCCATCCTGTGCTTCCTGCTTCTTAGAAGAGGTGGGTCTTGAGTTTTTTTCTAAAGCCCGATGGTTTTCTTCCATGCGGATGTCAGTGGGTAGAGCGTTCCATAGCCGAGGTCCTTGGACTGCGAATCTTTGTTCTCCCTTGGATTTGTAGCGGGATTTAGGGATGAGGAGGAGATTTTGGCTAGTTGATCGAAGTCTGCGGATGGGTGTGTAGTGATTTATTTTCTCACATAGGTATTGAGGAGCGTTTCCTTGTGTGCATTTGTGGGTGAGGCAGAGGGTCTTGAAAGTGATCCGATCCTTAACGGTTAGCCAATGAAGGGTCCTTATGGCTGGGGAGATGGATTCCCAGTTTTTTTTTTTACAGCGACTAGTCATGCTGCCGTGTTTTGGATGACTTGTAGGCGTGCAATCTGGTATTTGGGTAGTTCTATGTAGAGGGAGTTAGCATAATCGAGTCGGCAATAAAACCTGGAAGCTGATTGGTTTCTATGCAGAAGTGAGACTGATTTTGCACCCTCTAGTTTAAGTAAATAAACCCCTAAGAATAAAGCAAGGAAGGCAAACTGCATATGCCTCCTGTTCTTCGTTCTCGGAAGGCAAACAATAACACTCAGACAAGGATTCTAAGCAGTCCAATTTTAATTTCCCCCACTGGCATTGTGCATTATAGATATTGGACTGTCGCCTAATCTGAACTGTCACTCACTTTTTCTGGGCAGAACTGTAAGGGTTATTTGTAGAGACTGTAGTGTACATAAGTGTAATATTTAATATTTGTTTGCTAGTGGTGTTTTGTACTCAATTAGTACCGTATTTATCGGCGTATAACACGCGCCGGCGTATAACACGCACCCCAAGTTTAGGAGGGAAAATTAAGGAAAAAAACTTTAAGGAGGGAAGTTTAAGGAAAAAAAACTTACATTTAAATGCCCATCATTGCAGCCTTGTCCAGTGTCCATCTGCAGCCTTGTCCATCCTTGCAGCTTTGCCCAGTGCAGCCTTGTCCATCCTTGCAGCCTTGCCCAGTGCAGCCTTGCCCAGTGCATTTGCAGCCTTGCCCAGTGCCAGTGCAGCCTTGCCCAGTGCATTTGCAGCCTTGCCCAGTGCCAGTGCAGCCTTGCCCAGTGCATTTGCAGCCTTGCCCAGTGCAGCCTTGTCCAGTGCTATTGCAGCCTTGCCCAGTGCAGCCTTGCCCAGTGCAGCCTTGCCCAGTGCCTTTGCAGGCTTGCCCAGTACATTTGCAGCGTTGCCCAGTATATTTGCAGCGTTGCCCATTTAAAATTGGCGCCGAGGACGAGCGCCGCGTGACATATCGAAAGCCGCGTGTATTTTCGGCTATTTTCGGCTCCTCTCGCAGTTCCGCCCACCTCCACTGATTGCGAGAGGAGCCGAGCGCTGACAACATACAGGAATCCGAGTTCGGCTAGTCTCGGCTGCTCGCAGACAGGGGCGGGACTGCGAGAGGAGCCGAAAATAGCCGAACTTGGATTTCTTTATGTTGTCGGCGCTCGGCTCCTCTCGCAATCAGTGGAGGTGGGCGGAACTGCGAGAGGAGCCGAAAATAGCCGAAAATACACGCGGCTTTCGGAATATCGGCTCCGCTCGCTCCCCTAACGAAAAAACCAGCGGGAGATCGGCGGGTATCGGCGCATAACACGCACCCACGATTTTCCCTGATTTTAAGGGGAAAAAAGTGCGTGTTATACGCCGATAAATACGGTATATTATAAAGTAATCTAGTACTATTTATAACAGGAAATTGTTCTATTTTATACACTACTGCATAATATGTTGCTGTTCTTTAGGTAAAAAAAAAATTAGACCTATATTCCCTCAAATGCAAAGGTAACAATTCTTCTAGAATAATAAAATAAAGCTAGAAGACTGAACCACAAAGAGGCCTTTGAGGACATTGCACAGAACGTCCCGCTCCACAGATCTCATTTAATAAGCAGCTGAAAGCAAATCAGTAACAGGCCCTAGAGATATCTACACGACACACACTGTACAATAATGAGCTACTGTGCAAACCATTTCATTTTCACTTGTCCCTTCTTGTCACTCGTCCCTCTGTATCCTCTGTCACTCCTGCTTTACCTGAGAAAAGTGACACTCCAGAGAATATCAGTGCTTTGTGTTCCACAATCCAAAGATCACACAAGAGATCTTACAAAACTGCTTGAAAGGGTTTCACCTGGTGAACAACTGAAATGGCTTAATTATCCCCGACTCATGTCTCTTGTTATGAAGTATTGTGCTATGGCGATATGTACAAGAAAAACAAGTTCACTCCACCGGAGAGCTTAACACCGGAAAATTTTACAACAAAGTCAAGGCAAAAAGCCTCCATATATCATAACGGATATAACTTGCAGGTATGGGATTGATCACCTGGGACACTCATGTTTAACAGACCTAATTTCATGTGCTTTATCTGAATTGAAAGGAGGTTAAAAAAGTTGGATATTCTCTTAGGGGTTGTCAGCATCTGTGTGTTTTCCTGCAGCACAATGCACATTTTACCCTAGGAAAACGTATTCATTCTTTTCTATGTGACCTGTCTATAGGTGTAGTAACATGAATATAACACTGACAGGGATGCTAAAGTCCCCACGCACACTGGGCATTTAGTCTTGATGCAAGAGGCTCCGGAATTTAATTGGAGTAGAGGGCATTGGTGCACCATCCAGCCCCACCACCCACCGCCTCTCAAACTTTGAAAGGTTCACAGCTGGTGCCCCTGGATTGGGCACCTAATGTGTAGAAAAGTATGTGCCCAGGGACGAATGCGTAAAACAAAGACTGCTTGAGTGCTAGTCATTTTTCCCTGAGCGCATACTGCTCTACCAGCCACACAGATCTCAGAATCTGTGCCCTCCACTATGCTAAACGCCCAAGTGTACATGAGGCTTAAGACAGCCTGGTTGTATTCATTTGTGTAGTGCTACCCCTGTAGGGGACGCTGGTTAGGATGGGTCCTCTGTTCTTTGCCTCAACCTCTTTAAGATCTTCAGCCCCTCTGACACACCAGGTTTAGTGTACAAAGCATGCAATATTGCTGAAAGTGATACTTAGTACCCAGTAGTAGTACTATATTAAAGCAAACATCCACTGAACCAGTTAGTAAAGGCAAACGTAATATATTGTCACCTGATATGGTTGGTAATGAAGTAGGCATAGAAATGGATTTCAATGGTAATAATGCAATTCGGCATACAGGGTGATTAGTAATAAGGACTCAGCATGAGATAACACTTGGCGTCCAGATCAGCATAAGCCCAAAGCTTAGTAGTGAGCAAGTAAAGCTTGATTTACAAAACACAGGAAGGGCAGTCCATTTTGTTGTCCTTCTGCTGGCTATTGTTGGAGCCTTTTAAAAAGTGTCAGTGCACTTAACAACAAACAAACACAGGGGAGCACGTGCTATAGCCAAAAGACGGCTACGGTGCGGGCCTTAATTGTCCATTGTCCATGGACGTCCTCCCATGCATGAGCTGCCTGCACATCCCTGCGGTCCGCACGCGGCACACTCTGTGATTACTTAGTCTGAGACTCGGCTGATCACATATCGGAGTAAGGGTCCGATCCCAGCCCCTTACCACGTGATCAGCATCAGCCAATGATAGCTGACCACGTGATGTAAACAGAAGATCGGTAACCAGTATTTTTTTTTTTGCTGTCACCGTGAGGGGGACAAAAAAGCAGATCACCGGCTTTTATCAGAGAAACATCGGTCTCTCACACAGAGAGCCACGGCTGCCTCATCAGTGCCCACCAGTGCCACCTATAAGTAGCTATCAGTGCCACCTACCAGTGCCCACAGTGCCACCTACCTTTGCCCACCAGTGCCACCCATCAATGCCCACCAGTGCTGCCAATCAATGTTCATCAGTGCCTTATCATCAGTGCCACCGATCAGTGCTGCATATCAGTGTCACCTACCAATGCCCATCATTGCCTGACCTGCATGCTTTGGCCAACCAAAGCGCGCTCTGCTGAGAGAGCTATAATTAGCCAAAGGCAGGGTGCATTTGGCTAATCATGGCTCAGGGGGACTAAGTCCCTGCCCCACACTATATAAGGCTGATTACAGAGCGGCCGTGTGTAGTGTTGTTGGCGTGGACAGAGAGATAGCTGGAGTTAGATTAAGCAGGCGGGTTATTCAGTTAGTGGCAGTGTATTTGATATATATACAGTCAGTCTAGTGTGTATATATATATATATATATATATATATATATATATATATATATATATATATATACTCTATATTTAGCATAGACTATATGGTCAGTGTTTACTCAATATTCAGTAAGTTCAGGCAGTGCATTAATAAATATAATACATGCAGTCTTGTGTATGTATATATATATAGCCTATATCTACAGTGCATTCTGTGTGGTGTACGGTTTCTAATACACTTCAGGTGGTGTGTATATATATATATATATATATATATATATATATATATATATACACACATACAGTCTCGTGTGTATATATATATAGTCTGCATCCAGTGTAGCCTATATCTACAGTACATTCGGTGCTGAGCTGCTTCTAATACACTTCGGTGCACACAGTATCTAATACAGTGTGTACAGTTTCTACTACACTTCTGGTGGTGTACACAGTATTAAATACAGTGCAGCTGTTGTACAGTTTCTAGTGCAGTGCAGGCGGTGTACACAGTATCTAATACAGTGTGTACAGTTTCTACTACTTTTCTGGTGGTGTGCACAGTATCTAATACAGTGTGTACAGTTTCTACTACACTTCTGGTGGTATAGTGCACCTCTAATATGGCAAACAGTAAAACAAACCAGCAACCAACCACAGTGACACACAATAACTACCCAAACCAAATGTATATACAGGTGTGAGATACAATTATAATTGTAAACAAGCCAGGATCATACATGGGAGATCAAGCAGATGGGGCTGGGAGCAAGACAGGACAGGAAGAGAGAGAGCAGGCGGAAGGGATCAGGCTGCAGGGTAGGGGTCCAGGAATGGATGCAGGATGCAGGAATACAGGACACATGTCAGGGCACATGGATAGAATACCAAGGCAAAGTGTGCAAGTGATCACCAGGTTTAAGTATACTTCATGCAATCGGCATCAGCCACTTTAGGCCACTAAAAGAGGGCAAGCAGCCTCTGTGTCTACAGTCAACAGTGGTGGTCGTGGACATGGTGCAACCTCTGCAGGTGGCCGCGGGGCACGCTTGTTCTTTTTTTTCTGCTGCTAGCCGTGTTATTGAGCCACAACATGCAGAAGAGTTGGTGGAGTGGATAACAAAGCTGTCCTCATCCTCTGTCACCCAGACTCAGAGTAGTTTGCCTTCCAACGCAGCTGCCAAAGCGTCCTATTCCACTGGCTCCTTGTCCACAGTCACTCCTTCCATAGCCCCACCATCATGCACAGAGGAGTCCACAGAATTATTCGACCACAGTGTCGGGTACAGCAAATTTACACTGTTATACAAGCTGTACACTCACTACTTTACATTGTAACAAAGTGTAATTTCTGTGTTGTCAGTGTTGTCACATGAAATGATATAATAAAATATTTACAAAAATGTGAGGGGTGTACTCACTTTTGAGAGATATTGTATATATATTTTTAGCAGACACCCTAGGGAATAAAATGGTGGTCGTTGCAACTTTTTATGTTACATTGTATTTGCGCAGCAATTTTTCAAACGCATTTTTTTTGGGAAAAAAAAATGTTTCATGAATATAAAAAAACATTAAAGTTACCCTGATTTTTTTGTATACTATGAAAGATGATGTTACGTTAAGTAAACAGATACCTAACATGTCACGCTTAAGAATTGCGCACACTTGTGAAATGGCGGCAAACTTCAGTAATTAAAAAAATCTCCATAGGCGACACTGTAAAAAATTTTACAGGTTACATGAGTTACAGAGGATGTCTAGTGCTAGAATTATTGCTCTTGCGCTAACGTTCACAGAGTATGTAACCTGTGTGTATCTGGTGTGTAACCTGTGTGTATCTGGCTCTGATACTAGCCAGTGCCTCACCAACCGCTGACCTCACCGCACATCCCTGATCTCTCACATACTTCAATAAAAATTTGCTAAAAGTAAAGCATAGGCGTTTTTTTTTTTTCTGAAACAGCTTTTTTGTTAAATTATATAGACAGTTTGTATGTAAACATTGCTTAAAATGTATCTATGGTGAAAATGTAAAATCATTGACACATTGTTTTGCAAATTTCTGGTTGTCTACTCATATTATTCTGAATGATCTTAACGTTTGGAAACTTATTTTGTGAAAATCCCCACATTTATTTTCTTGAATTATGTGACAAATATTTACTATGCCCTGTTGATGTGTTTTCTTTTATTACGACACCCTTCTTTCTTACCACTCAGCTTCCCTAATATCTCCCAATAATAGTTGGCCCTGTGGCATACATGTCTGTCTTATTACTGTGTAATATCTTAACCTGTGTTTTGGTATTATCCTCATGCCGACTGCGTTTTTTATGGTATTACTGACATAATTTCTGGTGTTCCTAATATACCTCCGGGATTTATGTGACACATTTACAGGGATATATGACCAATTTTTATCTTGTGCTCCAAGTAAGTTCTATTCTTGGTATCAGTGCCACAATGTTATTATATATTGTCTGTTCCATACCTTACGATTCCACCATAGTGTCCCACTTTTATTAGTAATCTGGTTATAACTGCCTGATAACCATTGCGGGTAAGTTAAACTGTAAGCCCCCGTACACACGGTCGGACATTTCGATCACCAAATCCGTCGGATATTTTCCGACGGATTTAGTCCGAAACTGGTGTTGCCCACACACGGTCGGACAAAGTTGTCGGAAAATCCGATCATTACGAACGAGGTGACGTACAACACGTACGACTGGACTACGTAGAGGCCAGTAGCCAATAGCTTTTGTCTCCAAACTTCTTCTGAGCATGCGTGGCACTTTTGTCTGTCGGACTAGGCTACACACGATCGGAATTGACGCGATCGGACCACGTTGTCGGAAAATTTGAGATTCAGCTCTCAAATTTTCAAAATATCCGACGGAAAAAGCATGCTAGGGCCCGCATCCGATCTGACTTTTTCCATCGGAATATCCGACCGTGTGTACGGGGCACAAGACTACAAGATAATGACTGCGGTTGTTACTGATATCTAAAAAAAAATGTCCGCCATACTATTTATTTACATTGGGCTTCAAGAAAATGGCCATTCGCTGTAATATCTTATTTGCAATATCGCAACTGTATCCCATGCCTTTTTCTTTTATCTTAGTGTCCTACTTTTATCAACAATTCTGCTGCGAATTGATATATAACGGTTTGAGAATTATTGTGGTTATACTAAGACAGCCGAACTATAAGCATATAGCCGCGGTTGTAAAATGCTGCCTACATCTACGGAAAATAGCCGCTATATCTCTCATTAACATAGGGCTACAGGAAGATGGCCGCTCGTTGAGCTCAATAGTATAGCTATTTAAGGACACTTCTAATGCCTATATCTATTCCCTGATGAAGTCACGCGATCATGACTCTACGTGACGGAACAGATAGGCACCAGAAGTGATATCAGGTTGCGAGCTCGCAGAAAAGTGGCCAGGGAATATACAGTATATACTTATAAAAAATATACGGGATTACATAACCTCTGTTGCGGCTTTAAGAGAGATAGGGGTGGCTCAGTACACTGATCTTCCCAGTGAAAAGTTGTGTAGGGGGCATGCCAACAAAAGTCTTGGCCACAGGCCAGAAAATTGACCACGCTGGGATGATGTGCTTCCATGCCTAGCATGGTCAGTTGGAAATTGGAAAGCAGGGGGACTTGGCAAGATCACCAAAGAGAACAGGATACTTTTTTTATCACAAGTACATACTATAACAGGCACATATCAGTGGTTAGCACTTCTGCCTAGCAGCACTAGGGCCATTGCTTTGAATCCCAACCATGACACTATCTGCATGGAGTTTGCATGTTCTCCCTGTGCTTGCATGGATTCCCTACCGGTAAGCTCCCACACTCCAAAGATATGCTGGTAGGTTAATTGGCTTCTCTCTCTAAATTGGCCCTAATATGCAGCAAGTATGAATGTGAGTTAGGGACCTTAGATTGTAAGGTCCTTGAGGGCAGGGACTGATGTGAGTGTAATATATATATATATATATATATATATATATATATATATATATATATAAATAAATAAAGCACTGTGTAAATTGATGGTGCTATAGAAGTACCTGTAAAAATAAAAATATCAGGAATATGAAATGTTGGGGTAACATACTGTTTAAACTAAGGATCTTGAGTTCTGAAAAACCTTGTAACCATACCTGTAAATGTTATGAAGTTTTTTTTTTTTATTTACTAGATTTTTGCTTTTTTAGGTTGCATGGTTAGTAACAGTTCTACTTGGTTTAGGAAGAAGGCAAGTGTCAAAGAACCAAATTTTATGAAACCTTAATATTATAATATTCTGTCCAGCACAGCATGGAAACCTTGAATATTTGTTTGTTCTAAAAGACTTCAAGCAGTTCTATTTCCGGCCATCATTATTGCAATGTGAGCATGGGCATCAGCAGGTGAAGCAAGGACAGACTTATGCACTAGCCGCTCCAGTATTACTCACACAACAGTTGGAAAAAATAAAAATATAAATATATCATACACACACACACACACACACACACACACACACACACACACACACACACACACACATTTTTTTCTTCTCAATTAAGATGTATTTTAAAGGGCTAGGACAGTGGGAACAGAGATGTCATTACAGTAGCAGACACGACCTCGTTCCTATTAGTGTTACTAGTTTTTGTTTCCCGATTTGTGGTTCACAGAAAATGTGAACCTCTAGAAAAATGTCCTACTGATGCAAATATTCTTCGCTTAATGCACTGATAATATCTAAAATGTAGTTACGGTTTTCACATTACAGTAATTTAGAAATTACCATAAGTGACTTCGATAATTGAGGCAGCAGAATGAAAATGTACCTTTTGTCGGAAGAAAGTGACAAACATAATAACAGAATGACCAGTTTAGTAAGTGAAAACACATTAGAGGCAAAGGCCGAATGAAGACAGTCACCTGTGTGCTTGCTGTCATTAATCTGAAGCAAGGGACACTGCTATTTTTATAGGGGTGACTTAGTTTTTATTGATTCAACTCAATCCTCTCTGAAAACACAGTTTGTTGTAGCTCTGTAACCCAGTTTCTATAATTCAAAACAAAATGTCCAACATTAACTTGCTTGATTTCATTTAGGTGATATACACACGGCCTTTGAGGGATAAATTAGCCTAATAGAAGAAGACATGACCTTCACTACTAACTGAACACAGAGCTCCATGTGATAAATTTTGTTGAAAGAATGCCAATGAAAAACACAGGCTTTGGGAAGATCACTTCTTGAGCTGCAGTTTATCACGGTATTAGTAGAAAATGTGCTATTTCACTATCAGTGTTGGCCTGCAACAAACTCAAAAGCTTTCCTGTGATGAGGTCGTATAAAAGTGCCCTTTAGGAATCACTAGCAAGATCTGTAAGGGCTGCACATCATTACTGGTGCTTCTGAGATGGGTCTCATACGTTTACAGGTGAAATTTGCAAGGGGATCCCCTTCATAGCCCAAATCACTGAAAACATTACATTTTGACCGGTAGTGGATGACTGAATGGCCCACCATCTGTCCTAAAGTGCAGTGCTCGGATTTCCTACTAGAATACCTGGTTCTCTTTAGCAGCCATTTTAAAGTTGAGATCTTGATCCCATTGTTGGTACTTCTTTAGTATACAATAAACAGATAGAGAATCCAGTGAATAAGAGCAGCACCCTACTACTATTCTGAAAAGAAAGCAGCCTACCTTTGCTCTTGGAAATTAGAAGCATCTCAAGGTGCCTACAGTTACCTTTAGAAATTTCCAGAAAGCCCCGGAAACAGCAAAATTTACAAAATCAGCAAAGGTAAAAATAAGTCCTTCCCATCACTGTCATTACCACTGAGAGTCTACCTGCCCCCTCTCCAGTGACATGTATGTCTAGATGGTATAGACCAGGGATATGCATTAGTGGACCTCCAGCTGTTGCAGAACTACAAATCCCATGAGGCATAGCAAGACTGACAGCCACAAGCATGACACCCAGAGGCAAAGGCATGATGGGACTTGTAGTTTTGCGACAGCTGGAGGTCCGCTAATTGCATATACCTGGTATAGACATTGTATATGGAATAGTGATGTGTGTGAAAAAAAAAAAATGCATAGATTATGTGTATGGTGTATTGACATGTGGGGCATTTGGAGGGCATGATGAGGCGTGGTGGATCCCTTCGAGCTTACTGTTGGCAGCTCAGGTATGAGGCAGTAGGTGGACAGGGTCCTCTCAGCTCAGTGTCAGCAGACAAAGGAAGGTATGATCAGGTGAGATGAGGATTAGCAGTGGGACACGATGTACTCTGGTCCACCTGGCAATGGGCAGTTAGTTTGATGCACAGTCTGTATAATCAGCTCTCCAAACTTCCTTTAGCCTGTGCTCCTCTCACCTCACAGAACCAGTGGCAGTATTCCCAAAATCTCTGGCCGTCCACTCCCCCCCCAACTCATCTACCATGGCTCTCAGCTTCCCCAAGAGCATTTAGACTCCTGATCACCATCTTCTGCACTGCTGTCGTCTCCAGCCTCCTGCTACTGACAGGCTAACCCTCCTTCCTGCAGGGTCTGCTCTCCAACATGATTGGCATGCCAATGTAAGAGAAACCACTTGGAGGGGAGTGGAGAAAAAAAAGTAGTAGTTGATTGGATGCTTTATATATATATATATATATATATATATATATATATCGTAACATCCTAGCTCTGGAAGAAATTGCATAGCAGGTTGTGCTTACAGAAAGCTGTACTTGGGCCAGCCTAATGACACTACAGGGCCCAGTACAAGAATACTGCTTGTACCCCCCTATTGGCAGTCCTCGA
Source organism: Lithobates sylvaticus (assembly GCA_028564925.1). Classification (NCBI taxonomy): domain Eukaryota; kingdom Metazoa; phylum Chordata; class Amphibia; order Anura; family Ranidae; genus Lithobates; species Lithobates sylvaticus. The sequence goes on along the minus strand of CM053026.1, from coordinate 203,416,966 downwards.
AGGTGGTTAACAGCATTGCCACCAATAAAGGGTGTTTAAATAACACTGTCACTGACCACCAATGTGGGGTTTGTTATTGCGGTCACTGACACCAGTGCTGGGTGTTATTAATGCAGTCACTGGCACCAATGCTAGGGGTTAGTAATGCAGTCACTGGCACCAATGCTAGGGGTTAGTAATGCAGTCACTGGCACCAATGCTAGGGGTTAGTAATGCAGTCACTGGCACCAATGCTAGGGGTTAGTAATGCAGTCACTGGCACCAATGCTAGGGGTGATTACTGCAGTCACTGGCACCAGTGCCGGAAGTTAATAATGCAGGCACTGGCACCAGAGCTGGGGGTTATGTTTGCAGAAACCAACACATGCTAAGGCCTGATTCACACCTATGCATTTTTAGTGCTTTTTGAAATTTGCAGATTTGCACTACAGAACGTGTTTCATAGGAAACCATGTTAAATGGACTGTACTGCAAAATGGAAAAAGCACTAAAAATGCTTAGGTATGAATCAGGCCTAAAGGTTAATATTTCAGTCAGACACCAGTGCACAGGATTTTTACATTAGACACAGAGACCAATGCTGGGGGTTATTGTGTCCACTGACACCACAGCTGTGGGTTACTATTGCGGCCACTGACACCAATCAGGAGAGTTACTATTCTGCCAGCAACACCAACCATGTACCTTTTTCTACTTCCACTTTCTCTTTAGCGTGTGCTGCTGTAAAGTACACAGCAGGATCAAAATGAGGGTGCGTTATAGCCCATTCAATATGAATAGACTGCCTGATTGGATGCAATGCACTTCAGTGCATGAAAACAAGCTATTGGGGTTGATTTATTAAGGTGAATAGTTTGTGCACTGCAAGTGAACTGCAAGTGCAGTTGCGCTAGATCTGAGGGAAGCTCTGAAATGAGGGAAAGCTCTGCCGATTTTGATCATCCAATGATGTGCAAGAAAAATTACATTCTTTTTTTCCTTGCATCTTCCCCTCAAATCTAGAGCAACTGCACTTGCAGTGCACAGACCTTTTTGCCTTTAGTAAATCAACCACATTGAGTGGCCCTCTATACCTGTTGTGGGCCGCACATGAGGCCCTCTATCATTTTCACGTTGACCACCACAAATGTGACCACCACTTGTGTATATGGTGATTTTGAATGAAGACACTACAACAGATATAAAAGAAAAAATGGGTGCTTTTAATGCATTACAGACAATGCTTAACACATACATGAATCTCCACACTGCAATCCTTTAAAAAAAAACATAAAATACAATAGCTTGTACCTTTTTTTAGTGCTAACAGATTGGTAAACACAGCAGACTTGAATTTTTGGTAACAATAAAATAATTTTGACCTGATCTCAAAATTTCCTATGTAACATTGCACTGTTTTGTAAAGCACCGTGGTTTTCTTATGATGCGAACATTCAGTATGAGATCTTAAATCCAGAATGCTTTGGATCCAGAAATCGAAAAACAAAAAGAAAAACATTCCCAATTAAAATTGTATGACAATAGCTTTAAAATGTGGCAATAAATTGTTTAAATTAAATGTTTGGCTGTACTGTATAACCAGTGTAGCATAAATGTACTCGCTTTTATGATCATGTGGGTGTGACATTTTATAGAATATAAACTGTTTTGTACTTCAAAACCTTCCTATATATTGGAATATTTTGAGTACATGGTTTCTGGATAAAAGGTCCCATACCTACATATATAAACACCATTAATGTTCCAGTCTTTGATGTGAGTACACGTCGTTGCAGCACTAACCATTCAGACACCTGCTAGCATTTGACGGGCAATAAGATGTACACAACGGTCTACTGCAAAAAAACGTAACTGCATTACAAAAACAAAAGCAGCTACCACAAGGGCATAGGGACATTAAAATAGAACTCCAGGACTGACCAATAAGCAGCAAGATGTGGAGCTAGTGCACTCGGATATGGCATAAACAGTCAGTATTTTATCACCCACATCTGCCTTCAAGACAGAAGCACATAATTATGCAAATTTGTAAACATATAAAGCTTGTACTGAAGAACACCCATGGCTTAATCAAATTACATATTACACTGTCCCATTTTTAAGCCAACAGCAAATGTATATGCAAAGTTGTATAATGATTCTAAACATTAATACGATGTATTTTAAAAAAGGTACAGAGTGTGACCATTTTTGATGTACAGGCTGAAGAGCTTCAAGGCACAATTGCTCTTCTGAAAAATTGAGGCTTGATGGACCGTCACACCCAGATCTATATGATGTCACCTGAAAGTTCATGCCACAATTAAAAGGAATGTTCTAGGATTACATATTTCTCCCACAAAACGAACAGTTACCATCCTTTACTGACATGCTTAGCTTTATATAGATTATGAATGAAGTAAACTACAGGAGGGCACACCTCAAATCATGAGATCTGTCTTCTTAAACCCTTGGAGACTTTTCTTTCTCTATCAGATTTTTATTATTATTATTAATAAGGCTGGGCATAGGCCACCTCTGTTCACCTCTGTTCACAGGGGTATGAGAGCTGCAGTTTAAAATCTGTCTCTATTGGTAATCCTTAGATCAATGACCTTAATACAGATGGTTGGGTATTGTATCTGGTATATACTTTGTAAATGGGGCCTAAAATTTGTAAGGTCCACTTATACATTTTATTGTATATGGTATGAACACAGGTTAGCCATTTTTGCCTTGGCTAACATACAGTATATATCGTTGTTCTGGGTCATTCATTTTGAACGGCTTCCCAACACACTATTATAGTAACAAGGGAGACCCCAGCACTGCAGCATCCCACCATGCACACATTGTGTTCAAAGGACCTGCTTTAAAAAAGAAAAAGAATGATGTCCATTTTTCCATGAATTAAGGTATGCTGCCAGCCCATTTAAAATGCAGCACGGTTATTTGTCACTTTTATTCAGGCTGGATTTCTCTCAAGAAAAAAAAAACCTTCCCCTTTCAAAAACTGAACATGTGGGCCGTTTTACAGGTCTATGCACAGAAAAAACAAAACAAAAAAAACAATGCAATTTCTGTAGTAATGATTAGAAGGTCTCTTTGGAGTAGAGAGTAGCATCACCTTTAGGCTCCATGCACACTGGCTTAAAAAAAAAAAAAAAAAAAACACTGCTTCTACAGGAGTTGTGTTCTGCCTGTAGAAGCAGCTCAATGTTATCCTATGTGTCCCTACACATTAGGATGATTACAGGCATATTTAGATCTCAACGTTTAGAGGCAGGAAAAAAAAAAAATTCTGGTTCGAGTTTCTGATTGGAGCTCACTGGCAGAAAAAACGTACCGTATATACTCGAGTATAAGCCGAGATTTTCAGCCCTTTTTTTAGGGCTGAAAGTCCCCTTCTCGGCTTATACTCGAGTCAGTGCCGTCTGCCTACATGAACAGCTTGTCATGCAGACAGACGGCAGTGTTCAAAAGCCGCGCCGCCTCCTCCCGCCCGTCCGTGATAGGCGGACACTAATTTTCCCAGCAGTACAGTGTTTCGCCTATCACGGACGTCCTGTCATTCTCATCTCATGGACGAGGATGAGAGGATGTCCGTGATAGGCGGAACACTGCACACTGACTGCTGGGAAAACCGAGTGTTCCTCCTATCACGGACGAGGAGGAGGAGGCGCGGCTTTCAAACATGTAATGGCGCCGTACACGCTGATCGCCAGGATCAGCATGGGGGGGACACCGGACACCGGACATGGGACACGGGTGACGGGACAGCGGCAGCCAGCCATCTGACACAGGTGGCAGATCGGCGGGAGACAGATCGATCGGCACAGGTAGGCTACACTGGGGACACGGGGGTTTGTATAGGACACAGGGGACATGCAGATGGGCATTTGCTGACCCTCTTTTCCACTTACAGTAGCTGCTCCACTTCCCCCCCTCGGCTTATACACGGGTCAATGACTTTTCCCAGTTTTTTTGTGGTAAATCAGGGGCCTCGGCTTATATTCGGGACGGCCTATACTCGAGTATATACGGTAATAAAGAACTCGTCTACACTTTGTACAATAAAATGCTCTATATGAGCGTTTTTTTTACTGCCAAGAGAACAGACGTTTTTTTTTAAGTCCAGTGTGCATGGAGCCTTATTCCTTTTGCAAGTCTTCTTGCATCCCTTCTTTGGTAGATTGTGGCACTTTTGGAGTGACTAACTTTAAAAGGAGTATATTTTAAAAAGCAGTGGATGTGGCATTCACCAAAAACATGCACCACAGGTAAATCAATCACTATCATTTAAAATACATGCACCAGAGAGATACACCTGCAGTCAATGTCACATTCACTGCTAAAAAATCCCCCCAAGTACCTGCACACAAAGCAGTGATTTACTAGAGCATATGTCTAAAATCCAATCACGTGCAACAAAATCGTTTTTTTAGTCCCCTGCACACAATTAGAGGTTTAAAGGGGAATGTTTATGGTTTAAAATGTTTCTGTAAAGATAATCTAGATGTAAATCTTATCAATATGTGGTTCAGTTTAAAAAAAAACAAAAAAACTTCCATTTATGTACAGTATGTAATTATCTATACATGCTAGCAGTCATATTGGCTTATTACATGCAGAGCCTCGGCTCCCTTTGCAGTGCTTATTTACCACTACAGTAGAGTGAAGAGTCACTTCAATGATCCAATCATGTGAAAAGCAAATTCCTTTTTATGTATTTCATCTGCAGATGACTGGGTATTCAACGTGAACACAGCTACAATTTATTGAGTGAAGTTTCTCAACATTCGTAAATCAACCCCAGTGTTTGAGCAGTACTGTCCCTTATTACAATGGCGGATTCCGAGCTTAGCTTGGCGGCTGATAGGAGAGCCAGAGAAATTGCACTGAACCTGTGAGAACTCTCTCTAATGGCAAATTTAAAAACCTCTACATTAACTTAAAAAAAAAAAAGAAAAAAGAAAAAAAAAAAAAAAAAAAAGGAGACCTAATTTAAGTGTCTTATCAAAACTGACTTAAAAAAAATGGTAAATGCTGCAATAACAACTCTATACTTTCCCTTAAAAGCTCACGTTTCTTATTTCTGAGCACTTACTGTAAGTAGATCATTCCCTAGTGTGATACATAACGGTTACTAGGAATAGAATGTTTACAGGTAAACCATAACCTTTTTGGTTATAATAGTGTGTGCCACCTGTCTATAGAAGGTATAGGCAACCTATGACTTCAACTGGAGTGGAACACATCATAAGAACATATCATTAGGGCTTTCTGCCCCGAAAAACACAGATGGCTGCAAGGGCACAGTTTTCTATGTGCCCTGTTCACCCTATAACACAGGCGGCAGCTGTGGAAAATCACGTCTGCAGTTTTGCATACCTCTCTGCAGTTCTTTTTCGCACCCTGAGCTTCTAGAAGTGTAGGAAATGTCACTTTGTGACATAATAGAAAAGGGGAAAACAGTGTCTTGTGTTGGAAAAATGCAAGGCACTGCCCCTTTGAAGCCCACCCAGCACAGACACCAGCCCTCACAGGAAAGGGAAACATAACTACATATATATGTACTGTATACAGTATATAAACCTGTGTTTTACTTACTATGTGCTGAAACTGTAAATTAAAAGTGGTATGTCAGCATGAATTTGCCATTATCTAAGCAGATTATTATCCTGATTATCCCCAAGAGACTAATGTTCGCGCTGCTCCTGAGACAATGCTGACAATTCCAGCAGGCTCAACAGACTCATAAATTGCATCTAAACGGTCACATGCAGTAACAGCTCTTACCATGACAGCCAATATACAGGAATGATGGGGTACAATTGTACAGGATACTTTTCTCATGAAAAGGTATTTGTAACCAACAATACACTGCATTTCAGATTCCCTGCAGGTTGTGGACTTATCTGTTTTTCTGGACAGGTCCACTTGAACAGCTGGAGAAGAGTACAGTACTTGTCCTTGGATTAAGATGAGGAAACTGACCCAATTTTACAGAACAGATGCCATGGCTTAAACCCATGCTTTCCAGAAGAGAGAAAATGACAGAGGGTTCTGAAATGCGATTTCTAAAACTGTGCAGCAAATGCAAAGACTTTCCATATGATGTTTGTGTAGATAGCCTGAATGTAGATGTAGATAGTCAGTTCTTCCCTGTATACCAATATATGGCTGCTGGCACAAGTCACATATACCTTGGAAATTCAGAATTTTCTTCAAAAGCCGTAGCTATCCATGCAGGTATATGTACAAGAACTACACAGTCTTTCAGAAATTCTGCAGTTCTGGAATGGTACGGTATAGATCCAGGGACTGAGGATTGGAGAATGCTCCGCGATGTGCTACTTCCTTCCCGGCAATGATTTGTTTTACAGCAACTTCTACTTTCTTTCCACTAATTGTGTACTGCAAAGAAAGAGCACATTGTTATTATAATAAAGTATTTATATAGTGCTAAAAGTTTGCATGATTTACAATATAAAGGGAGACAGTACAGTTGCAATACAACTCAAGGGAGTTAGACTGGCCCTGCTCATGAGAGCTTACAAAATACCGGTACTTGATTCAATGAGAACAAGTCACATCTGCAAGCATTTTTATTTCAATATATATATATATATATATATATATGTGTTCCATATATGTGTGTGTGTATATATATATATATATATATACACACACATTTACACATATACATACACACACACACTTTTCACCACAAGATGTCCTCAGTCTTTTACATTGATTGACACTGAGCATACAGCTCATTATAGAAGACTAAGGACATACAATGAGTGCAGAATATTACCATGGCACCAAACATGACGTCAGTGCCACTCTACACAACTGCAGCGATAATTCTGCAAGACCTCCCAGTCTAAACAAGAGGCTCCCTAGGACTGGACACATCTGGAAAACAGATTACTTATGTTTTTACTTCTAACAGCAGCAATAAAAATCTCCAGACATGGGTGAAAGGCTGCACAAGGGCCCACTGCTATCTGTGTGAAGCAATCTATCTGCAGCAGTCCAAAATGCCGCATGTGGCCTCTGCAACTTTTCAAACGAATTCCAAATTTTCGTAACGATTCGAATCAGTCGAAAAATGATCAACCGTTTCGAATGCTGTGTGAAGAAAAGCTGGGTGTTAAGAAGCGGGCCTGGAAAGCCAGCCGACGCTTTCTTAACTGATGTATCATCAGCAAAGAATGCTGGCAATGGAAAGTTCAGAAAAAAAAAAAACAGCGTCGGATCCTCCCCTATTCAATACCAGGCCCTTCAGGTCACGCCAAAATTAAAAATAAAAAAAAACACGGCGTGGGTCCCCCCCAAAATCCATACCAGACCCTTATCCATCCGAGCATGCAGCCCAGATGGCCAGGAAAGGATGGGGGGGGGAGAAAAACGAGTGAGCACCCTCTCTTCTTGACCCATACCAGGCCACATTCTCTCAACATGGGGGGGTGCTAAGGGCAAGGGGCGCTCTGTCCACCCCCACCCCATGTTGATGGGGACAAGGGCCTCTTCCCCACAACCCTGGGCTGTGGTTGTGGGGGTCTGCGGGAGAGGGGCTTATTGGAATTTGGAAGCTCCCTTTAACTAGGGCCCCTAGATCCTGCCCCCCCATGTGAATAAGTATGGGGTACTATACCCCTACCCATTCACCCAAAAAGTGAATAAAGACACTAAACAACACCTTTTTGACAATTGCTTTATTGAAAAATCAAAACCAATGTCCCCTGTTGTAGATCCAACTTCAATCATGACGACTGCCTGCTATGTAAGGGGAGAAGTCACCCAATGAGGTCAAAGGGTGACCCCCACCCCTTGTGAAGTCATCAACCCAGCAAGCCCCGGTGGGTAATGTCACAATGGGGCAGGGTCACCCGCTGGTGTCAGCTGGTGACTCCGCCCCCTTACCTATTTAGGAAATATCAGATGGAGGTGCAGGCAGTCGGTGGGGAGCCTTCGACAAAGCGGGAGTTTATTTTTTTGTTTTCCTTTTTCGGGTCTAACGGGCAGTGTGATTGACTATGGATCTACATTGGGGGACATTGTTTTATAATTTTGATTTTTTTTTAACAAAGGAATTGTCAAAAACTTGTGTAGTGCCTTTATTCACTTTTTTGGTGAATGGGTGGGGGTACCTCCATACTCATTCACATGGGGGGGGCAGGATCTGGAGACCCCTCACCTGCAGACCCCCACAACCACAGCCCATGGTTCTGGGGAAGAGCCCCCTACCCCAAAGCACCCCCCATTTTAAGGGCGTGTAGCCTGGTATGGTTTGGGGGGGGGCGCTCGCTTGTCCCCCCCTCATTTCCTGACCTTCGGGGCTGCATGCTTGGATAAGGGTCTAGTATGGATTTAAAATTATAAATGAAACAAAATTAAATGAATTTTAATTAAATTAGTTACCATTTTATGTGGTGTATCGGATACATCCAAATCTCTGAATAACCAAAAATGTGGCTGATTTTTGGACCAAAACTAATTGCACATGTCTAGTCTAAAGCCACCCATAGACAGTGACATTTTCTTTCCTCAAACCACAGGTTGATTCCCTCCTGCAGATTCGTTCCGACAACAAAGTCCTGGGATTTATTTCCGACGGATGTTGGCTCAAACTTGTCTTGCATACACACGGACGCACAAATGTTGTCGGAAATTTCGAACATCAAGAACACAGTGACGTACAACACGTACGACGAGACAAGAAAAAATAAGTGCAATAGCCAGTGCAGCTCTTCTGCTTGATTCCGAGCATGCGTGGAATTTTGTGCATCAGAATTGTGTACACACGTTCGGAATTTACAACAATGGATTTCGTTGTCCGAAAATTTGAGAACCAGCGCTCAAATTTTTGTTGTCGGAAATTCCGACAAAAAATTTACGATTGAGCCTACACGGTTGGAATTTCCGACAACAAGCTCTGATCAAACATTTGTTGTTTGAAAATCCGATTGTGTGTACGCGGCATTATTGTGTTTTCCTGGCAGGGGGAGCCATACTGACTGGGAGAACACACAATGATTATTTATAGCAGCTATAGCCGCTGGCAATAATCACATGAAAAATCTGACAGGCTGGTTGTACCAAGTTGATTGATCAATCAACTTGGGTACAATCAGCCTGCCTGTTCGTATGTCGGCCAGTCCCTGTTGCACCAGCCAAGATGCGAACAATCTATGGCTGGCTAAACAATCATGATGATGCTACAGGTTGCATGTTTTGAGTTACAGAGGAGGTCTTTTTTTTAAGTTTTATAAATCAACATACAAAAGAAAAACGTTGGTTATAAATAGTAGTGCATCTGCAGTAATACACTTAAACATTCAATAAACAGATTTCAATTTTCAGCTGCGAGGAGGGGGTTTATAAAAAAAATTTTTTTTAAATGTCCCTTTAAGAGCATTGGGCAGAAGTGACGTTTTGATGTTGCTTCCGCCCTACAATGATATGGAGACAGGTGGGGGCCATCTTCCCCTCACTTGTCTCCATGTCAGGCTAGGGAGAGGATCCAATCGCCTCCGCTGCTACAGACAGCTCCGGTAAGCGGCAGAGGGCACCGGAGAGCTGCGGGAGGGGGGCCCCCTCTCCCGCCGCAGATAAAAGTGATATTGCGGCAAATCCGCCACAGAGACTACTTTTATCTTGAAGCGAACCGCCCACTGAAGATGATATTGGGGTTATGGTAGCTAGCTGCTACAATAAAACTGCAGTGTTTATCCTCATGGCACATCACAGGATGCACCCCCATGGTTAACAGAGGACAGAATTAAAATTGGACTTGGGAAACTTAACATTAATAAATCAAAGGGACCAGATGGCTTGCATCGAGGGTACTTGGGGAACTCAGTCAAGTAATTGCCAGACCATTGTTTCTAACTTTTACTGACAGTCTACTGACTGGATGGTACCAGCTGATTGGAGAAAAGCCAATGTTGCACCAATATTTAAAAAGGGCCCAAAATGTATCCCAGGGAATTACAGACCAGTTAAGCCCAACATCAATAGTATGCTAGCTCTTGGAGGGGATAAGGGACTATATACAAGATTTTAGTAATGAGAACGATATCATTAGCAGTAATCAGCATGGATTAATGAAGAATCGTTCTTGCCAAACCAATCTATTAACCTTCTTTGAGGAGGTGAGTTGCCATCTAAATAAAAGGTAGGCCCGTAGACGTGGTGTATCTGCTGGATTTTGCAAAAGCATTTGACACAGTCCCCATAAACGTTTGCTGTACAAAATAAGGTCCGTTGGCATGGACCATAGGGTGAGTACATGGATTGAAAACTGGCTACAAGGGCGAGTTCAGAGGATGGTGATAAATGGGGAGTACTCGGAATGGTCAGGGGTGGGTAGTGGGGTACCCTAGGGTTCTGTGCTAGGACCAATCCTAGAGGATGGGGTAAACAGTTCAATCTCTGTATTTGCGATACTAAGCTAAGCAGGGAAATAACAACTTCTCCGCAGGATGTGGAAACCTTGCAAAAAGATCTGAACAAATTAATGGGGTGGGCAACTACATGGCAAATGAGGTTTGATGTAGAAAAATGTAAAATAATACATTTGGGTGGCAAAAATATGAATGAAATCTATACACTGGGGGGAGAACCTCTGGGGGAATCTAGGATGGAAAAGGACCTGGGGGTCCTAGTAGATGATAGCAGCAGCTTGGCATTGCATGCCATTGCTGAGCCTAACAAAGCAAACAGAATATTGGCATGCATTAAAAAGGGGATCAACTCCAGAGATAAAACAATAATTCTCCTGCTCTACAAGACTCTGGTCCGGCCGCACCTAGAGTATGCTGTCCAGTTCTGGGCACCAGTCCTTAGAAAGGATGTACTAGAAATGGAGCGAGTACAAAGAAGGGCAACAAAGCTAATAAAGGGTCAGGAGGATATTAGTTATGAGGAAAATTGCGAGCACCGAACTTATTCTCTCTGGAGAAGAGACGCTTGAGAGGGGATATGATTTCAATTTACAATTTACTGTAAAGGTGAACCTTCCCTTTAAGCACCAAAATCACTGCTCCTTTAAAAACCATCTTTTTTAAACCAGGCCCCCATACCCTTTTTATTGCCAAAAACTTGCATATAATCTTTCAAAATGGGGACTTTGATTTTTCAAGTTCGAGTCCCATAGACTTTAATTAGGGTTTGTGTCAGAACTTTTGCGATGTTAGAAAGTTCTCGTGCAAACCAAACCAGGGGTGTTTGGCCCATGTCTACTGCTGAGCATACACCAACATGAGAGAGTAGAGAGAGACTATGCCTGCCCCTCCCCTCTGCGTAGGCACTGTTGTGTCACAGAATTCACAGAGCCTGCCTCCTGAACCACAGAGGTGCTGAGAGGAGTTTCAGGAGGCAGAGTCAATACAGGAATCACAGCTTGCAGGCAGCAAGGTACCATGGGATATGTAGTCCTTGAAGTTGAAAACAAACAGCAGAGGTAAAGCTGCAAAGCATGCAGTGAATCCAACAAGTTGTGGAAAGAGATAGCCAGCAAACAAGCAGAACTCACAACATGAAAGGAGATTTTCAAGTAAACTTACTATATATTGGATGATCAAAAATATAACTATTGTTTGTATTGTTTATATTATTACAATGCTGATGTTATAAAAAGGAAATCTACACAGCATACTTTCATGTAAATGATGGGTGCATTGTTTAGAAGCACTGTTTTGCCAGAAAGCTAACGCCAATGACTATCCAGACTTTCAGCAGGCACCAGACACTTACTGCTAATGTAAAGTACAGTTTATATAGGCATCTCAAAGCAGTCTCTTCTCAAGGGACGTAGCTGAACCATCCAGGGAGATGTGTTAAGTCCACCTATTCCTTTACGTACATGTACAATTGTATGGAAACTTTTAGAAAACGGTGTTCTTTCTCTAGTGCTGAACTCTGCCCAGGCAAGTCAGGGAAATAAATGAATGCAGATATCGCCAAGTGAGCAAACACGCACAGATATTAACGACTCCACAGCTAAGTGACACAATCATTTTCCAGCCCCCACATGCTTCTTGTATAATGTATCTGGATGAAATTAACCACCAGTTTTCTACCAATTATCTTTCCCTACAGACATCCGAAATCTTCTGTTCTCTTCCACTATTTAAGGCAATAGTGGAAATTACACTATAAGATGCCTCTTCAAATGTCTAATCTAGAAGTAAAGTAACAAATTTAAGAAATAAATAATTTGTTTTGAAGCGAAAAAAAAGAAAAAAATGAAGAAAACGGCAGAATAGATCTTTGTAAAAAAGTGGGGTATCCACTTGGGACCTCCCAAAGTGAATAAAGTGGAATAGAAAGTTATGAGACAGGCAGAAATAAAGACATTTTCTATCCCACAGATACATTAGAGGAAGCTTAGGAATGCATATCAGTCTCCGCTGTTCTCTGCCAAACTCATAGCTCCTTACATTAAATCTAGTGAGGCAGCATTATGTTAAATCCTGTTTTTCAGATGCTTATGACTTATGGGAAAAAGACTCAGATCATGATGAAACTTGGCAGTTCTATAATCATTCAAGGTCACAATTCTTTGCCAAACTTCCACAACATTTTACTCGGTAGTTTGTGATTCGCGTTTGAACATTTTAACACTATCAAAGCTGGAAGACAATGTGTAACAGGAAAGAGAAATGCTACATGTGGGTTGTAATGGAAAATATCACATTTACTTTAGTAGGAAGAAGAGCTGAAAAAGCTTTGTGCTACTTGCTTCACAATGTCACCCAAAGGCTATAAATACTGGGAAACTAAGGCAGGATACCCAAGACAATTGCTGGTGGAGGACCGAGATCAAGCAATCATTTGATAATCAACACAATAGTTACACTGTTGATATGAAAGCATTAGACTGATCCAATACCAGGCCTGATTTTAGTGAAAAGGTGGCATTTTTTTTTTTTTATCCACCATTAGACATCACTGAAGCCCAACAGAACTTTGAGTTTAAATTAGCTAAAACTATTTTCAGGTGTATCAAAACAAAGGTTTAAAGATGATAAGAATATTACCTTTACAAAGCAGTCACAGACTGAGTAGAAAAGCCTGTCCCCTGTCAGTATCCTGCAGAGGATTCTCTCTCTCTGTGCCTGATACGCCTCCTGCTGATTTAGACCTATATGTATCAATCTTCAAATGTTATGCTTCCTGATGATTGGAGAGCTACAGGTCTGACTCAGCATGCAATATGATGAATCTCTGCAGAGGGAACACATATGCCGCGTACACATGGCCGGACTTTCCGGCAGAAAAAGTCAGATGGGAGCTTTTCATCGGACATTCCGACCGCGTGTATGCCCCATCTGACTTTTTCTGCCGGCATTTCCAATGGACTTAGATATAGAACATGTTCTAAATCTTTCCGTCGGAAATGCCGACGGAGCTTAGTGTGTAAGGGGCATTACACGCGGAGATCAAGGGTCCTTTTCTGCAGCATACTGGCAGAGGACAGGCTTTTCTATTCAGGCGTTGGCTGCTTTCTAAAGAAAAATAAACTAACATTTTGAATATTTAATATTTTGGAATATATTTTGCGGATTTAAAAACAGTTGGGCTATTTTGAAAGTGTTGCCTAGGATGCATGTTGCAGCCACTGTTGGCATTTTTGCCAAGATCAAATATTTTATTTCTGGACAGTAAAGATCTGTGTTCATCTTTTTGGAGCCAGCCCCTTACTCCAGTAGTAAGAGGGGGGCCGTGGTGCAGTCCCCATTCTCTGTACCACATTATGTGCCACCTGACCCAAACTTTGACAATCCTGGGCATCAGAGAGCATTCTGGATGTGCCAGGCTCCCAATTAGAAGACTCATTTACACTTTTTTATGCTATTTTTACACACTATACTCATCAAAATAGTAATGACAAACACATGGAGGATCAAATGGCTGATGAAAGTCCACTCAGACACCAGAATTATATATAGCTGCTGTTGTAATGGATGCAAAACATTTATTAGCTGCCAGTATTGGTAAAATGTGCTGCTTGTTTCTTTCCCCACCGTGTAATCTCTGAGAAATCCAGGGTGCATTTAAAATCATAGCTTGTATTCCTTTACAATGAGCAGAGACACAATTACGTTCCTGATCATTGTAGTGAATGACTCGGGAGTCTGGGATTCCCGATCTGAGCCGCCCACTGTGGATAGCAGATGCTGCCCTTAGCTTCAATATAGCCGATACCGCCCTACCTCTCAGGATAGCAGATATAGCTCTCAGTGCCAACTCCACTCCTCTTAGGTACTTAGGTTCACTGCACATGCTGACTCATCTCCTGCATTTCCCTTTGCATCATGGGAAATGTAGTCCTCTTTCCCTGGTCAGATGTAATGCACAGCAAGAGAGAAAGTCCTCTTCCCAGTGCCAGGAGCGAGCACACTTTTCCTATAGAAATTATAACATCATTGGGGCTGAAAATCTTGAATTACAAGAAAAGTAATTTACTATCATTTAAACGGTCAGCAGTTAAAGAGAACTTAGGGAGAGGTAGCTAGATCCTGTAGTTCAGCTTTAAAGAAAAAAAATATTTTTTTTTTATATTACCACTCCAGTGTGAATGGCGTAATAGAAAAGATCATAATAGGCCTAAACTGTACTATGGTCTAGGTGTTCTTGATGAAGCAAAAATGCATTGCAAGGGCATAGTATGATACTGGAATTTCCCGAAAACCTTCATGACAAAGGAAAATATTCCCACCATGTTTACTTGGCTTCAAGTAACTTCTCTATTGTTTATAGATAAGCAAAAACACTGTCCAATTTCTGCTTGGTTTTCCGAAATCCTCTCTGCTTTATCTTCTGTCCCACAGATTGGGGTCTTATGGTGTTGCCTTTCTTTAGAACAACTATTCAGTCAGTTATTTCAAAAGAACAAGTGAATAACTACTATAAAAGCTTAGTGTCCATGTTTCAGGTTGTGTATTACTGTAATCGGGCCACTGATATAGGATACTGTAGCAATTGATGCCTTTTATACTTACTGGAATGTCTTTTGTTTCAAGGATCAGCGCTGGTACATGCCTGGCAGACAGTGCTATTCTAATGGAGTCTCTTATCCTCTTCACCAGGTCATTGCCAAAAGCGTAATTATTGTTCATTTTAAGAAAGAGAATAACCCTCTCTTCTCCATCTTTGTTGTACTGTGGAATACACAAACTGTCTGACACCTCCACAAAGGATTCAACTGCAACAAGAAAAATAATTCAATGAATAACTGACCAGCATAGATCAAGTCTAAATTCGTCTTTTACAGCTGAGGGATAGATAACTAATAGTTCTAAACAGCAATGAGTGAAATCCATAGTAACCAATCAGTAACGAAAACCTATTTCACTGCTGTTAATTAAAAAAAAAAATGGTTGGCCAGCATGGTTTAGGGCAGCATTTCCCATGCCTGTCTTCAAATCCCGACAGTCCCATGTTTTGAGGACGTTTGTTCAAATAACTAAATCATATTGTTGAGGCACTAGTCCATCCATCCCTGCATATATGGAGTTCCCTGCTAAACATGCACCACTGTTGAGACATGAATACAGCTTTGGGAAATACTGGATAAAGGAAACTTGCCGATTCACTCATTTCCACCGTCCTGTAACACGGTGTAAAACAATTTCAGGTCCTAGAGGCAGACTTTAAACTGCCCCAGAAAAAGTTGTTCCGATATCTATAAGTAAAGCACTTTGACACTTCCACGATCTGCCCTACTTTGGATGAGGTGATATTGACCCCTTTTGAGCAAAATTGCTGGGTCAACCCACACTCCCCTGGCTTTATCTCCTTGCTCCTCACTGGCTTCACAATGCCACGTCACCATTATATGCACAAGTGGGCAACAGACCTAAACAATGAACCCAAAACTGGGACACAACTCAATCGTGTTCTTCGAATGTCCTAGCTTTAGTTTTATAACAGTGGTATTTGGTACTTGCTCGCCTTGCACACTTTACCCCTGGCCACACAGGGCAGTGTTTCTACAGTTACCTAGATCCAGGAAATGATAGGCATGTTTGGTGAACACACACGATACGATAGCCATGCTGTTAGATGTCCCTTTTCCCATGCTACCAGGTAAAGCACTGTTTCAGCTTAAACCAAAGGGCTTCTCAAACCATAGCAAAGCCTGGTTATCACCCGAGGTGAAAAATAGACCTCACTCCATTTTCTCTAATGAGAAGCAGGCAGTGAGAATTACTGATATGGTGCTCAAATTCCTACCAGTGGAATTCAACCATCGCCTGATGGACCTATGAGGTTGATATACTCTGCCCCTTGGGCTTGAAAAACTCCCTGGACACTGAGGCACCCGTCTCCCCCTTTTTCTGCTCCTCCTTCTCTGTCCCTCTTTTACTAGCCAGTAAGCCTTAAGGAGGCAATGTTTGTGTAATCAAGAAAAAAGATTGAGCCAGCAACTCTGTAGTCCATGTAGCGATTTTAATGGTCGGTTACATGAAGTCACAAGCAAAACAGCTGACGCTTTTGGCAACAGCCTTAGTCGTTGCACCTGACAGAGGATCTTGCAAATTGAACTGTGAGTTCCCTGTGTGCTGTCTCTTCAAACTTACCTAATGTTTGTGTAATGTCTATGTTTGATATAGCTCCAATGTACCTAAATACTTCATTGTACTCCTGTATGATGTGAGGTCAGTACTATGGTTAACTGATTGCCTGTATACTCTGTTGTCTTTTCCCCCAAAAAAAACAAAAAATTAATGAACAGGAAACTCACTGCTCTTTGTACTGAAAAATCAATAGTTATACAAAGCACCTCTAACAGGCTAATATACACAGACATTTACAAATACATGCATGCATTACTAGCAGGAACATCCCTTTTATATGCAAGATGTGCAATTTGAATGTACAATATATATGTAAAGCGATGTGTAAATTGATAGTGTTATATAAAAGTACCCGAAATAAATAAATGATATTGTAAGCAATAATTGGTGCAAGTTAAGTTCCCTTGAATGGAGTTCCATTAACAAGCTGAGCACTCAATGCAATACAATTCCTTAAAACCCATTGCAAAAATAATGGAAATTCAAGTGGAGCACATTCCTTTAAAAATTGATGCATGTGACCCAAACTTAACATTACTCATAGTAACCTTCACTGAAATTTAAAGAACATCCTGAGTGGCTTTCTTCACAGAGAAAATAAGTCTTTCACAGACCCTAAGAGGCACCCTCTGGATACCATGAATTAACTTAAAGCTGAACTCTATGCAAATATAAAAGATGAAAATGAATGGGGCTCAGTATTCATTATTACATCAATAAGTGTGTATTTTAAATGCAAGTATGTGAATTTGACTTGGCATCTGCTTCTTGCAATCCACTGTACAACGTTGCACAGACTAGAAGAGGAAGTAACAGCACAAGAGCCAAGGGTTGATGTGTACAGTATGTGGTAATAGGACAGAGCAGATTGACAGAAGGCTGAGCTCATCAGTCTGCTGCTTCATCTTTCACTGTCCAGTCAAATGCTGGTGGAAGGTCAAGACGAGCAAGTGTGACCCAAATTAAGCAAGATAAATCATGTCTTATACCATGCCAAGACAGGAACTGTGCTGTGTGGCAGAGAGGTAAATTTTAGAACTGGATGTTGGACTGGACTTCTGGTTAGTGAAAGTCAGACCTACGACAGTAGCTTACACACTATTTGCAGGCATTCTCAAAAAGGGTTCCTCCAGAGGTTGGGTTGCTAGGGGTTCCTGGAGCTAACTGATGCACATCTAATGGTGCCTGCATAGTTCCAGGGAGAATACCACTTGGCAGAACCAGCAGCATGACCCCTTTTAGGCTGTCTGTAAGAAGAGCATTAGGACCACCCCTGTGACGGGAACATTCCTTCCACTTACCATCAATGTAAGGTAAATTTCCTAATGACTTCCCCATTAATTTATTTTTTAGAAGTGGGTTGCCCGAGTACTGGAAATTGTTTCAATGGTTCTTCTGGGGTTAGAATGTAAAGGTTGATTTAGATCCATTTTGTGAAGTTCAGCTATTTTGCTTTCACTGACCCCCCCCCCCCCACTTGGTTAGCATAGGTTATACTACTAAAATGTATGTATCTGGCTGTATCTAATTCTTACAGAAGTGAAGCGTTAACAGAAGAGAATACTAAAAGGAAACCTATGATTGCCAAACATATACAGAATCCTTGTCCATCATCCTCCATGCAGAACAAACAATATTTGCTGGACGTCTTCTTTTAATGTTCTTATTTCATTAGTTTGCTCTGCATTGTGCTGTTCCTGCAAGCATCTGTGTTAACTTTTCTATGCTTGGCATCCCTACTACTTGGAATGCAGTTGCAGCTGAATGAGGTTTTTTCCAATAATGACTGTGTGACCTGATCTATCCTCTAAGCCCCAGTAATAAGCAGCAGTTAATGTCTGATGGAGAAGAGTAAAAGGGAATTGGAGGGGAGCAGTGGGAGTCTAATCTGTATCTATTCAGGAGACGTAATAATGGCTTTGTTAGTATAGCCAGTCAGCAGCCGAATGCTGAAAATGTGTTTAATTAGCAAGTCCCAGAAGTGAACTTCTGCATTACAAATCTTGGCTTCACATTAGTCATTTCTTCCCACTTAAAATTCTGACAGTTTCTTATTTTACAACCTCCTCTTTACCATTATGTAGAAAATTACCCTATTCCCTGGCTGGAGGGGTTGTGAAAATACACATAATTCACTTCACAGAAACTGAATGATCATTTACCTATATTGTAGATTTCTGAGCTTCCAAACCGTACCCCGTTAGGATTCAGAGTACCATCACTGTAAGATAAAAAGGGATTAGCAGATATGTACGTATGCTGTCCTACATGCTTTTACAATGACTAGTAAATAAGATGTAGCTAAATGTCAAAATGTAATCATTAAGTCTACCGCAAAGCAAGGCAGGCAAACACAGAAGCTGCGAGACAGAATATGAGACAAATTTACTATGGCATTGCATCTGTCTGCTGTTAAGAGGTAACCAATATACCACACAATGTAAACCATGTGCAAATTTCTTTTTTTGTAATAACATTTTTTTTTTTTTTTTTGTGCATAGAAAAAAAAAAAAAAAAATTACATACTTTCATGTAAAACTACATGTGCAATGGAGAACACTTGTGTTGATAACACAAAAAGGGTTCACAATTACAAAAATAGGCAGTTGGCACACATAGCAGTCATCATTATTCCAGGAGGGACCATCCAGCCAGTGAGCCAACGCATTGAGAAATGTTTCCTTTCTTCCCCTCATTTTCAAAGTTATCTTGGGTTATAGGAAGATTGGAGTCGAGATAAAAAAAAAAGTGTGCAGATTAGGTGTTCTAACTTCACCTGCTGCATGCTTGCTCTGGGTTAACAACTTACAGTATTGATGCCAGAGACAGCCAAAAACTAGCATTCTCTGATAAAATTCAGTAATTGCAGACCACATACTTATCTCAGCACAGGTTTCCTTTAAGAAATATTAGACTCCTCTGAAAACATTGTTTCGAAATTCTGCCAGCATCAGAAGAATTTCCAAGTCATATAAAATAAGGATATGTAAAACAGCCATAAAAGTCTTCAGGGACTCAACACCTCTGAAGACTCCATCTAGCCAACTGTCCAGCTGTTCAGTATTGCTACCCATTTGGAAATTCTCTAGTGACTACATTAGTGCCAAAAACAATTGCAATGTGGTCATTGCTGCTCTTCACTTTTTAAAGCTCACATACTTGAGTCGTAATTGCCCACGGAAGTTCTTCAAGATTTGGGCAACCTGGCTTGAGGCACGCCAGCTGTCTATGTAGCAGTTAAGTTATTCCCACCTTCATTGCACTTTTTGATTTTTACACTTTTCCCTCCCTTCCCCTTTCTCCTACACTGATATTTCCACAGCTCTGTGATCATAGTTTTTGACTTTTGGGTTCCTGACATTGCAGAATCTGCTAGAGGCTAAGGGTGGGCTGCCATTCCCACCCCCACTCCTTTCTTCAGCAGCTCTGCAAGGATTGGCTATTCCACACCTCAGCATGATTTGGCATGCTGAAGTAATGTGGAGACTTTTCTGGGTTTTGACTGGATGTTAGTGATCATAGCAGAAGTTCAGTGTAAGAAATACACAGGAGAAAATTCATGTTGATAAGGGGAGTGTTGAGGTGGGCGGGGAGTCTGACATCACGACTCCACCCACTGAGCCCTGGAAAACAGACCCACCCACAAAATCTGCATTTTTTTCGGGTCTCATAGCAGACAGAGGAGAGACATTTGACAGATAAGTATACATTGCAGGAGGCATGCATATCCTTCTAGATAACCAATATTGCAGTAGTTTAGAAAGGATGAGAGTGGGTTTACATCCACTTTGAGGTTGCTTAGACATCAGAAACACTCAGGGGTTTATTTACTAAAGGCAAATCCACTTTGCACTACAAGTGCACTGCAAGTGCAGTTGCTGTAGATCTGAGGGGGACATGCAAGGAAAATAAAAAAAACAGCATTTTGCTTGGACATGATTGGATGATAAAATCAGCAGAGCTTCCCTTCAAATCTAAAGCAACTGCACTTCCAAGTGCACTTGTAGTGCAAAGTGGATTTGCCTTTAGTAAATCAACCCCTCAGTGTCACCCAAAAGGTGTACCCATAAATTACAAAAGCTCATCTGAGTGTCCTATTGGTCAAATTTATGGCTAGACGTATGGATAGTGTACACAGACCCGGAATCAAGTCAAATGCATTTAGGTTCCTTTAGGGAAGACTGTATCTGAAAACAGTTTGTGATACATTAGACATTCATATTCACGTATACAAGAGTGTAAAAGCAAAACAAAGTACAGCACAGCAAAAGCAAAATAAGGTATATAAAATTGTCAAAACAGTATTATGACAATCTGTTTCTGATTTAAGTATTTAAAATTGTAAGCTGTATCTTTTCCTAAGGCTGAATTCACAGCGCTATTGTTTTTTGCAGAAAAAACAAACAAACTACATGTTAAAAACTGCAGCACAGTCAGAAAATTGTACTCCAGACTTACATAAATTTTCCTTTCCAGGCAAGACCCATTGAGGCATGAGTAAGCCTCCACCTTCTCTCTATGTTGATAGAACCTTTAATTCATAAATGTGAGCCTTTTCTCAGCCCTGGTGCTGTGTAGCTAGCTCATTCTGACTGGGAGCTTGTAAGGAGAAGAAAATTATGATAATTTTCCTATTTTCCTGACATGTCAGCATACATATGGGATATAATTTCAAAGCAACAGAGGGGAATGCTCAAAATAAACGTTTGTCCAAAATGAACAGTGGTCTGAGCAGTTGGCTCTACACCAGGGGTAGGCAACCTTGGCACTCCAGCTATGGCAAAACTACAAATCCCATCATGCCTCTAGGAGTCATGCCTGTGATTGTCAGGGTCTTACAATGTTTCATGGGACTTGTAGTTTCATCACAGCTGGTGGGCCGAGGTTGCCTACCCCTGCTCTACACAATAGTGCATAACAAAAAGGTAAAAATAGAGCTAGCAGGGATGAGTAGGGGCTCAAATGTATGAGTTTAAGGTATGATCGTGGTAGAGGAGGTGAAGCTTTACCCAAACTTGTCAAGCCATGGAGTTATCAGGAAAGCAAATCTGCAGCACACTTCTAACCTGGTTGAGAATGCAGCCTTAGTCATGTAGATTTCTATCAGTGTCAACCTTCACCCACCTGCGTCCCAGCATGACAATGCCACCAGTCTTGGGGTTTATTTTGCAGTAGTCTCCATGAGCCCAGACACCTAGAACACAAAGTAATAAGAAGTTAATTGTGTACTCAATCTCTGAATAGAAGCACAGCTCCTAATAACAACGTCTATTTTTATAAAATTACATTTTTTAATGAGAAATATTTATTCTGACAGTTTCGCCTAATTATATATATCTTTACTGAGCTAATTTTCTATTATTTTATTTTATTTTTGAGCAAGGTGACAATACACCACATAATCTACTTTGTAGATAGTCTTTTTTGGCAAAGTCTTTCTGCTGTGTCTGCTGTTTTATTATTAATATTACAGAGAATTTAGACCACTCCAGGCCATTTGCATTGCATTATGTTACCTTTCCTGATTGACACAGTAACTTTCTTTTTTGAACTTGTACAAAGGAAGGTAAGGCAAAACAGAGTGACATGTAGCAAAGGAGAAATGATTCCTTTCACCCTCCCCTTCAATCATCAGTACCCCCTGCACTGCTAGGCTGAGTAAGCCTGTATACACTAAAAAATACAGTATAGGAGTGTGACAATGATGGAACACAGAGCTTAAAGAAGCAACCAGCTTGGTTCCAGGATCACGTATAACCTATACCTGAACCCCAATATGCTAATAAGCTTAATGATGTTTATTAGCTGTGTGCTACTATTTTACATTAACAGGGACTACTAATAGTTTTTCTGCATCCAGCAAGAGAAGGGTTTCTTTAAATACCCTCTCAACATAACCAAACTATTTGTCATTACAGAAGGGCACATTATACTGAGTACATCCAACAGGGTAAATCATTGGCTTTCTATTTTTGTTTCTGATACAACAGTGTTATCAAAGTAAATTCCACATACCCTCAAAGTTCATTTAGTAGACACTAGCACCATGCACATGCATCTGTTTCAGGAACCCGATGCACTTGAATTTGTTTGTTTATTTAAAAAGGCAAGTCATAGACTTGCTGCAGCAATCCTTAGATAGCATCTGATTGGGTTACAGAATATAATTTGATTTAGAAGGATATATCAACTTCTAAATTGCATTGTTCAATCATTTGGATGCCATGGACACACAGGATTTTTAACTGCAAGATTTGCAGAATGTTCCTTGCCTGACTCGGGTGAGGACAACGCTGGATGCCTGGTCAGGTATGTTTCCTAAAAGTAAAAGTCAGCAGCTACAGTATTTGTAGCTGCTGACTTTTAATTTTTGGAGGGAGGGGGCCGGAACTCCTCTAACTGTTTTTGAAATCTTTTTTTCTATCCTAATACAGTGGTCTCAAAACTGCCTGGCTTGCCTGGCTTGTAGGTGTAATGCAAGAAGGGTTGGAATTTACATTGCTAGATCTTAGCATATGCAAAGTAAGAGCTCATGCCCCTGAGGCTGTCACATGTGACAAAACACGTAGGGCAAAGCCACGTACACACAAAACATGTAGGGCGAAGCCATGTACACACGCTACCACACATGCGTGGCCATGTGTTGGCTTGTAGGTGTAATGCAAAAAGGGTTGGAATTTACATTGCTAGATCTTAGCATATGCAAAGTAAGAGCTCATGCCCCTGATGCCGTCACATCTGACAAAACACATAGGGCAAAGCCATGTACACACAAAACACATAGGGCGAAGCCACGTACACACACTACCACGCATGCGTGGCCATGTGTTGGCTTGTAGGTGTAATGCAAGAAGGGTTGGAATTTACATTGCTAGATCTTAGCATATGCAAAGTAAGAGCTCATGCCCCTGATGCCGTTACATCTGACAACACACGTATACACAAAACATGTAGGGCGAAGTCACGTACACATGCTACCACGCATGCGTGGCCATGCCCCTGAAGCTGTCACATCTGACAAAACACGTACACACAAAACACGTAGGGCGAAGCCACGTACACACGCTACCACGCATGTGTGGCCATGTGTTGGCTTGTAGGTGTAATGCAAGAAGGGTTGGAATTTACATTGCTAGATCTTAGCATATGCAAAGTAAGAGCTCATGCCCCTGATGCCGTCACATCTGACAAAAAACACGTAGGGTGAAGCCACGTACACACGATATCATGCATGCGTGGCCTGTTTTGCTTACTGGAGGAATACTTGCCTTTGACCTGGCATTTTTTACATGCTGCATTGCAAGTTTTAAACCTGCAAGTGCAATAATCTTTAACCACATGCCACCCACCCCGCCGTCAAATGACGGGGGGGGTGGGGCGGCTCTCGTTCTGGGTGGACATCATATGACTGCTTTCCAGGGCGGCTGCGCCGTGCAGTTCTTTAACCATGTGATCGGTAGTTTCCAATCATATGTAAACACAGATGCTGGTAATCAGACAGAGTGTGAGGAGAGGAGAGCCGATCAGCAGCATCTCCTCGTAGAGGACATCTAGGAATGTAATCAGGGCACAGATCAAGCCCCCACAGTGCCAGCAATAAGTTACCACCAGTGCCAGTGCTTTCCTGATAACTCCAGTGCCAGCAATCAGTGGCCATTAGTTATGCCAGTCAGTGCTGGCTATCACTGCTGCCCATCAATGCCCATCACTGCTGCCCATCAGTGCCACCTATCCGCGCCCACCAGTGCCACCTAATCAGTGCCACCTCATCAGCGAAGGAGAAAAATTACTTATTTACAAAATTTACTGACAGAAACTAAGAAACTTGTTTTTTTTTTTGTTTCTTGTTAGGAAAAAAATGAAAAACCCGGAAGTGATTAAATACCACCAAAAGAAAGCTCTATTTGTGTGAAGAAAATTTATACAAGTTTCATATGGTTACAGTGAAAGCTGCAAAAAGGGCCTGGGAAGGAGGGGGGTTAAAGTGCCCGGTATTGAGGTGGTTAATAAACTCTATAGTGTTTCACAATATCGCTCCATGTTAAGTTCTTATTTTGCATATGCTACGATCTACTAAGAGCGAACCAGGATCCATTTGATTGTTTGATATCCCTATTACCATCAAGAGGTTCTTATGCTGATGTTTATTCCTGCCACAGGACTCATCCTCATTGCTTGATAGAGCGATGTTTGACCATCCTGAATAAGGGGGCCACGTGAATTCTGGTAAGCCTCCGCTGTGGATTATTTTTGGGCATCACATTGGCCATCCCTGGATTGCTTTCCAAGCACAAATGGAGTTTTAGCTGGGACTTTTTTTACTCATCTCATTTCCATTTTGGAAATGCAGGTTTATACATTTTTCGTGCACCTTTTGAACTCTTTATGGACAGTTTTGATGTTTTTGTGGTTTATGGTGTTATTTAATGACTGTCACACATGTACAGGTGCATTTCAAAAAAATTTGAATATCAAAAAGTTTATTTATTTCAGTAATACAATTAAAAAGTGTGAAACTCCTATATAATATAACTTCATTACACACAGAGTGATATATTTCAATCATTTCTTTCTGTTAATTTTGAGGATTATGGCTTACAGCTAGTGAAAACCCAAAATTCAGTTTCTCAGAAAATTTGAATATTGAGAAAGAGTACAATATTGTAGACTCATGGTGTCAAACTCTAATCAGCTAATTAACGCAAATCACCTGTAAAGGTTTCCTGAGCCTTTAAATGGTCTCTCAGACTGGTTCAGTAGGTTACACAATCATGGGGGGGGGAAGACTGCTGACTTGACAGTTGGCCAGAAGACAGTTATTGACACAAAAAAGAGGATAAGTCACAAAAGGTCATTGATAAAGGAGCTGGCTGATCACAGAGTGCTGTATCCAAGCATATTAATGGAAAGTTGAGTGAAAGAAAAAAGATGCACAAGCAACAGGGATAACTGCAGCCTTGAGAGGGTTGCGAAGCAAAGGCCATTCAAGAATTTGTGGGAGATTCACAAGGAGTGGACTACGGTTGGAGTCAGTGCTTCAAGAGCCACCACACACAGACGTATCCAGGACATGGGCTACAACTGTTGAATTGCTTGTGTCAAGTCACTCCTGAACCAGAGAGACGTCAGAAGCGTCTTACCTGGGCTAAGGAGAAAGAAGGACTGGACTATTGCTCAGTGGTCCAAAGTCCTCTTTTCAGATTAAAATACATTTTGTATTTAATTTTGAAATCAAGGTCCCAGAGTCTGGGGGAAGAGTGGAGAGTTACAGAATCCAAGTTGCATGAGATCCAGTGTGAAGTTTCCACAGTCAGTGATGATTTGGGGAGCCATATCATCCGCTGGTGTTGGTCCACTGTGTTTTATTAAAGTATTTGTAACCCTTAAAAAAAAAAAAAAAAAAAAAAAAAAGCAAGCTCCTGTTTTCTTATAGCAGGTAAACAGCACAGTGCTTGTTCTGTCTAACCTGCCCCTTTGTAAGCTGTAAATAAAACCTTGCTGAGCCCGCCAGTTCCTGCATCCCCCTGTGTACTGACCATGAAAATCATGGCTACTGAGCACTGATTACCATGGTCAGTTTACATGCCTCCGTCATCCACAGCTCTCCTCTGACTCCCTCACCCCCTCCCTCCCTGCCTGTCAGTTTCCGCCCCCTATCCCCCCTCCAGCCGCTATTAGTAGTGAAAAAAAAAAAAGTTTAACAATTGTCACTGGCAGCCGCTCTATTTTATCCAGGCATAATGCACTATGCAAGTTTTTTTTTTTTTTTTTTTTTTGTTTTTTTTAGACAAGGCCTCTAAATACCTTTTTTCAGCTATATTCAGGCTGATCATGTGACTCTCGGCCACTCTGCTACTCCGATCCAGGGCTATAATGGGAGGAGCCGAGCAGCCACGTGACCTCCCGGCTGATGTCAGAAGGAGATCTCTGACCCTTCCGTTGTAGCCCTGGATCGGAGTAGCAGAGTGGCGGGGAGTCACGTGACCAGCCTGACACAAACACTTACATGCATTATGCCTGGATAAAAGGGGGGCTGCCAGTGAATCTTTTTGAAAGTGAACAACTACTTTAAGTCCAAAGTCAGAGCAGCCCTCTATCAGGAAATTCTAGAGCACTTCATGCTTCCCTCTGCTGACCAGCTTTATAAAGATGCTGATTTCATTTTCCAGCAGGACTTGGCACCTGCCCACACTGCCAAAAGTATGAATACCTGGTTTAATGATCATGGTATCGCTGTGCTTAATTGGCCAGCAAACTCGCCTGACCTAAACCCCATAGAGAATCTGTGGGGTATTGTGAAGAGAAAAATGAGACACCAGACCCAACAATGCAGATGAGCTGAAGGCCGCTATCAAAGCAACGTTACACCTTACACCCACAGGCTGATTGCCTCCATGCCACACCGCATTGATGCAGTAATTCATGTAACCAAGTATTGAGTGCATACTATACTGTACATGGACATACTTTTCAGTAAGCCAACATTTCTGTATTAAAAATACTTTTTTTTAGTCTTCTGTAATATTATACATTTTCTGAGATACTGAATTTTGGGTTTTCACTAGCTGCAAGTCATAATGAAAATTAAAAGAAAGAAATGCCTGAACTATATCACTCTGTGTGTAATTAATCTATATAATATATGAGTTTCAATTTTTGAATTTAATTACTGAAAACATTTTTTTGATGATATTCTAATTTTTTGAGATGCACCTGTATGTTTCATAGAACTCATTAGCTGTAAACTAGATTTGAACACCATCTGTCCTAACATAAGGGTTAAAGACTTAGAAGCTAGGCTTCTCCATTTTATAGGAAATAGTCTGTTGTTGGGGCAGAGTCACTGTGAAATTGTTCAGAAATTTTAGCAGTCTGCCATGGGGACTTCTCCGGAAAAGCATTAAAAAAAAAAAAAAAAAAAGAAGGAAAACTGGAAGAATTTTTTCTTCTTTTTAGTACGCTAAACACATAACGTATAGTGAGGTTTTCTCAAATTTGATTGCAAATGTGCAAATATAATTTAAAACAGAATAGCTAAATACACATACAAGAGCTTTTTTACCTGCCAGAGGGTTTATATCCATTCAATACTGAAATTTACACACATCTGCCAACAGCACAGTCCTGCCTGGCAGCAGAGGTGACCTCAGCCTTCTCTGATGAAGTTTCACTTATACTTACAGCTCTCCTTCCCACTCTCATTAAATATGCCTGAATGGCTCACTGTGCTGCTTCACCCTCACTCTCTCAAAGCTCTGCTGTACAGTAACAACAATACCAGGCCAAATGCAGGTACTAATAATGCTTGCACTTGAAATGAATTTAAAGCTGAGGTTTTGTACAATGTATTCTTGGGATACAGCGGCATATACATTAAGTTTATGTAACGGTGTGTATCCCATTACCTGTAGATGGCTGCTTGTGCTCACAATCAGAGCAAAAAGTCGATATCGACACAAACATCCTACAACCACCAAAGTTTTCTCTGATCCCAATCACCACGGATACCACTAAAAACATCATCAAAAATCTCAGAGACAGCACATCCTCTATTGACATCATCCCCACAAAACTCCTGAAAGAATGCTCCGACATCCTGGCTCCCACCATAACGCACCTCATAAATCAATCGTTCAAAGAAGGGATTGTTCCAGGCGCCCTCAAACAAGGCATCATCAAACCCCTGCTAAAGAAACCCAACCTCGACCCCCGGGACCCCAACCACCGAAGACCGATAACAAGCTTGAACAACATTTCCAAGATTATGGAGAAAGCGGTAGTACAACAGATACAACGCCACCTGGACACACACACACTCCTGGATCCGTTACAATCAGGTTTCCGCCCAGGCCATGGGACAGAAACCGCACTCCTGAAGATTTGGGATGATGCCCTCGAAGCAGCGCATGACGGAGAATCATGTCTCCTGATACTGTTGGACCTCAGTGCAGCGTTTGATACTGTGGACCACAATACTCTACTCATCCGCCTTACAGAGGTAGCAGGAGTCACCGGCTCAGATCTACAATGGTTCGGATCCTTCTTAGGAAATCGCTCTCAGACGGTGAAACTAGGAGCTTTCACCTCTGAAACCCGGGAAATCTCCTGTGGAGTCCCTCAAGGATCACCCTTGTCGCCAGTGCTTTTCAACATCTACATTCGCCCACTCCTCAACATCATCAGAAGATCAGACCTCTGCTTCCACTCGTACGCCGACGACACGCAATTATATTTTCGTATCACCGGACAAAAAGACCATCATCAGCAATTAGGAAAATGCCTCACTATGATAGACGACTGGATGACTACTAGCTCCCTCAAACTTAATGAATCAAAAACAGAACTTCTTATTTACATGCAAATCATAACCCCCGAACCAAGATCCCTTGTGCTCACAATCCTCTGTGCTTCACCATCGGATACCACCCCGAGCAGCAGTCTTCCCACACAGTGAAGGTGAACAACAGTAGTTCCTATTCAAGATTTGCTGCTTGCCCAGCACCTACCTCCTTTGCCATACGTCGAACTTGCCTTACTGTGCATTACTCCCATGATGCAAACGGAGGCATTAAATGAGAGCATATCCTTTGCCCATTCACAGAACTTGATGCCTCATGGGAGTGTAGTAAGAGGAGTTCTATGAATGATAGAGGAGGCAGGAGGGGGGCATGAAAGTAACTTTTCTGATTTGGAGCTGCTGCTGTTGACCTTCACAGCACAGGAAGATAGCCACTCACGGCAGTATACGGTGGCTTTGAAAGGGATTTTGAGCAGAAGAAGTCACCTGCCGGTTATAGGACATACACCATTGCACATAACTAATGGGTAAGCTGCTGTGTCCCCCCGCAAAAAAAAAAAAAAGCAGTTTTGATAATACAATGTTAATTAGATAGTTGTATTCATTTGCACCTTTCATACCTGCCTGCTGTTCACCTTTAAACTACATTTTATTATTATTATTATATGAAAAAGGGTAATACACATTTTCCCTTCTCTGCAGAGCCCCATCTGAACAAGTAAAATCAATTTTTGAAAAAAAATAAAATACTACTTCTATCAATTTTAATGAAAATAGCATTTATGAAGAGATAAAAATGCACCCAACTGCGGTTCATTTTTGTTCACAATACTCTAATAAGGTCTCATTACGCTGCAATGGTAGAGAATGTATAATTCAAAGGCTGATACGTATATACTGGCTCATTAGGTACTTTATAACGTATTAAATGCATTTTTCCCGAATGACTTTTGGTCAAACACGACCACCTACTGCCTATATGTATTTTCTAATTACAGCTGATAGCTTGTGCTTCAAGTATGTGTTTATTCATTAACATTGCTCTGTCTTAATGCGGTACCTGGGAATTTGGAGAAGTATGCTTTCTGGTATTTGCTGCCATCTTCATCGTTCCAGAAGTGTGTGGGTTGAGATGGGAGCGGAATTAAACACACAAGTTCTCCGCTTTCCCCCCACACCGCTTTTCCTAATAGAGAAAATAGAGAAATGTATGAACATCTATCTGCATAATTATGTGATAATGTTAGCATTACGATGTGTATAATAACAGAAATACATATTACTCTCACAGTAAGTGTATCTATACTTAATAACAGTGCTGAGAAGTGCCAAGAACCCCCAGTAACCAACCACACAATCATCTTTTAAGTGTATAGAGCGGCAGGTAAGCAAAGGTGAGGGTGTGCTGCTGGGGAGGGAGAAAGTTAGTGAACTTGCTTCTTTGCCCCGCACTAGAAAACCTCAGGTTCACCTTAAGTCACTTCACAATATTAACCAAATCCACTTTTCGTATGGCCGACATGAACTACACCACATAATTACCTTTAATGCTAGGTCACTGTAGTGCCATTGTGACGTATACTGAGAAAGGACACGACACAATTCATCTACCATCACCATATGATCAACTGAATGGTCACCCCCCACTTGTATATGTACTGTATATATCCGAAGCTCACCAATTCTTATGCGGCGTACACACGATCGGACTTTCACGCCGGAGCCCGGCTTTCTTTTTCGTTGCCGTCGTCTGGGGGTCTCGTTCAGCCTTCGGGGGTCTTCCGGGGTCTCTTCTGTTCTTGCCGCTGTCGCCGCCTTCTTCTTCTTCTTCTCCTTCCGATGTTGACTCGTCGCTCTCTCTGACCGGAATGGCAGAGACGTGCTGTGTTGTGACTTATATAGGGACAAGGAGGCGGGGTCACATGTTCATGTCACATGGTGACCCCGCCCCCCTATGATGTCACAGTCCCAGCATCCTCCAGGAATGTGACATCATAGGGGGCGGGGTCACCATGTGACATGAGCATGTGACCCCGCCTCCTTGTCCCTATATAAGTCACAACACAGCACGTCTCTGCCATTCCGGCCAGAGAGAGCGACGAGTCAAAAGAAGAAGAAGGCGACAGCGGCAAGAACAGAAGAGACCCCGGAAGACCCCTAAGGCGGAACGAGACCCCCAGACGACGGCGGCGACGACGAAGAAGAAAGCCGGGCTCCTCCGCTCGTGAAAAAGAGCTAGGTAAAAGAGCAGAAGAGAGCGGAGGAGTCCGGCGAGAAGACCCCCCCCCCCCCAAGACGGAAGAAGACCCCCGGAGCAGTGCAATAAAATATTTTTAAAAAATTGTGTGTTTTTTTTTATTTACACTTTTACACCTTAGGTGAATGGGTAGGGGTACATCGTACCCCATACTCATTCACATAGGGTGGGGGGCCGGGATCTGGGGGCCCCCTTATTAAAGGGGGCTCCCAGATTCTGATAAGCCCCCCGCCCGCAGACCCCGACAACCAACGGCCAGGGTTGGCTGCCTAGTTTACTTTTTTAGGCTTTTTTCAACAGAACAAGCTGTCCTGCAGATGTAGCAGTTTAACAATTTAACACGGATAGAGGTACTTACAATGATACAAAATTAGTTGCAACATCCCCAACCTATAGCTGGCCTTTGTAGCCAAAGGTGAACATGGAAGGGCAATGCACATCACAAAAAACAAACAAAAGATTTCCAAGCACACTTACCAGCCAGCAAGACAACCAAAATGACCCTAATGCCGCGTACACGCGATCGGACAATTCGACAACAAAATTCTGGATTTATTTCCGGAAGTTGGCTCAGACTTGTCTTGCATACACACGGTCGCATAAATGTTTTTGGAAATGCCGAACGTCAAGAACGCGGTGACGTACAACGCGTACGACGAGCCGAGAAAAATTAAGTTCAATAGCCAGTGCGGCTCTTCTGCTTGATTCCGAGCATGCATGGAATTTTGTGCGTCAGGAATTGTGTACACACGATCGGAATTTACAGCAACGGATTTTGTTGTCGGAAAATTTGAGAACTAGCTCTCAAATTTTGTTTGAAACTCCAACAAAAAATGTCCGATGGAGCCTACACAAGATCGGAATTTCCGACAACAAGCTCACATCGAACATTTGTTTTGGAAATTCCGACTGTGTGTACGTTAAAAGGGGGTTTGTTTGCACACATTTGCAAATATATGAGCAGTGCCCATGCCAAGAGACCTCTGTATATAGGTTATGGTTAAGTTATAGGTTGGGTGCCACTTTTTTGTATAGTTGGTTGAACTGGGTGCAGGGATGCACCGGGTGCCATGGTTGTCATTGTGCTCCCGCTGGGCATCACATGGGTGCCTCCGCCTTTAAGGAGGGGTGGGCTCCCTCCAGGCATACCTGCATACCTGCTCTTAACCTATCCATTCTTATATGTACTTCTACTATGGAGGCTCTGGAAATTTAGAGTTAGGACCGCAGTATATACAGAGGTCCCTTGGCATGGGCACTGCGGCTTAAGCATATATTTGCAACTGTGTGCAAAAAAAAGACCCTCTGTTTTTAACGTAAACTGTTAGACATGGTCAATTTGGTTGTTTTGCAGGCTGGCAGGTAAGTGTGATGGGAAATCTTGTTTGTTTATGATGTGCTTACAATGATCAGCTTTTATTTATAAAAAAAACTTTATTCCATGGAACAAGGGAAGCCTAATGCAGCCACTAAATACACTACATCTAATGATTGGCAAGCTGCAATATATGACATTTTTGGTTTTAGGTTTAAAGAGGTTGTAAACCTCCATTTTCAAGTTGTACCTATAGGTAAGCCTTATTATAGGCTTACCTATAGATACAGTAAATATCTCCTATATGTGCGCCGTTTAGGAGATATTTCATTTGTACTGCGCCAAGATCATTGGCACATACGCTGTGAAGAAACGGCCCTCCATGCAGTTTCTTCACTAGCGAGTGCCGTGACTGGCGGCTCCTGCGCGCATGCACAGGAGTGACGTCACGCGGCGCCAGCCAATCACAGAGCTGGAGTCTGTGGCCCCAGAAGAAAGAGGGGAGAACACGGAGCGAGGACAGCACATGCTTTGTTTGCAGGTAAGTGTCAGCGATGCATACTAGTACATTATGCTTTTGATTTGCAGGGAACAAAAAAGGAAGTAAAATCCATCAGGGTTTACTTCCTCTTTAAAAGCCTTTTTTTACCTAACATTTTAAATGCTTTTTGTAACTCTGTGTGACGCTGCAGACTGAAAAGCACATAAAATGCAGACGCGGTGTGGTCTAATCACTGTGGGGTCCGGCAGAGAGTAGATAGGGACATCTCTTAGCTCTAAATAGGCTCTTTAATCAGCATTAGAACTGCATAAGTGTGCTTAATTTATTAAGACATGTTTGTGTGCTATGTAAATGTGGTTGCCATAAACATATCTGATTCACAGATTGAATGTTCTAAAGAAGACTGTTTAGTGTGACCCACTTAATTAAATGTATTCATTGCAAACCTGGTATTAACGCCTTCACAAGGAGTGGAATGGATTGACACAACAAACGCATAACTCTTACACTCTGTGTTGCTCTGTCAGGATTTTAACCATGTATGTGACTCAAGAGTCAAAATGAGATTTTAGGACAGTTCACAAAAATGAAAACAATATATCTTTTGTATGCCTTATTGATCAGGCAGTGACATAATAATGCACAGCATCCTAAAGAAAAATAAATGGGGATATTAATGTGTATGTTTCTGTATGTGAACGCATATTCTTATACACACTATAAAAGCTCCCAAGGCAACAAAAGCAGATAAAGCATCAAATGGCCTTCTTAATCATTTTCATTTTTAATTTTTTTGCTTAAAGTGGTTGTAATCCCTGTACAACCACTTTTACCTACAGGTAAGCCTATAATAAGGCTTACCTGTAGGTACTGGAAATATATCCTAAACCTGCATGGTTTAGGAGATATTTACCATATACACTTGACCCAACGTCATTGGCACATGAACACTGAAGAAAGGGCACGATCATGCCGTTTCTATAGGGCACATGCCCGTCGGCCTTTGATGACGCCCTGGAGGAGGGGCGAAACGCGTCGTCGTAATTTCTGGCCAATGCTATTACTGTCCTTTGATGACGCCCTGGAGGAGGGGCGAAACGCGTCAACGTAATTTCCGGCCAACGCTATTACTGACGTTGACTGCCTCCGTGGAACGCACGCTTATCCAGCGGCGATCGCGGAAGTGTTTTCTGATAAGCTTGCCTTGCTGTGTATCCTGTAAGTAGCGCCTAGTGCGCATCTTATTTCTTTGCACCACAGTACTTCACCATACAGTTTTCTCGATTTCTTTGAGGCAAACCTTCATGGTCCCTGGAGCTGACATCAGTGGAAAGTTTTGACATCAGCTGTGCTTACATCTTGTGCACCCTGGACCCCATGTCAGCATATTTGTTTGATACAATATTTGCTACATTTGCTCTGCCTTGGTGAGTTCAGCCCTAGAAGGGGACTTTTAATTGCAAAATATATTGTTTTCTTTGCTGGACTATTTTTCACTTATCACTGTTTATTTATATTTGTTATTATTCACATGTATCCGGTGGGCAAATTTATAGCGAAAGTTATATAATATAAAGTTATATAATTTTTTGCTGCCGGTCTTATATATATTCTTTTTTGTTATACACACTAATATGTTTGAGGATTATTTAATATTTTTGACACTATTTGCTAGCGCGGTTTCTTTTTTGTATTTAAACTTCCCTCTCAGTCAACTTAGAAGAACCAGGGCCACACTTCAGTTCCGGTTTGAGCTTCTTTCAGGGAGTATTCAAGTCTGGATAGCATTTTAAAGAGACCATCAAGTTGAGGTATTTTTTTTGTTTTTGGGAACATTTTATTGTTGTTTTTGAATATTAACCACTTCCCGCGTGGCCTATAACAGAATGACGGCCGGGCGGTAGATCCGTTATCCTGACTGGATGTCATATGACATCTTTCAGGATAATGAGTGGGGGCGCGCAGCATGGTGATCGGTGTTGCGGTGTGTCAGTCTGACACACTGCAACTCCGATCTAGGAAAGGCCCCTTTCACACGGGACGTATCCGTAATGATCCGCCCCGTGAACATCCACTTGCTCAACGGGGATGGCTCCGTTGATCCCCGCTGAACCGGCGGGTGACAGGGCGGTCCCTGCACACTATGCAGGGACTTCCCTGTCAGATCTCCGCTCTCCTCTATGGGGGATCGGATGACCATGGACCGTCTGTCCGTGTTCATCCGTTCTGCAGACGGATAGAAAAATAGGATTTTCCTCCGTCTGCAGAATCGGAC
The DNA here is from genome assembly GCA_028564925.1 of Lithobates sylvaticus. Taxonomy (NCBI): domain Eukaryota; kingdom Metazoa; phylum Chordata; class Amphibia; order Anura; family Ranidae; genus Lithobates; species Lithobates sylvaticus. Next base: position 203,381,745 of record CM053026.1, on the reverse strand, counting down.
CATATCAGAGACGGATGATATCGCGTGTCAGCGGATGTTCATCCGCTGACACCCGCTATCCCATAGGGATGCATGTATGTCCGTATTTCCTCCGAAAACGGATGGATGAAATACGGACATACTGTCCGCATGTGTGAAAGGGGCCTAAGGAGCCTCTGAAGGTAGCTCATTACTACATGATCAGCTGTGACCAATCACAGCGTGAACCAGGAAGTACCCGTAAACGGCTTTCCTCGGTTCGCGCTGACAAGGAGAGCCAGTCGGCGGCTCTCCCTGTCAGAGGGGGGTTTGCGCTGATAATTAGCACATTGATTAATCAGCACAGCCCCATCAGATGTGCCATACCAATGCCAATTATTGCCCATCAGCTGCAAGTTAGTACCCCATCAGGAACGCCTGTCAGTGCCCAAAGTGCCAATTAGTGCCCATCAGGAATGCCTGTCAGTACCTCCTCATCAGTGCAGCCCATTAGTGCCCCCTATCAGTGCTGCATATCAGTGCCCATCAATTCTACATATTAGTGCTGCCTCAGTGCCACCTTATCAGTGCCACCTAATCAGTGCCCATCAGTGCCGCCTCATCATTGCCCATCAGTGCAGCCTCATCAGTGCCCGTCAGTGAAGGAGAAAACCAAAATTTTATAACAGAAACAAAGAAAAACTTTTTTCTTTTTCAAAAAAATTCAGTCTTTAGTTTAGCAAAAGATAAAAACCGCAGTGGTGATCAAATACCACCAAAAGAAAGCTCTATTTGTGGGAAGAAAATTATAAAAATAGTTTGGGTACAGTGTAGTATGAATTGCGCAATTGTCATTCAACATGTGACAGCGCTAAAAGCTGAAAAATGTCCTGGGCAGGAAGGTGTATACATGCCCGGTATTGAAGTGGTTAAACAAAATATTTAAAGTGAAAGACAAAAAAAAAAAAGAAAAAGTACTGTCTCTTACTCCTTTAACCACATGCCGACCGGGCCATAGCCAAAAGACGGCTACAGGGCGGTCGGCTTATTCTAGGTGGACGTCCTCCCAGAACCTTGCTCCCGCGCACCCCCTGGGGAGCACACTCGTGAACATCCGTGACCGCCGGGTCTCTAGGACCCGGCGCATCACAGATCACGGTAAACGGCCACGGATAGCGGCTGTTTACCACGTGATCTCTCCGTCAAATGACGGAGCGATCACATGTACACAAACCAGCGTTAACGTCATGACGCCGGTTCCTGCCTCCGCTCTGTGTACCAATCGGTACAGTGAGAGGGGAGAAGCGGAGAGGGGGAGAGATGGGACCAGCGCTGTGGGCTGGATGTGTAGTGCCCACAGCGCTGGTCAGTGACAGAAGTGTGCAATACTCTGCCTGCAATGTGCAATACTTTGCCACCACTGTGCAATACTCTGCCACCACTGTGCAATAAATTTTAATAGAAACAAAGAATTATTTTTTTTTTTTAACAAATTTTCTGTATTTTTTGATTTATAGCGCAAAAAAATAAAAAACCCAGCGGTGATTAAATACCATTAAAAGAAAGCTCTATTTGTATGAAAAAAAAGGACAAAAAATGTATTTGGGTACAGTGTAGCATGACTGAGTAATTGTCATTCAAAGTGTGAGAGCACCGAAAGCTGAAAATTGGTCTGGTTAGGAAGGGGGTTTAAGTGCCCAGTGGGTAAGTGGTTAAAATCAACTCAACATCCATAGTAGCAACACCACATTTATGTATCCAAGCACACATTTACATTAGGAGTATGGCGGGTTTATATATGGCAAATAAATTTTTATATAAATCCTCCTGATTTCCTAGAACCTTTATTATAACCCAACATGGGAAAATCCATCTTGCCCATATCACAAGCATATTCCTACATCTTTATTACAAGACTGAACAATAAAACCTACTGGTCTCATCAATCATGCAGTGTAAAGAGTGAACAGATACAGCAGTTGATAAAAATAGTATTCATCACCAAAACACTGGACTTAAAAGCTTCCATGTGCAAATTGCAGTCGACAAAGGTCCATCATTGTTGTTTGTATTATAGTAACATATTGATATAACATATTACACATACTGGGGGTTTTTTGAAAGACTAAGGGATTGACAAAATAAAATAAATTACCTTCCTCACACCATGCTTCCACTCCCATTGCCAGGTTCCTGGCCTGGATTTCCCCTCTGTATACTGGAATGGTAGGATTCTGTCCCATAAAACAAGCTATAATGTCTGTACCACCTACAACAGAACAAAGTATTATTTATTTTCGAACACATGGGAAGTACATTTGATTTTTCACAATCAAATTTTCAGTGAATATCACAGACCACTGGTAGAAGCAGGGAGGAAGGATTAAAGGATCCCTCTACAAGTGCATTCTCCACTACTAGCCATGTTAAATCATAGAAGATGGGGCTATAGGAAGGCTTAACTAAACTTATTTGGGGCTGCCTGCTTCTAGAATTTTTGATATCTGTTTTTGCAGCAGTTACATGAGTGCAGCATAGACATCATCGTCATGAATACATTAAAGTGTTACTAAACCCAGAACCCTGCATTCACTATACATGGTCTCTCACAGTACACAGAACATGGAAATGCAATTATTTTTGTAAATATAAACTGCTAAATACCTTTTCTCATCAGCAGTTAGAGCAGTCTTGTGACTTCTATCAGTGTCTGGTTAAAGCTTGTAGGAGTTTTCATTCTCCTGTGATTGGCCTATGAGAAAGCAGGAGCCCTGACCCTCTATCTGGACAGTGCTGATTGGCCCTGTGCTGATCACATGCACTCGCCCAAAAAAATAAAAAATAAAAATAAAAACTCACTAGCAATACACACCAAACGGAGCATGTGCTATCCTATGTTCTATCTGGAGATGGTTTGTGGACAGTGGAAGGGGAGGAACAGAGAAGACAGGATCAAACATCCTTTTTACACAATGCAGAGTATTACCCCCTTAGGTTCTGCAGTGAATATAACAAGCATGCTTTACTGCATATACACACCGATTTTACTGTTGTGGGTAAATTAACACTTTAAATCAAACAGGAATAGTGGAACACATATCGCCTTTGTTGTTTTTACTACTTGGATGTATTGGATGGCAGACACCTAAGGCTACATGTAAACAAAGCAGCGTGTACACAGCCCTGGGTTAGCAGGAACAGAAAAGACAGATGTAAGCGGCTGTATTGATTGGCATCCCTGGATATATTAACTGCTAATGAGTTTTAAAAGTACAATTACCTTTTGAACACATACAAGCTAATAAAGCAAAGAGCAGTGATTATGCTCGCACTGTTGTAAGCCTTAAAGTGTTACTAAACCCAGGGTCCTGCATTCACTATATCTGGTCTCCCACAGTACATAGAAATGCAATAGTGTTAGTAACTATAAACTGATAAATACCTTTTCTCATCAGCAGTTAGAGCAGTCTTGTGACTTCTATCAAAAGCTTGTAGGAGGAGCTTTCATTCTACTCTGACTGTCCTATCAGGGCTGCAGGACCCCTGACCCTCTGGCTGGTCAGTGCTGATTGGCCATGTGCTGATCACATGCACCCTCCCAAGAAAAAAAAAGTCTCAAACACAATGCAGAGAAGTAACCCCTTAGCTTCTATAGTGAGTATAACAAGCATGCTTTACTACATATACAGCCTGATTTTACTGTTGTGGATTTAGTAACACTTTAATAATAATAATTAAAAAAAAATTGTTGTGCGCAAGATAGATTCTGACTAATTACAATAGGCTACTGAGCAATGACAAAATGTACACAAAGAAAGTGCTTAAAAATAGTGCTAGGTCAAATTATCAAACCTAAATAATTGCTAATTCTTAAAACATTCAGGAATCAAAAGCATGACAATCCTAACTGGTTTCATATCACTCAAGTTAGAGACACCCTTTAGATAACATACAAACACATCTGACTCAAACAAAATCTAAACACTTACCAGAGATGGATCCAAGAAGAACATTTCTTTTTATTTGCTTATAAACATAATCATAACTTTGTGGCTTTAATGGTGATCCAGTTGATAGTATCGTGTGAAGTGTTTTGAGGCTGTTGGTTTCACCTGTTAAAAAAAAAAGAAAAAGAGAAGTAGATGATTACTACATTAAAATAAATTTTTGTGTGCAAAAACTGTTTTCTATGTATGTATGTATGTATGTATGTATGTATGTATGTATGTAGTCGTATACAACTCTTTGCAATTCTGTGGGCCAGGCCTGATACCATTGAAGGCTTTTTTTTTTTTTCCCCATAGAATTTTCCTTTCTGCATACATTATTAAATCTTATGGGAGGTAGGTCGTCAGATCTTTCCTTAACTCAGGCTTAGGATAGCATAGCCAATTTGTATACACATACTAGGGATAACTTAGGCCTGAGAAAATTAAACTAGTAGCATGTTTTGGAGTGTGGGAGGAAATGGGAGTACCTGGAGGAAACCCATGAGAACATGCAAACTCCATGCAGAAAAAAAAAACACTTGACCAGGGTTTTAATCATTTCCTACTCTATTTAACATTAAAAAAAATTGCTTTAGATGCACTTCAAATATAAACTAAAAAAGGTTAGGGTTAATTTAAGTTTCGCTTTGAACTTCATATTTTTTTAAATTGGTGTTTGACATCTATACAATTATTTATACATTATTTATACTATTTATACAGTTTAAAATTGAACACAGGATATACTTATTACACTTGTTTTATATCTTTGTGGGTTTTCTAATGAGAAAACAACAAAAGTGGTTTGTTTTTAGACTTTTTCTTACTAATTGACACTCCATAATGTCCCCTGTGAACAGGAATAAGTCACCCCTCATTCCGGCATTTATTCAGGTTTGCATTTATAGCGCTACTCCTGTAGGGGCCACTGGTATTAACTGGTTCTCCCAAAGCAATACAGATGTGACTGGCCACCCAAGCAACAGTTCAATCACTCCAGCTCCAATAAAAAAGTCTAGGGGTTGTCATTTTGTTATTTATTGCTGATAAAACTTGTAACAGGAGAGGGATTATGGCATGGGATACTCCAAAACAGTTAGCAATTGGCTGTGAGGCCAATCTTCTCCTTGTGTAACTGAATATTAGACAGTCTAAGGCATTGGTGCTTAACCTGTGGCCCTTCAGCTGTTGTGGAACTACACGTCCCATGAGGCACTGCAAGACATTGACAATTACAAGCATGACTCCCAAAGGCAGAGTCATGATGGGACTTGTAGTTCCATAAAAGCTGGAGGGCCACAGGTTGAGCACCCATGGTCTAAGGCCTCACAGCTAGAGACCATAAAGGCAAGCGTCTTTGGCATCTGGTTACCCTGCACAGCTATTGGTACTCAGCACAGTCTCAAGAACACTGCACAATACAGGAGGGCATTAACCTCACAGTCCAGGACAGTACTGAGGATGTGGAATGGCCAGTATCTGAGACCCTATGAGAGCAGTCTCGGTCCAAGCAACCTCTGGCAGTTATATCCCAAAAGCACACAGTCACCAGGAATCAATTCAGAGTCATTACTCACAAATCCCCAGGACAGCTGCCACCTTCCAGCATCCTCCAGGCACAATCCAGTAAGTGAGACAGTCCTTCTGTAGGACTTTGGTGAAGTCCTGTGGTCAGTTCTAGATCACTTCTGGGTCCCAGCTCAGCCACTGCTGAGACCCCACAGAACAAGTCCACAGGCTGCTTCGGGAGCAATAGCCCTCTAAGGCTTGCAACTCTCCTTTCTGGAGAAAGACCATCTTTCCAGGGCTCCACACTATTTATGAGCTTCCCAGCCACTAACTGTGGACACAGCCCCTGGGATTGGGTAGGCCCTGATAAATATGCAGACTGGTTATTTGAATCTTTAATCCCTAAGCTCTGGAAGTTTCTCCCAGAGGCAAGGGGAAGCAATCAAACTCTGAACAGATCAGACCAAACCATCACTACTCCCTTGATTGCAGAAGAAGACAAAAAATAAATGTACCTAGCATTTTGTCTGTGATAAGAGGGTGCTACACATTTTACTTTAGATTAAGCTCCTGAAATCTGTAAAACTCAGTATATATTTAGTCTTGAACATACATATAAAATACATTCAAACATTATATTGTTTCTTTAAAATTTGTAAGCACAGTAATAAAATGCAACTTACGAGGTTTAAAATTCTTCTCTTCTAGAACAGTCAACCACTTGGCTCCAGTTCCCAAAATGGTTATCCTTCAAAAGAAGATCACTATTCAGCAAGATAAGGACAGCAGGTATATTTAGCCTACTAAGTGAATTGAGCAATTACTTTTATTCTGCACATACACCAGCGGCTTATTTTGAAACGCCTGTTTATGATATTACATAATTTCTCTTAGCAGCATTTCCTGTATTAAGAGTGTTGACAAAACTATACCCATAGCAATATATGTGGCAGCTAATGTATACAGAACAAAGCAGAACAGGGAAAGATATCCTGACCCTTAATCAGTCACTGGAGGGGTGCTCATTCCCTTCTGACAGTGTGGATAATCTACCTACCTGAGTAAGCACCACCACAGCAGAACACAAAGGACAGTATGACAATGCAAAGTATTGTGGGCCTATGGACTCCTGTGCAGCAGCACACCTGCTGTGGTGTCAAGCATTAGTGCCATTATTAGAGAAAAACCTATAGGAGATCCACCTCTGCACTGGCTGCGAACTTGTTACATGCTAAACTTGTATTTTTGGGTTTTGGATGGAGTGGGGAAAGGTCAGACCCACTGCAGGTTTTTTACAGTCTGTGTCCTCGCTGGGGAGATTTACTCTTTTTGTCCTAGCGACCACTGTCACCAACACAAAAAGTGAGGGTAAAAACAAACATTTAGAGCGATCACTTAAATAAAAGGTGAAATGGGACAGGAATTTAATGAAAATTTCCCCAGCTCACAGACAGCTCAATATAACCTGACAGAGCTGTTAACCCCTTTTTTCTACTGTATCCAAAAATAAAAAATAACGTTTTGGCTGAACATGCATTCTTGTGACAGAACCCACTGTCACTGTGTGTTTTGGAGTGGGCTGGCCTCCTACCCACAGACTATATCCCAGCAGAGAACGAGAGACTTGGAGACAAAATGGTGTTAGAATAATGCAATTATGTCTCTATATACATCGCTTTCTTCTCCCCATCCTCCCCCTCTTGTTATTGTATTTATTTCTGTTAGGTCATGGCACATAGACAAAAGGTATGGAGACACATCCCAGCGGGGGGTGGTGGGGATGTGTAAGGAGGGGCTGCCTGCTTATCATAATCCCTTTGTGTGTTGCAACTGTAGTTTGTTTGAATGTACAAGTGTTGAGTTCTAATTGGTTCTTCCTTGTCCCCTACCCACTCTATGACAAGACTAAGGGGAGTGTTCCTAACTGTGTTTAAAAGTGTATGTTTTTGTACTTAATAAACAGTTTATGCTCTGCATGTTTAACCCTCAAAACCTGTGTGGTTTTCCTCGTGATTGGGGGTTTAAGGGCTGATTATGGTCTGCCAGCTGCAGGTGAGTTTGGAGAACAGGAGACACAGGTCTGGCGGAGGTGCCCAGCCCGGGTATCCGAGATTCATCACAATTTTAAAGGTCATTCACACAGTAAGTAGTAAAAGGATAGTATAGGATAAGGATAATGGTCCAAGAGCTTGCATCTTCTAAACAGCAGTAGCTCCTTCCCCTTTAAAGCATTCTATAACTCACAGTAAAAAGAAGGCTTTCACAGTGAACCTTCAGGAATCCTGTTGTTTATGGGATATGAACATGAGTTTATTTTCTGCTCAGCCTGCAAACTTATTGCTCTACTTTCAGCCTATAATCATACATGCACAATTTCATACCAAGGTTACAATTGAGAAATTAAAGTCTTAGCAATAACAACAATTTGAATGTGTCCTTTGAGAGTAAAACATTGATTAGAAAAAGTAAGATTTGGGCAGCTTTTTAAACCCAATAGTATCACTACGATTCCATTAACCTTTCCATGGAAAGAGCCATCTCAGTGGGATGTAACCTTTCATCAGGGTACTCAGCTAAATGTCACTGGGGAAATACTGCAGAGATGTCAAAAGTAGAATAAAATAAGCACAGTGACTCATTTACTACCACTGTACAATGCACTGGATAAAGCAGAACACAGAAGGCTCCCTGAGCTCTCAGCAGAGTTCTGTCCTTCCATGAAGAGCTCATAAAACAAACTTCGAATCTTATTTGGGTACAATGATGCAGACAAAGGATTGATACAGAAAGTATTAAGCACAGCAATGTATCCTTCACTACTGTAGTTGCTAACAAGTTTATGACAACCCACATAGGCAATTACGACAGATTTTAATTGTTTCAATTAGGGCCATTCACATTGTGTGTAGTGACTGACTTATTTACTGCACCTAAACAATGCCAGTCACCACAACGGCATATAGAAAACAACTGCATTTAACGCAAACTGGATGCAACAAACCTGTTGTGAATTCAGCCTTAAAGTGACACTAAAGGTTCTTTTTTTTTTTTTTTTAAATAACATATCATACTTACCTCCACTGTACAGCTCGTTTTGCACAGAGTGGCCAGATCCGCATCTCCTGGGGTCTCTCGGCGGCTCTCTCGGCTCCTCCCCGCTTCAGATAACCCCCTGGGACAACCCCCCCCCCCGGGGGGTTACCTTACGGGCATGTGCCCGAGTCCTGCATTCGACGTCCATAGATGCCGAATGCAAGACTCGGCCCTACCCCCAGCGGCCACGTCATTGGATTTGATTGACAGCAGCGGGAGCCAATGGCCGAGAACCCCCTAGCAGAGAGACAGCGCATCCCCGTTGGACAAGTTCGAGGGGTCAGGTAAGTAAAAGTACTGTAGAACATTTAATTTTAAGAAAAATTAAAACATCTTTTAGAAGCACTTTAATATACAATATACAATATTGAACAACAAAATTCCCTTAAATTTAGGGAACAGTGTCACATTTTTTGGCCTACAGACTTTTGCATAGCAACACATTTACTGTCGTGTCCCACATAAGTGTAATTATCAGATTTTTTTACATCCAGCTCCTGTGTCAGGTTGCACATGCATAGGACAATCTGAGGAAATTCATGAGGAAGATCTATATTATCCAGCGGCCAATATCCACCTGATGGCTTTTATTTCTAATAACAAAGGCATGCCTCTTAAAACTATTTTACGTTTTTAAGCAGTTCCTGACATGAACTTTGTTTGGAAGAACCTATACATACCTCATGAAGAAAATATAGCTTTGATCTGATCTTATTTTTTGTTATTTGGGCAAATATGGAAGCTCGTATCATCTTGAAAGCAGATGACATGAATAGACAGGCATTCCATACAGCACACAGCATGCGAAAATGAATGTGATTGTATACAGTACAGTCTGTTACCTCTGTGGCGATGTACTATACTTCTCTGCAATAATACACCATCAGGGCAGAAGGAAAGCCATTAGACATGCTGAGATGTCCAAACAAGTAAACCAGATACAGTACAATTAGCTGAACGAGAAGTATCTATGTACAGTAACAGAGCAGCCACTTTGTTGTCTGTCTACAATGAATGAAGAGTACACTATGGAATTCAGCTCATACTTGGCCTTTGCACTGCATAACCAAATAAAGCCCAGTATAATGTTAGATGTCTGTAACATAGTACGAATACTAAATGATAACAGATTTAAATTAAAAAGCAGCTTAGTTGTGAAGATTGATCAGAGTTAATGTCTCTAGTGCTGTGTAAAGTATAATTAGATTGTAAGCACAAGAGATGAGCTGAAGAGAGATGCAGATAGGTGAAGTCTGTGACAGGTTTACCATTATTCATCCACACTGCCAGACTGTAGCTAGTTGAAAGCAAACTGGTCAGGTTTACAACCTTTTTAAAGCCACAGTGTTGCACCACAAGTTGCCTGCAAGTACTTTTGTTCTCCAAAATCCTTTTCTGCATGCTCCTGATCTGGGGTACACGCAGAATAGAGCCTGACTTGGCGTACCATCCCTTTTCAATAGGTAATGGCATTTTGAGGATAGTTTTGAGTTATGAGATATGGCAGTTAAATACTATATGTGATCCTGATACTTTAAAAAAAAAAATTTTTCACATAGTACTATAGTGTTTTGCACTATACTGCCCATCACCCCCACACGTGATACACGTTTATAAAACTATTCAAGACTTGAACTGCAGAGTTCCATTTTTATGAGTTGCATTCCCACATCTGGTTAAGAGTAAGTTTACTGCTCCATGTAACAGGTCACCCTTCCAGACTCCTCTCTCTATCTCACTCTTTGACATAGGAGGCTCCACAATTTCTGTCATGAGGCAACATGTGTCAGACTTGTGCAGGGATGCCTTACATGGAGAAAAATTATTTCTGAATGAAGGAACTTGAAGCGTGGCTCGTCTACATGCAGGAATCCAGGTGTAGGAGTTGGGCATGCCCTAATGTTTCCCAGCACACAGCTATGGGGAATCTCATAGAACCTAGAGCATTGTGCATTTCTATTGCAGCTTTACATTAACGTGTCATGCACTGAAAAACCTGGCAAATTGTTTTAGTGAGGTCTTACCCCAGTCTGTCCACGAGATCCCAAAGTATGTTGGGATTAGGAACAAGAGGAGACCCATCATACAGCACCACTGAAGCTCCAGTAGCTATAGCTGTAACCAGCCAGTTCCACATCATCCATCCAGCCTGTAGAAAAACACATCCATATTACCAGTTCCCAAGCTAATTGTACCACAAAATATGAAACCAATTTAGAAGATCTGAACTTGACTTCTGCAAAACAGAAAATATAACAAGTATTAAATGTGCATCTAGACTTTTTTATATGGCTACACTTTCAAAGGTGTCACGCTGCTATAGCTTAGATGACATGGCCTTGTATCACTTATAGGTTTACAAGAAAAGCACTAGGAATAGTCCCGCCTGCAAAACATACCTAAAAATAAGACAAGTCAAACAAAATACTGGGTTGTAATCCTCTAACGCCAAAAGAGCCCAGCTCCACTGCTGTTAATCATTGCCCAACTCCAACCACAACTTTTGTTTGATAGTCTCTCACCCTTTCCCACTATCAGGTTTTTATTACCATGCATGTGCCTTTTATGAAGCATTCCTCTTACTTCCTGTAAGAACAGGAAGTGACATAGGTCTCTCCATGTAGGACACAGACTAAACACATTTTTAGTAGACTGAAAAAGATTCAGCTCTTCTGACAATGTGCCTTCCTGTACCGAGTTGGAGTTGAGTAAAAGCAACAAGCAAACAAAAGAAAAAAAAATAAAAAACTTACTGTGGTGTAGTACATGATGAAATCACTGCTAGTAGTATTTCCATGAAGAATATGCTCTGACAAATGTTTAATCAGGGTACCCTAAAATATAAACCAAAAAAAAAAAAAAAAAAGACACATTAGAATGTACTGTACAATTGTGTCCTAAACTTGCAAAAATAACTTGGGTACAAAATATTAACCAAAAACAACTTGAAAGAGCACAAACAATTTCTCCAAGGTGTTTGCCAGTAGACATATGGAATAATTGTTGTTTATAGACTTCTATGGCCTGTGCACAAGTTGACTGTCTCTGTAACTTACTATCAAAGTTGGATCTGCAAATCAGGAAGACTTCTCTACTGTTATGGTGACCCTCTAGACCCTAAATGCTTCCCAACCTTGCTATAGGGCTTTTGTCATAGAGGGAGTACATCGAGAGCCGCAGTGTCTTCCTCCTTCTTTCTGTGCTTCTCTAATCCCTTTCTGGTTACCCATGTTCTTCCAGAGATCTTATCAGGGCCCACGTCTCCTTCCTTTGGATGAAAATTCTCATCTCTACATTGACACAAGTGACTGATGGCATGTCCTGTGCACCAGCCTTTCCTGTATGCTTATTTGTCACCTCTCAGGTTTTCTTCTATGACTGTTAATGATGGAGACTCGTACATGATTTCCTGTCAAATGCCTTTATAACAAAAAGGTATGCATCTCTGCAGCAATGCTTATTTCTATTTGCTAAAACTAATTAAAAAAATCTATTGAAATTGAAAAGTAAAATTTCTGGGTCAACTATGCAGGCCTACAATTCAATGTTCCATATGCATATATAACATGGTATGGAAACGGTTTTCAAAGGCCAGACAATTACAGGGAATAAAGAAAATGAATGCCTCAAAAATTAATTCAATATCCTCTGCATTACTACACAGTCACAGCAGACCACAGACCGGTTAAGAGGCCCAGATCCCTAGGGCACACAATATACCGTATTTATCGGCGTATAACACGCACTTTTTTCCCCTTAAAATCAGGGGAAAATCGTGGGTGCGTGTTATACGCCGATCTCCCGCTGATTTTTTTTTGAGGGGAGCGAGCGGAGCCGATATACCGAAAGCCGAGTGTATTTTCGGCTAGTCTCGGCTCCTCTCGCAGTCCCGCCCACCTCCACTGATTGCGAGAGGAGCCGAGCGCCAACATAAAGAAATCCGAGTTCGGCTATTTTCGGCTCCTCTCGCAGTCCCGTCCCTGACTGCGAGCAGAGCCGAGACTAGCCGAACTCGGATTTCTGTATGTTGTCGGCGCTCGGCTCCTCTCGCAATCAGTGGAGGTGGGCGGGACTGCGAGAGGAGCCGGCCCGAGACTAGCCGAAAATACACACGGCTTTCAGTATGTTGTCACGCGGCGCTCGTCCTCTCCACTCGGCGCCAATTTTAAATCAAGGCTGCACTGGGCAAGGCTGCAAAGGCACTGGGCAAGGCTGCACTGGGCAAGGCTGCAAAGGCACTGGGCAAGGCTGCACTGGGCAAGGCTGCAAAGGCACTGGGCAAGGCTGCACTGGGCAAGGCTGCAAAGGCACTGGGCAAGGCTGCAAATTGACACTGGACAAGGCTGCAATGATGGGCATTTAAATGTAATTTTTTTTTCCTTAAACTTCCCTCCTAAAAGTTTTTTTCCTTAATATTCCCTCCTAAACTTGGGGTGCGTGTTAAACGCCGATACATACGGTAGTTTGCAGCATATAGATATATAAACAAAAAAAAAATAATAGGTGAATATTACAAAAATTCTTCTTTACTTTAGAAACCAACAAAACAGCTGTAATAAAAGTATTTAACAATATACTTTGTTAGCTAAAGGTCTCTTATAATAATTCTGGTATGGGCCATAGCTATATACTGTAATGCCAGTGCTAGACTGTATAAACTATTCTTTTTAAAAGATCAATACATGCAATATATTTGTTTCATTTTCAGTGGTAAGGGGGGGTCAAGAATAGCTGGCTTTTTTATCTTCCTATATGGAATCATTCTTTTAGACTGCTTCTGTAGTGAACAGGTTAAAAAGACGCTGCTCATGTCTCACGGAAGTGCTGAGGACACAGCAGCTCTGTAGGTGAGATTTCACATTGCAGTCAGCAGGCAGACTCGTGCACCGTTCACACATCGTCTGCTCTGCTGACGTATTGTCAGAGGAGCAAATGGTTTGAGATAACTGTTTGTTTCTGCATTTTAAGATCTCCAGAGCAATGACAACAATATGCTTTACTGGATGTGACAGATACAATAACATCAAGTAGCAGAATTTATAGTATATACACTTAAGATATCCATTTGTCACAGGAGAATAAGCCTCTGCACTCTGCCATTAGAATAAAAGGACATGGGATAAGACTATAAAAAGCTCTACGCTCTATAAAGGTCTGTATTGTAGTAACAAACACAGAACTTTGAATCTATAGAATAACAGGATTGTCTATAGAATAAGAAATTAAAAGGATCCGAGATGTCGAATGGATGGAAACGGCCACTCTGAATGACTCTCTGGACAGGCATAGAAGGGTTTGGTTATGGGAGTTGTGGCAAACCTTTGAATATTCACCTTGACTATTACCAGTCGTTATTATACGTACCCTGCCCCCTTCCGCTTTGAGGAACTCAGTCATGGAGTGCATCGGATAGCCTCTTTTTCACATTTTCCTTTTCTTCTTTTCCAAATTTATCCACCTTAAGGGCCTATATGGTATTGTCAGGTATTGATTTTTTTGCACGTATGCCTGCTATATGTCTTTACTACTTATTTCTCCTGTGTTATACCACAATTGCCATGTGATGTTTTGATTGTTAGGGCTCTTGCTGTATTCTTTGAGAGCCGAGTTGGATCAACCACATTGGAACCCACTCTGTTTATCCTTGCTGGGGGAAGCTTTGTAAAACCATCTGGACTTGATTGTGAGATATTGTGGATTTTTAGCCTGTCCTGCATACCTTTTTATTCTATAAAATAAAAAATAAAAAAAAGGCCCCTTTCCCTCCAGTCTCTGTTATGGAGCGGCGGATGTCAGCGAACACGTCTGTTGACAACCTCCGCCATCCGATCCTGTCCGCCAAAAAATAGGATTTTTATAACAGCGTACCTGTAAAATCCTTTTCTTAGAGTACATCACGGGACACAGTGCCATAGTTTTAACTATATGGGTATATAGGCACCTTCAGGTGATGTACACTGACACACCCAAGACAGGAAGTTCACTCCCTATATAACCCCTCCCCTTACCAGGAGTACCTCAGTTTTGTAGCAAAGCAATATACACAAATCCCAAAAGAGGAGAGGGACCTCTGTGTCCTGTGATGTACTCCAAGAAAAGGATTTTACAGGTAAGCTGTTATAAAAATCCTATTTTCTTTATCGTACATCACGGGACACAGAGCCATAGTATTAACTATATGGGACGTCCCATAGCAATGCTATTTGATAGGAGGGAGACACAACCCGCAGGGCGTCCACAGACTTGAGGACCTATACTGCTGCCTGCAGCACACTGCGCCCAAAGGCGATATCCTCATGCCTTTTTACATCCACCAGATAAAACATGGTAAATGTATGTACTGAAGACAAAGTTGTGGCCTTACAGATCTGAGCCATGGAGGCCTGGTGATGCACTACCCAAGAAGCACTAACCGCTCTGGTAGAATGCGCCTTGACTTGAAACTGACAAAACTAAGTTCAAGTCCCAGGGGTTCAAAGGTGATCTAACTGGCGGATTAAGCCGCATCACCCCTTGCATAAAAACCCGGACCAAAGAATGCAAAGCAAACGGTTTTAAAATAAGACCGTTAAAGCCGAGAATTGTAAGGGGGAGGATCTCTAGGGACCATAATGTAAGGGGGGGCTCTCTGGGAACCCTGATGTAACTGGGGGCGGGGGGGCTCTCTGGGGACCCTGATGCAAGGGGGAGGTAGAGGTAGAGATAACTGACCCTGATAGCCCACGTTTCTTCCGAATGTGCTTTTCAATAGCCAAGCCGTTAAATTTACAGTTTGTAAGGAAGGATGGAATATCGGCCCCTGTGAGAGTAGGTCTGGAGGCAATGGAAGGGACCATGGATCCCCCACCACCATCTTTACGATTTCTGCATATCAGGACCTTCTGGGCCATGCTGGGGCTACAAGAATTACCAGCTTTCTTTCCAGCTTGATCCTGCAAAGAAGTCGTGGCAGCAACTGAATAGGGGGAAATGCATAAATCAGTGAGAAGTGATCCCACCAAACGCATCTGTTCCAAATGCGAGTGGATCCCTTGTCCTGGACACAAAGTTGACCAACGTCATGTTGAACCTGGACGCCAGAAGATCTACGTCCGGAGTCCCCCACCTTTGGCAAACAACCAAAAAAATGTCGGGGTGAAGAGACTCAGTCCGCCTGCCAATTCTCTACTCCCAGAATGGAAACTGCTGATAGGCATGGAACATTCCTTTCTGCCCAAGTTAGAATATGGTTCACCTCCCGCTGCGCTGCGAGGCTCTTGGTGCCCCCTTGGTGATTGATATAATCCACAGCCATGGCATTGTTGGATCGTCCAGGCCTTCAGAGCCAGGCGCGCTGCCCAAATCGCTAGAATGTTGATGGGAAAGGTTATTTTGGTTCTTGACCACTGTCCCTGGACAGTTGTCTTTTCTAGCACTGCTCCCCAACCTGAAAGGCTGGCATCTGTCGTTACCACTTTCCAGATAACTGGTCTGAAGGATCTTCCGTTCAGCAGATTCAGGGTTACCAACCACCAACTGAGGCTCTGGGACACCCTTGGGGACAGCCGCAATGGCAAATCTAGAGCTTGAACCGTTTTGTTCCAAGCAGACAGGATGTTTTGTAACAGTCTCGAATGGAACTAGGCATAGGGAACCGATTAGAATGACGCCACAATCTTTCCTAACAACCTCATACAAAGGCGAATGGAGGGATCTCTTTGACCTGACTATCTGCACCAGATCTCTTATGGTGCTGATCTTTGCCTGCGGCAAAAACACCTTTTTCTGGGCTGTGTCTATAATCAGACCTAAGGACTCCAGCCTTTTTAGTGGTTTCAAGGAAGACTTCTCTAGGTTGAGAATCCAACCTAGATTTCCAAGTATTAGGTTGTAATGCGCACGCTTTGCTCCAAGCGGGCCACTGACCGTTCTATTAGCAGAAAATCCAGGTACGCCAAGACTGTTATGCCCTGCACCCTTAGCCTGGCTAGAGGTGGAGCCAGAACCTTTGTGAATACCCGGGGTGCTGTAGCCAGCCCCAAGGGCAAGGCTACAAACTGAAAATGATGCTGTTCTACCTCGAACCGCAGAAACCTTTGGTGAGCAGGAAATATAGGAACATGCAGATATGCATCTCTGATGTCGATGGACGCCAGAAGTTCCCCCTACTTGTAGGATATAAACTACCGACCTTATTGACGCCATGTGAAAAGAGCAGACCTTCAGGAACTGATTCATATTTTTGAGATCTAGAATGGGTCTGACATCTCCATTCGGTTTTGGTACCGTGAAGAGGTTTGAATAGAGCCCCAAACCTTGCTCTTCTATGGGGATTTGCATGATCACCCCTTGAGCCAGTAGTCGGTCCAATGCCCGAAACAGATTGCCTCTTCCCTGGATCTTTGGGAACGTTTGACCTCAGAAAACCAGGCGGTGGCAACTCTCAAAACTCCAGTTTGTAACCTAGAGCTATTGTGGAGACGACCCATCTATCCTGGACTTCCTCCTGCCAGACTTCTGAGAAGTGCAGAAGTCTCCCCCCCCCCCCCCCCACCGGGCGCCCCTTCATAATGAGGCTTTAGAATTTTGCTTTGCAGGTTTCTGTCCCCGGGACTTCTTTTGGGCTTGGACCTGACCCTGAGGCTTTCCTCTAGATTCTGACGGCGGAGGCTGTCGCCACTGCCTAGAGGCAGATGCCCCTGGCCCTGGAGAAAGAGTCCGCTTAAATGAAGGGGCATTTATTCCTTCGTTTGACTGGCAAAGGGAGTACTTTTTCCACTTGAAATCTTTGGATGTATTTGTCCAAATCATCCCCAAATAGCCGATCCCCATGAAAAGGAAAACCAGTCAGGAGCCTTTTGCATGGTGCTTCAGCTGACCAATTTTTTAACCACAGGATCCTTTGCATGTGCACCAGGTGAGACGCCTGGTGGATAGAATCATTGATGGTGTCAATGGCAAAACATAATGCTCTTGGCAGGTCGGCCAAGTCCCGGGCCTGTTGTACAGGAACCTCCTTAAGGGCCTGTTTAAAGTAGTCCTTCAGGGACTGACAGTCGTTGCCCATTGCACCTGCCAAAGAAAAGGAGGATTTTAACAGGAATTCCAATCTTGTATCTGTTGGATCCTTAAGCAGTTGAGCATTGTCTACTGGACAAGTTAGACTTTTATTCACACTGGATATAGCAGTGTCAACTGCAGGCACATTCCATCTTTTGGTAAATTTCTCCTCCATGGGATAAAGTACTGAAAACATTTTAGGAGGGAGAAAATGCTTACCTGGATGATCCCATTCAGCATAAATAAGCTGTTCCAGAATGCATGGACGGGAAACGCATGCAAAGTCTGCAGAGGTTTTAAAGGAACCCAAAGGAGAAACAGAACTTTCGGCTGACTCAGTTAGGGGCAGTTTGAAAGTGGAACGAACCATCCTGTAAGAATGTACCAGCAATTTCTGAGAATGCGAGGCTGAAAAGGGTTCTTCCCTGTTGATTCCTCAGAAGAGGGGTCATTGGATTGCCTTTCCTCCTGATCCCCTGAGGGTAATACCTCATCCTCCACCCACTGTTCCCTTGATAAAGGGTCTGAGATGGGGAGGGGGGGAACTACCATGCTTCCTCTACCGTTGGATGGAGGATGCGATTAAAGCCACTAGTCTCTCCTCTAGCCCCAGTAGGGCAGAGGAAAAGGCATCTTCAGTCACGTAAACAGAGGCTGAGATGCCAGCAGCAGCTGCAACTCCCACCAGCCCCACTGGCTCACCCTGGCTAGCCACTTCTGGTATTTCAGGAGAAGATGACAATGTGGAGGCATGACTAGAATCCTCAGTGCCTGGGGGTCGATGCTTTAGGTACCTTTTTTGAGGCGTTTGCACCGGCCTTTTTGGGAGGCATAGTCCTAAGCACAAAAGCAGAGGTACTAAATAAAAACATACCACTCGCTAAACTATAGTCTAGCAAATGAAAATGCTGCTAATAAAGTTCAGCCTGATGCTGAGTGAAATGTGTTCCCTTTGGGAATGCCTGTATCATCTCCCTTTCGTGCTCCAACAGCTTCAAACTGACAGAGGTCTGTTTTCTGAGCTCTGTGAGCTCTGTGCCTGCGCCGTGTAATCCACATGGACGCCGCGTCCCATACACAGGGCCGCGCTAAGCCACGCCCCCTCGTCATCTAACACTCCCCACCGTTATCTTTTAAATCTCCCAGTTCCCGCACGCGGCGCTGTTCAGATCTGCCTTGAGAGGGAGGGGGGAGGACTCAGAAGGGGGATACTCGGGAGGAAAAAAAATATGGAAAGCTGCCGCACCCTCCGGAGGGGGGGGGGGGGTGGGGGAGCACAAACAAGCTGTTGTAGCCTCCTACCTCTTCTTCCCTTTCCAGGGGGGAGAAGCTGCAGTAAAGTTTAGACACTTGCTAACTTTCCCTTCAATCCAAGACTCCCCCCCTGAATTGCTCCTGATGGCTGAGACCCAATATACTGTCTGCTGCTGGCACAGTTAGCTGAGAAGCAACGTAATAAGGTATGTGCATTTACACCCTCTAGTGGAGATTTTAAGCATTACAACATTCCACTCACAGAAGAAAATCCTAGGTGGACTTTTTACAGTTCCTAGGCTTCTTCACTTACCTTATCCCCGCTGCAGGATTCTACTGTTATCAGATAGATCCAACCTTCACCCATCACGGCGGTTATGTTTAACAAACCTTCAGGGACTGGGTCAATTTTTAGCGGGGTTCCACACCCTTGGACCCATATAGCACCCCGCCAGGAAAACTTTATGGTAATGTAAGCATGACCAAAGCACTGGGTCCCAGGGTCCAGCCCTCCAAAGAAAGGCGTTACAGGCAAAACCTTGTTCTTCAAATACGAGGCCCGGGTACCATCCACTTTGGCCTCAGTGGCACTTTGGATGGATCTGGTCTGTAGAGGCTGTTTAAATCCAGTAAGAATCCCTCCAGCGGAGCTCTTCAAAGCACATCTTCACTTGTGACCTAACATCTTAGACACAAAAAACTGAGGTACTCCTGGTAAGGGGAGGGGTTATATAGGGAGTGAAATTCCTGTGTTGGGTGTGCCAGTGTCCATCCCCTGAAGGTG
Organism: Lithobates sylvaticus; assembly: GCA_028564925.1. Lineage (NCBI taxonomy): Eukaryota > Metazoa > Chordata > Amphibia > Anura > Ranidae > Lithobates > Lithobates sylvaticus. Next base: position 203,362,119 of record CM053026.1, on the reverse strand, counting down.
CCCATATATCCATATAGTTAATATTATGGCTCTGTGTCCCGTGATGTACGATAAAGAAACAGACAGATGATGGTCCCATTTCCCATCCGGCGGATCAGATGGAAATGGACAGTCGGCCTGTTTCCACCCGACTGCCCCATAGAGGAGAGCGGGACCGTGTCCGTGAGATCCCCGCTGAGCAAGTGGATTCTGCTTAGCAGAGGTAAAAGGGGTCTTACTATTTTAAGGCACAACTACAATGGACACAGATGATACAGCCATTACTGGATCAACAAATCTGGAAAAGGAGCCTGCCCATCCAACTGCATTACTGTAGGCACTATGGAGACCTCTGCTCGGAAGTGTTCGGATGACTCTGCTGTGGAAACATGAATCCATTTACATGATCACATATCTAAAGTTTAGCAATCCTGATGGGCTATGACAATGCTATACGAGTCAGCATGACGACCTACATCCAGGTGAAAAACATCCAAGTCTAGATTTACACTTGTGTGTCTGCATTTTCTTTTCACTAGATTTTTATTGGGTTTGTACATTACTAAAATAACATAGTACAAGGGTAGACACGATAAGAGGCCTGCTGTAGATGCAGAACATACATAAAATAAATAGGCATGCACTGTATCCCTGGCAACAGGTATGCAAACTATAAGGAGACTGAGCTGAACAGTAAACACTTAACCTTGGCAAACCATACCCAAATGTATCTTAGTACTGAAAGGAATATGAAACAAGTGAGAGTTATAATTTTAAAGTATTTGTCAAAAGATAGGTGGGAGGAAACGTTTAATCCAAGGGGCCCAGATTTTCTTGAAGATGACCATTCTAACATTCCTCCTGTCATTTTCTCAAAAGTCATGGTTTCTTTAGTCCTGTTCTTTACTGCATGGAAATGCAGGGCTAGAGATCTCCACACCTTGGCAATAACTTATTTCATGGCTGTTAAAATAAATTTTAACTAATGGGAAGAGATGTTGACTGGTGTTTGGTTAAGCAAGGATTTTTGCAGTGTTGTGTTAAGCAGGTGGTCTAGAATGATGGCTATTTGCCTATATACAGTAAGGAAATGTATTATTTGATCACCTGCAGATTTTGTAAGTTTTCCCACTTACAAAGAAATTACAGGTCTATATCATTTAAAATACACCTATGATAAAAATTAGAGACAGAATATCAACCAAAAATCCAGAAAAAAACACATGATACAAATGTTATAAATTAAGTTGCAGTTCAGCGAGTAAAATAAGAATTTGATCCCCAAGAAAAACATGACTTAGTACTTGGTGGAAAAACCCTTGTTGGCAAGCACAGTGGCAAGAGGTTTCTTGTAGTTAGTGACCAGGTTTTCACACATCTCAGGAGGGATTTCAGTCCACTCTTTATAGATCTTCTGTAAATCCTTAAGGTATCTTGGCTGTTGCTTGGCAACTCAAAGTTTAAGCTCCCTCCATAAATGTTCTATAGAATTAAGGTCTGGAGACTGGATAGGCCACTGCATGACCTTAATGTGCTTCTTCTTGATACACTCCTTTGTTGCCTTAGTGGTATGTTTTGGGTCATTGTCATGCTGGAAGCCCCATCTATGACCCATCTTCAGTGTTCTGGCTGAGGGAAGAAGGTTCTCATCCAAGATTTTACAATACATGGCCTCATCCATTGGTCCCTCAATGCAGCAAAGTGGGCCTGTACCTTTAGCAGAGAAACAGCCCTAAAGCATAATAATTCCACCTCTGTGATTGACTGTAGGGATGATGTTCTTATGGTCATAGTGAGCATTTTTCTTCCTCCAAACATGGCAAGTACCCCTCAAGAAGGCACATGTACAGTCATGCCAATGAACATCTAAATGATTCAGAGAAGGATTGGGAGAAAGTGCTGTGGTCAAAGGACACCAAAATTTGAGCTATTTGGCATCAACTCAACTCGTCGTGTTTGGAGGAAGGAAAATGCAGACTATGACTCTAAGAACACAATCCCTACAGTCAAGCGCGGAGGCAGAAACATGATACTTTGGGTCCGTTTCCCTGCTAAAGGTACAGGCCGACTTTGCAGTATTGAGGCGCTAATAGACAGGGCCATGTATTGTAAAATCTTGGATGAGAACCATCTTCCCTTAGCCTGAACACCAAAGATGGGTCTTGGATGGGTCTTTCAGCATGACGATGACCCAAAACATACCGCCAAGTCAAGGAGTAGCTCAAGAAGAAGCACAATAAAAGTCAGTCTCCAGACCCTATTCCTTTAGAAGATTTATGAAGGGAGCTGAAAACTTTGAGTTGCCAAGAGACAGCCAAGAAACCTTAAGGATTTAGAGAAGATCTGTAAAGAAGAGTAGACCAAAATCTCTCGAGATGTGTGCAAACCTGATCACCAACTACAACAAACGTCTTACCTCTGCTTGCCAACAAGGGTTTCTCCACCAAGTACCAAGTCATGTTTTGCTTGGGGATCAAATACTTATTTTACTCACTGAACTGCAACTTAATTTATAGCATTTGTTTTATGTGTTTTTTTTTTTGGTTGATATTCTGTCTCTATCATTTAAAATACACCTATGATGGAAAAAAAAAAAAAAAATCTATATTAATTGCTTTGTAAGTGGGCAACCCTACAAAATCTGCAGGAGATCAATTAATTATTTTCCCCACTGTAGCTTAGTCCACGGGGCATGTGCAACTGGACACTGCCACCAATCTGCAGAAACTTGCCAGAGTCCAGGCATCCACAAAAGCATGTAGGGGAGTACTTTATCAAAATTTAGAAACTCTTGATGGGACTAGTAACATCTTGGGAGAAGACTGTAGTTTGTCTCTAAAATGAGGCCATGTTGGGAACAAAATTATTGGTTTCCCATATTTGGGACTACATTTCATCTCCCAGTGGAGCAGCAAGGTCTTCTTCCTACTTCTGAACATTTGTCGGTGGTGTGAAGGTACTGAAACAATTCTAAATGGGGGCGCTCAAAGTTGTGGACCCTAAGGCCGACTGCTGCAGATGGAACTCGTGGTGGTTCAGGAAGGCAGGTCCCTGGAGCACCAACACGGATCCCACAGGGAGCTAGAGCATAGATTCCCCAGGGCGCAGAGTCTAAGAGCCAGCAGGTGTTCACCAGAGCCTCTAGTGGTGAGGATGGACTGGGCTGCAACTGGCTCCAGGTCGGGGCCCCCAGGGTCTCCCAGCTCACGGTAGGCTACAGGAGGATGGAGAGGAAACAACAGCCCAGGACAGTAAGGGATAGTAAGGAGGTAGCCAAATTTCGGGGGGCGACTAGCAGACAAGTATAACAGAGAACACGCTAAAGGTCAGGGTCACAGGCAAACAGGGATAGTCGGGAACACGCCAAGATCGGTAACAGAGACAAACATAGAGCACACAGGAAGCCAAACAGACAATATTGCACGGCAAGGCAGGCTTGGAGAATACGGTGTTAAATAGTGGTTCCTGTTGAGGCTAGGGTGGAGCCACACTGAGGGAAGATTACTTAAGCATGCAGGTGAGAGTACAAGCCTCAAGGCTGATACACAGACCAGGTAAGAGACAGACAGGTCATGAAAGTATTACTGCAAGGTCATGACATATATATCCTAAGGGGGATCCATTTCCATCGCTTCAGTACTCACCCACAAAAAGGGTTTCAGCAGTGGACTATTTCGTCAGCTGGCCAACCAGCACGGCCAGATAACATTTTGAGTAATTTGGGAAGCCTAAACCACTGCTGAGTCTAGGGAGGTATGAAATGCAAGTGGGAGATAAGGCAACTTTTAAATCCAAATAAAACAAATGTGGATTTGCAGGACTTTAATTATGTGGAACAAGACATGGAACAAGACATGGACCAGCAGGACCCACAAAAAACTGTATTTTGGGCAGTATTGTCATTTTGACTGTCCCAATGTGACCGAACCATGAAGGATTATTTATACCAGGTGGTAAGAAGTATTTTTAGCCTGCTAATTGTAGCTAGGTAGGTTTCAGAAAATCGTCTGTACTATGCGTCAAGTAGACCCCAAGGTACTGCAATTTGTCTATGGACCATTGAAATTTGAATTTCTGTCGTAAATTGCAAAGAGTGTGGGGAGAGGAAATAAAAGGCTTTCAATTTAGGTGTTATTTATAGCCGACACTGAAATTTTGGAGAAGGCATCAAAAGTGGTAAGCAGGTTGGGAAGGGAGATGTGAGGGTTAAAACACAAAAAATAATGCATTATCTGCCAACAAAGCTTGTACCATAGACCCGCAATTAAAGACCCTAATCTACTAGGGTTTAGTCTATTTGGACCAAGGGCTCTCTAGCAAACACAAAAAAGCAGGGACACGGGTCACCCTTGTCTAGTGCCACATAGAATATCCATGGGGCAGATTTGAAGCCCACATAGCACACAAAGTCCCATGGAAAAGAATAAAGGGAAGAGAGACAATTCATTGCATTTATGACCAAATAGAAATACTGCCAGGAGAGGGAATCAATGGCCTTTTTAGATCAACAGACAGAAGCATAGAGGGTACAGTACGTTCTTGAATAGATTGGCGAGGAAGGTCTATCATCACTGCCTGGCTGGTTGGGCTCAATACCACTTAATCCTTGCCAATGAGAGTCTATTGCAGAATTTAGTCTGGCGTCTAAAATCCTAGCCAATATTTTTAGGGTCAATAAAAACAGCATTTTCATGCATTTTCTATGCATTCCATTGAAAACTATAGTGCAAAAATGCATTCTTTTGCACCAGAAGAAGCTCTGTAACTTTTATCAAATTACAACAGAAGAACGTTGCATATATTTAAATAGGCAGACAGTAATGCGATTCTTCTTATCATGCATTGCCATGCAACGACTGAAGTGTGATAAATCGCACAGGTTTGAACTGGGACTTCGCATTGCTTATGACAGTTTTGTGCCTTCATGGCAATTGCAAATGAACAGGGCATGAAAACATTGGGTAGAATCTCAGCCGTTGAATACAGCCTTGCCCAGGGGGTTTATCAGCCCTGTGTAATAATGTGATGCTAAATACATTACATCCAATATAAAAAGATGAAGATGAATTTATACTATGCATGTGACTGCAAATCATGACAAGAATACCTAAATAAACATGATGAAAGAGAATTTATATATATATATATATATATATATATATATATATATATAGCTAGTTACATAATATAAATGCAAATGTATCTAGATTTGAAAAACAGTACATTTCTTAATGTAACGCGAGTAGGAAAGATGAAAAGATTTAATACAAAACTAAAACTAAAAGCACACATATTCTTGTAGGTGATAATTTTGCAACTTGAAGGGTTTACTTTGAACTGCTTGTAACCAGTTGTGGGCAATACTTACTCCAGCAGAATGCACCATACACTTAGGGGCTCCAGTAGTACCAGATGAGTACATGATATACAGGGGGTGATTGAAGGGTAGCTGCTCAAACTCTAGCTGTGGGGCCTGGTCTCCCACTTTTCCAGTTGCCAGGAAATCATCCAGGAACACACTAGAAAAAAAGACACACAAGAACGTAAGCATAGTAAGCTTTTTCTCACTTTCAAGCCAAGCCTTAAAAAGCCGTCCAAGCACAAAAAAAAAAAAAATTGAAATATTTGCAGAACAGGTTTTGTATTCCCATTGAAATGTATGTTCCACTTTATGAAACTGCCTGTGTACTAGATTGAATCCCTGCCCCATAATCCACACAGTATGTCGAGTACTACAGGCAATATCCTACAGAATAGCCTGGCTCTCCAAATAGTCTTCCAGCACCATGGACAGTTCATGTTTTTTATGCATAGAGGTACCTAAATCCTGCTGCTGTGACACAAACTGGTAACTTAAAGTGGAACTTCACCCAAAAGGGGAAGTTCCACTCGTTTGCATCCTCCCCCTGTCCCCTGCTCCATCACCACATTTGGCACTTTTTTTTGGGGGGGCGCGGTTACATGGTTTTAAACAGGTACCTGCTCCCATTTAAGATCAGATGCAACGCAGTGATCTGAGCTGGAGGTTTTCCCACCCATCCTTTTCCAGGCAGTCTTTTGGGACATGTCACAGAAGACTGCAAGACCATTCACAATGTGCAGCGCTGCTGGCACATGTGCAGTAGGAAACGTTCTGGCTTCACTGCCGGTTTCCCTTACTTAAGATGCCAGCACCTGCACCCGAAACCAATTGAAGAATCGGCTCAGGTGAGGACATCTGTGGATCCCTGGACAGGCATGAGTCCTATTAAAAATCAGCAGCTACAGTATTTGTAGCTGCTGACTTTACATTTTTTGGGGGGGAGCCTGGAGCTCCTCTTTAAGCTGGCCATACACTAGTAGATTTTTGAATGTACAAATATCCGTACAAAAATCATTGAAATCATTGATGACTTGAGAAATGTCATTCAAAAGTGCTGCAAAATTTCCTCTTTTTTTTTGATCTATCGTAAGGCAGTATTAACCCTTTCAGCCACGGAAGAATTTACCCCCTTCCTGACCAGAGCACTCTTTGTGATTCGGCACTGCGTCGCTTTAACTGACAATTGCGTGGTCGTGCGACTTGGCTCCCAAACAAAATTGACGTCCTTTTTTCCCCCACAAATAGAGCTTTTTTTTGGTGTTATTTGATCACCCCTGCGGTTTTTATTTTTTGCGCTATAAACAAAAAAAGTGTGACAATTTTGAAAAAAACACATTATTTTTTACTTTTTGCTATAATAAATATACCCCAAAAATATATAAAAAACAATTTTTTTTCCTCAGTTTTCGTATTCTTCTACATATTTTTGGTAAAAAAAAGAAAAATCGCAATAAGCGATTGATTGGTTTCCGCAAAATGTATAGCGTTTACAAAATAGGGGATAGTTTTATGGCATGTTTATTAATAATTTTTTTTTTTAAATAGCGGCAATCATAGATTTTTATCGTGACTGCAACATTATGGCAGACACGAGAAGAGGGGAGCAAGAAAATTGGGACTTTATATGAAGCACATGATAGCGAAAAGATAATTGAGCTGAACGAGGGAATTTTATTGATATGAATAACTTATAAACATACACATACTGTTGGTATCAAAGTAAATAGTAAACACAGCGACAACAATACCCATAATGATAATACAATTGTCTCAAAATGTGACAACTAGTGTCAAATGGTAGAGGGTTATACATGGTAAAAGAACAATAAATGAGTTGATAACAAAATTGTCACGAATAGGACTATAATAAAATTAGTTCTACCAAAACAAGGTTGGGTAAGAATTTTCTTGTTCCCCTCTTCTCGATATAAAAGGGATGGAAATACATGATCTTACCGGGTCATGATTTCAATTAAAGTCCCATAGGGATGGAAATATGTGACCTTACCAGGTCTAGGCTTCCTAAAAGTCCCTAAACTCCTCTTCTCATTATGAGGGACACATCTGACATTTTTGGGACCATTTTCATTTATACAGCAATCAGTGCTATACAAATGCACTGATTCCTGTGTAAATTACACTGGCAGTGAAGGGGTTAACCACTAGCTGGCAGTGTAGGGGTTAAGTGTGTCCTAGGGGCGTGCTTCTAACTGTGGGGGGCGTGGATGTGACACGTCACTGATCTGTGCTCCGATCACAGAGCTTTCCGTGTGCGCGCGCCCACCGGCCACCTCTTAAAGGGCAACGTACAGGTAAGCGATTCTGCCTGTACGTGCCCTTCTGCCGCAGTATTTCTGGAAGCGGTTAAATTAAAAAGTCCTCTATACAGCAATATTTCAAGCCATCACAAGCTCTTTTAAACGTGGAGTATAGCCACCTCAAAGCATGGCATATTATACTGCCTTACAATAAGGCTCCTTCATGCACACTGGAGCTCATAAATGTTTTTTTGGAGTTTTGGCTTTTTCTTTTTTTTTTTAACAGCTCATAAACTCCACTGTACGTTATCCTATGTGTCCATGCTCACATGGAAGTTTTTGAACTTTTATCAGCAGTGGAGTTTATGGGCTGTTTTCTAAACGCCATAAAATCGCGTTCAGCAGTCGCTTTTCTGACCACAAAAAACGGCAAACGCTCATAAACGCTGATAAACGTCGATATACGCTCAAAAACGTGGCTCACCAGCGTTTAACATTTTTGATCCAATGGAAAAAAAATAAAAAATAAGCTAAAAAATACTAACGTGGAAAAAACGCTATTGCAAAAACTTAAAAAAAAAAAAAACACGTTCACTGCAAACCTACTGGCGTTTTTATAACGTTATTTTAACGTCCAGTGGGCATGGAGCCTTAGTCTAAAAAAAGAAAAAAAAAAGTTTTACAGATTTTTTGAGGAGAGAATTCTCCTATGTAGATCACTTAATGGCGCAAAAAGATTGTGTAAGCGTAAGGACAGGTGGTGGTCTTTGAACATGGCAGCTGAAGACTGGGACTGGCAGCGCTCTGTTCCTTTTCAGACTGTTGAAAATACCATTCACTCCCTTTAATGAGCTGGGGACGAGTTCTTACATTGGCAAAGCAGAAAGGGTTTCAAGTGATCTATTCCTAGTTACTATTGTGAAAGGAGAAGGCTAAACTGTATTTTCTCTGTATGTGTAAATTACTGAAGGTGAACTGTCAGAGATACATTACAGTTTCAGAGAGAAGATTTTACAAATACAAACAAGGCTCATATAGAACCATTTTAACAACAACAGGTAAGAAGATTTCGGAGAAGAGGTGTCATGAACATCAGCTCTTTATCAATTTTAGCAGACAACAGGGCAGAGTAGAAGGTTCATGTAAAATATGCTAGAAAGCATTCCAATGAATAAAATCAGAAGTTAATATTTTGTAACGGCTACACAAAAAATGTAAATCAATGCAAAAAGGCAAAAATATTAGCCGGTATTCTCTAGGGCAGATTAGAAAAACAGGAGGACTCTATTCTAACTCATTAGTAATTAGGATGTTGGCTTAAATGAGAACTCACGATATGGCTAAATATTTACCTCTTACCCTTCCAATGGGAGCTGTAATACATATCAATTTCTTATTTTTATTGAAAAAAATACGAGTGGATAACATACAGAATGTACAGAGACGAAGTTCAAAAAAGTGTACATTAAGAAGTTGCACAATCATAAATGTGTTTACAAGAACAAAATGCAACAGAAGAGGACGTGACTAAATTAGAAAATGTGAGTTCCCTCCGATTATGAAATGGAAAGAGCAACATGCGGTACTAATACAAGTCAAGTATTACATACATTCGACACTGTCTGTGGTTTATAGATGGGTCCAAAACAGAAATAAGGTTGGCTGACCTGAACTTCAGTGACTCACTAATGAAAAATGGCCAACATAAGGTTTATCAAACTCAACTGATTACCATCCTGTGTGAGGGTGAAACTTGACCTCTAAGATGTACCCTTAAGAGGGCCGAGACGGAAATGTACTCAATAGAAATTTACAAAAAAAAAAAAGACACAAAGAAGGAAAAGAAAGATAGAAGAAAATAAAAAGGAACAAAAATGGAGGATTGAGATGGAGGAGGGAAGGAAAGGTAGGAAAGCCACATTCTCTGGGGGAACCCCCCCCCCCCCCCCCGACTGTGTGAGCAGCTGGTCGCCGCAAGTTACAGATCCAAAAAACACATAGGCGTTCACATAGTTGGGAACTGGTCCAACAAAGGTTGCCAAATCAGCAAAAATGTATTGGGTCAGTGAGAATCGCCACAAGTTTTTCGTTCACCAGCATACCATGTACTTGTCACTTCACTTTGTGGAAGGAGAGCACTGGCGTCTTCCACGCCTTTGTGATTATCGGTTATGTGGCCATAAAAATATGGGTCGCTAAGATTCATTCTCTTTGTTAGGCCCTCTATTAGCTTATGCAACAGAGCTTCCCAAGGGTCTTCGCCCAAGATTGAATGTAAGAGTTGATGTTATAAAATCATATCCATAGGCGTTTAACATTGGGACATGTCCATCATATGCGTTTCATATTGCCCTGGTCTGAGCAGCCCTGAAAACAAGCAGTCTAGGTAGGGAGATACTTTTACGATTCTTGCCGGGGTATAGTACCATTTTGACATTCATTTTAAACTAGTTCTCCAAAGCCACCACATTAAAAAAGAGTGGAATAGAGATGTCCACATTTTGTTCCAGTCTTCAGGGGATTGCATCACACCAAATTCTAATTCCCAGCGCTCGCTATAAGAAGGGGCCTGGGTATGTGAAGAACCCAAAAGTGAGGAATATAGCAAGAATACTAGGCCTAGAGTTCTTGGGGGGAGTGTGGCATCTAGTCTCAAAAGCCATTGTAGGCAATGACCACTCATGGTTCCTAGTAAGGATTCCAATAGGTGGCGTATTTGGAGAATGAAAATGTTCAGAATTTGGCATTTCATATGCATGTTGTATACATCTTTCAATTGTTGGAAGAATGTATGTGCCGTGAAGTCAATACATGTTACTTTCAACCAGCCGCAATGTTCTCTGCTAATGCGAGATTTCAGGTGACCCAAGAGATCTGTTCTCCACCAGTTGTTCCCCTCACCCTCTGACAATGACTAGCACAATGGACACTGCCAAGTGGCATGACTGCAATACTGAATGTATCCCTGTTTCCAACCCTCCACAATACAGATAGGAGATGGAGCTTTGCAGTAATGTGACTGCAATAAAAAACAAAAAAGATATTCACACTGCAATTTATTATACAAAACCTGCAAAGTCATGGGAAGAAAAAAAAAATCGGAAGGAAGACTGAAATGTCTGTTAGCCTTTCCTGCTACTTTAGGGAACAGGCCATAGAAATAAGAAATCTTTACTGAATAAGGCCATGTGTCTACGGCCAGCTTTTTCATCTCCATCCTTATGCAAATCTCTACCAATTTTACCCTCCCATGGGACTTTACATGACCAAACAATATATAAAAAGTACAATATATTTTATTATATGCAATATTAAAATACATTTACATAAGAATCACTCTTGGCAGGGTAATACATCTTTTAAAAAAGCTCAAACCCACATGTAACTGGCGGGAATTAAACCGCAATACACCCCATGCAAGAATTTCTTCACAGGATGTCCCCCAGCTATCAAATTCTAACAAATTTAAAATGTATTAATTTTACAAATATTCTTCAGGGAAGGGTTTGCCAATATGTTGGTTGAAAATATAGAAAAACTATAGAAAAACTCAGCTGAAGGATAACAGCAAATGGCTCATCTCTGTGGTCACAAATGCTCAAAAGTCATCAGGGATGGTATATGGACACACAAAGGACTGTGGATATACCCAAGGTCAGCTCAAGAGAAAACCACTCATGTAGCATAAAGAGCCCTTACAGTCTGGAGCCACTGACAATTATGTCCTTCACAAGCCAGAAGAGGTGTGTGCACAAACACACACACACACGGGACTGCGAATATGAGGTCAGCTCAAGGAGACGGCAACTCATGTAGCATGGAGCATCCTTACAGTCTGGAGCCATTGACAATTATGTCCTTCACAAGCCAGAAGGGGTGTGTGCACAAACACACACACACACACACACGGGACTGCGAATATGAGGTCAGCTCAAGGAGACGGCAACTCATGTAGCATAGAGCATCCTTACAGTCTGGAGCACTGTGGTACAACTACCTACTTTTTTTGCTACCCCCCTTTCTGTGCTCTGCTGTACAAGGTCTGCAAGAGGTTAATACCGGGTAAAATTTGGGTACTTACACTTCTTGCATTTAAAAAGCACAGTACGTTTTATTAATACATACACAGCTGGATTAATGTGTATCTTTTAGATCTACCTGGAGTTCAGCTACAAGTTTTAACTCAACTCTAGAGCTGAAGGATAGGTTTAATGACCAGGTGCCCACACCTACTGTAATAGCACCCAGACCTGGCAATTTGCACTGCACTGTGGTTGTGTGCCTCCATACCTGCTATTTCTTGTTCCTCTTATATGAACTAGGGATGTGATGCCTTGATTACCCCTCTGCCTGACCTGATGGCTCCAGTGGGTATACAGGGAGAAGCCAAGCATAAAGAAAGATCCTGCAAGTAAGTTCTTCCTGTCATAAAGCAAGCCTGTTAGTTACTTCATACTTAATGGACAAAGTACAGGGTTGCTTTAAGTTTTGCAATCATTTTAGGCATACAAAGCGCTTACTGGTTGCCAAGAGTGACAAACAATCTCCTCTGCATTACTCCCCACAGAATTTAGACCAATGGACTTAAAAGAGCTGCTGACAATGTAAGAAAAGAACAGGAAAGAAAAAAATAGTTAAGGGAAAAAAAAAAAAAAAGACACATTTTATAAATATCAGGTTATGCAAACCTAATAATTTGGAAACTACAATTTACCAAGGCAAGCTGCTGCCAACAAGAGGATTTTGTAGCTGCTGCAGGCTATGACCAGGATGGAAAAGAGCATTATCTGACAAAACGGACATTCCAACCAAGGTAGCAGATGCTGGCAAACTGGTCTCCACACATCAAATTACAAAATTTTGTATTCTGACTGGAGTGTTTTTAGTTTGTGTTATCTGCCAGGAAATCATGTCATTAATTTTACGCCGAGCTGAGCTGTGGGGTTTTCAATAGCCGGTGAACCATTATGCACTTGGCAGGCAGTTATCTGTAACAAAATGCAATGGGCTCGGAGGAGGGCCCACTAAAACATACATGTCTGGCTGACTGTAGTGGAAAATGATAATATTTTGTCTAGTCTGCTAGGACCTGTATTATAAATGGGAAGCTGCCAGAGCGCGCCATGAAAAATTACACTTGGAGGGAAAATAATCAAACAAAAAATAAATAAAATAACACAGAAGAAAGGGAGGGTGAATGCTATAATATGAATTTCAATTTTCACTCATTATGAGAAGATAAATCTTCTCTTCCAGACGTTCAAGTGAATGCATGCCCCAGAAATTTGCATGAAAAAAAAATGTCAATGCATTACCATAACTTAGCAGCTGCTGAAAAATCTGTTAACTTCTCCTTGACCATGTGTGGCATGCACACTGTAGGGATCAATTATGAAAACACAAAGGATGGTTTATATAGTGATGCAAAATAATTGCTGCCATCAGCCTTAGCAACCAGTATCGACAGCACAATGGCTAGATACTTGTGTCACTTTCCTCCCACACTCCCAAAGACATCCTGGTAGGAGGTTTGATTCCTGTCTAATTTTGCCCCATTATATGTCTATGAGGTAGGGTCCTTAGATTGTAAGCTCCTTGAGCAGGGACTGATATGGATGAATGGTATGTAACGCAATGCTTAAATTGTGGGCTCTATACTAAAATCTATGGTAAACATTCGATATAGCTAAAGCCCCACTCCGGGCTAACTAAAAAACTATCCCTTGCAGAGGGGATGTGCATGCACTGCCAATGGTTAATTGCTTGTTTTGGTCTAGGAGATGCTCCCAAAAATCCAGTGGTCTAGGGTCCTGACGTCATTAAGAGCAAAGTAGAGTCCACAACCCTGCATTGGACATGGCAACGCTGAGGGACAGTCCTCCACCGGATCATGGGGGAGTCCCACCTGCCAGGGGAACAGAGGATCAGGTAAGTACAACTGATTCTCCTCTCCCCTAAACAAAATGAGCTATTAACCCTGCAGTGTAAATGCAGCCCCTCTGCAAAGGGTCATTTTCTAATTGGGCTTTAAGTCAGCACTGTGAAAAATGACAGCTGAGACAACTCCTTGCTAGGAGTTACTATTCTGCACACAAAATAAGTACAGTGCTTGGATACAGGATGATCTTGCTTATGGGTCCCACTTGCACTACACATGGTTGGAAAAAATAGATGTACTACCAGAGAACTATACAGCCCTATTGCCCCACCTTTGGGGAGGCTGAGATTTCAGCTTCCACACAGGTGCAAAGCTAACTTGCTAACTAAAGTTCTACCTCACCCCCAAATGCAAGCACACAAAAAAAGGGATTATACTCACCTAGGTGGATGCAGCAAAGATTTCCATCTGCCCCCCGCCGGCTCTGCAGTGAGAACTGACAGATCAAACACCGCTGATCGCTCAGTTCTCCCACTCCATTCTGAGCAGAGAGCCATGACTGTCAGTTACCAGCTCTCTGCTTTGCCCCTCCAGTGCTCACTGGAAAGTTGGGCAGTGGACAAAGTGGGAGAGGCTGGCTCAGGTTCTCAGCGGATCTGTAAAGTCGGGATCCTTTCAGAACCTGGACCAGCTGAGAGATGTCAGCCGTCAGCAGACTTTGTCTAGCTGTCGGCTAAAAAAGGGTCACAGGAGTGCAGAACAAACTGCACTCCTGTGACCTACATGAGAAGTACAGCCAAAATAGCTTTGGCCATACTTCTCCTTTAAGCCCTACATCAAGTCAAAATGAGTCAATGGAAAAACCTGTGTACAAAGAATGTTGTGGTGATGTGCACCATTAGAGAATGAGATGTATCCCACTAGCACACTGGCAGCCTGGAAGCAGAGCAAAGCTTTATCTATTTTGTTCTGATGTGTAATTGATGACATGAGGGATAATATAAAAAAAAATTGAGGAGGTGGTTAAGAAAGAGTAGTTACTGGCACTTATAGCGTTATGGTGAAATTTCTCAGTGTAGGAGAGGTAAGAATTCAGCATGGCTGCACCCATTAGGATCTGGCAAATATACAAGATAGGTTACCGCTAGGGCCAATTTCAGGGGTTATGTTAGTTTAGCAGTTGAACCCAAACACACACACACACGGCTGCCCATTTTAAATCTGGAGTAAAATCTATTACCTATGCATGTACTGCACATGCCTGCAATGCCCCTTTATGTGACAAAGAATGTCTCAAAATGGCTTTGTACTGTAGGATAATCTGATTCATGTTCACAGTCTAATCCATCTGTCACCATTTGTTTTCCATAGACATAAAAACAGCTGACACTGTCATGTTTTCATTGGTGTACGCAATATGTAGCAGCCCTCTCAGGCACTAATGTTTATTCCAGACATGGTACACGTCACGCAAAATGTACGTTTATAAAAAAAAGAAAGCCCAGCAAAGGAAACATGGCGCAGATGTGCTAATGAAGACACAACATGTTGCAATGAAGTGTCCCATATCCATTTTTAATTGGTATGGAACTGTAATGTCATTACATTTAAACACTTTCACATATTCTAAACAAGTGAGACAAATGCATCCACTTTATATGGATTTGTTGCAGGCTCAGGCAAATGGCTCTCAGGATTTTAAAAATAAACTACAAAAACTGAGAAATACGAACAAAAAATAAAAAAATAAAAAGGAGGAACAAAGTCTGTTTATATTTTGTACTTGAAAAAATAAAAGCCTTTCTATGGGGGGGGGGGGGTGTATATCTACAATTGAAGAGTAATGACCCAAAGCCATGCCTTCTGTTACAAAAGTGGTGAGGATAAGTTTCTTCAGCAAAGAAAATAGAAAGTGCCAACTGCTCTGTGGAATGCTGGAATCACTTTGGCGGCAAGAGTCTCTGCATTTTAAAAGGAATCCTGTACTGGCTTGTATTACAGGGTACAGGTTCCAGGGTGGTTAGAGTCTGTGCCCACAGGCTTTCATTTACTTCAAATGGGATTTAACAACCCCATGCAAGTCTATGGACTAAAGCAGGTCAAAGGGAATTTAGAAGCAGGTCAAATGCACCCTTCAATGAATTCTGAATGACCTCAGAAGCATCTCAAACTACCGTTAAGCTACTTGCTTGTTCCAGGTCATCCCCAGAGCCGGCAATTTTAAGTTAGCAAGGGTAGCTTCATTATTGAATTCTCGCCTCATGCTGTATATACTCGAGTATAAGCCGACCCGAATACAAGCCGAGGCACCTAATTTTACCACAAAAAAATGGGAAACTTATTGACTCGAGTATAAGCCTAGGGTGAGAAATGCGCAGCTACTAGAAGTGGAAAAGAGGGTCAACAATGCCCATTGGCAGCCTCACTGTGCCCATTTGCAGCCTCACTGTGCCCATTTGCAGCCATGGGTCCCCTGAACTTCAAACTATGTAGTTAAGGGTTCCTAGATGCCCCCTAGCTGCAGCCAAAATTTGGGATCTCTGGACCCAAAGGGTCCCGAAATGACATTGCTGCAGATGGACATAGTTCACCGACTTTGGGGCCCTGTATCTCGGGGCCACTTGGTGCTAGGTACCCCCAGATATAGGGCCAAAAGTCGGGTCGGAAAATGTAATTTTTTTCTGCAGAAAAGTGATTGACTCGAGTATAAGCCGAGGGGGGCACTTTCAGCACAAAAAAATGTGCTGAAAAACTCGGCTTATACTCGAGTATATACAGTAAGTTAATTTAAAAAGAAACGCCTTTTTAAAAGGTATTCCCAGGCTCAGAACAAGACCAGGAGGTCAAATGCACCTGTAAAGGAACTTAGAGGCACGTCAATTGCAAGCTGTATAAACCTGAAAGCATGCTGCATTGTCCTATTTACGCAAGCCAAAACATGCAGCCCTAATAAGTGTACAAATATCCTGGAATGGGCCTTAAAATTGGCTCTATGGCCTAGATCCTCCTTTAAAACCGAGACTTCAAGCTGAAGGGTTGACTTTGTTAAGCCAGTATAAGCTAAACATTCAATCCCTCTCCAATGAATATGTACCTGGCCTTAATGCCCAGTGCCCATGCAGATTGAATTTTCCTTTAGCATCAAGTAATATATTTGTGCAGAATTACTAAGTACCAATGCAAAAGTTTATTTTTTTCCCATAAAAGTAGTTAGTTTGGAATCAGATTGTGGGCAACATAAAAAGATAAAAAAGAAAAGGGTTTAGGAGGGGGAATATTAAAAACCAACCTGTTAGGAATCTTAGAGATGTCTACTTTCTCTTTTGCCTGGACATAAGGAATCACTACCACTTTCTTCAAGTCTGGTAATCCTGAGGATAAATGGAAGAAACAGATTATATTCAAGAAGGTGGTAGAAAATACAAACTGACCACAAATACTACACAATATAAAACTACTAAATGACACAAAAGGTTGTCATGTTAGTGGGAAAAGAAGTTCTGCAAGTACAGTTTTCCAAACTTACAACAGCTCAAACCTCTTACATTAAAAAGGCAACTTATGTGGAGTCAAGGGTTGAGGACCCCTGGTGTACAGCAAACTATCAAACCTTATGCCCCAGAGCTTACATATTGTAAAAAGGCAGCAAACTAACTTCTAATATGCTACGGACATTATGGTGGGGTGTGCTTCAGTGTGAGATTTTATATATATATACAGCGGGTAAATAGTATTGAACACGTCACCATTTTTCTAGGTAAATCTATTTCTAAAGGTGCCATTGACATGAAATTGTCATCACATGTTGGTAACAATCCATGTAATCCATACATACATACATACATACAAAGAAACCAAAACAAAATAAGTTCAGTAAAAGTTATGTGTAATAAAATGGAAGGACACAGGGAAAAAAAAAAAAAGTATTGAACACATGAAGAAAAGGGAGGTGCAAAAAGGCATGGAAAGCAAAGACACCAGATGAAATCTATCAGTAATTAAAAAGCAATCCTGCCCCTTGTTAGTGCACATGAATATCAGCTGGTTCAGTCTCAACTGATGGCCTATAAAAATAAGGGTGTCATTACCAAGGTGTCACACAAGAAACATCACATGATGGGTAAAAGCAAAGAGCTCTCTCAAGTCCTTTGCAATGTTATTGTTGCAAAACATACTGATGGCATTGGTTACAGAAGGATTTCTAAACTTCTGAATGTTCCAGTGAGCACTGTTGGGGCCATAATCCGGAAGTGGAAAGATCATTTCACAATAAACCAGCCACAACCTGGTTTTCTGACAGGAGTGAAAATTATTATCTGAAGAGTTGTCCAAGAGCCAAGGACCAATTGTGGAGAGCTTCAGAAAGACCTGGAATCAGCAAATACAATGGTTTCAAAGAAAACAAGAAGTAATGCACTTAATGCCATGGCCTGTATGCATGCAAGACTCCATTGCTGAAGAAAAAGCATGTTGAAGCTTCTTTAAAGTTTGCTGCACAATATTTGGACAAGCCTGTGAAATACTGGGAGAATATAGTCTGGTCAGATGAGACCAAAATTGAACTCTTTGTATACCTGAATACACACCATGTTTGGAGGTCAAATGGCACTGCACCTCACCCCAAAAACACCATACCAACAGTGAAGTTTGGAGGTGGGAACGTCATGGTGTGGGGCTGTTTTTCAGCATACAGTGCTGGCAAACTTCATATCATTGAAGGAAGGATGAATGGAAAAATGTAGCAAGACATTCTTGATAAAAATCTGCTGCCATCTACCAGGATGATGAAGATAAAAACGAGGGTGGACATTTCAGCAAGACAATGATCCCAAACACAAAGTCAAGGAAACTTAATTTCTGAACTTGTTTTGATTTCTTTGCATGTATGGATTACATGGATTTTTACCAACATGTGGTGAAAATTTAATGTCAATAGTACCTTTAGAAAGTCTCTCTGACTGTATTACCAAAAGTATTGGGACACCTTTACACAGACATGAACTTTAATGGCATCCCAGTCTTAGTCCGTAGGATTCAATATTGAGTTGGCTCACCCTTTGCAGCTATAACAGCTTCAACTCTTCTGGGAAGGCTGTCCACAAGGTTTATGAATGTGTCAATTGGAATGTTTGACCATTCTTCCAGAAGCCCATTTGTGAGGTCAGGCACTGATGTGGATGAGAAGGCCTGACCAGAGCACCTTCTTACACATGTTTGCTGTGTCCCCCACATGGCTTCTTGAAAACTACAAACGGGACTCCTTGTGGCTTTCTTTCAATAATGGCTTTCTTCTTGCCACTCTTCCATAAAGGCCAGATTTGTGGAGTGCACGACTACTAGCACAACTCCTGTGGACTGATTCTCCCACCTGAGCTGTGGATCTCTCCAAAGTTACCATGGGCCATACTCCTTCCATTTCCGGATGATGGATTGAACAGTGCTCCTAGAGATGTTGAAAGCTTGGGATATTTTTTTTTTTTTATAACCTAACCCTGCTTTAAACTTCTCCACACCTTTATCCCTGACCTGTCTGGTGTGTTCCTTGGCCTCCATGATGCTGCTTTTTTCACTAAGGTTCTCTAACAAACCTGAGGGCTCCACAGAACAGCTGCATTTATACTGAGAATGAATTAAATTACACACAGGTGGACTCTATTTCCTAATTAGGTGACTTCTGAAAATAATTGGTTCCATTAGATTTTAGTTAGGCCCCTTTCACACTGGGGCGGTTTTCAGGCGGTACAGCGCTAAAAATAGAGCCTGTACACCGCCTGAAAAAAACGGCCCCATTCACTCCAGTGTGAAAGCTGGCGGGCTTTCACACTGGAGCGGTGCGCTAGCAGGACGGCAAAAAAAGTCCTGCTAGCAGCATCTTTGGAGCGGGATAGGAGCGGTGTATTCACCGCTCCTATACCGCTCCTTCCCATTGATTTGAATGGGACACCGCGGTAATACCGCGGCAATACCGCCGCAAAGCGCCGCTACGGCGGCGCTCTGCGGGGGATTTTATCCCTTTTTCGGCCGCTCGCGGGGGGTAAAACCGCACCGCGAGCGGCCGAATCCCGTGGGCAAAACGACGGTAAAGCAGCGCTAAATATAGGGCTGCTTTACCGTCACCGCGGCTCCCGCCTCAGTGTGAAAGGGGCCTTAGGGATATCAGAGTAAAGGTGGCTGAATACAAATGCACGCCACACTTTTACGATATTTATTTGTAAAAAAGTTTGAAAACCATTTATTATTTTTCCTTCCACTTCACAATTATGTGCCACTTTGTGTTGGTCTATCACATAAAATACATTTATGTTTTTGGTTGTAACATGACAAAATGTGGAAAATTGCAAAGGGGTGTGAATACTTTTTCAAAGCACTATAAACACACACACACACACACACACACACTATATATATCTATACAGAATATACAGGCATACAGATAAATTGGGAGGGTTGTACCTTTTACTACATTATGCAGCTTCTCCAGATGTGCATGCTCCTTTCCATTATAAATCACTGCTTCCACAGAGAAGATCAGCTTAGGCTGAATTTGGGAAAATCTGTCCAGGACTCCCTGCATTGAAGTGCAAGATTAAGACAAACCGTGAATACAAGACTGAACTACATACATTCATGCAACAAGTCAGTGTTCTAGTTTGCTTTTTTTTTTTTTTTATTAGGACAGTACAAAATGAGGTAAAGATGCCAAGAAACGTTGTAGTAATCAATGGCAACCAATCAAGTTTAATTTTATCAGTTTGAAGCAGTCAAATAAATAATACCATCATGATGTGCAGACATACTGAGACACATTGATCCCACAGACTGGAATCCAAGGTGCCCTCCTCCTGAAAGTGAATCTGTAACCAGGCTATGGACATTCAAATTTTAAACTTTTTCGCAAGCAGTAAGTGTGCTTTAAAACAAGCGCTCACTGACCTCTGCAGCTCTAGGCACTGTAGAGCAATTCACCCTCAAATTTACATCAGAATCTTTGAAGTTCTTTCACATTGTTCCTTCTAGCAGCTGAACTCACTCGGCCCCCTCCCAGCACTGCATTTGCAGCCTTCCAGCCCTCTAATACTGTAGTGCAGTGGGGTCACCAACCTTTTGGAGCACTAAATTCACAATTTTGAATCCCACGGACCACCAACACACAATCCTCTGGCACTTTGCAACACACTGCTGCCTTACACAGACTCATCATTGGATCTCACTTCCTTATCCAGCCATGTGCTCAAGCTTCGTGCTCCCTCCCACAGACTGATCAGCGCTGCCATTGGAGGACCCCTCCTTCACCTTCCGCTCTCTGCACTATTCCCAGCGCCTCCTTCTGAGTTCACAGGAGCCAGTACTACAGAGGAAGCATTGGGTATCTATGCGCGCTGACCGTATGGACTGTCAGCGCGCACTGAGAACACTGGAAATATTGAGCGGTATACATCCGCCACAATGTTGATTTGTGGCAGAACCCCTTGGAACCACCAAAATTTTCTCATTGACCAGTGGTTGGTGACCGATGCTGTAGTGGATGCGAACACTGAGCCGGTGCTCTGGGAAGGGGAGCAGAGCGAGCTGGAGAGATAACACCTTCTGCAGCTACAGGGGTCAGTGAGGGCTTGTTTTAACGCTCCTTTAAATAATAGAGAATGTCAATAGCCTAACCACAGATTCACTTCAACGTAATCATTTAATTTTGGTAAACATAGGCTGTGGGCATGACTGTGCACCAAAAGAGATTCAAGTAAAAGTTTGCCAACTTAAATCTAGTGCACCATGTATTATTGCACAATCCATTTGTGCCCCACTCTATCTAGGAGTGGGAATACATGTGAAAGTCAGCCCAATGCTGCTCTCAGTTTACCAACATCACTAGCAGTGGAGATCAATGAAATTGAAAGTTATAGCCCTGTACCCAGCAAGAGGCCAAACAGTCCTGAAGTCAGCCCAATTTCTTCACATTCAGCTCTCACCCTAGGAGGTGGCAGGCAAGTTGCTGACTGATTCTAAGCCATGTTAGTCTCAAGAAATGCCCATCACTTCTGGAGCTTCTGCATATCGAAACTAGTGGAAGATTTTAATGGGGGAATGGAGCACTGAGGAGAAGAGATTAATGGAGGAACTTGATGACACTAAACCTACATAGATTATTAAAAGCTTAGTATAATATTGCTGTACCCACAGTCCCTCAAAGTCCTCTTAATACTCAAGAAAAAAAAAAAGAACAATGATACTACAGTGAAAAACATGAGAAAACCTTCTATATTAGATCAACCAACAATGTCATACAGACATATTCTGAAAAAGCTCATAGTTCCTATGTCCTATCAAAATGCATTACCCTCAATAAAACATCAACACAGATGGAGCCATTATTGCATTCTGTGCCAGAGTCATTCATAGCTATGCGACTACTATTCTACAGACTAAAATAAGATCACATCATCCAGCTGCTGCAATAGTGTTCTCCTACAAATATGCCATCACTCAGATGTCTTTCTCCAAGCAAACAATAGCAATGCTCTCCTTCTAAAAGACAATCCTAGCATGAGTCATGTTCAGATATTTAAGCAATTATAGAGCTTATCACAACTCTATGTTGATTTTAATATACAGAGCTTTGCGCTAGTATCCGCCGCCACTTTGGCCTTTGCACATTTGTTTTAAGTCATAAGCTTAAATCAAAACAGGCGTAATTGGTATTTTTACCATTTAACTCGTAAAACATAATTGACAATTTGAAAATGCAAAACAATTTTTATTGTGACACAAAAGTTAATCAAAAACAAAGACATCTGTTGGTTGCAAAAAAAAAAAAAAAAGAAATGGTCTAGGTAGAACCAGCTTTGGCTGCAAGTCCTTTGGGTAAGTCTCTCCCCGGCTTTGCACTGCGGGATGGCCCATTTTTCATGTCTGGCCCAGGGCTCTCAGTTGGGTTGAGGTCTGGGCTTTGCTAGAACAGTCACATTCTTCATTTTCAACCACTCTACGTTTCACTGTGTTTAATCTTACTTTCCTGCTGGAAGGTAATCTCCACTACAGCTCAGGTCTCCTGAAGACTGGAGCATGTTTTCATTTACTACAGCCAAGTATGTGGCTCCATATTCTAATCCTGATGTCCCCATGCCCCTGCTCAGTGAAAGTATTACCACAACCTGATGTTTCTATTGCACAAAGCACAAAAACGCCAGTTTATAAAAGGTATTTACTTGTCATGTGACCATCAAAATGTCTTCACCATTTCAGGTGAAGAGTAGCAGCACATACTTCTCAAATACTCATGATTTGAACATTTCTTTGGGACTGCATGTCTAAAGATCCACTGCTGATGGTAACGATCATAGGTACTGCAAGGTTAGTTAAAGTGAATGTAAACCCAAAATTTTTTTATTTTTTTTTCCGTCTGGCACTATAGTATGGGATTTCAGATCATCTGTGCCCAGTCTTGCCACAAAGAGTTAATATAGCTCTGAGCAATCCTCATATCTTTTTTCAGTTAAAATAGACAAACTGTGAAAACTTTGTCTGTTCTTCCCCCTTGCTGTGATTGACAGGTGATTTACATATCTCGTGCACTAGCTTAAGGCCCCTTTCACACGGATGGTCCGTTCAGGTCCGCCTGTCAGTTTTTTTAAGTGGACCTGAACGAACGGACACTCCATAGACCTCTATGGAGCGTCAGAGGTCAGCGGTGACAAGTCCGCTGACATCCGACCTGCTCCGTTTCGAAAAAGTGTGACGGAGGAAAACCCTATTTTTCCATCCGTCTGCGGATCGGATCGGGTGACGACGGACTCTATGGTCCGTCGTCATCCGATCCCCCATAGGGGAGAGCGGTGCTCCGACAGGTCCATCCCTGCACAGAGTGCAGAGACAGACCTGTCATCTTCCTGCTCAGCAGGGATTGACGGAGCGATCCCCCGCTGAGCAGAGCGGGCTCCGTACACAGACACGTCCGTGTGAAAGAGCCCTAAGACATGCAGAGGACACAGATTCCCCAGTCCTTTTCTCACCACTGAATATGAATGAATGGAGAGGGGACAGCGGCTCCTCCCCATTCATTATCTGAAGCAAAGTAACACACAGTTTACTCTGCTCAGTTATCACAGGACATAGAGAGTGTTTATCGGTCGCTCTCTATGTCCCATTCAGAAAAGAAAGGGACCTTCCTCAGCTCTCCATCCTGACAGATCCCCCCTCCCCCCACAGCCCGTGGGAGAGGAGAGGGGGGAAGCCGGCTGCGGGGGACGAGGGGGGGGGGGGGGCAGAGCAAGAGGACACAGAGACACAGCGGGTGGATGAACAGGACACGGAGGGGGCCAGAGATGAAGGGGGGGGGTGTTGGAGGAGAACACAGGCGCTGGAGGAGGAGGAAGACACTGAGGACAGTCGGGGATGATCGGTGCAGCGGGGGACAGCTGTGAGCACCGATCCCCCTGCATGGCTTTTCATCAGCCGCTTCTCCTTCACTCCCTCCCGCGGCTGGCAGCTGAAAAGCCATGCAGGGGGATCGGTGCTCACAGCTGACCCTCGGTGCACCGATCATCCCCGACTGTCACTGGACATTCATGTGTATGTGTGCAAGACTGACGGGGGCCGTGAGCGCGATCTGCTTTTGCTCAGAACACGCTCTGCCTCTCCTGTGCGTGCTCTGGCCAAGGGGAATGTAGAGGTGGGCAGGGAGTCTGCTGATGTCATGACTCCGCCCACCGAGCGCCGCACAACAGACCCGCCCACTGAATCCGGAGTTTTTTGGGGCTCCAAATAGAGAAGGGGGAGATATTTGAAAGGTAAGGATACATGCAGGAGGCATGTATATCCTTATAGTTCAGTACTATGCCATTACATTATAATTGATGAGAGTGGGTTTACATCCACTTTAAGACCCTGGACACTATCCATTATGCTGTACAAGGTATGCTAAACTGGCGAGACTGGAGTTGTGCTTCAAAACACTTTTCTTCCCATCGTAAAGGGTGCTCCCATGTCATTTATGGTGACCTTATTGTGAACACAACTTTCCACATGGACCTTTGTATACCCCCGATCACCTCTTAAAGCAAAAACAGAAAAAAAATGTTCCTGTTCCATATGCCATCCATCTTCTTAACTCAGTAGTTGCTCTGTAATAGCCTGATAATTTTCAAATAAAACCGTTATTACCCAGTAATTTCCTGTTTGTAACACCAGTGGCTGCTATTCCTCCTGTTCCCACAGCCACCAGTCTTGGCAAAACCTATTTGTAGTTCTCTTCTCCTGCAAGCAGGGATGTACTTCTGTCCCTGCCTGCTGTAGTGGGCGGATGGGACTCCTCCTCCCTCCTCCTCTGCTCCTTTACAGCACACCATATTACAGTCCCCCACTTGCCTGCCATTTGTCACTGCTGCACGGGGATCAAAGCAAGAATCATGAGGAGAGCCGGCTGGATCACACAGAGTGGGAATTTCCCGCTGAGACACAGCTGGTATATGAAATGCCGGCCGCTATCAAAGTCCCGCCTCATGGAAAGGCTCCCATCATAAACAGCACACTGGTCCAATGCCGGTCCTGGAGGTGGGACTTTGTTTGACAGTGGCCGGCGTTTCCTATACAAGCCGTGTTACAGCGGGAGATCCCCACTGTGTGATCCAGCCGGCAATCCTAAAGATTCTTACTGCGATCCCTACTGCACTGATGGGGCACCCAGTGGTGTATTTAGGTTTTGTGCTGCCCTAGGTCTGACAAAACACATGCACCCCTAATTTAATTATGACCCACCCTTTCATGTTTAAGACCCACCCTGTCATCTGTAAACCCACCCCTTCCTATTTAGGCTCCACCTTTTCCTTTTAGAGCTCCACCTCTTCCTCTCTGTGGGTACCAAGTGCCTACTTGTATATTTTGTTGTTTGGTATACCATTTCAAATGCTGTATCTATTTTCAGTGCCCGTCAGTACAGTCCCACCAGTGCAGCTTTATCAGTGCAGCCTCATCAGTGCCCATCAATACAGTCCCATCAGTACAGCCTTATAAGTGCAGCTTATTTGTGCCCATCAATACAGTCCCATCAGTGCAGCCTAGCGAACAGAAAAAAAAAAGTGCCCAAGAGGTATAATAATCGTACCTGGCTGTGCTGGTGTTTTTTTTTTCTCATGCTGATGTAAAGCACAGACATCCCAAGTCTCCCGCAAATCGTGGGAGTCTCCTGCATTTAGTTGCGGGCTCCCGGACAATCTCCCAGCTCCGTCCTGCCTCCTCCCCTGGCCACAGACAGAAGACAGAGCCGCCCGAATGGAGTAAGGCCGCGGCGGCTGCTCTGTCTTCTGTCTGTGGCCAGGGGAGGGGGCGGGAGCGCTCCGCTGGTGGACATTGATAGGTGGCACTGAAGGACACTGATGGTCTGCACTGATGAGGTGGCACTCATGGACACCGACGGACACTGATAGGCTGCACTGGTGGGCACTAATGGAGAGGAACTGATGGGCTGCATTTCATTGGCAAAGCAACACCTCCCTGAAAGCAGTTTGCCACCTCCCTGAAAATAGTTTTTGCAGGTTGGGATGTCTGAAAGCAGCATGTTCCAGCTCTCTGTGGTGCGGTTGAGGGATGAGCTCACATACACCTTACAAGCACTGAATGCCATTAGTAAAATCTCAAAGCTGCAGGAGGAGGAACATTTCGAATACTGAATTGCAGCAGAATATAGCGGGTAAAACATAATTATGGGCGTGTGACTACATTTTGGTAATAATTAAATAACGCATGTAGGGGCAATATGTTTATCTTCTGTTGTGGCTGGAGGAGGGAGATGGCATGGGAAGTTAGCAGCCAAAGCCAGCAACATAAAGCCTAGAGGAGGGAGAATGCAATATTTAATTATTATAGACTACATAGAATGCACGCTTTACATTTCTAAGATTGTCATTTGTGTGCTCAGCAGTGTGGCTGAGAATGAGGGGGGGGTTTAGAGAGAGAAGAGCAGATATAATACAATCCCTGCTGTAACACCTCCTTCTTGGCAGAGCAGACGCTGTCATTTTCCTTTTTTTGAATTAGAGAGCTGGCTTCCTGAAAATTCAGTTAGACTTCAGTTCAATGCCAAGGAATTTCACAAATGTAACAACTATTTACTGTTTTGTGTAGGGGGGTGTATTAATGGGGAATTTTATCCTGGAGTTGATTTAAAAACATTTACCACTGACAGGTCAGCTTTTATTTACATAAAACCCCTTATCCCACATGGAATAAAAAATATAAAAAATAAAATAAAAAATCACAAATGGTTTGCTGTAATGGATTATAAACTGTAAACTGGAGTTCAGCTTTAGTTTGTTAGTAAAGTCCACCTAAATCTGCTAGTCAAACACTACCCTCTGCTGTCCATAAAGATGTCTGCTTTACTAATTCATCCAGCATGTAGACCGGAAAACAGGAGGAGTGTTACTGGTTGGATCACCAAAAGAAATAAAGGGGAAAAAAAGCCTAATGCCGCGTACACACGGTCGGAATTCTCGTCAGAAAAAGCTCTGATGGTTTTCCCGTCTGAATTTCACTCAAACTGTCTTGCCTACACGCGGTCACACCAAATTCCGACGGTCTGTAACACAGCGGCATAAAACACGTTCGACAGCACTATAGAAGGGAAGTTTAATGCTTCCGAGCATGCGTCGAATTGTTTCCGAGCATGTGTCGGAATTGCATACACGCGATTGAAAAATCCGATAGAAAAGGTTTTCCGTCGGAAAAATTGAGAACAGGTTCTCAATCCAAAGTCCGTCGGAAATTCCGACAGAAAAAGACTGATGGGCATACACGGTCGGAAAATCCGTTGAAAAGCTCCCATCGGACTGTTTCCATCGGAAATTCCGACCGTGTGTACGCCGCATTAAGAAAAACAAGTGTAGCCACCAGATCTAAGGATCATTAAGCTACAATATATAAAAAATTTTGATTTTGGGGTTTAATAATGGTAAAAAAATAAGTGTAGAAAATTTTGTAGCAGAAGCTTTTTGTTATGGCATTATTACTGTTAAATCCATTTTCCCAGGTGACACTAAACATTTCACCTCTGAAATTCCCCCATCTTTTTGCTACAATTGAGCAGACATATTCATTATTTTCAAGGAAGCAAAGCTGAAGTAGGGACTATCCCAAGGAGGTGTAAATGTATTTTTGACTGCCTTTTTATGATTTATCGCCGTTCCACTATTTTATGTAATTGCATTTTCCCTCCAAAGACCCCGTTGTTAATATCATTCAATTCAGCACCAGTCTTAATATAGATAATACAGTATGTGCATTTGACATATTTTGTGTGTCATTTACCTGTAAATCCTCCCATGTGTAGACATCCAAAAACCCAGGGACAGCTGCTGGATGCCACCATTTTGGATCTAATACCAGTAAGCAGTCAGCTCAAGAGTATTCCCCTTCGCCCTTTCCCCGGCTGCTACATTAAAGGTTATGTAGGCAGGAGAAGGAAGGGGTGGAGCGGCTGAGCCAGTACAGACAGGAATTAGACATTCCCAGAGAGAGCAATGATGTGCAAGGAGGGGGTAGTGCTAGGAAGCCGACCCCTCAAACAGGCATTTCAAAAAAAATTAATGAGATTATATATATATATATTATATATGCACACACCTTTTGCAAAAAAAAGTATGTGAACCCTTTTGGAATGATATGGATTTCTGCACAAATTGGTCATAAAATGTGATCTGATCTTCATCTAAGTCACAACAATAGACAATCACAGTCTGCTTAAACTAATAACACACAAAGAATTAAATGTTACCATGTTTTTATTGAACACACCATGTAAACATTCACAGTGCAAGTGGAAAAAGTATGTGAACCCTTGGATTTAATAACTGGTTGAACCTCCATTGGCAGCAATAACTTCAACCAAACGTTTCCTGTAGTTGGCAGATCAGACGTGCACAACGGTCAGGAGTAATTCTTGACCCGTCCTCTTTACAGAACTGTTTCAGTTCAGCAATATTCTTGGGATGTCTGGTGTGAATCGCTTTGAGGTCATGCCACAGCATCTCAATCGGGTTGAGGTCAAGACTCTAACTGGGCCACTCCAGAAGGAGTATTTTCTTCTGTTTAAGCCACTCTGTTGTTGATTTACTTCTATGCTTTGGGTCGTTGTCCTGTTGCAACACCCATCTTCTGTTGAGCTTCAGCTGGTGGACAGATGGTCTTAAGTTCTCCTGCAAAATGTCTTGATAAACTTGGGAATTCATTTTTCCTCTGATGATAGAAATCCATCCAGACCCTGGCAAAGCAGCCCCAAACAATGATGCCCCCACCACCATACTTCACAGTTGGGATGAGGTTTTGATGTTGGTGTGCTGTGCTTCTTTTTCTCCACACATAGTGTTGTGTGTTTCTTCCAAACAACTCAACTTTGGTTTCATCTGTCCACAGAATATTTTGCCAGTACTGCTGTGGAACATCCAGGTGCTCTTGTGCAAACTGTAAACATGCAGCAATGTTTTTTTTGGACAGCAGTGGCTTCCTCTGTGGTATCCTCCCATGAAATCCATTCTTGTTTAGTGTTTTACGTATCGAAGATTCGCCAACAGGGATGTTAGCATATGCCAGAGACTTTTGCAAGTCTTTAGCTGACACTCTTCTTCTTCACCTCATTGAGCAGTCTGCGCTGTGCTCTTGCAGTCATCTTTACAGGACGCCCACTTCTAGGGAGAGTAGCAGCAGTGCTGAACTTTCTCCATTTATAGACAATTTGTCTAACCGTGGACTGATGAACAGCAAGGCTTTTGGAGATACTTTTATAACCCTTTCCAGCTTTATGCAAGTCAACAATTTTTAATCGTAGGTCTTCTGAGAGCTCTTTTGTGCGAGGCATCATTCACATCAGGCAATGCTTCTTGTGAAAAGCAAACCCAGGACCAGTGTGTGTTTTTTTTATAGGGCAGGGCAGCTGTAACCAACACCTCCAATCTCATCTCATTGATTGGACTCCAGTTGGCTGACACCTCACTCCAATTAGCTCATGGAGATCTCATTAGTCTAGGGGTTCACATACTTTTTCCACCTGCACTGTGAATGTTTACATGGTGTGTTCAATACACACACACACACACACACACACACACTGTATCTCACAAAAGTGAGTACACCCCTCACATTTTTGTAAATATTTTATTATATCTTTTCATGTGACACTGAAGAAAATACACTTTGCTACAGTGTAAAGTAGTGAGTGTACAACTTGTTTAACAGTATAAATTTGCTGTCCCCTCAAAATAACTCACACAGCCATTAATGTCTAAACTGCTGTCAACAAAAGAGAGTAGACCCCTAAGTGAAAATGTCCATATTGGGCCCAAAGTGTCAATATTTTGTGTGGCTGCCGTTATTTTCCAACACTGCCTTAACCCTCTTGGGCATGGAGTTCACCAGAGTTTCACAGGTTGCCACCCGAGTCCTCTTCCACTCCTCCATGACAGCATCACTGAGCTGGTGGATGTTGGAGACCTTGCGCTCCTTCTGTTTGAGGATGCCCCACAGATGCTCAATAGGGTTTAGGTCTGGAGACATGCTTGGCCAGTTCATCACCTTTACCCTGTGTTTGGGGTCATTATGTTGGAATACTGCCCTACAGCCCAGTCTCTGGAAGGAAGAGATCATTCTCTGCTTCAGTATGTCACAGTACATGTTGGCATTCATGGTTTCCTCAATGAACTGTAGCTCCCCAGTGCCGGTAGCACTCATGCAGCCCCAGACCATGACACTCCCACCACCATGCTTGACTGTAGGTAAGACACACTTGTCTTTGTACTCCTCACCTGGTTGCTGACACACACGCTTGACACCATCTGAATCAAGTACAGTGGTGTGAAAAAGTGTTTGCCCCCTTCCTCATTTCCTGTTCCTTTGCATGTTTGTCACACTTTAGTGTTTCGGAACATCAAACCAATTTAAACAATAGTCAAGGACAACACAAGTAAACACAAAATGCAATTTGTAAATGAGGTGTTTATTATTAAAGGTGAAAAAAATCCAAACCATCATGGCCCTGTGTGAAAAAGTGATTGCCCCCCTTGTTAAAACATACTATAACTGTGGTTGTCCACACCTGAGTTCAATTTCTCTAGCCACACCCAGGCCTGATTATTGCCACACCTGTTCACAATCAAGGCATCACTTAAATAGGAGCTGCTTGACACAGTAAGGTCCACCAGAAGATCCTTAAAAGCTACACATCATGCCGAGACCCAAAGAAATTCAGGAACAATTGAGAAAGAAAGTAATTGAGATCTATCAGTCTGGAAAGGGTTATAAAGCCATTTCCAAAGCTTTGGGAATCCAGCGAACCACAGTGAGAGCCATTATCCACAAATGGCGAAGACATGGAACAGTGGTGAACCTTCCCAGGAGTGGCCGGCCGCCCAAAATTACCCCAAGAGCGCAGCGACGACTCATCCAAGAGGTCACAAAAGACCCCACAACAACGTCCAAGGAACTGCAGGCCTCACTTGCCTCAGTTAAGGTCAGCGTTCATGCCTCCACCATCAGGAAAAGACTGGGCAAAAATGGCCTGCATGGCAGAGTTCCAAGGAGAAAACCACTGCTGAGCAAAAAGAACATCAAAGCTCGTCTCAATTTCTCCACAACACATCTTGATGATCCCCAAGACTTTTGGGACAACATTCTGTGGACCGATGAGACAAAAGTGGAACTCTTTGGAAGTGTGTGTCCAAGTATATCTGGCGTAGAAGGAACACTGCATTTCAGAAAAAAACATTATACCAACAGTAAAATATGGTAGTGGTAGTGTGATGGTCTGGGGCTGTTTTGCT
Source organism: Lithobates sylvaticus (assembly GCA_028564925.1). NCBI lineage: Eukaryota > Metazoa > Chordata > Amphibia > Anura > Ranidae > Lithobates > Lithobates sylvaticus. The sequence goes on along the minus strand of CM053026.1, from coordinate 203,330,841 downwards.
GCTTCAGGACCTGGAAGACTTGCCGTGATAAAAGGAACTATGAATTCTGCTGTCTACCAAGAGATCCTGAAGGAGAATGTCCGACCATCTGTTCGTGTACTCAAGCTGAAACGAACTGGGTTCTGCAGCAGGACAATGATCCTAAACACACCAGCAAGTCCACCACCGAATGGCTGAAGAAAAACAAAATGAAGACTTTGGAGTGGCCTAGCCAAAGTCCTGACCTGAATCCTATTGAGATGTTGTGGTATGACCTTAAAAAGGCCGTTCATGGTCGAAAACCCTCTAATGTAACTGAATTAGGACAATTCTGCAAAGATGAGTGGGCCAAAATTCCTCCAGGACGCTGTAAAAGCCTCATTGCACGTTATCGCAAACGCTTGGTTGCAGTTGTTGCTGCTAAGGGTGGCCCAACCAGTTATTAGGTTTAGGGGGCAATCACTTTTTCACACAGGGCCATGATGGTTTGGATTTTTTTTCATCTTTAATAATAAACACCTTCATTTACAAATTGCATTTTGTGTTTACTTGTGTTGTCCTTGACTATTGTTTTAAATTGGTTTGATGTTCCGAAACACTTAAGTGTGACAAACATGCAAAGGAACAGGAAATGAGGAAGGGGGCAAACACTTTTTCACACCACTGTACATTTATCTTGGTCTCAACAGACCACAGGACATGGTTCCAGCAATCCATATCCTTAGTCTGCTTGTCTTCAGCAAACTGTTTGCAAGCTTTCTTGTGCATCATCTCTAGAAGAGGCTTCCTTCTGGGAAGACAGCCATACATACCAATTTGATGCAGTGTGTGGCGTATGGTCTGAGCACTGACAGTCTGACCCCCCACCCCCCACCCCTTCAACCTCTGCAGCAATGCTGGTAGCAGTCATATTTTCCAAAGACAATCTCTGGGTTTGACGCTGAGCATGTGCACTCAACTTCTTTGGTCGACCATGGCGAGGCCTGTTCTGAGTGGAACCTGTCCTGTTAAACCACTGTATGGTATTGGCCAGTGTACTGCAGCTCAGTTTAAGGGTCTTGCCAATCTTCTTCTAGCCTAGGCCATCTTTATGTAGAGCAACAAATTTTGGGGTGAACAGCAGAAGAGAATGTTACATCAACCCAGATGTACAGGGATGTGTGAATCTCAGGAATGGATTGACAGAAAAACAAATCCTTTGGCAAGTAAAGAAAGTTTCTAAACCTATAGTTTATTGGTTTGCCAGCTGTACAAAAAAAGGGGGGGGGGGGGGGGGGTAGGAGGTAGCCATTTTGTACATCCCGGGCTGCCTCCAATTCTACTTTCCATGTGAACGTAGAAAGCATCAATAACTGAGTAAGACCAGTTCTTGTGCACACTATACAAATGTGCCTAATTGGTACAGAAGGGAAATCATACGCTTTCCTCCCGCTGTAATGTTTTCAGAGAGAAATCTGCTTATCTGACCATTTCCATTGCAGCCGTCTTGAACTGGTTACATCCAAACCACTAATTTGCCATCAAGATCTATGCAATTGAAATCTCCTTTCACACTTGAGCATGCAATGTAACTGATGTATAATGTTTTTACGTCAGTGGAGCAGCTTGAATATAATACTGTGAAAAGACACATTAGACAATAGGTAAATTAAGCATGATGACGGCAACAAAAGCACAGAGCTATACCCCCAGAATATATGAGTCAGAAAAGATACTGCAATGCCTTATTACTTTACAATTGTGTCCTCGCAGATGATTTGGTGCAATGACCCCGAGTCCTGTACAACTGACTGGCCGGCAATGGAGAATTATGGGAAGGGATTGATTTTTAATGAAGTGAGAATTGCAGAACAAGCGAACATTTACAAAAGAAATGAAAACCTGAAAATAAAAGTTAACACTTTCATGCCCCTCTTTGAAAGTACAAGTTTAAAAACAACTTGTGAAGACTTCGTAGTTGTCAGTCGCAGCAATGCGCTTGATGTTGATGAGGCTCTACTGCTCTCTGGTGGTCACCTAAAGAACAGCATGCCAGAAAACTGCAAACTGGAATCTTTTGATCTGTATCCCATCCATGTTCCCATAAGTAAAAAGAAAAAAAAAAAATACAGACAGTATAACCATAGACAGTAGGTTATGGTGAGAGGACAGCTAAAATGTCCTCAACTCTAATCAGTGCTAGCACAGTTAAGCTAGCCATACATTATACAATCTGAACGCATCTCCTTTCGATTTACCAAAACTATTTAATAGAAGGACACACAAAGGAGACTCCGTGCTAAGGGTGAAAATTACAAGTCAATTGAATAAAAAATAAAAGCTGCTCCCCTCAAAGTGCTTAATGAGAAAAACTTGGGCTTGTGGGTGATGTATAGAGATAAGGGGGCGCTGATGATATATTGGTGTAATAATAAAGTGCTTGTGCTTAGTATTTCATAAAAAAATGTGAATACTATACAAATATAATCATAAATTTATGAAAAATAATAAATAGTGAATATGATGTGCATCAGTAAACAGCCAGCATATATAGGGTGCTCACAGCAGACATACCACACATCTGCTTGCAAATGTAACAACCAAGCATCCACAGATTGTGTAAAATATTCTGAACTGCTAAACCATCATGTGCATGTATGTGTGTTTTAATATATAATAGATTTGTTACACACATATATACACACACACACACACACACACACACACTATATAATTGTCTACATATAAATGCTTTCTATTGTAGATTTAGTTTTTACCATGCAAAAATAAAAAAAACACTAAAGCCCCATACACACGCGCGGACAATCCGTGGACCAGGTCCGTCGGACCATGTCCGTCATACTTTGTCTGATGTTGGTTTTGCGTACACACGATCGGACAAAGTTGTCGGAAAATCCGATCATTCTGAACGTGGTGACGTTTGTTGCCTACGACGGGACTACGTAGAGGCTAGTAGCCAATAGCTTTGGTCTTGTAATGTGATCTGAGCATGCGTGGCACTTTGTCCGGTCGGACAAGCGTACACACGATCGGATTTGGTGTGATCGGACCGGGTTGACGGCAAATCTTTCCAGCAGGAGATAAGACTTTGTCCGACGGACAAACCGACGAACACTGTCCGATGGTGCATACACACGGTCTGATTTTTCAACAACCTTGTCCGATCGGACCAAATTGAAGAAAAAGTCCGACCGTGTGTATGGGGCTTAAGAAGGGATAGTGGCGCTGTTCTGGTAAGAGAATAAATACAGGGGGGTATGAGGTATATAAAAAACTAGAAGATGGTGCATAATAATTATTGAGGTCACATGCCTGAATAAAGTGCAAATGCGTAAATATGATGTGCCAGTGGTGGGTACTAGCGGAAGTACCCCAGTATTAAACACAGGTTATAATATAAATAGAATGCACAAATAAGGTGATAACTGGTAGGAGGTAATCATATAATAGAGTAAAGTGATAAGTGGTAGGATGGTATAAGTGATAAGTGCCAGTGCATGAATAAATACAATCAAATAAAATAAATATATATAAAATATATATAAAAATAAATAATAAACGTTAACTAGGAAGTAATATAAAATGCAGAAAAATACTTCTAAAAACAGATAATAGCTCCCAAAAAATCCAAAAAGAATGTGTAGCTCCAAGGTAAATATCAAAAAAGTTAAAAGATTGAAGTGAATGACTCCGAGCACAAATATAAAAGATATTCGAATGAAAATTTATATATATATATATATATATATAAGCAAAAATAAAAGTAAAACTATATGAGCAGTCTTATGCCCCGTACACACGGTCGGATTTTCTGACGGAAAATGTCCTATCGGACAATGTTGTCGGAAATTCCGGCCGTGTGTAGGCTCCATCGGACTTTTTCCGTCGGATTTTCTGACGGACAAAGTTTTATCTCCTGCTCTCAAATTTTCCGACAACAAAGTCCTATCGGACTTTTTCCGATCGTGTGTAGCGAATTCCGACGGACCAAGTGCCACGCATGCTCAGATCACATTACAAGACCAAAGCTATTGGCTACTAGCCTCTACGTAGTCCCGTCGTAGGCAACAAACGTCACCACGTTCAGAATGATCGGATTTTCCGACAACTTTGTCCGACCGTGTGTATGCAACACCAGTGTCGGACAAAATCCATCGGAAAAAATCTGATGGATTTTGTGGTCGGATTTTCCGACCGTGTTTACGGGGCATAACACAATTCAGTCTGTGATCAGACGTGAATCAGTAAGGAAATTCAGCATTAGATGAGACCAAGGGTGATGATCCAGTGCTCCCCTCCTTCAGACACTTCCCCTCATGTGATTACACTCACCGGAGCGCCTCACCCCTGCAGGGGTAATAGGCGTAGTATTAGTGGTCCCAAACGGCCTCGCTCCTCTCAGTAGGGGATGTTCTTTTCTCCAGGAGACTGTCAGCATCCAACCGCTTGTGTATGTCTCAGCCAGGGTGTTCACAGCAAGGGCGAATTAGCATGTGTGGGAAAGGATGAGCCTCATAGGGTAAATCCGTGCAAATTGTTTATTTAAAATTAGGTTATAAGACCACAAACAAACTGTGGTAAAATAGCTAGGGCTAGCAAGGCCATAAAAGCATAAAAGCTGGCGTGACAAAAGCCGCTACTCCGGAAGAGCGGCGTGCGTTCCACGGCCGCAATAAGCTAAAACCGGAAGTCGGCTCGGCGCGGCAACTACAATCTGGAGCAGGATAAACAATACATAAAATTAAAAATGAATAACATTTGAATTAAAAATCGGAAACACTGGGTGCAATGACATACTAACCAGTGGATAAAGAATAAGGAAGAATAGGTATAGGGGGTGTTGGAGTATAAAATTACAACCAGTGCATAGCACAAAGAAAGAGGACGAGGGACGCAGTGGATAAATATGTGATATAGATACTGGAAGAAATGTATATATAAGCAATATAAAATATATATAATAGAACGTGACAGATATGCATGATGAATAAAAGGATGTGTATAAATCCAAACTACAAGAATGGTGTTCATAGAAGAAAAAGTGAGGGATGAAGATGAGGATTAGCCTCATAAAAATTATTTAAAGAAATTAATTTAAATATTAAGAGTTATTGTGAGAGAAATTATTATATAGGGAATCAAATGCATAAGCTATAATAAAATGAGACCTTGCATTGTGAAGGGTAAGGAGTCATACTATAGACCTGAGGGGTCTCTATTGTGGTATTCGTGAAAATGTCTTGAGAGGTGATGTTTAGGGAAGCCTTTTTTGATGTTGTTTATATGTTCCCTAATGCGGACACATAAAGGCCTGGTGGTCCTGCCCACGTATTGCAATCGGCAGGGACACTCTATGACATAGGTAACATGTGTACTGTTACAAGTCACCAGCTCCCTGATAGTGAACTCCTTCCCAGTCCTGGATCTAAATGATGTTTTCCTTCTAGGTTGCTTTTTGCTCACTCGGCAGACAACATATAGTGAGGAAATATTGGCCTATATTGAAATCCGACAGGACTCTGGTCAAATTCCTGGATAAAAAGCCACGGTTCATCTACAGAAGAGCACCTACTCTTAGGAACCATCGGGTTAAGAACGTCATAGACCCTCCTAGAGCTGTGGAATTGTTTTCTGAACGTTTACAAATGTCAGAGGTGCCTTGCCTGCCGAGTGAGCAAAAAGCAACCTAGAAGGAAAACATCATTTAGATCCAGGACTGGGAAGGAGTTCACTATCAGGGAGCTGGTGACTTGTAACAGTACACATGTTACCTATGTCATAGAGTGTCCCTGCCGATTGCAATACGTGGGCAGGACCACCAGGCCTCTATGTGTCCGCATTAGGGAACATATAAACAACATCAAAAAAAGCTTCCCTAAACATCACCTCTCAAGACATTTTGACGAATACCACAATAGAGACCCCTCAGGTCTTATCTTTTATGGCATTGACACCATCAATGACCACTGGAGAGGTGGGAGTAAAAAGATTCAAATCTCCCAAAACCAAACGAAATGGATCTATCTTCTGGAATCCTTGGTACCCAAAGGGTTAAACATAGATATAGACCTGAATTGTTTTTTATCCAACTTTTGAATGAACCTCTGGTACTTTTTAGAATACTTGCTCACATATCTCCGAAAACAACTGTGCTAATTTTTATTGATAATATATATTTATAGCGGGTCTTAGGTACGCCCGCTTATCTGACCTTTTTAATTTACATTTTTACTCACGTCTCATATATTTTCCCCATAGTGATATTCGACATTCATATGTCATTTACCACCTGGTCTATAGTATGACTCCTTACCCTTCACAATGCAAGGTCTCATTTTATTATAGTTTATGCATTTGATTCCCTATATAATAATTTCTCTCACAATAACTCTTAATATTTAAATTAATTTCTTTAAATCATTTTTATGAGGCTAATCCTCATCTTCATCCCTCACTTTTTCTTCTATGAACACCATTCGTGTAGTTTGGATTTATACACATCCTTTTATTCATCACGCATATCTGTCACGTTCTATTATATATATATATATATATATATATATATATATATATATTTCTTCCAGTATCTATATCACATATTTATCCACTGCGTCCCTCGTCCTCCTTCTTTGTGCTATGCACTGGTTGTAATTTTATACTCAACACTCCCTATACATATTCTTCCTTATTCTTTATCCACTGGTTAGTATGTCATTGCACCCAGTGTTTCCGATTTTTGATTCAAATGTTAATCATTTTTAATTTTACGTATTGTTTATCCTGCTCCAGATTGTAGTTGCCGCGCCATGCCTTCTTTTATTTAGCCACTAGATGGTGGGAGGGTAGTTTACTTATATCCATTAGCCCTTGGTAAGGTTACAAGCGGTTTTGATCGGTTTGGCTGGCACAGCTACACCTTCTGCTATATTAGACGTATGGTGTACCAAGGTGGCCGAGCCTCAGACGACGTCCTATGACGAAACGCGCAAGGCCGGACTATCTTGTACACAATACGTCACGTCCGGTGGAGCCGACTTCTGGTTTTAGCTTATTGCGGCCGTGGAACGCACGCCGCTCTTCCGGAGTAGCGGTTTTTGTCACGCCGGCTTTTATGGGCTTGCTAGCCCTAGCTATTTTACCACAGTTTGTTTGTGGTCTTATACCCTAATTTCAAATAAACAATTTGCACGGATTTACCCTATGAGGCTCATCTTTTCCCACACATGCTAATTCGCCCTTGCTGAGAACACCCTGGCTGAGACATACACAAGCGGTTGGATGCTGACAGTCTCCTTGAGAAAAGGACATCCCCTACTGAGAGGAGCGAGGCCGTTTGGGACCACTAATACTACGCCTATTACCCCTGCAGGGGAGAGGCGCTCCGGTGAGTGTAATCACATGAGGGGAAGTGTCTGAAGGAGGGGAGCACTGGATCATCACCCTTGGTCTCATCTAATGCTAAATTTCCTTACTGATTCGTGTCTGATCACAAACTGAATTGTGTTAGACTGCTCATATATTTTTACTTTTACTTATATTTCATATATATATATATATATATATATATATATATATTTTTTTTTTTTTTTTTCATTCACGTATCTTTTATATTTGTGCTCGGAGTCATTCACTTCAATCTTTTTACTTTTTTGATATTTACCTTGGAGCTACAGATTCTTTTTGGATTTTTTGGGAGCTATTATCATCTGTTTTTAGAAGTATTTTTCTGCATTTTATATTACTTCCTAGTTAACGTTTATTATTAATTTTTATATATATATATTCATTCATTTTTATATCAAGTAAATATATTTATATATTTGATTGTATTTATTCATGCACTGGCACTTATCACTTATATCATCCTAACACTTATCACTTTACTCTATTATATGATTACCTTCTGCCAGTTATCACCTTATTTGTGCATTCTATCTATATTATAACCTGTGTTTAATACTGGGGTACTTCCGCTAGTACCCACCACTGGCACATCATATTTACGCATTTGCACTTTATTCTGGCATGTGACCTCAATAATTCTTATGCACCATCTTCTAGTTTTTTATATACCTCATACCCCCCTGTATTTATTCTATTACCAGAACAGCGCCACTATCCCTGCTTAGTGTTTTTTATATTTTCTGGCTTCATTTTGGTGAAGTTCATTTAGGGAGGCAGCAGTTCCATTTCCTAAGCACAGATATTTACATTATTTTTAAAAAACTAAAACAAACATGCATTCGGTATGTAAATCACTGACAAGAAACCGACCATAAGAAAAACAAGGATACTGCCAATCTTGAACTCCACTTCTGGAAATACTAGTGGCCATCATGCTGACTGCATTTTGACAAAGTCTTCTGATGTCTCTCTGATTTTCCTGGCCACTTCCAGGCCATTGCCATGAATTATCAAAGCCAGAAGGTCAGCATTATAGTTTAAAGTTCTATAGTTTATTGTGGGGCAGCAAGGTGAAAAAAAAAAAACTGACAGTGACCCGCCCCCCCAGTTTACTCACCTGAGCCCATTCGTTCCCGCGGCAGAGACACGCTCTTCCTCTCTGCCAGGGGTTCTCGGCTCTTCATTGGATTGATTGCCTATTGGCTACTGCTGTTAATCGAATCCAATGACTGGGTGCCGGGGGGCGGGGCCCAGTCAGGCATTCTGTGTCTATGCATGCAAATGCTGGGCTCGGGGGGGGGGGGGGGGTTACCTTGCGGGCACGCTCCCAGGGAAGGGGAAAAATGGCAAGGACCTGACAGAAGCAGAAAAGATGGCAAAAACACACAGAAGAACTATACAAGAAACATCTGAATGTCCCATATAATGATGCAATCACTGACCTTGAACCGGATATTCTGGAAAGTGAAGTCAAGTGGGCCCTAGAAAGCATTGCTAATAACAAAGCTAGCAGAAGTGATGGTATCCCAGCTGAGTTATTTAAAATCCTAAAAGATGATGCTGTTTAAGTGCTGCACTCAATAAGCCAACAAGTTTGCAAAACTCAACAATGGCCACAGGACTGGAAGAGGTTTGTTCACATCCTGATACCAAAGAATGGCAGCGCCAAAGAATGTTCAAACTACCGTACGATCGCATCTCATCTCACACGCTAGCAAGGTTATGTTGAAAACTCTACAAGCTGGCTTCAGCAGCATGTGAACCGAGAGCTACCACAAAGTACAAGCTGGATTTTAAAGAGGCAGTAACTAGAGATCAAATTGCCAACATTCGCTGGATCACAGAGAAAGCAAGAGAGTTCCAGAAGGTCTACTTCTGCCCTATTAACTACAGTAAAGCCTTCGATTGTGTGGATCACAACAAGATGTGGCAAATACTGATAGAAATGGGAATATCAGATTACCTTACCTGAGAGAGAGAAAAAAAAAAAATGAAAGAGTCTCTTAAAGAAGGTAAAGGAGGAGAGCTCAAAAGCTGGCCTGAAATTGAACATTAAGAAAACTAAGATCATGGCAACCGGTCACATCACTCCTTGGCAAATAGCAGGAGAAGAAATGGAAATAGTGACAGATTTTATCTTCCTAGGCTCCAAGATCATGGCAGATAGTGACTGTAGCCATGAAATGAAGAGACGCAGGAAAGCAATGGCAAACCTAGACAATATAATAAAAAGCAGAGACATCACCCTACCGACAAAGTGCTGTCTTGTCAAAGCTATGGTATTCCCAGTAGTAACCTATGCAGTGGCGGCTGGTACTCAAAATTTTTGGGGGGGCTAAAACAAACTGAAAAATACTGAACCCCCCCCATTGCAGCCTCACTGTGCCCATCAAATGCAGCCTCACTGTGCCCATCAAACGCAGCCACTTGTGCCCATCAAACGCAGCCACTTGTGCTCATCAAACGCAGCCACTTGTGCTCATCAAACGCAGCCACTTGTGCTCATCAAAACGCAGCCAGGCTCGGCAGTCACTCCACTAACCACCGCCCGCGGCCAGTCTGGTGGCACTTACCGCTCCTCTTCTGGAGTGACGGGGCTCTCCTCCTCGGCGGGAAGCGGCGGCTCTCCTCCTCGGCGGGAAGCGGTGGCTCTCCTCCTCGGCGGGAAGCAGTGGCTCTCCTCCTCGGTGGGAAGCGGCGGCTGCGGGTCCTGTGTCCGCTTGGCTTCCTCCGCCGTGTCTCTTCTTCTGCCAAAGCGTTAGGCATCCAATAGGATGCCTGCTCTGATTGGCAGAGAGGAACCTTAGTGTGAAAATAGCGAAAATTCATTCGCTATGCCACACAACAGGGTGGAATCAGGACGTAGTGCTCTGCACCCCGAGCCCACCCTCTTTTGAAGCCTATTAGAGCCTCTGGCTCTAATCACGTGGTTCAAAATACACCCCCGCCTATCCCCGCCATAGTAATTCATGTCTCCGGCATCCTGAAAGGGGCCGGGCACATGAATAGGGAGGGCGGCGCCCATGCGCCCACAATGCATGGGCTGCCACTGAACCTATTGCTGTGAAAGTTGGACCATAAGAAAGGCTGAAAGCCGAAAAAAAATTTATGCTTTTGAACTAGGTTGTGGGAGAAGACTCTTGAAATTCCCTTGGCAAGAAGATCAATCCAGTCAATCCTGAAGGAAATCAACCCTGAATATTCACTGGAAGGACAGATCTTAAAGCTGAAACTAATACTTTGCCCACCTAAATCGAATAGTGGACTCACTGGAAAAGACCCTGATGCTGGGGAAACATGAAAGGAAAAAAGGAGAAGGATAACAGAAAACAAGATGGATAGATAGCATCATCAAAACAATGAACATGAAGTTAAAGTGATTGTAATGCCGCGTACACACGAGCGGATTTTCCGTCTGAAAAATCTTGGATGTTTTTTCCGATGGAATTCCGCTCAAGCATGGCTTTCATACACACGATCACACAAAAGTTCGCTGAACTTTCGACCACCAAGAACGCGGTGACGTACAACACTACGACCAGCCGAGAAAATGAAGTTCAATGCTTCGAATTGTTTCCGAGCATGCGTAGCAATTTTGCGCGTCGGAATTTGTACAGACGATCAGAATTTCCGATCAAAACTTTTTCCGAGCATATAAAAGTGAGAACCTACTCTTAATCTTTTGCTGGCTGGAATTCCGAAAGCAAAAGTCCGATGGAGCGTACACACGGTCGCATTGTCCGACCAAAAGCTCTCATCAGACTTTTGCTGGCGGAATTTCCGATCATGTGTATGCAGCATAAGCCTTCCTTTTTTTTTCATTTATTAAAAATAACATACATATCATATTTACCTCCACTGTGCAGCTCGTTTTGCACAGAGTGGCCCCAATCATCGTCTTCTGGGGTCCCTCTGCGACTCTTGTGGCTCTTCCCCGCATCAGATAACCGCCTAGGAGAAGCGCTCTCCCAGGAGGTTACCTTGCAGGCGTGCTCCATAGACACGAATGCCGGACTCTGCCCCACCCCCCCACATCATTGTATTTGATTAACAGCAGCGGGAGCCAATGGCTGCGCTGCTATCAATCTATCCAATCAAGAGCCGGGACCCCGTGCAGAGAGGGACAGCATTTCTCTGCCGAGGGAAATACGGAGCTCAGGTAAGTAAAATGGGGGGGGGGGGGGGCTGGTTTTGTAATCCCTGTATAGCAGGAATGAAGTATCAGAAGAAGCAGCACAAGGGGCCAAACAGGTCATGTGCTGATAGGGGGCATGCTGATAGGAGGAAAGGCAAAAGTGACAGAGACAAGCTCATCACTGTACTGCGTATCCTTTTCACTGTCCAGTAAAAAAAATTAAAAATGTAAACCCCTTTAGTGTTTTCATTCAAGTTATTACCATAATGACAACTTTCATCTCCACCTGCAAGCGCCACAATTATGGTCACAAATTCTCCTTTCAGCCTGCATATTATCCATTAACACTGTTTTCATACGGTCCTGAAAGCAAAAAAAAATCCAAACAAGCTTAGCAGGGTCTTTGAAGTGTTATCCAGCACCTGCAGGACTACTGGAGGTCCAATGAAGAGCAGACATGGATGTGTTGAAGTAGTAAACCCCTTTCATAAATGTCTTAGGGCAGTGTCTCCACTTTTTAACATGGAGGAATCCTTGAAACAACATTTGGTCTCAGGAAACCCCCTGCAAATAGTTGCTATATCTACAGCTCATGGCACCTTTACTGTGATGTCAGTGTAAAGAACTACATTATTATTATTATTATTATACAGGATTTATATAGCGCCAACAGTTTACAATATAAAAAGGAGACAATACAGTTATAATACAATAAAATACAAGAGGATTAAGAGGGCCCTGCTCAGAAGAGCTTACAATCTAACCTTACTTATATTTGTAGTCAGTGGTTACTTCTCTAAGTGGTAGGTGTTCATTACTCAAGGAACCCCTGGCAACCTTTTTGGGAACAAGTTTTCTTCTGTACTCAACCCCAAAAAAGTTAACTTTAAAGTGATTGTAAAGTCTAGAATTGTTTGTTTTTTTTTTTTTTGTTTTTTTTAATTAAAATAATTATCATATTGCAATGGCTTTGCAAGAGCAGCCACTAACCACTTCTCCTGGGGCCCCAGGCTCCTCCTCTTGTGTCCCCCACATAGCAAGCCGCTTGCTTTGGGGCACACCTGAAGGCTTGCTCCTGAGCCGTGCTACCTGTGTCCATAGACAGCTTGGCTCAGCCCCGCCCCCTGGTCCCTCCCTCCTCACAGAATTTAATTGACAGCAATGGCTCCTGCTAGAGTCCCTGTTAGAAGAGAGGGGGAGAGAAGACTTCAGCCGGGCACAGCACTGGATATCTGACAGGTTCAGGTAGGTGTTTAGACAGGTGGGGAGAGGTGTTAGTGGGGTATTTTTATATCTTAATGCAGAGAACACATTAAGGTAAAACACACCCAGTCTTTAGAACCACTTTAATGTCGGCCTTTATTGAGCATATTTATTTGCAATGATCTCTATTTTCTATTCTGACAAACTGCTACATTTGCTCAGCAGGATGTATAAATTACACAGGCCACGTATCACCCCAGATATTTTCTTTGGCTTCAATCCAGGTGTGCAATCATATTAGTCACACCTCTGCTTACCAAGTAAACACAAAATTGACAGCATACAAATGAGCTTTGTTAGAAGGAAGGTGTGCCAGAACAAAACGCTGTATTAACCATACATGAGATATATAAAAATACAGACAGTCATGTGCAGTTCAAGAGCCAGCTGCTCCAATCTAGGATACCATTATATATATATATTTACTGTGGGGCACGGACTGGCAGGATCGTGGACAGCGTGTACAGTATGTGTCACCATGCTTCTCAGATCTTAAAAACAGTATAAAATCCAAAACCAAACTGTTAACATTTGGCAGCTTACCAATACTTATGCCCCGTACACACGAGCGGATTTTCCATCAGAAAAAACTTGGATGTTTTTTTCGACGGAATTCCATTCAAGCTTGCTATGCAAGCCAAGCTTGAACGGAATTCCGTCAGAAAAAACTTGCTTATGTGTACGGGCGTATGCAACGTATGCGTGCAACACACGGTCACACAAAAGTTCTCGGAACTTTCGACCGTTAAGAACGCGGTGACGTACAACACTACGACGAGCCGAGAAAATTAAGTTCAATGCTTTCGAGTATACGTCGAATTGTTTCAGGGCATGCGTAGGAATTTTGCGCGTCGGAATTTGTACAGACGATCGCATTTTCGGATAGGAACTTTTCCCAACCGGAAAATAGAGAACATGCTCTCAATCTTTTGCTGGCTGAAATTCGGCCAGCAAAAGACTGATGGAGCATACACACGGTCACATTTGCCAACAAAAAGCTCTCATCTGAGTTTTGCTGGCGGAATTTCCGATTGTGTGTACGCGGCATAAGATGTGGCTAGATTAGTTCCCTTTTTTTTTTTTTTTTACTTTCTCCCCTCTGTTTTCCCCTGGTGATCTGGCCAGTAACACACCTCCTGTTTGTTAGAGTGCCTACACTCTGGATGAAGGATCACAGAGACACCTTTGGACAAACCTGCTTAAACTGTTCCTGGTTGCCCGTTTAATGCATGGTTTACCATTGCCACTAACAATTGAGCCCCCCCCCCCAACCTTACACTATATAGCAATATAGAACCAAGAAAGGGTTTGCGACATTAAGACCCCTTTCACACTGCAGGCGTTTTTCAGGCGCTACAGCACTAAAAATAGCGCCTGCATAGCACGTGAAAAAAGCGTCTCCATTCACTCCAGTGTGAAAGCCCTCGGGCTTTCACACTGGAGCGTGCGCTGGCAGGGCATCAGAAAAAGTCCTGCCAGCAGCTTCTTTGGAGCGGTGAACTCACCGCTCCTCCCCATTAAAATCAATGGGACAGCGCTGCGATACAGCCGGCAAAACGCTCTGGCGGCGTTTTGCAGGCAGATTTAACCCATTTTCGGCTGCTAGCACTGATGGCACAGTGTGAAAGGGGTCTAAATGAAGCATGCAATTGGGAATGAGTAACGAACTGTAATTTTTGTAAGACAGTTGAAAGTTTATTGTGTGTGCTAATTCATTATATATATATATATATATATATATATATATATATATATATATATAATGAATTAGTGTGTGAAAAATGTTTCAGAGTCAGACTAGGTGTAGAACAACCTATTTTTTTTTATTTTTTTTAGTTTGGATGTCTGATGAGGGAAAGACTCTGTATGGTCCTATAAAATAGTAAGTGTAAGATAAGGAGTGATATGGTAATGGGTGTGTCAGAACCCATGTGGTAAACAAAACCAATGATTTGGCTAAAGTAACATGTTGTATTTCTAGTATCAAAATAGTGAAGGGGTTTACAAATATTGAAGGGGTATTGTATAGGTGATCAAAGAGCACACCAGGATTGAAAAATTGTGAAAAACAGAACGAAACTGACTACCAACAAAGTTACCTGTAGTCTCTATGTGGAAAACTTTGTGCAGTTGTCCAGAAGTGCCAAACCAAAAAGCAAATCTGTTCCCATGATGAGGAGTTATATACTCCACTCTGGCAAATAGTGTACCGCCAACGTCACGCAGGCCAATAAGAGAGAGGAAAGACGCCAACAACTGAGCGGAAGACGCCAGGCGTTTGGCGCCAAAACCCTCCCCATATAGCTGCGGATGATAAGCACAAAGTGCCGGTACCACGAGGCCAATGATGTCGACGCCATGTGTCCGGCGCCAGACGCATGGTGTCGATGCGCAGCGGGGTGTCCGCCCGAGCCCTCAGCCATAGGACAAAGAGGGAGGGGGCGCACCCCAGGTGCGCCTCGCAGCTACCAAATGCCAGAGAAATCACAACGCCACCATGCAGTGATGCCCAGCACCCCGAGGAATACTAGACAATGACCCAGACCCACCTCCAGTAACTGTTGCCACACTCGAGGCTCAGGGTTAGCCTGTGAGTATGGGTGGCTGTTATACCACTTCCCCTCAACTATTCTGTATCCCTACACCTAGTCTGACTCATTGTTTATACTCTGTAGACACCCTGGCCGCATCTGCTCCTGATGAGTGGTAATTAACCACGAAACGCGGCGAGCTACTGATGCCACAACAATGCGTTTTCTATTTAGAACATCAAGATCTGTGCAATAATTTGTC
Organism: Lithobates sylvaticus; assembly: GCA_028564925.1. Classification (NCBI taxonomy): domain Eukaryota; kingdom Metazoa; phylum Chordata; class Amphibia; order Anura; family Ranidae; genus Lithobates; species Lithobates sylvaticus. Next base: position 203,315,267 of record CM053026.1, on the reverse strand, counting down.
TGAACGAATGTCTTACTATATACTTTATTATGTCATTAACAATTCATGATTTTAGAAATTGACGTGTGAGCCACCATGAAATACTGAAAAATTACACACACACACACACACACACACACACACACACACACACACACACACACACACACACACACATACATACACACTTATATATGTGTGTGCTGGTTCTGACCATACTTATGGATATATGCAATAAACTTTTACAAATTTACAGTTTGTTACTCATTCCCAATTGCATGTTAAATTTAAAAGGTCCCAAACCCTTTCTTGTTTCTCTTTAGAATTAGGGATGGAGGTAATTTTGACCTACACGTCATAGACCTCATTTAAAGTCCCACAGCCCTCCTTTTCTGTTATATAGCAATATACAGCACAAGCATGTGAATAGATGCAAGTGGTTATCCCCTATACCAAAGTATGTCCCTACAATTACTACCCCCCTCCCTGAGAACGTTACCAATCCATAAAATGAGCCATTAACCTGTTACCTAACCTCTAAAGTGAGCCAACACTAATCCATGTATAGTTTTTTCCCAAACTAATAGCAAGCAGTACAGTGCCACAACAATGCAATACCAACAATGAAAACTTCTCCAAAGTATTTTAACTCCATTTTTAAATGTGTGATTGTGGGACAATGACTCAAAGTAAGAGATAAGTGAATATTCACTGAACTTAGAAAATAAAGTGAAGCTGTATTTACTTTTATCAGCCAGTCATGTCCTAGCAAAAATCCTAATTTCCCTTACCCATTTTTGGGTCTTCAGAGTACACAGGTTCACCCCAATATTTCCTTTTCTACGTGATTAGCCTATACTTCTCAAGTAAATGAACCCCAATGAATCGGGAGCCAGTCAGCCCTTTCGCTGTAGAAATGTACAGTATATGGTCAAAAGGAGATTAAGACCCCTTTCACACGAGGGCATATTGTAGGCGCTATAGCGTTAGAAATAGCGCTTGCAATCCGCCCTCAAACTGCTGCTTCATTGTCTGAAGTGCGAAAGCCCTCGGGCTTTCACAATGCAGCGGTGCGCTGGCAGGACGTCACAAAAAGTCCTGCCAGCAGCTTCTTTGGAGCGGTGAACTCATCGCTCCTCCAGCTCTGCTCCCATTGAAATCAATGGGGCAGCGCTGAAATACCGCCGGCAAAACGCCGCTATTGCTGCATTTTGCCGGGGGTTTTAACCCTTTCTCGGCCACCAGCGGGGGTAAAAGCGCCCTGCTAGCGGCCGAAATGTGCCGCAAATCCGACGGTAAAACGCCGCTAAAAATAGCGGCGTTTTACCGCCGACGCTATAGGCGGATCGGTGTGAAAGGGGTCTTATGCTAAGCAGCTTTGATTCTCTAGATTGACCAAGAGGCATAGTCACGGGGTAATTTTTGCTAAAAAACCCTATATGGTCTAGGTTCCCCATAGCCTTGACAGTCATAAAAAAGTAGGAGCTGTGTGCAGCCATTTCTCAGAATGTGGTAGATGAGCATGTCCAATCCAGAGAAAAAAAAAAAACACACACACACACACACACACACACTTTCCTGTAAACAAGCTTTTTTTCTAGGATTCATCGTCCAGGAAGTACAGGTGGAAGAGGTGGCAACAGCCATCACATAGGTCCCACGGACTCTCAAAGTGAACAGCTCACAATATAAATATAGGAGCTAAAAAAAAATAAAAAAAGGCCGTCACTGCTGGCTTTTTGTAGCTGTAAGCTCCTGGACTGCCATCCTTATCTTTGGCAAGTAACTGATCAGGAACACGCATGCAGCCAGCTAGTTGTGAGGACATCTGCATAGATTCAATAACAAATACCGACAACATCTGAGATCAGATAATTTGCTTGGTTTTTCTAAGCTGCCCAAAAAGTAGAATCCAATTTGTTTTTGTGGATTACAGCACATGTTCTCTCTGCCATGCTATAATATAAGCTCCTTTTTTTTCCTGATCATGGTCACAAAATGACATTTTCATTAAAGACTGAGCAATCTCTGTGGTGTATTGTGCCATTTTCTAACTGGTGACATATTAAAAGGTTTTCAAAGTGGAGGTGGTGAAATGGAGCTCTTGGCACACATTCTGGGCAGCCAAAGTACAAACATGTTTTCAGCCAGATGCCTCAATACATATAAAATGCTCAGCAATGAGTCAGCTTTATACTGGGCTGGTAATCCTGGACTGTGGCATGTTTTGGTACAGACGGTGCCGTCCTAATCTGTACGCTTGGTATACACCAAGGGCACTGCCAGGATTTTCAAAGATGCACTAGATGGTCTAAAAGTGAAAGTAAACCCATGGATTTAACAGTTGCAAAAAAACAGTTACATTCTGATGGTAAATTATAGCTGCAAACATCCATCACCTATGGAATTGTTTCACAGAGATGCTTACAGCTAGCTATACTTTGTTAGAGTTTAGACAAACACACGCTGGATACTGACCTATCAAGTGCCATCACCAGAGGAGCGCTGCATTACAAGTGACCACAGATGTCTAGTTTATGTTCAGTACAGCACAGTGTAAGAAGATCATGGGATGGTCAAGTGCGTGAAATAGCTAAATCCAGATACAGTATGTAACCAGCACAATAGCATACCAGTTGTTCATATATATATATATATATATATATATATATATATATATATATCTATACTTACCAATTGCCAGACTAGCAACCATAAAAAAAAAAAAAAAAAAGTGTATTAGGCAATTTACTACATCTTCACTTTTAGATTACTTACATTAACTCCAAAGTCTGGGGAGGTGGCACTCCAAATGGCTCCAATGCTTGCAGCTGCCAGCATGGCTTGCACTGTCTGGATGCAGTTTGGAAGATAGCCTAAAACCAAACAGCATATCAATCAGCAAAAAAATTGCAATGATGTTTTTTTTTTTTTCTTCTTCTTTACAACCACTTCTGGACCGCCCCATAGCAGACATACTGCTACAGGGCGGCCCTCCTGTGTAAAATCCTGTATAAAGACACACACGCTTCTGCACTTCCGTCTAGGGGGCGCACTACAGCTAGTGGGTCGCTTCCATTGTGATTACTCATACCAGAAGCTGATCTGCAGGTGTCGGGCAATGGATGTCTGCTGACACCCGCCAGACACAGAATGGAGCTCTGCCTATGTAAACAAGGCAGAGCGCCATTCCGACAGGGGGAAAATCATTGATTTTGTGTCAGGGAATAAAATCCATCACTTCCCTTAGTAAAAGCAGCACATACAGTACACAAAAACACTAGCTAGGCACAGTTAACCCTTTGATCGCCCTAGATGTTTAACCCCTTCCCAGACAGTGTGCTTTATTTTTAATGGGCTCTCAACACCTGAAAATATAGATCCTGCAATATTGTTCACAATGCAGTGCACATAACACACAGAGCCAACACGTCTGAGCAGTGAGGTTCGCTATAGTATATGTATATTGTAATTGTACAATGGTATGCAATTAAGAATGTAGTACAATGCACAGTAACATGTTAAAACATGTATTCCATGTATTACCAAACTCTTTATGGTGTGAATGAGCCCTTGTAGGAGGTCAGCTTTACACAAATTGCAGTACCGATAAAAAATGGTGAATGCATCAACATAGAAGCATGCATACAACTTAATGCATACAGTATATTTTGTATATTGTCGTTGCCGTTTGCACCTTTCCCCATTTTATTCGTTTTTTTCCAATTTACTAGTTTTAAAATGATTAAGTATACAGATACATACCAACAACACGGTCTCCGGTTTCGACTCCCATCTTTCTCATAGCAGCTGCGTATAAAGCTACATTTCTTCTCAGCTCTTCAAAAGTCACCTTTTCCACATTCTCCCTGCCTTCTCCTAAGGAAGAAAAAAAATGAATTTAGGTGATACAACTTGTTTAAATTACTGTGGAAAGGACAAGCATGGATTGCACAATGGGACCACACTGTCCACAATATTAGCATCTGTAGGAACTTTCGTCTGAGAAAACTTGCCATGCATGTACAAATTCAACAAAACCCACAGGTGATCTTTTGAAAACACACATTAGGCAAATACTGTATTTATTGGCGTATAACTCTCGCTTTTTCACCAAAAAAAAAAATCGGGTGCAAATAGCGCATGCGTGTTATACGCCAATTATTACATTTTTTCTGCCTCGGAGGGGACAGGAAGGGGGGGGGGGGATGAAGCGCCGTCAGATTACATACAGTGAGAATCTCCTGTTCACTTGGCGGCCTCTGTAATAGGAAGTCCTGTCTCCTGATCTGCCATTGGACCACTGTTCTGTCTATCATAGGAGATTCTCACTGTATGTAATCTGTATGTAATCTGTCAGCGCTCGTCCCGCCCCCCTCCCTGTCCCTTCTAGGCTGCAGATGGAGATGGACAGCGATCAGGCTGCACTGATGGCAATGGTGAGGCTGCTGCATTGATGGCAAAGGCGAGGCTGCTGCATTGATGGCAAAGGCGAGGCTGCTGCATTGATGGCAAAGGCGAGGCTGCTGCATTGATGGCAATGGCGAGGCTGCTGCATTGATGGCAATGGCGAGGCTGCAGATGGGCATTGATCAGGCTGCATTGATGGCAATGGTGAGGCTGCAGATGGGCACTGACCCTTATTTTGCTTCAAAGTTCCTTATTTAAAATGTAAAGTTTTTTTCCTAAAACTTCCCTCTTAAAATGAATGTGCGCGTTATATGCCGATAAATACGGTAATTATACAAATGAAAGAAGAAACACATGATTACTGCTATAGTGTTCTTGTGTACATATATTTATTTTCATGGGGGGGGACCCCACACACAAAAAAAAGGAAATATGAAATACAGCAAATGGGCCAACTTTAATTCCAGAGTGATAAAAAGTATGTATGGTTTGGTTGTACAGACTATAACCCTTTAAAGACACATGACAGATATGCGAGTTTAAGGATCTGTTAATAGGTCAAGAATATTCCTATCTGTTCCAACAGCTACTGCTGTCACACAGTACAGTATATGGCACAGGAAAACTCAACAGCTGTAATACCAGTCTGTGGCCACTAGATGGAGCTCCATATTGTTCTATGCACACTAAATGATAAAAGCAGACTGTATGAAACCTTTACAAACAGCCACTTTTATAAGGAATTCAGTTGTATAAAATGTGTAATATATATTAAAATGCTATTTTTTTTACGCTGTGGACAGAGTGTAATCAGGATTAGAACACCTGTCAGTTTTTTGCGGTCTGTTCCCCTGTTAGGGATATTCACCCTTCTCTATATGCCGCAATTACCATTACTACACCGAGAGTGAAGGTGAAAGAAAACCCCAAATTATGGGTTATCACTAGGACAGGAATAAAGGAGAAATCTTCTAATGGGGATACTAGTTCTACCGACAGCTAGGAATTCCCTCACTTTGGGGGGGGGGGGGGGCATTACTGCTCACTTTCTGTTTCAACTATGGAGCAGGAAGTGAGAGGAAATCTACCCAATGGGGACACAGGTGGCAAAATGCATTATTGACAGGCATTAGAACCCTCCCTTACTCTACTCAAAATGAAAAAAAAAATTTGGTTTTGTTTTTAGGTCTACTTAAAGTCAGCCTTTCGGCCTTTAGGGCCGATTCACATGGGCATGCACGTTCGTGTAGTCCCACTTGTGCGTTTGTGAGATGCGTTTGGTGTTCCATCACAATGGTAAGGGCAACATCTCCAAATGTGGAGGGGAAAGCGTGCACGGAACACACCACGTTCTAGTATGTACCAGCTGTTCTACTCAAGGCCTGGTTCACACCTATGCATTTTTTCAGTTTTGCAGAAACGCACCATGTGTCATTTGGACCCCTGTAATACCGTAAAAAAAAAACCTGGCTGATCCTGCCAGTTTCTCCCCACCCCTATGTAAACTGACCATGGCTGCTGAGCCCCGGCACCGTGGTCAGTTTGCTTGCCTCCGTCAGCCGCAGCCCTGCTGTCTCTCCTCACTTGTGTCCTCCTCCCCATCCTCCTCCTCTCTCTGCCTGTCTCCTGTGTCAGGGTCCACCCCCGCCATCCCTGCTGCTGCTGTAACATGATTTACTGTATAGAATATACTCTGTCTTATAAGGATATATCCCCCTGTGTGTGCTGTATTAAAAAAAAAAATCTGTATATACCTTATCTGTGAGCGCTGATCAGACTTGTGAGCAACAGTAAAATTAGAACCAAAAATATCTGATGAGCATATTGAGAATCACTACTACATCCAGATATTGAAGCGTTAGTTTATCAAAAACAGTGTCAAACATTGCACTAGATTTAGGTTGCCCTCTTAGTGTCGGTTCACTCTGAGTCAGCACGACTTACAGCGCGACTGCCTCAGGCGACCCGGACACGACCGCTGCGGCGACTTGCAAAACGACTTCTTTATAGAAGTCAATGCAAGTCGCCTCAAGTCGCCCCCAAAGTCGTACAGGAACCTTTTTCTAAGTCGGAGCGACTTGTGTCGCTCCGATTAGTACGGTTGCATAGTGCAGAACGGGACGCGACTTGTCAGGTGGCTAAGTCACCTGACAAGTCGTCCCAGTGTGAACCGACCCTAACTCTTATAAATAGAAAATATTACAAATAAATAAATAAATAAAATGGTTTTATTACTGAGATGGGTACATTATCTATATCAGTGATCGTTAACTTGTGATCTGCCCGACTTTTTCTGCTCATCGGCTATCCTTATTGTTAGTGTATTTTATGTGTGGCCCAAGACAATTCCTCTTCTTCCAATGTGGCCCAGGAAGGTCAAAAGGTCAAAAGGTTTGGACACCCCTGCTTTAGAGAATTTTTTAGTGTAAAGGCCACAAATTGCTTAGAAAGGGAGGATGGAGGCATCTCCATATTATTGCCCATGATTTTGTAATCCACAAACGTAAACATCCAAACTACCAGTAGTTGGCAATACGTACTTGCAGCATATAGAGCAATTTTATCGTTTTCCTTGTGTTTGAGAAGGTTCTCAGCATAATTCAAACGGCTCCCATGAAACCATTCTGGAACATCAGCAATCCCTTTGGACCGGTCAATGACCTAAAACAAGCATTAATAACCAAACATTAGATAGTTGCACTTGCAATTATAAAAACATGCAATGTGAAAAAAAATTAATATATTAGAATAACAGTAATTAATAACAGAATATTTTAAGCAATCCCTCAAATGCAGGAACAACTCGAATGTGTGAAAATACAAGGACTTCATGAGGCCTAATATTCACAGCGTATAAAAAAAAAAATCAAATATGCAACTACAATATAAACAGCGTCCAGTGCTTCGAAATTCACAAGTGCAATAATCACTCTTCATAAAATCTTCACTGCCTGAATCCCAAAAAAAGTGCTACTTATTCATAGTCCGTTTAGGGTGTCAAACATCCAGCACCTCCGTGACTCCTCCACCAGGCACACCAACAACTCACCAAAGTAATGGACCCTGTATAATATGGGTCTCTCGCACTCATTTATAACACTCCCAAGCCTGGTTTATTTCCTCCAGAGGATGCTCATATATTATATAGAAAGTGAACAAAAAGCCTCCAGTCGAACAAATCACTAAAAACTCATATAGCCAGTGTCTTTCCCCACTCGAAGGATCAGCGGTCATGACTACATAGTGCCACTACCAGCTACATACTCTGGCTGTTAAAGCAGCGTCGCTGGAGGGATGATGTCACATGTCCAATAAGCCCCTCCATTTGCGTTTCATCATTTAACGTCTTCAGGGAAGCGTGATTACTGCACTTGTGAATTTTGAAGCACTGGACACTTTTTCGCAAGTGCATATTTGCGCACTGGACATTTTAGTATGGGTTATGAAGCATTGGACACTTTATGCACAATTGTGATTTTTGAAGCATAGACCATTTTTGGGGACATTTTGCACATATTTTGATATTTATTGGTATATATTATCAATGCATTTATGTAGATATACAGTAGATAGATGAAGTATGAATGATTAGCTACATATAATACAAAGGTGATAACGCTGTACCCATACTTTTTACAACAGATATTATACTATTAAATACTCTGTATTTAGTTGCATGATTTTACAGCATTCTTAGCCCCCGTACACACAGTCGGAAATTCCGACCACAAAATCAGACGGATTTTGTCCGACACTGGTGTTGCATACACACGGTCGGACAAAGTTGTCGGAAAATCTGATCATTCTGAATGTGGTAACGTTCGACGGAACTATGTAGAGGCTAGTAGCCAATAGCTTGGGTCTCGTAATTTGATCTGAGCTTGCGTGGCACTTTGTCCGTCGGAATTCTCTACACACGATCGGAAAAAGTCTAATCGGATTTTGTTGTCGGAAAATTTGAGAGCAGGATCTCAAATTTTTTCCGTCGGAAATTCAGACGGAAAAAGTCTGATGGAGCCCACACACGGGCGGATTATACGACAACATGGTCCGATCGGACATTTTCCTTCGGAATTTCCGACCATGTGTATGGGGCATTAAAGCCTTTTGTGAAACACATTCAACCAAGTATTTATCGGCATATAACACGCACCATTTTCCCCTTAAAATCAGGGGGAAATCGTGGGTGCGTGTTATACGCCGAACCGCTGCCTCGGAGGGGAAGGAGGGAACCCAGCACCGTCGAAATAGACAGAGCCGAGTATACTGTGTACTCGGCTAGGCGCGGCTCGCAGTCACGCCCAGTCATGCCTCCTAGCATTTACGTCCCACCATTGGACCAGTGTTGTGTCCATCATAAGAGCCGGGCCAAGGGGCAGGACTGGGCAGAACTGCCGAGAGGAGCAGAGTACACAGGACATCCGGCTCTGTCTATCTCGGCAGCGCAACAGCCGATCATGCTGCAATTTGGGACAAGGCTGCAGATGGACACTGCTAAGGCTTCATTGATGGGCATTTAAAATGTAAGCTTTTTTTCCTTAAACTTCCCTCCTAAACTTGGGGTGCGTGTTATACGCCGATAAATACATACATAATTTATATATATCCAAAAGGAAACTGGTTAACAACAAGTCCCCAAGAGATGAGAAGAATGATTCCACAAGTGAAGACCAGCAGACACAAATCAGTGGTGACAGACCCTCCACCTCCAACTTTATCGCTACGCTCACCTCAAAAGCATGCCAAAGGGTATGCCAGGTCCCAAACTATTTTTCCAGTTGTGCCCATGTAGGCCAGGCACTCAGGGGTCTGGAGCTGGGAATCTCTTCCTTTATATGCGGAACGCATACAGATATTCTGTGACTCTCTCGCAAAGCTTGTAAAATTTTACTCCCTTTTGCTAGGAATATATTGTTTTATTCCTAGCCGGCCTGAAAATTGTACCAGGGACTCATCCACACATACAGTTGATATAAAAAGTCTACACACCCCTGGTAAAATGTCAGGTTTCAGCAATGTAAAAAAAAAAAATTTGACAAAAAAGGTAAATCCTTTCAGAACTTTTTCTACCTTTAATGTGACCCATAAACTGTACAACTCAGTTGAAAAACATACGGAAATCTTTTGGGGGGGGGGATAAAAATAAAAAAATAAAATAATGTGGTTGCATAGGTGTGCATACCCCCTTATAACTGGGGATGTTGCTGTGTTCAGAATTAAGCAATCACATTAAAACTCAATGTTAAATAGAAGTCAGTACACACCTGGCACCATTTAAAGTGCCTCTAAATAACCCCAAATAAAGTTTAGCTGTTCTAGTAGGTCTTTCTTGAAATTTTCTTAGTCGCATTCTACAGCAAAAGCCATGGTCCACAGAGAGCTTCTAAATTTCTAAAATTCCAAAAGATATATGTTTGACACAAAAACAACACTGCACATCACCAAAAGAACACCATACCCAAAGTGAAGCATGGTGGTGGCAGCATCATGCTTTTGGGCTGTTTTTCTTCCGCTGGAACAGGGGCCTTAGTCAAGGTAGAGGGCATTATGAACAGTTACAAATACCAGTCAATATTGGCACAAAACCTTCAGGCTTCTGCTAGAAAGCTGAACATGACAAGAAACTTCACCTTTCAGCATTCCAATGACCCAAAGTAAACATCCAAATCAACAAAGGAATGGCTTCACCAGAAGTTGATTAAAGTTTTGGAATGTCCCAACCAGAGCACAGACCTGACAGCAGCCCCTTGAAGAAGGCCCTTGAAGAATATGAAAAACAGCGGACCCTTGAACAACAGCAGGCCCTTGAACAACAGCAGGCCCTTGAACAACAGCGGGCCCTTGAACAACAGCGGGCCCTTGAACAACAGCGGGCCCTTGAACAACAGCGGGCCCTTGAACAACAGCGGGCCCTTGACCAACAGCGGGCCCTTGAACAACAGCGGGCCCTTGAAGAAAATGAAAAACAGCGGGCCCTTGAAAAACAGCGGGCCCTTGAAAAACAGCGGGCCCTTGAAGAACAGCGGGCCCTTGAAGAACAGCGGGCCCTTGAAGAAAATGAAAAACAGCGGGCCCTTGAAAAACAGCGTGCCCTTGAAAAACAGCGGGCCCTTGAAGAACAGCGGGCCCTTGAAGAACAGCGGGCCCTTGAAGAAAATGAAAAACAGCGGGCCCTTGAAGAACAGCGGGCCCTTGAAGAAAATGAAAAACAGCGGACCCTTAAAGAACAGCGGGCCCTTGAAGAACAGCGGGCCCTTGAAGAAAATGAAAAACAGCGGGCCCTTGAAGAACAGCGGGCCCTTGAAAAACAGCGGGCCCTTGAAAAACAGCGGGCCCTTGAAGAACAGCGGGCCCTTGAAGAACAGCGGGCCCTTGAAGAACAGCGGGCCCTTGAAGAAAATGAAAAACAGCGGGCCCTTGAAGAACAGCGGGCCCTTGAAGAAAATGAAAAACAGCAGGCCCTTGAAAAACAGCGGGCCCTTGAAGAACAGCGGGCCCTTGAAGAACAGCGGGCCCTTGAAGAACAGCGGGCCCTTGAGGAAAATGAAAAACAGCGGGCCCTTGAAGAACAGCGGGCCCTTGAAGAACAGCGGGCCCTTGAAGAACAGCGTGCCCTTGAAGAACAGCGGGCCCTTGAAGAACAGCGTGCCCTTGAAAAACAGCAGGCCCTTGAAAAACAGCAGGCCCTTGAAAAACAGCAGACCCTTGAAAAACAGCAGGCCCTTGAAAAACAGCGGACCCTTGAAAAACAGCAGACCCTTGAAAAACAGCAGGCCCTTGAAGAAAATGAAAAACAGCGGACCCTTGAAGAACAGCGGGCCCTTGAACAACAGCGGGCCCTTGAACAACAGCGGGCCCTTGAACAACAGCAGGCCCTTGAACAACAGCAGGCCCTTGAACAACAGCAGGCCCTTGAACAACAGCAGGCCCTTGAACAACAGCAGGCCCTTGAACAACAGCAGGCCCTTGAAGAAAATGAAAAACAGCAGGCCCTTGAACAGCGGGCCCTTGAACAACAGCGGGCCCTTGAACAACAGCTGGCCCTTGAACAACAGCGGGCCCTTGAAGAAAATGAAAAACAGCGGGCCCTTGAAAAACAGCAGGCCCTTGAAAAACAGCGGGCCCTTGAAGAAAATGAAAAACAGCAGGCCCTTAAAGAACAGCGGGCCCTTGAAGAACAGCGGGCCCTTGAAAAACAGCGGGCCCTTGAAAAACAGCGGGCCCTTGAAGAACAGCGGGCCCTTGAAGAAAATGAAAAACAGCGGGCCCTTAAAGAACAGCGGGCCCTTGAAGAACAGCGGGCCCTTGAAGAAAATGAAAAACAGCGGGCCCTTGAAGAACAGCGCGCCCTTGAAGAACAGCGTGCCCTTGAAGAACAGCGGGCCCTTGAAGAACAGCGGGCCCTTGAAGAACAGCGGGCCCTTGAAGAAAATGAAAAACAGCGGGCCCTTGAAGAACAGCGGGCCCTTGAAGAAAATGAAAAACAGCGGACCCTTGAAGAACAGCGGGCCCTTGAAGAACAGCGGGCCCTTGAAGAACAGCGGGCCCTTGAAGAAAATGAAAAACAGCGGGCCCTTGAAGAACAGCGGGCCCTTGAAGAACAGCGGGCCCTTGAAGAACAGCGTGCCCTTGAAGAACAGCGTGCCCTTGAAGAACAGCGGGCCCTTGAAGAACAGCGTGCCCTTGAAGAAAATGAAAAACAGCGGGCCCTTGAAGAACAGCGGGCCCTTGAAGAACAGCGTGCCCTTGAAGAACAGCGTGCCCTTGAAAAACAGCGTGCCCTTGAAAAACAGCAGGCCCTTGAAAAACAGCAGGCCCTTGAAAAACAGCAGACCCTTGAAAAACAGCAGGCCCTTGAAAAACAGCAGACCCTTGAAAAACAGCAGGCCCTTGAAAAACAGCAGACCCTTGAAAAACAGCAGGCCCTTGAAGAAAATGAAAAACAGTGGACCCTTGAACAACAGCGGGCCCTTGAACAACAGCGGGCCCTTGAACAACAGCGGGCCCTTGAAAAACAGCAGGCCCTTGAAAAACAGCAGGCCCTTGAAAAACAGCAGGCCCTTGAACAACAGCAGGCCCTTGAAGAAAATGAAAAACAGCAGGCCCTTGAACAGCGGGCCCTTGAACAACAGCGGGCCCTTGAACAACAGCTGGCCCTTGAACAACAGCGGGCCCTTGAAGAAAATGAAAAACAGCGGGCCCTTGAAAAACAGCGGGCCCTTGAAAAACAGCGGGCCCTTGAAGAAAATGAAAAACAGCAGGCCCTTGAAGAAAATGAAAAACAGCGGGCCCTTGAAAAACAGCGGGCCCTTGAAGAAAATGAAAAACAGCGGGCCCTTGAAGAACAGCGGGCCCTTGAAGAACAGCGTGCCCTTGAAAAACAGCGGGCCCTTGAAAAACAGCGGGCCCTTGAAAAACAGCGGGCCCTTGAAGAACAGCGGGCCCTTGAAGAACAGCGGGCCCTTGAAGAAAATGAAAAACAGCGGACCCTTGAAGAACAGCGCGCCCTTGAAGAACAGCGGGCCCTTGAAGAACAGCGGGCCCTTGAAGAACAGCGTGCCCTTGAAGAACAGCGGGCCCTTGAAGAACAGCGGGCCCTTGAAGAACAGCGGGCCCTTGAACAACAGCGGGTCCTTGAAAAACAGCGGGCCCTTGAAAAACAGCGGGCCCTTGAAAAACAGCGGGCCCTTGAAAAACAGCGGGCCCTTGAAGAATAGCGGGCCCTTGAAGAAAATGAAAAACAGCGGACCCTTGAAGAACAGCGGGCCCTTGAACAACAGCGGGCCCTTGAACAACAGCGGGCCCTTGAACAACAGCGGGCCCTTGAACAACAGCGGGCCCTTGAAGAAAATGAAAAACAGCGGACCCTTAAAGAACAGCGGGCCCTTGAACAACAGCGGGCCCTTGAACAACAGCGGGCCCTTGAACAACAGCGGGCCCTTGAAGAAAATGAAAAACAGCGGACCCTTAAAGAACAGCGGGCCCTAGGCTTTATGCCAGGTAGGTCCACAGACATCAACATACGTAGGCTGTTTTCTAACATTCATGCCCTTCATACTAATCAAGGCACTAGGACCATTGCCACCCTTGATATGGAGAAGGCATTTGATACGGTGGAGTGGGTGTATCTGTGGGAGGTGCTTAGAAGAATGGGTTTCCCACTGGAATTTATTGCCTGGATACGCACACTCTACACCGGTCCCCTAGCATGTATTAAACTGAATGGCTCCCTGTCTCCTTCGTTCTCCCTGCAGAGGGGCACCAGGCAGGGATGCCCTCTCTCCCCGGCCCTGTTCGCCCTGGCCATGGAACCTATTGCTGAGGCCCTCAGGAGCTCGGCCGAGGTCCGTGGTCTTAGGGTGGGCTGGCTGGAGGAGAGAGTGGCCCTCTATGCGGATGATCTACTGCTTTTTTTAAATGATGCTGATGACTCTCTGCGGGGTGCACTCGGAATCATGGACGCCTTCTCCGCCTTCACCGGGTTGAAGGTGAATTGGCATAAGTCTCAGCTTTTTCCGGTGGACGAGGGGGCCAGGACCTCCTCACCCTCCTCTACCCCGCTTCAATGGGTTGACAAGTTTACATATTTGGGAGTTATTATTTCAGGAGACAGCAGGGACTTTGTCCGGCTCAATCTTGAACCTGTTCTGTTAGAGATCAAATCCGAACTGAGGGCGTGGGGCAATCTTCCCCTCTCCCTCATTGGGCGCATCAACCTCCTAAAAATGAAAGTCCTCCCTAAACTTACGTATATATTTAGGAATTCCCCACAATGGCTGACTAAAACCTTCTTTACCTCTCTTAAGCAACTTTTCCTCTCCTTTATTTGGGGGTCTAAATCGCCTAGATTCAAGTACACTACTCTGACCAGGCCTGTGGACAGTGGGGGTTTGGCTCTCCCTGATTGCCATAAATATTTCTTGGCCACTCAACTTGTAACTGCCCACTGGTGGTTGCGGCCAGACCTGACCAACTCTGCAACGGTGCTAGAGGCGGCTATAGTGGGGTCTCTGGAGGCCTTGAGAGGATTGATATTCAGGGGGCAAAAAACACCTCACTGCCTCACCCCTTCTATGCGCACCACTATGAGGGCATGGAAGGCGGGAGAGACACTGAGGGCACCCCTGGCGAACTCCTGGTCTCCTCACACCCCCCTGTGGCTGAATCCTAACCTGTCACAGTTCAATACCATCCCAGATCCACAGGCCTGGGCCAAATACAAAATACTGACTCTTGAGCATATTATCACCAACGGGGAGCTCACTCCCTTTCATGTATTGCGTACCAAATTTAATGTACCTGCACGGGCCCATTTCAGGTATCTTCAAATTGCACACGCTTATAGGTGTCAATTCTTGGGTCAACAGATCATATTGGAGTACTCTGAGCTTGAATCCACCCTTCGGGTGAAGGATTTGGAGAAACCCACGTCTCAGATCTACGGGTCCCTGCTGGTTGCTGCCATCCCCGAGCTGTCCTCCCTCCGCAGGCAATGGGTGGGGGACATACCGGCGCTGGACGACGATGATTGGAGGGAGATTTGGGATTTTCCATTCTCCCCTCTGGTCTCAGCCAGGGACAAACTGGTCCAATACAAAATTTTACACAGAGCTCACTACACACCCCACAGGCTGCACAAGATGTCGCCAGCACACTCCCCGGAGTGCTGGCGTTGCTCCTATCAACCAGGGGACTTCTTTCACATTTTCTGGGCTTGCCCAGCAATTGCGCATTATTGGAAGGAAGTTCTCCATGTGATAGTTAGGATCACCAAGACTAGTGTCCCCTATGATCCTAAATACTGTCTGCTGGGACTAGTGGAACAAATGTCAATTCTCAGAGCTAGGAAACTACTCATATCCCTATTATTGTACTATGCACGCAAGGCCATCACAATGAGCTGGAAACAATCATCTCCCCCTTCTGTCAGGTTCTGGAAAAACCTTGTGAATGCCAGTTTGCCCCTGTATAAAGCCACCTACTCGGGCAGAGGTTGCCCACAAAAATTTGAAAAGGTGTGGACCTGTTGGTTAGATGATAATTCAACGGCAACTGATGCAGTAACTAATCCCTAGATTAACTTTCAGGTTATAGTATGATAGCAAATTGACCCAAGTACCCTCATGTCACATTATCCTGTCATTATAATATTGAGCACAGACCCTCCTGAACTAAACCTCTCCCCACATTGGGGTATAGATAAGTAAGTTGTGTTTTATTGGTCTGCCCTGTTGCGGTATGTTGCTGCTTCAGAGGCAGTCTGCTTATGTTATATGATGTACACTGTTGTGGTTGTTGCCGCATCAGAGGATTGGCCCCTGCGTGGGTAATGTTTAGCCCCTGTGTGGGCAAGTTTTTGTGTTAATGCAAACCTCAATAAAAAAGATTTTATAAAAAAAAAAAAAAGAACAGCGGGCCCTTGAACAACAGCGGGCCCTTGAAAAACAGCGGGCCCTTGAAAAACAGCGGGCCCTTGAAAAACAGCGGGCCCTTGAACAACAGCGGGCCCTTGAACAACAGCGGGCCCTTGAACAACAGCGGGCCCTTGAACAACAGCGGGCCCTTAAAAAACAGCGGGCCCTTAAAAAACAGCGGGCCCTTGAAAAACAGCGGGCCCTTGAAAAACAGCGGGCCCTTGAAAAACAGCGGGCCCTTGAAAAAATCCCATTGAAAATCTGTGGGGTGATCTGAAGAGGGCTGTGCACAGGAGATGCCCTCGCAATCTGACAGATTTGGCAAAGAAGAGTAGGCAAATATTGCCAAGTCAAGATGTGCCATGCTGATAGACTCATACCCAAAAAGATTGAGTGCTGTAATAAAAATCAAAAGGTGCTTCAACAAAGTATTAGTTTAAGGGTGTGCACACTTTTTTTTATTTTTACTTCCCTCCACCTAAAAGATTTCAGTTTGTTGTTCAACTGAGTTGTACAATTTATAGATCACATTAAAAGGTGGAAAAAGTTCTGAAATGTATCTTTGTCTCATTTTTTTTACATCACAGAAACCTGAAATTTTATTATGGGTGTGGAGACTTGTTATATCCACTGTATATGTTGATCAGGGACAGAGTTCTGCAAATCGTTCGGAAATTAAATTTATGAGTGGGCGAATCTTACATAATTTAGATGATTTTGGAGCAGGCATCGGGTGTTGTCGCTGAAATGAAGGAAGCGCATAATCATCTCATATCGGGACCTGGGCATTAAGGCAGAATAAATGGGCACATGGTGGATGGGGTTGGTGGACCAGTAGGCATATCCTTAATTTTTTTTGTAAGCCCCATGTTTATGGTGAGGCCCAAAAACTATTTGGGCAAATGATGATTGGGGGTTGTTGGCAATATGCTGGTAGGCATATAGATGTCTGGATGGTCTGGTCCACGATAAATTGCGGCAAAGTGTCAGGCAAAAAAATTGATAAAAGCAATCAATTACTGAGAAATTTGGGTTATTGGCCTGCACACCTGGCTGTGCGGTGAAAGGGGGAATACTTGCTGTCGGAACGCAGCCATGTTGGGTTGGCAAGACCATCTGGGAGGTATGTAGCCCTGGTTCTTGGGGGACATAACAGTGCTGGTAGTTGGGGGGATTTGAAGTTCCTGTGCTGGTACTTGGGTGCGATGCGGCAGCGCTGGTACTGGGCCTGGGCATTTGTTCCCGGGGCCTATCGCTGGCCACATCACTGGTACTAGGCCTGGAAATTTGTTCTCGGGGCCCATCGCTGGTGGTAGCACTGGTACTGGGCCTGTGAATTTGATCCTGCTTGCTGGAGGCTGCCTGGTTTCCAGAGCGCCGTGCTCTTTTAGGAGGGACCCATTCTTAATTTGCCGATCCGCTGCTATCAATCAGTTCAAATGCTGATGGTCACTGATGGCCTGATGTCTGATGTGACAGGTGCACTTGATGGGCACTGATGTGGTGACTGTTGGGTGACAGGTGCAATGGGGGGGGGGGGGGCGATGTGACAGGTGCTGAGCTTGGTGACAACACTGACAACACATAGATCGGTAACTTACTACTGGCCCTAATTATCCCACAACAGTAAAATCAGTGTGTATATGCAGTAAAGCATGCTTGTTTTACTCACTGTGGAACCTAAGGGGTTAATCCTCCGCATTGTGTAAAAAGGCTGTGTGAGCCTGTCTTCTCTGATCCTCCTTTTTGTACTGTCCTCAATCCATCTGTTAATAGTACAGAGCCTTGGGGGCACTCTGAACATGCTCAGTTTGGTGTGTATTGCTAGAGTTTTTTTGGGAGGGTGCATGTGATCAGCACAGGGCCAATCAGCACTGTCTAGACAGAGGGTCAGGGGGCATGCAGCCTCATAGGACAGTAAGAGAATGAAAACCCCCTTAACCAGTGCTCGTGGACACTGATAGAATTCACTATATACTGCTGATGAGGAGGTATTTATCAGTTTATATTTACTAAATTAATCGCATTTCCATGTTCTGTGTACTGTAAGAGACCAGACATAGTGAATGCAGGGTCCTGGGTTTAGGAACACTTTAAATATGTTGAATGCACATATAAACTTATGGAAAGATTTCTGTTCAAATGAATGGTCTGGTGACAGTCTTTTAAGGGAAACGATCAAAGTATTGTAGCTGCCAGACTTCTCATAGGTGAGGTTCCAGAACCATCATACTGACCTTAGATTTCCAAAATAGTAAGTTACTAATCGGAAGCCAGTATGCATCCAGGTTCGGCCTGTTCCACATAAGTAGCTCACCATCTATTACAGTCAGGATCACAGTGACAGTCGCAGAACCGGTATCAGTGACAGATGGCAGATTTCCATCCTTGCATATTCTCAGATTTATAGCTTGTATACACACACACACACACACACTTTAATGGCATTTAAGTGGTTGTAAACCCTCACATATACCCGTAAATTGACTGGCCTCAGGTAATACTAACAAGCCTATAAGTTGTACCCGTTTATCTACAGCTGTCTTTTCTCTACATCCAAAGTATAGAATTTACACAGGATTTCTCAGCTCTGAAAAGCAAGGGGTGGGGAGCTGAAGAAAGGCAATTAAAGGGAAGGGAAGGGACACCCCCCCCCCCTTTCACACAGCACACAGGAACAAAGCTGAGGCTGTCAATCACAAGCTGTGCTCTCCCAGACTTTTTTCTCTTGGTGTCAGGAAAACGTGTCATAAGTGGCTTATAGCAGAGGAACAAGACAGCAGACAGAAATGACACTTGGTGCTCTGGATTGAGACAAGAACACAGAGGGATATGCTGTGTTCATATTTCATGTCTGAGATTTAAAATCACTGAATCACTTTAAGTAAACCAGGTATTTAGATGAATAAACAAGAACAGTGGCTTACCAGTGATGTAAGTAACTGAGTTAAAATAAACTGAGTTACCTAACGCAGTTACTTTAGAGGGTAACGAGTAATCTAACTGATTACTTTTCCCCTCATGGTAACTCAGTTCCCATTACTTTGGCTTAGTTACCCCAATTACATCTACCGCCACTAGATGGCAGTAGTGTAATTCCGTGGCCTGCCGAAAAAGTTCCCCGCCGGATAAGGACCCCTTGTACTGCGCAGGCACAGGGCTTGCGCAGTACGAAGGACTACGGAGCTTCCGAAAATTGCCGAACCTAAACAGCTCTGAGTGAACTCTACACTGCGCAGGTGCAGTTAACATGTAATTGTACGAGGCGATGCCGCACACTCCTGATGCTCGTGCTACTCTGCAAGGGGCGTCTATCGTGTAAGTAAGGGGCGGGTCTACTATTACTGTAACCAAGGGGCGCATTTATTATTATTGTTATATATCGAGCTCTGCCCATTAATTTAACATTCGCCCTCTTCTGTAGCCATCCGCCCCTTACACGATATATTATAATAATAATAATAATAATAATAATATAATAATAATAATAGACCCGCCACTTGCTTACACGCTACAACAGATCTGCCCCTTGGTTAGAGTAATAATAGAGCAGCCCCTTGGTTACACCATATAGAACAATAATAATAAATGCGCCCCTTGGTTACAGTAATACTAGACCCACCCCTTAGTTACACGTATAGGATATTTTAAAAAAAAGTCAGTTACTTTGCTGAGTAACTAATTACTTTTCCAATGTAGTAACTGTGTTACTAACGCAATTACTTTTTGGGAGAAGTAATTCATAACTTAACTAATTACTTTTTTAAAGTAAGATGAACAACACTGTGGCTTACATACCTCATTGTACATGCGTGAGTAGACAAGACCACTGAAATCCCAAAATTCTGTCCAAAATTCTGGATAGCATTCCACCGACCACTGGTACAGTTCATTATAATTAGCTGCAACAGGAAAGGGGAAAAAAAATTTTAAAAAAAAATCAGTGTAACAAACATAAAACCTAAAGAGGATCCAATTGTGGTCAAACAATAAAATTAGCCCAGGAAGTGTATATGTACATTATACATCTAAGAACTTTGGGAGTGTGTGATGCTTATACATTTAGGCACTTTCAAATGTTGAAGATGTCCAGGGCACGATCGTTCATACTAAGGGCTCCTCATCATTTTTTTAACAGAAAAACTTTATTAAAGTTTCAACACGAAAACAAACAGAACAGAGTGCAGTGATACATCCTCACAAGGTAAAAGAATACATTACATATACAGCGTGGTGTTACAGTAGCCAAGCAAAAGCATAATTTCACACTTTACAATATGTTAGGTATAGGACGGGGGAAAGACCTCCAGTTCCCTGTACAGGGACATGCACCAATAAGGGGATATATCTATTGACTCCGGCATGAATCCCCAATTTATTGCTCACAGTGCGATTATTTATTATATTGCGGTCTATAGCCATGCACAAATCTTGTGCATTCTCCAGTTTTGTCCTATGCCTACGTGAAAACACATGCTCCAAGTCAGTCCAGGGGAAGTCTCCTTTCACGGACCCAAGCGGCCCATATTTTATCGAATTTCTGTGGGCAGTTGCGCCCAAGATATGTCAGTTTATACAGCGGCAGCGCTTGATCAATAAGCGTCTGCCACTGTAGAACCGTAGGAGGGGCGGGTTTATTCCAGCACAGCATTATTGCTTTCCTCGTGTAGAAAGCTGCGTAGAAAACGAACAACTTCTTAGCTTGAGGGGCTTCTAACGTGTCACATATTCCCAGCAGTAAACATTTGGGGTCGCAAGTCACTTTAATCTTACCTATAGTGTTGATTACGTCTACTACCCCCCTCCAGAACCCTTCAAGGCGCTGGCAGGACCATACCGTATGGAAAAATGTGCCAATGTCTGCGTCGCATCTACGGCAGGTCGGTTGTCTGTCTGGGTAGATTCTGGCCAATCTGTCAGGGGAGTAATAGACCCGATGTATAAATTTCAGTTGGGCGAGGCGGTCTCTAGAAGAGACCATTAAAGGTAGAAATTGCTGAATACCCTCTTCCCAGTCGTCGTCCGCCAAGGAAGGTATATCTGCTTGCCATGCGTCAAATAGTTGGGTGACTTTCGATGTGTCTAGGCCAGCAAGGATGGCATATAAGTCTGAAAGTGTACCCCTTCCGTCCGACCTGCCCAACAGTGTTTCAACTGCGTTAACCTCTAGACGTACAGGGCCCTTAAATTGGGCCTGGAAGGCGTGCTTCAGTTGAAAATACCGAAACAGCATATGATTGGGAAGGTTTTTGGAAGTCTTAAGCTCATCAAAGTACAGTAGTCTACCATTCGTCACTATTTCGTTTAGGGTCTTTATCTCCAAATGGGCCCATAGTACTGGGTCTGGGATAGTTGCGAAGTGGGGCAGTCTAGGGTTGCCCCACAGGGGGGTGTGGGGAGACCATGTACCCTCCGTTTGTAGTTTAGATTTGACAGTGTCCCATACCTTCAGTGTCGTCCGCATAGGGATTGTGATCCTACCATTGGACCGGGGTCCACGGTGGATCAGGTTCCTAAGTTCTGTATACGATCCCAGTAACGCTGCTTCTAGTGTGGCGGCCGGGTTCGCCGGTGTGTCCGCCAGCCACCATCGCACCGTGACCAGAATCGCAGCCCAGTAGTACTTAAGTAGGCAGGGAAGGGCCAGGCCCCCTAGAGAGATTGGAAGTTGTAGTGTTGTTTTTGCTATTCTAGGGGTCCCCCCAAGCCAAAAGGAACGTAGTGAGTATGCTATCTACTTTCTTAAAAAATGATATCGGGATGTGTGTAGGTGATTGGCGAAACAAGTATAAGAACTTAGGGAGAATGGACATTTTGACAAGGTTGACCCTGCCAACTAGGGTGAGGGGTAGTGTCTTCCACGCCGCGCATTTCTCGACTAGAGAGGAGACTACCGGGTTAAGGTTGTATTTGATATATTGCGACGGGTCTTTTTGGATAATCACTCCCAAATACTTAAATTGAGAGACCATTTTTAGAGTTGCATTCGGAATATGAATGGTCCCTGACGGGGATAGGGGGAAAAGAACCGATTTGTCCCAGTTTACACATACTCCTGAATACCTACCAAATTCGTCAATGATAGCCAGGGCCGCTTCCAGCGAGTTCCCATCGTTCCTGAGATACAATAATGTATCGTCGGCATAGAGGGAGACCTTTTCCTGGACTGGGCCAATGGGTATCCCACACACCGCTTCAGATGAGCGCAGTAGGATAGCCATAGGCTCAATGGCCAGAGCAAAGAGAGCCGGGGACAGGGGACACCCCTGTCTCGTGCCTCTGCTGAGTGAGAAGGGTAGAGATATATTAGCTCCTGTTCGGATTCTAGCCTTCGGAGACCTGTACAGTGCCTGGATCCAGGAAATAAAGCTAGGCCCGAAGCCAAACCTGCCTAGTACCTCCCACAGATATGTCCACTCCACCGAATCAAAGGCCTTTTCGGCATCTAGCGAAGCCACTAGATCCGATGGAGTGAGACAATCAGTAGCGGCCAGGACTGTATGTAGCCTCCGGAGGTTAATGTCCGTGCCCTTACCGGGCATAAATCCAGATTGGTCTTCGTGAATGAGAGAAAGGATAACATTGTTGACCCTATTTGCCAGGACTTTGGTGAGTACCTTAACATCCACATTAAGTAGAGAAATTGGCCTGTACGAGGTGCAGTATTCGGGGTCCTTGCCAGGTTTGGGAATCACAACGATAATCGCCTCAGTCATTGATTCGGGGAGGGAGCCTCCCTCCAACGCCCTGGTCATTACACTGTGTAACCGTGTTAATACCTGTTCACTATATTGTTTATAGAACTCGGTCGGTAAGCCGTCTGTCCCCGGAGTCTTCCCTGCCTGCAAACCACCAAGTGCATGTTGTACTTCCTCAACAGTTATTGGCTCATCTAGGCTGCATCTGCTAGTAGGGCTCCTCATCATTGCCTTATCCTAAGCCAATATATCCTAGGCCTATTTCCTTACTGCACTTCAAAATTTGTATTTTTTTTTTTAAAGTTCAACTCCTGGCAACCAGCTAAAACACAAAATTTAAATACATACAGTTAATGGGTGACAGTTTACCTGACAAGACTTTAGTCTTGTAATTCAGACACCCCTAATAAACACAGCCAGGTCCTACATCGCCACTGCAGCAAATATGCAGCTTGCTCAAGAGCATCCCCACAAAGATCAGACAATGGCAGAGCATGCAAGTCTGAAGCTTGTCGTATAATGGGTTGGAAATCGCTGATACCAAATTAACGCATTTCAATTAGATGCATTTAAAGTACCGGTCACAGATAAAAATATCTAGAGCAATGAGGGACCCTAAATGAGGACAGTAAATACCCCTCCTGCTGCCCATGCCACCCAACATTGCTCAGTTGTCAAGGATTCTCTCTACTTTCCCCTGCAGTCTGCTGGAGGACCAACACTTGCAGTATGTTGATTTCCTGTGTTCCTCCCACCAACCTTCACATCACTACTGTGTCCTAAGCGGACACAGGGACACTCCTGAACGTGTTACAAAAAACTTCCAGCGCTAATAGGTCTTCCAAGGTGTTGAATAACAGATGTAAAAAAAAAAATGGTGATGTGAAAGGTATATATGGTATCCAAAACTGGGTGGATGCTGCCTTCCTCAGATGGGGTAATACAAAAGGAACTACAAGAAAAACAGAAATGGAGCGCACATCTAGTGCATTACCAAAGATAATGTAATAATAAAAATTTTATATAAAAGTGGGTACTGACAAAATGCAACTGACAAAAGGCCATAAAAACAATGCATGGACATGCACAGAATACGGGGTACCGCTAACACGTTTCGGGGGCGCACCCCATCCTCAGAGCTAGGCCTAGCTCCAAGGAAGGAAATCATTTATTTTGGTATTTAGATTGCCAACAGGGTCACTTTAAAATACCTGAAATGTTTTAAAGAATAGAACTGTTAAAGCTGAACTTTACATAATTGTATTGCATAATTGGTCCAGCTTGGATCAATGCAAAAAAAAGCACACAAATCTGCATGTCATACCTGTGGGATCAGATTGGAAGTGGTGAATCACTGTAGTGTTGCTACTACTACAGCGATCACGCTCTCTTCTGGGTACCATGCTGAGTGGCTGCTCTGATGTATAGTAACTAGAAAGGGGGTCACTCACTGAGCGACTACTACAGTCAGTCATTCTCCACAGCGGTCCCTATGGTATGGCATATGCATACTTAGATTGGTCCATGAAAATCATGAAGTTCAGCTTAAGACCCCTTTCACACTGGGGCGTTTTTCAGGCGCTTTATTGTTAAAAAAGCGCATGTAAAGCGCATGAAAGAAGCCTCATCTGCAATCCCAATGTGAAAGCCCAAGTGCTTTAACCACCTGAGATCCAGGCCAATTCTGACATTTCTCTCCTACATGTAAAATTACAAATTTTTTTGCTAGAAAATTACATAGAACCCCCAAACATTATATATGTTTTTTTAGCAAAGACCCTAAAGAATACAATGGCGGTCGTTGCAACTTTTTATCTCGCACGGTATTTGCGCAGCAATTTTTTTCGAACGCGTTTTTTTCAGAAAAAAAACTGTTTCCTGCTTTAAAAAAAAACAAAACAGTAAAGTTAGCCCAATTTTTTTGCATAATGTGAAAGATGAAGATACGCCGAGTAAATAGATACCCAACATGTCACGCTTCAAAATTGCATGCGCTTGTGGAATGGTGCCAAACTTTGGTATTTAAAAATCCCCATAGTCGACGCTTTAAAATTTTTTACTGGTTACATATTTTGAGTTACAGAGGAGGTCTAGGGCTAGAATTATTGCTCTCGCTCTAACGTTCGCGGCGATACCTCACATGTGTGGTTTGAACACCGTTTTCATATGTGGGCGGGACTTGCGTATGCGTTCGCTTCTGCGTACGAGCTCGCGGGGACAGGGCGCTTTAAAAAAAAATTTTTTTTTCTTTTTATTGTTCATTTTACTTTATTTTTTTAGTTCAACAACTTTAAAAAAAAAAAAAAATATTTGATTACTTTTATTCCTATTACAAGGAATGTAAAACATCCCTTGTAATAGGAATATTACATGATCGGACCTATTTACAGTGAGATATGGGGTCAATAAGACCCCACATCTCACCTCTAGGCTGGGAAGCCTAAAATAAAAAAAAAAAAAAAAAAACGATCACCGCTTCCCAGCGGAGGCGGCGCCGTTTTTTGAATGCAGAGGCCGGGCGTGACGTCATAACATCGCGCCCGGCCTCCGAACGATCATAGAGACTCCGGCGACCATCTGGTCCGCCGGAAATCTCTATGATCATCATCCGGTGCCGGCGGATCCCGAGTCCGACTCACCGATGGAAGCGGTGAGTCGGTAGAAGCACCGGAGGGCGGTGGGAGCGTCCCCTCCCGCCGCCCGTAAGAACGATCAAGTGGCGGAAAAGCCGCTATGATCGTTCTTATGGTGCAGGGAATCGCCGGCTGAAACCGGCAATATCTGAATGATGTCTGTAGCTACAGGCATCATTCAGATATACCCCTGAGACCAAAAAGACGTCATATGACGTACTCTGGGTCTCAGGTGGTTAAGAGCCCTTTCACACTGCCAGTGCCCGAAAAACGCTCGTAAAGTGCAGCTTAAACTAGCAGCGCTTTACCAGCATTTTTCGAGTGCTAGTGGGGCGCTTTTAACCCCTGCTAGTGGCCAAATAAAGGGTTAAAAGCTCCCACAAAGCTCCGCTGCCAAAAGCACTTTGCAGTCGCTTTTCAGGCGTTTTGCAGGCGCTGCCCAATGATTTAAATGGGAAGGGGCGCTTTAGGAGAGGTGTATTCACTGCTCCAAAAGAAGCTGCTTGCAGGACTTTGTTTGATGCCCTGCCAGCGCAGCGCCTCAGTGTGAAAGCACTCTGGCTTTCACATTGGGATTGAAGTTGAGGCTTCTTTCAGGCGCTTTACATGCGCTTTTTTAAACGCTAAAGCACCTGAAAAACGCCCCCAGTGTGAAAGGGGTCTAATATCACATCACAAACACGGTCCAATGCTGGATGGATACAGCCCTCCACGGATTGGGATATCCCATGTGGAACTACAAAAACAAAGAAAGGGAAGGCGCAAACCCCTAGTGCATTATCCAAGTAAAAACTGACTTTATTGATAAAAAACAACATGTATACTCACAAAAGGTGCATAAGTATACAGCAAGTACATAGAAGGATGACACGAGTTAGAACAGCCAAGTGTTTCTGTAGCCTCACATATGCACGCTAATGCATTTCAGGGGCACAGCCCCTTCTTCACAGCTCTAAAGGGGGTGTGCCCCCAAAACACGTTTTTTTTGTAGCCTCACATATGCAGGCTAACGTGTTTTGGGGGTGCACCCCCTTCAGAGCTGTGAAGAAGGGGCTGTGCCCCCGAAATGCTTTGGCGTGCATCTGAGGCTACAGAAACACTTGGATGTTCTACCTCATGTCATCCTATGTACTTGCTGTATACTTATGCACCTTTTGTGAGCATGCATTTTATTGGTTGTTTTTTTATTACCAATCAATTCTGTTTTTACTCGGACAATTCACTAGAAATGTGCGCCTTCCATTTCTTTTGTTTTTGTATTTTTTTAAATCCTGGTATAAGGTTCAAAACTGCCCTTTACTTTTACGTTCTGAGAACAATGGGAGTGTCTTCTGGCTTGCCCCAATCTCCTCATACGCCTCTGTAATACAGCTAGCGCAATCACAATGATTAGGGCCGTTATACTGGACAACTTGTTTACCAAAAAAAATAAAAACTCCACTCCTTCTCTAACCCACAAACAGGAAGTGATGTCACAGGAAATTCTGCAAAAATGCATAGCATTTTAACGCACGCTAAAATGCACATCAAAACAAGTCAAAGCCCATAATCTGGATGAAATATACCTGCATTTTACTGCAGGTCAGTGTGAATTCAGCTTTAGACCTGAGGCACTTGGTGATCACAACAGATCAGAAAAACGCACACCCTCCCTTCCGCTGTAACACAAGTCTGTGTGAGTACAGTTGTGCTGAGAGATTGTATGAAAATAATGCATTTATCTTTATTATTTCATTAATCTCTAACTGATTTAATTCTGCGGGGACAACAAATGTATAACAATACGGTAGATTTGTGACTAGGGCTGTAACCATGTGTTGAAGGGCACCAAAAGCGAATTCATCAAAAGGCCCTCATGCCTCTCTAACCTCCATCTTGTAATATAGAATGCTTTCATAACAATTATAAAGCAGCTCCTAATCTCAATATAAATCTTTTTTTTTTTTTTTTCTCCTTTGACAAACACTCTTGTGACCTGCATAAATGTGTGTAGCCTGACAGCTCCATGCCCCATAACTAGGGCTGCAACTAACGATTATTTTCATAATCGATTAGTTTGCCGATTATTGTTTTGATTAATCACCTTAAAATAAAAAGTGTGGTGTTTAATTTAGTTAATATGTAAATAAAAAAAATACTGTATCTCTATGCAGTGATAAATATAAACAACCAACCATGGTTAGGGAGCAATATATCAAATCCACTCTGAGAATAACAGACAGAAGTGATATACTGTATATACCCTATTAGAGGAAATATACTGTATATACTATTAGAGGAGATATACTGTATATACTATTAGAGGAGATGTACTGTATATACTATTAGAGGAGATGTACTGTGTATACTATTAGAGGAGATGTACTGTGTATACTATTAGAGGAGATGTACTGTGTATACTATTAGAGGAGATATACTGTATATACTATTAGAGGAGATATACTGTATATACTATTAGAGGAGATATACTGTTTTTTGGCCAATTTGTTGTTTGGCAAATTAAAAAACACAAATTGCTGCAAAAACGCATTACATGCTTTTCTGCATCTTCTCCATTGAAGTAAATTGAACCAAAAAAAGCACAGTTTTGCATTAAAAGAAGTCCCTGACACTTTCCAAATTTGCAGCAGCTGAAAAAAGCAAAGATGTGAACGTGTCCAATAGGAAACCATGTAAATGAACTGTAGTGCGTTTCTGCAAAAAGCACCAAAAAACACATAGATGTGAACCAGGTCTAAGACGTTTATTAACATAATGGGGTTAAAAAAAACTAAAAATGAGCCCTTTATAGTACAAAAAAAAAGCAAATAATCACTACTGTAGGGGTTCATTTTTTTTACTGTAGAACTGTGAAAGTAATATTTACAGTAGCGATTTTCTCTTTTTGTACTATAAAGGGCTCATTTTAGTTTTTTTTTTAACCCCATTATGTTACTGGCCGATTAATCGATTATGAAAATAGTAATCGATTAATTTCATAATCGATTAGTTGACGATTAATCGATTAGTTGTTTCAGCCCTACCCATAACAGTTGCATGGTGTGGTATGGCTATTTTGTTTGAAAACTAGCTAAAAATATCAAATTCCCTTATTACAATGAGGTAACCTTTATACGGTATATGACACAGAGCTGAAACTACTAAGCAGACAATTTGGGAAAGACAACATAAGCAGGCAGTAAAACTTATTACATATTAACTGTTGTCCTAAAAAAGAAACTTCCTGCATGTCCTAAAATGTCCTTTATGCTGCTGGCGGCACTTTCTTCTACGGAGATGGAGCTGGTCTAGTGCTGCTTTGTCAAACAGACAAACTAGAATAGGAGTTTACAGTTCTTGGCCTGGATCCAACATTGAAGCCAGCAAAACGCTAGTATGTCACGTGACCAGCGCCGGACTTCTAGCCTTAAAGCAGTATTAAGCCAAAAATTATATTGCAGCTGACCAATTCTTTGATGTTCTTTTTTAGGCTTTCTTCTACTTTTATCTGGTGATCCAGTCAGCTAATCCGTTTTTCAAAAGCGCAAGCTCACCAGCAGAATGTATCAGTTTACATGGATGAGACAAACCACTTAACTCTGGGGTGCTTACAATGATCATCTTTTATTTAGTGGTGTAGTGATTAGCAGTAAAAAGGTTTGTTGGTTCGAATCCCAACCACGACACCACCTGCCTGGAGTTTGCATGTTTTCCCTGTGCCTGCGTAGGTATCCTCCGGGTACTCCAGTTTCCTCCTACACTCCAAAGACATGCTGGTAGGTTAATTGTATCCTGTCTAAAATTGGCCCCAGTATGTATGAATGCGAGTTAGGGACCTTAGGTTGTAAGCACTTTGATGGTAGGGACTGATTAGAATGTATAATCTATATGTAAAGCGCTGCGTAAATTGACAGCACTATATAAGTACCTGAAACAACAACAACAACAACAACAACAACAACAATTTTATTCATTCATGCAAAACCTTTATCACAAAAGGAAAAAACTGCTTGCTGTAACAGGTTATAAAAGTGTGAGCTGGAGCTTGGCTTCAATTTGTTAGTGGTTCTAAATCTGCTAATACAACCCTTCCCTCCAGAATGACAAATGCTGCTATCTGCTGTGCCCATTGCTCCAGGAGTTAAATAGCTGGCCAGATCGCCAATCAAAAAAAAAAAAAACAACAATGCAGCAACCACAACTAATGATTGGTAAGCTGCAACATTATTTTTTTTTTGCCTTTTGGTTTATACTTTACAGCCACTTTTTTTAATTACATAATGCAACTTTGTGCATGTCCTGCAGTGCCCCCTGCGCCGGTGGCCCTTTTCAGGGAATGGCCGATCTGAGGCTGCATTGTCAAGGACAAGGAGGAGAGGATTGCTAATCATTTCTTGGCTCAGATTCAAACTAAAGCTAAGAATATACTAGCGAATTGTCTCATGTGATGAGCACTGGATTCTGCAAATGTCATCTGTCTATGCAATTGTTTGCTTTTCCATCAGTATACTTTTTAAATGTTAAGATTCGCATTAGGTTACATTATGTTATTTGGAATAATTCAGGGCAGCCAGGAATCAGAAGTATAGCTAACCTATTAAAGCGGAGTTCCACCCAAAAGTGGCACTTCCGCTTTAAGGACTCCTGACCCACTGACATGCCTCATTTGGCGGTGCAGAGCGGAAGTTCTCCCCTCCCCCCCCCTACAATCTTCTGAGACACTTCACAGGTCCCAAAAGATTGCCTGGCCATTCAGAATGTGCAGTGGGACACGCGCATGCACAGTGTGCACCCGGCTGTGAAGCTGCACAGCTGGGTGCCAACGCTTGCAATGCCGGCACCACTGCGAGGAGAAGGACAGGAGCAAGGCTTTGGGCGACCGTATCGCTGGACCGTGGGACAGGCGAGTGTGTTTATTAAAAGTCAGCAGCTACACTTTTTTGTAGCTGCTGACTTTTAATAAACACAGAAATGGGTGGAACTCCGCTTTAACTTCAGGGATCAAAAATAAATAAAAACAACCACACACAACCCCACACTGTATATAATCTAAATGATGTATTTAATAACAAAAAGCATTACATTTATATAGGCAAAAAACAAACAAATACACCTGAACCCGTTTTGACAGAATCACATACTTTGCAGGTAAAGCAGATCAAAAAGATGTATTTCAATTGTGTAAAGTGTGACAGTGCAATAGCTTGGCACTGTGAAAAGGGAAGTAGATACGGCAGGGATATAAAAGGGAAGTAGTATTGATTTGATTTATTCAGATTTACCAAAACCATGTAGTGCAAGGGCCTGCCTGATTGCATACAAATTGAAACTAAGGGCACTTTCACACTGGCAGCGCCCGGGCGTCGGCGGTAAAGCACAGCTATTTTTTGGTGGCGTTTTTCGTTTAGCCTGCCAGCGCACCCTTTGGCTTTCACACTGGAGTGAGAGGAGAGGCGCTTTACAGGCGCTATAGCCTCAGTGTGAAAGCAGCCTTAAGGTTTGACCTCATATTATATGGTTTTAATAAATCTGAAGGTAAAAATCTGCAGAAAATCTGGGGTCTAACAGACCATAAAACACAGAGGGGTGAGAATTGTGTTCCTCAATGGGACTTCAAGAAAGGATTTTACAATTTGTACAAAAATGATTTCCTGTCCATTGAGGAACACAGGAGTCTTTCACTTTCAAGACATCCAAAAGCAGTCCAACTAAGGGGTGGGCAACACCGCAAACAAATTCCAACAGGCCCAAAACAAAAAAAAAAAAAAAAAAAAAAAACCACCAAGAGATGGAGACTACCTGAAGCTCAAAAAGGAGAAACCTGAAGGGCCTAATGTACAAAGTTGGCATCAAATGAGGCCACATCATAGAACATGTGAACTGAAGACCAGAGCTTGCCATTTGGGAAACAGTTGCTTGATGCAAAAAAAAGCCCAAATGCGAAATAGTGGAACCCGATCCTTGCGATCATAAGCTTTAAAGATGGTTTCTCTAACCCACTTTGAAGTCTGTGTAGCCTTAACAGGGACTAGCGACAAAGGGAATCAAGCCTTTGAAAGAAGCAGTAGCTGAGGGATAGACTCTTATGTCTCGACTCACATACAGACAGTAGAAGGATGTTTTCTTTAGGTAAACTGGAGCCAACCTAGGGAACAGAAGAACCATGTCTTGGTTGAGGTGAAGAGCCAAAACTACCTTAGGTAAAAAGGAAGTCCTGGACCTCAATACCACCTTGTCTCTATGCAAAAGCAGAAAAGGTTCCGTGCAGAATAAGGCCACCACACCAGTTCAGACACTCTTCTCACAGAGAGGATGGCTATAAGAGTACCACCTTATGAGCAAGAGTATAGAGAGAAATGTCTGATGGGATTACACAGCAGTTGCTAAAACACTGAGAGAACCATACTTGGGTCTCATGAAATCACAGGAAAGGAACAGGGAGAGCTCACAATGGGTCCCCTGAGATGCCACAAGGGCACAGTAGGGCCAATACTGAGGCCAGAACGAGGACTCCCTGGGGTGGCGGGGTCCCTTGCAAACGCCCCCCCCCCCCACAAGAGGCTGAATGGTGCTCGGGGCCCCCCCTCCCCCCATGTAATTACGTCCGGGACCAGTGGCCCTGGATATTGGGCTGTAAGTTACCCAGTGTAATACTAATTTACAATCTGCCTCTGGGAGAATTGCAGCGGGACAGTGGGATGGAGCAGGGATGGATGGGGGACCGGCCTCGCGGGCTCCCTGGGGGGGCGGGGCGGGGGGAGGGGGGGGAACCTGGATAGACACAGTGAGCAGTGTCCCTCTGAAATAGGGGGAATGGAGGGGAGCTATCAGTACCCTAGCAAAGATGAGGGGCTATTAAGGCCTGGTCAAACACACAGAAATGATGATCGTCCAAAATGTTCAAAATGTTTGTACTTTATTCTCAGGTTGTAAAGATTATAACTATTGTGCAATTAAGTGCCTATTTCTAAGTTTGCTGACAGTATAGGGGGAGATCTTAATACTCCACTGATACCGACAGAAGACACCTCACTAGGCCATTCCTCAACTACTCCCAGCGTTAGAAAACGCATTGCACGAGCCATACATAGAGCACAATTGATAGACGCATGGAGGCTACTGCATCCGACTGAAAGGGACTATACATTCTATTCCATGCCCCATAAGCAATACTCCAGGATTGACTACTTTTTAATACCTCATGCTCTTTTACACGCTGTTAGAGACACATCTATAGGATCCATCACCTGGTCAGACCATGCCCCAGTCCTTTTGACATACTCCTTGACAGACAACCTTACCACCAAAAACAGGACATGGAGACTTAACGAGAGCCTATTACAAGACGAGACGATAATTAAGGACGTGACAAGGGAATTGGAGGACTACTTTAGAAACAATGACATCCCTGACAGCAACCCGGGATATGTGTGGGAGGCTCACAAGGCGGTTATCCGCGGCGTACTCATAAAGCACGGGGCTCGGATTAAAAGACAGCGTACGGTACAACTAACTTTACTACTTAATGACCTACATATGGCCGAGGCCAGACACAAACACGCCCAAAGCCCAGCAGGAGAAACAGAGATTAGACTCCTACGCGCTAAAATTGTCGACCTCATGCAACTCCGTGCAAAGGCGGCAATACAGTCTTGCCGCAGGTTATCATACGAGTCTGGAGACAAGTGTGGTAAGCTGCTAGCTAGATCACTGAGGGAACAAACCCTGGCAAATTATGTGCCACATATTTCAACGCCCCACAACAGGAAAGTCACATTGCCACGTGAGATAGCAGGAGAATTCAAAGAATTTTATACGAGCTTATATAACTTACAGACACAGGCCCCGACTCTACCCCAAATTGAGAACTACCTGACTACCTCGGACATGCCCAAAATACCCTCAGAATTAAGCCAGGCTTTAGACGAGCCCATCACCATGGAGGAACTGAACACAGCCGTAGGTGCAGCAAAGTTAGGAAAGGCCCCAGGCCCGGATGGGTATACGGCCCAATACTATAAATTACTACTACCAGCCATAGGGAACTCCATGTTAAAATTCTTCAACTCATTAGGCTCTGGCACGTCTTTTCCGCGAGAAGCTCTCATGGCGCACATATCGGTGATTCACAAAGAGGGAAAGGACCCCTCTCAGTGTGGCAGTTACAGACCGATCTCACTGCTAAACGCGGACTTAAAAATTTTTACAAAAATATTGGCCTCCAGGATTCAGGATATCCTCCCCCCCTTGGTTCACCTGGACCAAGTGGGATTTGTACAAAATAGAGAGGCGAGAGATAACTCCTCTTCACCCTGTCACTGGAACCTTTCTTGCGAACTGTGCGCGCCAACCCCAATATTACAGGAATCTCATTAAAAGACATGCACCAAAAGATTGCCGCATACGCGGACGACATGCTGTTTGTGCTCACCAAACCCGAGGTCTCCCTACCAAACCTACTAAAAGAGTTTAAGTCTTATGGTGAATTATCAAATATGAAAATAAATTTCAGTAAGTCAGAGGCGATGAGCGTGGGAATCCCTACCCAGCTCCTCGAGACCCTAAAAGCCGACTTTAAATTTAAGTGGACAACCACAGCTTTGAAATATCTAGGCACACACATCCCTCCTAAAATCACTCAAGTGTTTGCCCAGAACTTCCCTCAATTGCTAACAACAGTTCGCTCCCTTCTTAACAAATGGCACACGGGACTGCACTCCTGGTTCGGGAGATGCAACATAATCAAAATGTGCATACTACCCAAATTCTTATATCTACTACAAGCCCTCCCGATCCAAATTCCAGCCCATCACTTTGACCAAATTAGAGCCTTATTGTTTAACTTTATTTGGGCGAACAAAAGACCTAGACTTGATAAGCGCCAACTGACCCTACCAAAACAATACGGTGGACTAGCGGTACCAGACCTCCGCAAGTATTACCAAGCCACACATCTAACCAGACTGACTGGAACCGCCACCAGAATACAAAACTATGGACCAGACTGGAGCAGGCCCAATGTGACATACCCCTAGACAGGGCACCTTGGTGTCAAAATGTACTCACAAGAGATGTGAAGAATCATCCCCTGATAGGGATAACCACACGTATCTGTGCTTCCTTATTCGCAAATCTCCGCCTAACATCTGTGGAGTCCCCAATGCGCCCTATTCTGGGTAACCCAGAATTCACCCCGGGCTATACAGACCCCGATTTCTGCACCATTAGGGCAGCGGGATACTCGCAAGCCTCCCACTTCCTGAGAGGAAACAAATGGATTACCTCTACCGAACTCATGAACCCTGAAGGCCCGTTTAGATTAAATTTTTTAAAGGCCTCCCAGCTGACCCATTTTTTAAAATCTCTACCCCCTCCGGGTAACTTCAACCAAACCTTGACCACATATGAAGCCCTCTGTACAGATGAGGGAGTCCTACCGCACGCCCTGTCCATGACGTACCAATTACTGATCAGCCCACCGGAAGGGCACCAACTAAGATGCCTAGACGCCTGGGAAAAAGACATACAACACACATTTACGACACGCCAAAAACAGAACATACTTTACTTTACCTACAAATCTTCCATATGTACACGAATGCAAGAGACAAACTATAAATTAGTCACTAGATGGTACAACACCCCTGCGAAGCTGCAGAAGTTTTTCCCCTCAACATCGGATAGATGTTGGAGATGCCTGAGAGATAGAGGGACGATTCTGCACATCTTCTGGACCTGCCCCTTACTGGAGCAGTTCTGGAAGACGGTACAGGAAACGATACAGAAATTTACGGACTACCCCATTCAGCAGGACCCAGCGTTTTTCCTGCTGCACGCCACTGAAATACCACAAAAAAGATACAAGAAGTCCCTAACCCGACATCTCTTGGACGCTGCCAAAGCATGTATTCCACTGCGCTGGAAGTCCACGCAACCCCCGACAATTAGCATGTGGATCAAAAAAGTGGAGGACATCAAAAAAATGGAGGACCTCATCCTCACAGCAAGAAATCAAAACGAACAATTCACTAAAGTATGGCTGGGGTGGAATATGTTTATTTTCTCCGATGAGGGACAGTCACTTCTAGAGAACGGTACTCTGAATTAGAACAGCCCCAATTATAGCGAGTATTGATAGGATGCAGAAGAGGGCCCAGGCGCCCTCAGAGATGAAGACATGGAAGGTGGGATCGCTACCTCCTGGTTCCCCACCTAATGCCTAATCCCTTTCCCCTTTCCCCCCCCCCTCAACTCCCCACCCACATGCCCACTTCCCCCCTACACCCC
This sequence comes from Lithobates sylvaticus, assembly GCA_028564925.1. Taxonomy (NCBI): domain Eukaryota; kingdom Metazoa; phylum Chordata; class Amphibia; order Anura; family Ranidae; genus Lithobates; species Lithobates sylvaticus. The sequence goes on along the minus strand of CM053026.1, from coordinate 203,279,867 downwards.
CCTTCACCCAATCTTACTTCCTCTCCTCTGCTCTTTTTTCTTCTTCTTCTTCTTCTCTTACTCCACAGAAAACCGGAATGGACCCATGGAACCATCCAAAGGTATAGAGGATCACAAGTGGGAAAACTAATTTAAATAGGACAACAGGGGAGGACCTCACATAATAAGCGTAGATAAACTGAAGAAACCGAGGCCACCGGAGGGATCCCAGAGGCTTCTGGTAAACCCCCCTCCCTAAGGGAATCTAGACCACCCACTTGAACACAAGAATCTACAACTGCAATAACCGTATTATTATGCATTTCCATGTTATTATTCTTGGATGTTGTATTTCATGTTTCCATGTCCTTTGAATAAATAAAAATTTGAAAAAAAAAAAGAGTACCACCTTATGAGCAAGAGTATAGAGAGAAATGTCTGATGGGATTACACAGCAGTTGCTAAAACACTGAGAGAACCATACTTGGGTCTCATGAAATCACAGGAAAGGAACAGGGAAAGCTACATTGAGATGCCACAAGGGCACAGTAGGGCCAATACTGAGGCCAGAACGTAAGAGGCTGAATGGCAGGGCAATGAACTGGTAGTTTGGAGGCCCCACTGCAGAGCATAGAAATGCTTATGCGCTGCACGTGCAGGTATGTCTCTTTAACTTGTAATGAAGAGAGTGTACAATTTTGACACCCTTGCCACAGTGCCGGCCCCCCACTGTGCCCCCAAGAGTGTTGCCTTAACTGGCCTCACTAGCGGCATGGCCCTGACTGGCCAGCTTTCTTATCACCAGCCAGTTGAGATGCTTTAAAAAAAAAAAGGCACTAGACAAATTCCCAGAAGCCAGGTAGCCAATGCATCCAAAGACCTTATTCAATTGCCTTATTTCCATCAGACTGTTCTATTGCGATCAAGTGGCATCCTGACTCTTCAGGGATGCCTATTGGCTCCACAACTGGATTGGTTGATACCAGAACTTGACATAAATGTGTCCACTGCCTTTAGAGAAGTCTTCTGCAAGCCCTGTAATTCAGAAGCAGAGCCTCTACAGAGCCTGCATATGCAATTACTCTATAGGACTGTCCTCATAAAATTACACACAAAACAAAGGTTACCATTTGTCTCCATCTTGAGGGGTCTGTCTCAGGGTTACTGGTGTCCCTAGGAATCGGGCACCATAAACAATGCATTGCGCAGGCTCCAACTCGTTACACATCGCAGGTGTAATTTCATAAATAGAGACACTCGAGCGGTGCAATGATCTATTTTGCCACACAGGACACTCCAGCGGCACTGCTCTGGACTGACACTTGCGCACGGACTTGATGAGGCTGCGTACTGCAATGCTTGCGATTAGGGCTGAAACAACTAATCGATTATGAAAATAGTAATCTATTCATTTCATAAATCGATTAATCAGCCAGTAATATAATGGGGTTAAAAATAAAATAAGCCCTTTATAGTACAAAAAGAGCAAATAATCGCTACTGTAAATATTACTTTCACAGTTCTACAGTAAAAAAAATGAACCCCTTACAGTATTATTATTATTATTAGAGAGATTATCTGCTCTTTTTTGTACTATAAAGGGCTCATTTTAGTTTTTTTTAACCCCATTATGTTACTAAACGTCTTAGACCTGGTTCACATCTAGGTGTTTTTTGGTGCTTTTTGCAGAAACGCACTACAGTTCATTTACATGGTTTCCTATTGGACACGTTTACACCTATGCTTTTTTCAGCCGCTGCATATTTGGAAAGGGTCAAGGACTTTTTTTTTTTTTTATTTTTATTTTTTTATATACAAAACAGTGCTTTTCTTTGCTTTTTTGGTTCAATATACTTCAATGGAGAAGCTGCAGGAAAGCATGTAATGCGTTTTTGAAGCAATTTGTGTTTTTTTACTCTGCCCAACAACAAATTGGCCAAAAAAAAAAGAAAAATGCTAAATCAGGTGCACAAAAATCAAAAACGCACAGCAAAAAGCACTGCAGAAGCAGATCAAAAAGCAAACTGCATAGGTGTGTACTGAGCCTTATGCTGGCCACAAGGATCAATTTTCAGACGAGAATATTCAGACAAATCTTTGTACATTCGCTGAATAAAAGAATGTTTGAAATTTTCACTTGGTTTTTAAACTTTTGTTTTTAAAATTAATGTAATGTCTGAAAATTCCTTTGACCAAGAAGCTTTCTATTATTTCCAAATTTTCCCATAACTGTGGTTGAAAATGAACATCGATTTGACCCCACTAACGATTAGAAAATCGAACGAATGTTCTTAAAATGACATTTTTTGTTTTTTAAATAAAAACATTTGATCTCTGAGTCTGATTATATTTACCAGATTAACTACTTGCCGTCCACGCTATAGCCGAAAGACGGCTACAGTGCGGACTTAATTTGCCGGGAGGGCATCCTGCGGGGCACTCTATGATCAGCGAGTGTTTGAGACTCGCCTGATCACAGATCTGAGTAAGGGGTCGATCCCAACCCTTACCACATGATCAGCTGTCAGCCAATGACAGCCGATCATGTGACATAAACAGAGCCAGTAAACGGATATTTTTTCTCCTCGCGCTGATAGCGTGAGGAAAAAAACAAAGCTGATCGCCGGCGGCTGCGAGAGGGACATCGGTCTCGATGGTTGAGAGGCTTTTGTGCCCACCAGTGCCACCTATCAGTGCCCACAGTGTCTCATCACCAGTGCTGCCTATCAATATCACCTACCAGTGCCACCTACCAGTATCGTCTTATCTGTGCCCATCAGGGCAGCCCATCAGTGCCCATCAGGGCAGCCTCATCAGCGAATATCAATGAAGGAGAAAAATTACCCGTCTGCAAAATTTTATAACAAATTTTTTTTTTTTTAATTTGTGTCTATTTTTGTTTGTTTAGCAAAAAATAAAAACCCCAGCTGTGATTAAATACCACCAAAAGAAGGCTCCATTTGTGTAAAAAAATATGATAAAAATGTCATTTGAGTACAGTGTAGCATGACCACGCAATTGTCATTCAAAGTGTGACAGCGCTGAAAGCTTAAAATTGGTCTGGTCAGGAGGGGGGTTTAAGTGCCCAGTAAGCAAGTGGTTAATATACTATTAGAGGATATAAACACTATCTCTCCTCTAATGGTATATACAGTATATCTGATATTCTCTGAGTGGATTAGATATTTTGCTCCCTAACCATATATTTACCACTGAAAGAGATAATTAAGAATAAAATGCCTTTTTTTTTTTAAAAATATTAACTAAATTATACGCCACACATTTTTTTTTTTTTTTTTTTTAAGGTTATTAACCGAAACAATAAAATCGGAAAACTAATCGATTATGAAAATAATAGTTAGTTGCAGCCCTACTTGCGATACACTGCCCGACTCCTGAAGATGCTTGGCATGACTGATACACTGAAATTTGGGAGTTACTTAATCCTGACCTAAACTCTGTGTGTTACTTAATCCCAACCCCTGAGCTCTCTCTGCAACATAATCCTGACCCCTAATCAATACTTAATCCTGCCCCATGAACACTCTCTGTAATGTAATCCTTAGCCCTGAGCTCTGATCATTACATAATCCTGACCCATAAACTCTGATCATTACACAAGTCTGACCCATAAACTCTCTGCGTGACTTAATACTTACCCCTGAGTTCTGATCATGACATAATCCTGACCCAAAAATTCTCTGCATTATGCCCATAGCATCATAGGCCGAGGTTTGATTTAACCCTTTAAGCACTGATCACTGTTACAGCTATTTGTCTTTTATACCGTACTGTTTTTTTTAAAGTCTGATTAATATTTTCAGGGAGTGTTAAAAAAAAAAGGGGGGGTAAGATTGTGGGTGTGTAATTAAAAAATTGTCATGGTCAGTAGGGTGTCCTTAGATTTAAGGTGTCCTCAGATTTAATTTGAAAATCTGGTAACCCTAAAGAGGAGCTTCAGTCCCCCCCCCCCAAAAAAAAATTTAAAGTCAGCAGCTACAAATACTGTAATTGCTGACTTTTAATATAAGGACACTTACCTGCTCCTGGACCCAGCACTGTCCTCACCCAAGCCAATTCTTCAAGCGGCTTCAGGTGCAAACGTCATCACTAAGGCCCCTTTTACACTGGGGCGGCATTCAGGCGGTACAGCGCTAAAAATAGCGCCTGTACAGCGCCTGAAAAAAACGGCCCCATTCACTTCAGTGTGAAAGCCGGCGGGCTTTCACACTGGAGCGGTGCGCTAGCAGGATGGTAAAAAAAGTCCTGCTAGCAGCCTCTTTGGAGCAGTATAGGAGCGGTGTATTCACCGCTCCTACCCATTGATTTCCCATTGGATACCGCGGTAATACTGCCGCAAAGCGCCGCTACGGCGGTGTTTTGCAGGGGATTTTAACCCTTTTTTGGCCACTCACAGGGGGTAAAACCGCCCGCGAGCGGCCGAATACCGTGGCTAAAACGACGGTAAAGCAGCGCTAAATATAGCGCTGCTTTACCGTCGCCGCGTGTTGGATTCAATATGAACTCATGTAAATTCACATCGATTCACTCCCAATACCTTCTTGAGAACAGAATGCACTCCCCTGATCGGAATGTAGCCAGTTAAACAACATATGTTATATGAGGGTAGGAGCTCCCATTCCGCATTACAATGCTGATTCTAATCTGTCTACCTAATTGACTGACTTGAGGCAAGAGCTCGAACCCAAAGTTTGGCCCCAGTCGGATGAATTGCAATCCATGGACAAACGCTGTCCCTAGTGGACAATTCAGCATACTTCCTGAAGAATGCGACGTATAAAGGATTATCTCTTGGACATGTCTATTGGATGCAAAGCAAATAGGAATGGCAAGGGGGGAGTTTTGAACGAGTCAGCTTGGTAAAAGGAATTAGCAGAGAGCTCTTCTCTCTGTTTTCATTCTGTCTGTTTGCTGGGAAGCATCTGCATGAAGCTGTTCTCTGTTAAGCGGCCATCTTTGAGGCCTACTTTGGATGATAACTTGGGCCTAACCATGTGGACACCTCTCTTTTCCATCCAGAGCATCAAGCCATGAGGACGTGCTAAGTATATCATTGTATTGTATTGTTACTGTATGCTATGTAATTTTGTAACCCCCTTTTAATACATGTTAGCTTTCTTATTTCCTTGGGAAATAAATGAGATTTGATTATTCTTAAGCCATGTGTTTGGTTTCATAACTAATGTTGTATTATTGTGATTTTAACAGTAGCATGTGCTCATAGTTTTAACAGACTAACAACATTATAGGGACTAGACAATTATACATAGATGATATAATATTAGTTAATAATATTGTATCACATTCTACATTTGGCACCCCAGATGGGACGTGTGGAATAGCGTTTCTTCTGCACAGAATTCACAGACTAATGTATTTTTGTTTTGAGTCCTGGTAATCAAAGACACCCAGAACTGAAAATCATCTCTCGTGTGGACAAGATTGGCGCTGGCTCGCGAATTCTGAAACCACGCTTGGATGATCATAAAAATTTTGTGAAATATTTCATCAGTTAGCGGACGCACGACAAATCTGGTAAGACCTTTTTTTTTTTTTTCCGAGATATGTATATGTATATATGTTAAATGTTGTATTGCTAATGCAAAGTGTTAGAATACTTGTAGCTGGTCAAGAGGGCTGGTGAGTACGGGCTGATCACCCTTGGTTAGGAATTTGACAGGAATTACCATACATCTTTGAGGAAAAAAAGTGATAGAGATATTGTTAGTCTAAAAAAAAAAAAAAAAAAAAAAAAAAAAATAAACGGATTTTATTTTTTTTTTTTTTTTTTTTTTCAATTTTTATTATTTCTACTCATGTGAGAGTGACATAGCTCTCTGTTCCAATAGAAGTTCAATGTGGCCTGCAAACTAACAGGAAGGCATTGATTAAGAGTCTGCCTTGTGTCTTAGGATGTGCCTTGTGTAGGCTGTAGAACTACAGGTAGCAAGTAGTAGTTAAACTATCTTTTTTTTTTTTTTTTTTTTTTGTAGGCTTTTGTGGGACTACAAGCTACAGTACAAGATAAACCTTTGAATAGCCTTGTCTATTTATCTGTATTGCATTGTAACCAAAAACAAGTTTAACAGCTCCAGTGTAGAGGGCTTGCTAATTAGCATATCAATGGAAGCCATTGAGCTGTTCATGGCTAAACATGATACTATTAGATTTCAGTCTACACAAGAAAGTGGGTTGACACAACAATTTAGTGATCTTTTGACACAATGTAATACACATAACAGTCTTATAAGTAATAAATCAAAAAAAGGCAGGAAACAGAGGGTAGCAAATTCGCTAGGCATGCTTATTAAAATGAAGCAGGTTTCTGAGCACAAGGAAATACAATGGGTAGCTGAAAGAAAGCAATTCATGCAGCAGCTACAAAATATAACAAAAGATATATTAATTAGGGTTGAAAATGCAGATGCACAAGCGCGTAGTCAGATTGAACAATTAGTGACGGAAAAAGGTGAATTGGAACAGAGATTACATGAATTAGGGAAAACGTGTGAGTTAAGAGAAGGTTGCATCGCTTTTTTGAATAGGAGGGAGGCTGAAAATTTGCAGATTATCACACTGCTTAAGGAGGAATTACAGGATGCACAGGCAGCCATAAGGGATTTATCCTCCAAACATACAATAGCCGAAGGTGCAATGGTGGAGGTACCCGCCACACATGCTCAGTGTACAAAAATAGAAGTGGAACATAAAGAAAACCCGTATGCTATTGTTGCTGCAAATCATATTACTATGATGGGAATCAATGTTGGAGACGTAAATACAAACGTGATAACTGCGCTTGAAATTGATTCAGGAGTTGAAATGGAAACTTCTGATGACTCCTCAGACGATGAAAGTGTAAAGTCTGTTCATTCCAATCACAGTAATATTATCCAGCAATGTGAATTTCCAGCACAAGATGTTAAAAAAAAGGGCCTATGCAGGGAAACCAGAGCTAAAATGTTGTTTGTCGCAAAGTATTGTTGGGCGAATAACGATATCAAAAAAAGATCATACCCGAAAACGACCCCAAGGCATTATGAATGTTATTCGGACAGGTGGGGTAGCAATCCAAAGCATGGAGCCCATAGTAAGCAAACCCAGTTCCCTGTTAAGACCCAATTACAGAGTCTACAAACTGAAAAGCAATATGTAGGACAGTTGCATAAAATCAAAATGGAGGTAGCCGCATGGTTATTCAAACATAGCACTGGGGGAAGCAATGTTAGCAGCACTTAGTCAGCTGCAAGTATGTTAAAAATATTCTGATCAAAGTTTCATTTCTATGGATAAGGTTTGATGTGAGTTTCAGATTTGTTATAAGATAGAGGACTTTGATATATAGTTTTATTATTTTCAAGGATGAGCCTCTGAATTGAATAACTCTGTTATGATTATTTTTTTTTAATTCCTTTAATTTATTTTTTATTTTAGTATTTTTTTTGTATTTATTGTTTTATAATTTTAATTTTTTATTTTTTTTTTTTTTTTTATTTTTAATGTTTTTATTTTAATTTTTTTTTTTTATATTTTTTTTTAATTTTTTTTTTTTTTATTTTTTTTTATTTTTTTTTAATTTTTTTTTTATTAATTTTATTTTTTAGTTTAGTTGTTTATTCTACCATTCTGGCTTGTAGGTGTTCCCCAAGCAATACAATTAATGGGAAAAGGCTTGGGGCACTTAAAAAGTCAATTGTCATGATAATCGTGTTTAATCATTGTCTTTGTGTTCTTTTCCAGAGACCAGGGAAGAATAAACAGGTTTGGATACTAAACATTTGTGTTTTGTTTGCAGGTCCGTCAAAGTGAGACCAACACGGGGGTTAGGTTATTGTAAATGCATAATCGATTATCACATGGTACCATGAGCTCATTAACTAGTAATTGTTTGCAAACAATGAAAACATTTAAACAATAGTCTGACATTAATGCACTAAAGAGTCACAAATGAGGTAGCAAATGTTGTGATGGAGGTAAAAAAAATTTGTGTTTGTGTTGTTTTTCCCATTAACTAATTATCTTTCAGATCAAAGGAGCATGCACTCTTCTCCACGGATGTCTTTAACTAAAAGTTGAGTGTTTGTCATTGTTTTATGGTGGTTGTCTTGTCATGTTGTTCTTGGGTGATAATGGCCAGATTTTTAATTAGTTTTTGGTATTTGTGTAGTCATCTATTTTAGATTTATTTATTTTTTTGTTCAGGTGGGACATTAGTATGGTTAGCCCACCTGAAAGGGGGGGGGGGTAATGGACGATGCCCTCAGGTAGCAGCTGGATAGATTTTGTTTAAGACAAAATTGGTAGATAACCAGTCTAGCCGCTGAGTTTTTTTTCTGTACTTGATTATTTTCATTCAAATGGAAGAGAGTTCCTAAAAGGTTTAGCCCTTGTCCACCTGAAAGTGCATAGATCGTAAAATAAAGATAAATGCATTGGTTGTTTGTTTTTTTTTTGTGTTTTTTAAATTGAGAATTTTTGAGAAACGACTGTGACGTTCGTTTTGAAATTTTTGATCATACCATGGGGGTCCATTTTAGAGTGGGTTCTGCCTAAAGAGGTCATGGTTGTGTTGATAGTTTGGTCAAAGTTGCAGAAGCCAGGAATACTAAGTTCCTGGGTTCCAAGGAGGGAAATAGGAGTAAATATAGTAAGCGAGCAGATATTATGGATAAGAATTTGATTCTGCTCTTGTTTTTAAATTCCAGAATCCTGGTGGAGCGAGATTGGAAAGGTTCTGGAAAATGGATGACAGATGATCATCTGGTTGGCAGTTTGTCTGTGCCATACCACGCCCCAAATTTATTCCAAAAAATTTGGTGCTGAATCTGAAAGACACTGCCTATCAATAAGACTTAAAATTTTTTTTTGCTGGACTCTCTCCTGATGAATGCAAACGTGTTATTAATATACGTACAATGGGTTGGAGGTTGGGGGAAGGAATATAAACACATCCAATCCATCAGAACATGAAAATGTAAAATATATATGTTTTTTTTTGTTGGAGGGAGGAGTTGAAATAAGAAAAGTTGTGTAATGTATGACATGTATTGACGTAACCGAATTTATATGGTGCAGGTACCCAGGAGACGGGCACTTATGCATTATAAGGTGTCTGTTGGCCAGACTAGAGGGTGCCAGGTGACACATCAATGGGGTGAACATTTCCTTGTATGGGGGAGATACGCCTGGTTGATGTCTCACCTGAGAAGTTGAAACCCTGCACAGGGAATGCCAGTGAATGCACACAGGAGCATGCTCCGATAGATAAAGGGAACAAACGCTGACTACCAGGGTACAGTATGCCTTCACCATATGGCGCTGCAACATCTCACAGTGGTTGATAAAACCTATTACCCTATATTTACTGAGTATACGCTGAATCAAGTGGGGTCATTGTAGAAGTGACTTACTCCCAGAGAGGTGCGGACACAGAATAAGGTGCATGCAGGATGCGTATCTGAGGAGTAACCACAAGAGGAGGCATGTATTCAGCACTATATTGGGGGAATAGGAGCTGGGATGGGTGTTGGTAATGGAGTAGACATTGGTATCCTGAGGAACAAACTCTCAGCCATAGCTTGAGCGGGACTTTGTTACTCAGAGAGATTGGTGGCATCCTTAATAACATTCACAAAATACCCAGGGTCTCCAGATTTGATGAACCATGTTGAGAGATTGGTGGAGGGGGTGAGGGTACAGGATAGAAATCGGTCATGGGCTCTGGCGTACACGCAGTGGCGGGCGGAAGTGTCAACCAGCATCAAGCTGATTGTGCAATCTCTGTATAAAGGGCAGTGGCCTGATGAGTTAGCATCACCGCTCAGTAAGACTCTGCCGCAACACGTCGCGTACACTAATCCAAAATGGTGGTCGAATGCCTGGATGGGCTGTACCAGTTTGGATTGGGAAAGGTGTTGGGCTGTAGGATCCCATATACAGAAGTGTGGACTTGGTCGGTATATTTGGTGGCATCAATGGGCTTACTGATTGGGGATTCTATCTGGTCGCATTTGAGGCTAGATCACCCACATGTGATCAGAGGAGATGGAAGCAGGTTGATACTTCCCTAGGTCGGAAGCCTGACCATGATGTCCTTTGTATGCCAGGTCAATACATCGGTGGTGAACGTGAAAATGTTGGGAAGTTATTTCAGGGATCATTGCTGGGGAGGAAGCACCTGGGTGTCATTTGGGACATAGACGAGTTTGTTTCTTTGTCCTAAAGAATACCGATGTAACGCTAGTCATAAAACTGGAAGGTTCCTTGAACCTAACCATAGGTAGAGGTGCATGGTATACCCTGGGCATGGTCTCTGAAATCCAGGCAAAGGGATGGAATTGTGTGTTTTTTGTCATTTTTGCAAATTTTTTATGTGTGATTAGACTCGATATTTATATAGAAGGGTCTCCCATTTGTCTATGCAAGTTGAGGGACGAATTGACGGTAGGGTCTCTGTGTACAAATTAGAGACCTTGCTGCCAAGTCAGAGCCCTGCAATACCGCTGTGAGCAAGCCTGCCTAATCCCGACCCATATGTACAGTAAAGGGTTATAGGGTTGGGAGCGGGGTGCATAAAGGGATGGGATACAGATATATGTATATAGTATGGTAAGAAGTTGATTTATATTATGGTATAGTGTGACCTATGCGTATTGTAGGTTAATAATATGGGTGAATAAGGCCCTCCTCGAGACTTATCTAAATAATAGATCGGTATTTGAGAGCTGTTTGATATGTTGCTCTGAATGTGTACTGGTGAATGAATGGACACCCCTTGCCTGTACTGCATCCGTCCTGAAGATACCGGAAAGGAGAAGATACCCAAGATACATAATGGTGACATGGAAGCTGTCGCTGAAGAAGGATGTGTCGCTCAGTGGCAAAGCGGCACATGTTGGGAAGCATAACACGGTAAGACCATTATGGACTGTTCCATAGAAGCTGTTTTTGCGCAGGTTGAAAACCACAACGCGTCAAAGTCAAGGTCTGCTCTATGGGTACTGGTTTGGAAATGCATGTCAGGGACAAAACAGTTATGGACTGTTCAATAGGAGCCGTGTCTGAAGAAGGGTTTTTATGCGAATTTTTGTCGCAAAGCGGCATATGTTGGATTCAATATGAACTCATGTAAATTCACATCGATTCACTCCCAATACCTTCTTGAGAACAGAATGCACTCCCCTGATCGGAATGTAGCCAGTTAAACAACATATGTTATATGAGGGCAGGAGCTCCCATTCCGCATTACAATGCTGATTCTAATCTGTCTACCTAATTGACTTGAGGCAAGAGCTCGAACCCAAAGTTTGGCCCCAGTCGGATGAATTGCAATCCATGGACAAACGCTGTCCCTAGTGGACAATTCAGCATACTTCCTGAAGAATGCGACGTATAAAGGATTATCTCTTGGACATGTCTATTGGATGCAAAGCAAATGGGAATGGCAAGGGGGGAGTTTTGAATGAGTGAGCTTGGTAAAAGGAATTAGCAGAGATCTCTTCTCTCTGTTTTCATTCTGTCTGTTTGCTGGGAAGCATCTGCATGAAGCTGTTCTCTGCTAAGCGGCCATCTTTGAGGCCTACTTTGGATGATGACTTGGGCCTAACCATGTGGACACCTCTCTTTTCCATCCAGAGCATCAAGCCATGAGGACGTGCTAAGTAGATCATTGTATTGTATTGTTACTGTATGCTATGTAATTTTGTAACCCCCTTTTAATACATGTTAGCTTTCTTATTTCCTTGGGAAATAAATGAGATTTGATTATTCTTAAGCCGTGTATTTGGTTTCATAACTAACGTTGTATTATTGTGATTTTAACAGTAGCATGTGCTCATAGTTTTAACAGACTAACAACATTATAGGGACTAGACAATTATACATAGATGATATAATATTAGTTATTAATATTGTATCACATTCTACACCGCGGCTCCCGCCCCAGTGTGAAAGGGGCCTAAGGGAAGTCTTGCAGCTTCACAGCCAGCTTCCAACTGGGCATGTGCAAGCCACGCTGTGCTTTGCGATTGGTCCCACAGGTCACCACAGGTCCCAGAAGGCTGCAGGGTAAGGAGGGGGTGAACTTCCTCTCAGGTCACAGCGGCGATCTCTGACCGGAAGTGGGGATGTGGGTACATGTCAAAATTGGGTCCCCCCCCAAAAAAAGTACCAAATGTAAAAGGAGGAGGGGGTGAGGAGGAGGAGGAGGAGGAAGAGCAGAACTTTCCCTTTTGGGTGAAATTATGCTTTAACAAACGTGATTTTTTAAAACATTAAGAATTCTAAAACTATTTGCATCAAACTGACCTGCATTACAGGGTCATATACAAAACATGAATATCATTTACATTCCCTTTAGAGACTGAAGAAGTTTATTTTTAGGTCTGAATAGTATAGGGAAGGGTCAGAATCTCGTTTTATTGCTGTGTCCACATTTAGAAGATTATGCCTCATAATAATAAAACTATAAGGAAAAATAAACCACGCTAGACCAAGATAATAAAATCTAGAGAAAATAACTAATGGCTGCTGCTTAAAGTGGGATACACACACAAAAAATACATTAGAACTATAAAGCTGGCGCAGCTTTATAGTTCTAAAATAATAAAAATATACTTTACATATATTAAGATGTTAACAAGAACATCTCTTTTTAAAGGCAACTGAGGGCAGATGTTTTCTACTTCCTGTTTCTGCACAAAGGAGAATTTCCCTTGCAGTGTGTTTTCAGTGACACAGGACAAGAAATGAAGGGAAGAGGGATCCCCCAGACAGGAAGGCACACGGGACAACAGAAACTGGGGCAAGAAATGGTTTCCTTTCCTTGTTCTACTAAAAAACGTGTTTGTTGTCATTTCTGTCCCCGATTGAGACTTTTTTTTTTTTTTTTTGTCACTTCCTGTTCATCTGACTCCTTGGGCCTCATGCACACTGGACATTTTTACAGCTGCTCCTATGGGCGTCTGGTGTGTTTTGTTATCCTAGGTGTCCATGCACACACATAGGCTTTTAACAACATTTTAGTGGAAGGAGCCTTGAGACTCGGTTCACACCGGGGCAACTTGTCAGGCGACTTAGCCGCCTGACAAGTCGTGTTCCGTTCTGTACAATGGAACCGTTCTAATAGGAGCGACACAAGTCACTCTGACTTAGAAAAAGGTTCCTGTACTACTTTGGGGGCGACTTCAGGCGACTTGCATTGACAATATATATATATATATATATATATATTATATATATATATATATATATATATATATATATATATATATATATATATATATATATATATATATATATATATCTCACATATACACACAGAAGTCGTTTTGCAAGTCACCGCTGCTGTCGTGTGCAGGTCGCCTGAGGCAGTCGCGCTGCGAGTCGTGCTGCCTCAGTGTGAACCGGCTCTTAGAGGCAGAAAAAGAAAAAAACACTGCCAGCGCGTCCAGAAGCAGCAGTGTTTTCCAAAAAAAAAAAAACACATGTAAACTCGCTTAAACGCTGGGTGCGTTTAGTGCTTGAGGTGTTAATTTCAATTGCCAAAATGCCCCCATTTGAGAGATTTGCAATCACTTCCTATGCCTCTAACACCCAATCACTGAAACAGGAAATGGAAGGAAATCTCCCTAAGGCCCCTTTCACACTGGGGCGGTGATCCGCGGTGACGGTAAAGCAGCGCTATATTTAGCGCTGCTTTACCGTCGTTTTCACCGCGGTTTTCGGCCGCTCGCGGTGCGGTTTTACCCCCGCGAGCGGCCGAAAAAGGGTTAAACACCCCCCGCAGAGCGCCGCCGTAGCCGCGGTATTGCCGCGGTAACGCCGCGGTTTTACCGCGGTCTCCCATTGTAATCAATGGGAAGGAGCGGTATAGGAGCGGTGAACACACCGCTCCTATCCCGCTCCAAAGATGCTGCTAGCAGGACTTTTTTTGTCATCCTGCTAGCGCACCGCTCCAGTGTGAAAGCCCGCCGGCTTTCACACTGGAGTGAATGGGGCAGGATTTTTTCATGCGGTGAACAGGCGCTATTTTTAGCGCTGCACCGCATGAAAAACGCCCCAGTGTGAAAGGGGCTTTAGACACACAGTGCAAGAACACTGGACAGCGTGTCTAAACCTTCCTACACCTGGCCAAAGATTGTTTCTTTTTATTCAGTCAGTGGGCTGAAAACAAAAAACTCACTAAGGCCCCTTTCACACTGGGGCGGTTTGCAGGCGCTATTGTGCTAAAAATAGCGCCTGCAAACCGACCTGAAACAGCCGTTGCTGTGTCTTCAGTGTGAAAGCCCGAGGGCTTTCACACTGAAGCGGTGCGCTTGCAGGACGCTGAAAAATGTCCTGCAAGCTGCATCTTTGGTGCGCTGTAGGAGCGGTGTATTTACCGCTCCTAAAGCGCCCCCTCCCATTGAAAACAATGGGGCAGCGCTCCGAACCCGCCCGCAAAGCGCCGCTGGAGCGGCGCTTTGCGGGCGGTATTAACCCTTTTTCGGCCGCTCGCGGGGGGTAATGCGAAATGCTAAATATAGCGCCGCTTTACCGCCAGCGCACCCAGCGCCCCAGTGTGAAAATAGCCTAATGGATTCCTCCATCCATACAAGTGAAGTTGTTATGCAAATAGGAACGATAACATTTATAGTATCGGAGTTAATTATACTCCATGCAAATGCTCTACACACTCATTATGAATTGTCAGTTCAGCCTCAGGCCATGGTTACTGGTGCACACATTGTGTGTGGATGTCATTACTCTACAACACACACACACACACACACACTCACACAACCCGGAGTGTATAATCTGGTAAACTGCCACCCCCAATCTCTACCAACTACCCAGCAGGCATCCCCCAGTACCATATGTGGCTATTAGCGCTCCTGCCCACCACTGGGTATTGGGTACACCAGCAATCGGGGGGGGGGGGGGGGTTCTCAGAGGATGATGCTGGATGTGTTGGCACAGTAGTCCACTGCAAGAGCGCACATTCAGGGTGACAACACTGCCACTGCATGCAGGACAAAAGGAAAGTGTTGTCAATCATATACAGGAAGTGCCATTTATTATTTGGACATATTGCTGACAGGAAAGAAGAAGTGCATAGTCTAAGAAAAATAAAATAACAAAAATGCTGGTGAATGATTCAGCATTTGCACAGTCACCACGGATAACCACTGCAACGTGTCTAATATGTTTTATTTCCTGTAATTGTCAATGCCATCTAGTGGCCAATGTTTTCCTGATTGAGCCATTTCAGGAAAATGCCACATTATGGCCACCAGATGGAGCTGATGATCATAGAGTATAAACAGATTAGGAAAAATACATTTTACACAAATACACACAGAATATTTGTGAGGGTTGTGCGAATGCTTACGATTTCTATAAATAGAATATGTGCAGACACCATACATAAACACACAATTTACATTTTTTCCTTAATTGGGAGGTTTTAGATACACCTAGGGAGGGAAGACTACACGGCTATAGGCTGCAGTTGTGTATACCAATGTACAATATAGCATGCATTTTTGAAGATTTTTACTTCAAGAAAACACAGAAATTACACATAATAACAGACAAAAAAAAAAAAAAAAAGGGATAAAGAAAATTACCCTGTAACACTTTTAGCAAACCCCAAAACGTCATCTATAACCCATGAACAAGCGCATATGAATATGGCTGCACGCAGCTTTAAGCGCAGACATGTGGCCAGGCCATTGGTGGCTAGCAGCTCATATATTTGGACTAGTTGATGTTACTTAGTGGAGTTGTGTTGCCCTGGTATGACCCCCCTGTGCTCCCGTCCTCTGCTGTCACTCACCCAGGCTGAGCCCATAGTTCCTGTTCACCCTGGCCCTGAACTGGTCCATCTGGGTGACTTTCTTGCTATCAGGGTACCACATGACTTTGGACTCCATAATCTCCTCCATCGGATCCTGCTTCTTAGACATACTGGATCTCTGGTGTGTCTGCACTTCTCTGTGCCTGCAACAGTTTGACACGCTTCTTATTTACATTGGGGAAGAGCGATGTATTCCTCCGCCCGGAGAATAAAGTAGTCCCTGACACTCTTCTGCCTGCATCAGCTGCTGTGCTGAGCTCCCCAATGGGCACATTCCCAGCTCATGTCTATGTACTCTGACGAATCTGCTGTGGAAATGACTTGCATTGTAAATGTGGGTAACATGAAGAACACATGCTTCAGTCTACAGGGTGAGCTGAGGTCACAAAGTATTCCTAGAGAGGCGGATCAGTGAATGAACTTTCTGATTTGATTTCATTGAGGTTGTTTTTTTATAGATTAATGACCTTTTCATATGTGTGAGACTTTGCCTGCGATTTGGGACTGAAAAGTCGCATGGCAAGTTGTACCCCATGATTTCCAATGAGTACGATTCCTGTTTGTGCAAATTCAAGTCACAGCGACTTCAAAGTAGTCCCTGCGGGGTTCCACAGTCACATAGCCTCCTGTGTTTGCTTTATTTAAACCGAAACCAACAACGTAATGTATTGCATACCAAACATCACATGTGGTGGCTGCATTCGTTTTCTTTTATAGGCTTTTCCACCCCTGAATTTTCACCTGGTGATCCGGCCAGTAACACACCTCCTGTATAAGACCCCTTTCACATTGGAGCGGTTTTCACTCCTCCTGAAAACCACCTCCCATTCATTTCAGTGGGTCTTTTCACACTGGGGCGGTGCGATTGAGGGACGTTAGGAAAAGTCCTGCAAGCAGCATCTTTGGGGCAGTTTGGATGCGCTGTATACGCCACTCCCAAAACACCCTGCCCATTGAAATGAATGGGCAGCGCTTTAGAAGCGCCACAACACGGGCGTTTTTTAATCTATTCTTTGGGGTTAAAAGCCCACCCCTAGTGTGCCAAAAGCGCTGCTTAACCACTTACGGAACGCCCGCCGTCGTTGTACGTTGGCTGTTTGAAAGGGGGATTTCATTATTATGGCAGCAGCTAGCAAGATCACTTTTATCGGCGGCGGGAGAGGAGCCCCCCCCGCCGCTCTCTGGTACCCTCCACCGCTTACCGGAGCCACCACGGCGGGGAAGATGGTCCCAACCGTCTCCATACCAATGCAGGGTGGAAGCGACATCAAAACATCACTTTCGCCCATAGCTCTTAGGCCCTTTTCACACTGGGGCGGTGCAGGCACTGCTTTACCGTCGTTTTAGCTGCGCGGTTTTAACCCCCGCTAGCGGCCAAAAAAGGGTTAAAAAAACGCCCGCAGTGGCGATTTACCAGCAGCGCTTTGCCAGCAGTATAGCCATGCTGCCCCATTAATTTCAATGGGCAGGAGCGGTGTATACACCTCCTTCACCGCTCCAAAGATGCTGCTTGCAGGAGTTTTTTTGACGTCCAAGCGCACCGCACTGTATTATTATACACATAATAATGCTGATGTATACAGGAGCCAATTAACCTACCAGCATGCCTTTGGAGTGTGGGCGGAAACCCACATAAACTCCATGCAGTGTGTCCTGGCTGGGATTCAATCCAAGGACCCCAGTGCTGTAAGGCAGAAGTCCTAACCATTAAACCAATGTGCTGTCCTGCCAGGAGAATGAATTCACATCGGGGTTGATTTACTAAAACTGGAGAGAGCAACAACTGGTATCGCTGTGCATGGTAGCCAATCAGCCATACCTCCCAACTGTCCCTGATTTTGAGCAATGTCCCTCTGTCCCTCATTCCTCCTCATTTGTCCCTCATTTTGGTCTGATCTATATAGTTGTATATAAAATGCACTTTTTATCTTTCAAAAAGTGTTTCCCAGTGCTAAACCTTTCATCCAAATTCTTAAAAGCCAATATAAAGGAATAGTAGTGGTTACAAAAAGCACTTGTGGATTTGATTAAACATTTTTGTTGGGGGTTATTTCTCCTTTTAAGGGGGTGTGGCAGGGGGCGTGTCCTATGCCTACATACATTTGCTAGTAGGTGTACCTCATTCACATCTTAAAATGTTGGGAGGTATGAATCCCCTTTTAGTAACTCAGTATAAATGATTGATCAAACCCATAAGCAGTGGCATTGCTATGGGGGTGCAGGGGATGTGGACCGCACCTGGGTGACACCAGAGTTGCCAACCATCCGTAAAAAATATGGCTGCGGGAAGACTGGGCTCGGACATGCTCGGCTGTTTTCGGTCGGGTGGGCACATGCACAGTGACCTCATGGCGCTGCCTGGTGCCATGAATGAATGGCAGCACAGCAGTGGGCATGCCTCCTCTCCTGAGTCCTGACCTGGAGACAGGATGCCAGCCCGCCATCCCACCACCATGCCACTGTGAGCAGCACAGACATGGAGTCCTGGAGACTGGACTCCTTCCCCGCACCTTCCATCCATGGCTGCTGGAGACTCCCACCACACCACTGTGAGCATGACCATGGCTACAATCTCTGACCATCCCTTGTATCATATCGGCGGTGCCGGGGGGGGGGGGGGTAACGCTATGTTTTATGGCACCGGATGACACCAGCCCTAGTGACCCCACTGCACATATGTCCTTTTTTCAACCCCACTTAGGTGCCATAAGTGCATTTTTACCTAGGCAAGCCCCTGGTTACATGCAATCAGCGTTGTACACTTATTTGCACCCGTGCCCCTCATCCCCTGTCCATCCAAGTGAAGGTAGACTCATTCGTGTTTATTCGGATGTAGGGGCTGAATTACAATGTTGTTTATAAAATAAAGGTAGCCCAGGACATGACATAGTGGAGGCAGAGGGCTTGATTTACTAAAAACCAAAGCACCTAAAATCTGGTACAGCGGTGCATGGTAGCCAATCAGCTTCTAACCTCAGCTTGTTCAATTTAACCACTTCAATACATGGCACTTACACCCCCTTCCTGCCCAAGGCAATTTTCAGCTTTTAGCGCTGTCGCAATTTGAATCACAATTGCGCTGTCATGCGACACTGTACCAAAACATTTTTTTATCATTTTTTTCCCACAAATAGAGCTTTCTTTTGGTGGTATTTGATCACTGCTGGGGTTTTTAATTGCACAACAAATAAAAAAAAAAAAAAAAAAATTAAAAAGTTTTTCTTTGTTTCTGTTATAAAATGTTGTAAATAAGTACGTTTTTTTTCTTCTTCACTGACGGGCACTGATGAGGTGGCAATGATGGGCGCGGATAGGCGACACTGATGGGCACTGGTATGCAGCACTGAAGGACGCTGCTAGGCGGCACTGATGGGCATTGAAAGGCTGTACTTATGGGTGGCACTGATTGGTGGCATGGATGGGCACTGATAGATGGCGTTGATGGGCATCACTTATAGGAAGACATCTGGCAGGCATTGGTAATGGGCACTGACTGGCACCATTTGTTGGCACTGATTAACATATTTTGGGCACTGACTGTCATCCCTGGTGGCCATGGGTGGCATACCTGGTTATCCATCTGTTGTGTGCCATCCTTGGTGGTCCAGTGTGGGCATCCGCGGGGGGACTGCACTGATAATCAATCAGAGCAAACCCCCCCACATCAGGAGATCCGCCGATCAGCTCTCTTCTCTACACATGTCTGTCAGACGCGAGTGAGGAAAAGCAGATACACCGGCTATTCCTGTTTACACCGTGATCAGCCGTGATTGGACATCACGTGGTAAAGAGCCTCCATCAGAGGACTGACACACCGCACCACCGATCGCTGCGCTGCGCGCCGGCAGTTAGCCTAACAGACATCATATTGCGTCCAGTCAGGATAAATGAATCACCGCCATCATTTTGCTATAGGGCGGGCAGGAAGTGGTTAAGCTTTGGCAATAAAACCTGGAAGCTGATTGGTTTCTATGCAGAAGTGAACCTGATCTTGCACTCTCCAGCTTTAGTGAATAAACCCCAGAGTGTCAGCACAGTGGGGGAGATTTAATAAAACTGGTTCACGCAGAATCTGGTGCACCTGTGTATAGTAACCAATCAGCTTCTAACTTCAGCTTGTTTAATGAAGCTTTGCCAATAAAAGCTGGAAGCTGATTGGTTTCTATGCATTGCTGCACCAGACTCTGTGTGAACCAATTTTAGTAAATCTCTCCCATTGTGCCCAGCTCCTGTGTCCCCTTATCTGTGCAATGTGTGGTTATCTGCAGGCAGTAATCACAGGTAGTCCATATTTCCAGTTATTCAGTAACTATGATGACATTCCGAGCAACACCCAACATTGTAACTTCTCATTCATTCATCCACAGACGCACATAAGGGGGCGGGGCTCATGTCTGTGACGAGTGGGCTCGGCGGAGGGATATCTACCTACACATCACTGTACACAGACGCCTATTGGCTAGCGCTGAACTGGTTCCACATCAGCCGAGTGCTTGGTGTGTGCATGAAAAGCTGTCAGTGGAAGGAACCAATCGCTAAAAAGCAAACATTGCTTCTCGGCCAATCAGCGTCATGGCTCGGGGGGCGCACCCTTTAGCGTGTGTCTCTGTGTGTGTTGTAACAGGAAGACGCTCAATGTGATGCTGAATAATCTCCGCCCTCCGACATTAACCCCTTGATGACGCTCTGTACATGTATGGGCACAGTGGTATGCAACCAGAATAGGTCCTATACATGTACCACATATGTCACCTCCAGGATCTATCACATTGTCTGTTATTAGTGTAATACCCACTTATTATATGAGTCACTACCACTTATATGATTATATTGCCATGTCATTATCATAATATCATAATCCTACCATCAGTTTGAAAAAAAAAAAAAACATTTAAATCTTTTTACATAAGTATATACTTTATATTCCTGAATACAATGTTAAATGTACTCCTTGGAAAAAGCAATAAAATAAAAATTACCACTAAGGCTGCTTTCACACTGGGGCGGTGCGGGGCGGCGACGGTAAAGCAGCGCTATATTTAGCGCTGCTTTACCATCGTTTTACCCGCGGTATGCAGCCGCTAGCGGGGTGGTTTTAACCCCCGCTAGCGGCCGCAAAAGGGTTAAAAACCTCCGCAAAGCGCCGCTGCAGCGGCGGTTTGCGGGCGGTATCCCCGCGGTTTCCCATTGATTTCAATGGTAAGGAGCGGTATAGGAGCTCCAAAGATGCTGCTAGCAGGACTTTTTTTACCGTCCTGCTAGCGCACCGCTCCAGTGTGAGAGCCCGCCGGCTTTCACACTGGAGTGAATGGGGCCGTTTTTTTCAGGCGGTGTACAGGCGCTATTTTTAGTGCTGTATCGCCTGAAAACCGCCCCAGTGTGAAAGCAGCCTAAGGATGAGCTCAGGCGTTTTCGCAACCGCATGTGCATAGCCTGCCAGGAAGTCTGCACTGCGCTAATCACAGTGAGATATTTCTCGATCTCTGCAGCCGCAGATCGGGAAAATGTCCCACTGCTTGTGATAAGCGCTCCGCAGTGCCGACTTCCTGGCGGGCTCTGCACGTGCAGTTGCGAAAACGCCTGAGCTCATCCTTAATTACCACTTGCCCACTGGGCACTTTCACCCCCTTCCTGCCCAGGCCAATTTTCAGCTTTTGGCGCTGTCACACTTTGATTGACAATTACTTGCAGTCATGCAAAACTGTACCCAAACTACATCTTTATGATTTTTTTTTTCACACAAATAGAGCTTTCTTTTGGTGGTGTTTAACCACTTGCCTACCAGGCACTTAAACCCCCCTCCCATCCAGACCAATTTTCAGCTTTCGGTGCTCTCACGCTTTGACTGACAATTACTCAGTCATGCAACACTGTACCCAAATACATTTTTTGTCCTTTTTTTCCTACAAATAGAGCTTTCTTTTGGTGGTATTTGATCACCTCTGGGTTTTTTATTTTTTGCGCTATAATTGAAAAAAGACCGAAAATTTTGAAAAAAAAAAAACACATTTTTCTTTGTTTCTGTGATACAATTTAGGAAATTATTAATTTTTCTTCATACATTTTGGACACAATTTATACTGCCACATATCTTTGGTAAAAATAACCCAAATTAGTGGAAATTATTTGGTCTTTGTGAAAGTTACAGACTCTACAATCTGTGGTGCGAATTATACAAAATTGATCACATCTGATGCACTGGTGGCCAATCTCATTTCTTGTGACCCAAACAAGTCAGGAAAGTGCAAATACCCCCCAAATGACCCCTTTTTTGAAAGTAGACATTCCAAGGTATTTAGTAAGAGGCATGGTGAGCTTTTTGATGTTGTCATTTTTTCCCACAATTCTTTGCAAAATGAATTATTTTTTTATTTTTATTTTTTTCTACAAAATTGTCATTGTAATAGGTTACTTCTCTCACATGGCATGTGTATACCACAAATGACACCCCAAAATAAATTCTGCTACTCCTCCTGATTATTACGATACCACATATGTGGGACTTTTACACAGCCTGGCCACATAGAGAGGCCCAACATGCAGGGAGCGCCATCACGTGTTCTAGGAGCATAAATTACACATCTAAATTGTTGACTACCTATTACACTTTTGAAGGCCCTGGAGCACCAGGACAATGACACGTGACACTGACGTGGCACTGATGACACGCGACACTGACGTGGCACTGATGACATGTGACACTGACGTGGCACTGATGACAGATGGTACTAATACGGGGCACTGATGACACGTGACACTGATGACAGATGGCACTAATATGTGGCACTGATGAGAGATGGCACTCATACATGGCACTGATATCACGTGGCACTAATACGTGGCACTGATGACAGACGGCACTAATACGTGGCACTGGTGACACATGACACTGATGACACTGATGACAGATGGCACTGATACATGGCATTGATGACAGGTGACACTGATAACAGATGGCACGTGACACTGACAGGTGGCACTGATGACAGATGGCACTAATACGTGACACTGATGACAGATTGCACTAATATGTGGCACTGATGACAGATGGCACTATGTGGCACTGATGACAGATGGCACTAATGACAGGTGGCACTGATGACAGATGGCACTGACTACAGATGGCACTGACTACAGATGGCACTGGCAGATGGCACTGACTACAGATGGCACTGGCAGATGGCACTGGCAGATGGCACTGGGGATGGCACTGGGGATGGCACTGGCAGATGGCAATGGCGATGTCACTGGGCACAGATGGCATTGGGGACAGATTGCAGTGGTGGCAGTGGGCACAGATGGCATTTCATTTTTATTTTTTTTTTTTTTAAACTTACGGCGCTGCAGCCGTTCATCTCCCCCTCCTCACACGCTGTCTCTGTGTGAGGAGGGGGAGCGGCGCTGAGAGATGATCTCATATGTTTACATATGAGATCATCTCTCATTGGCCAGGGCGATCGCGCTGTAAACGGCCGCTGTGATTGGCCGTTTACAGCGATCTGTGATTGGCCGTGTCCGAGAGCGCGCACAGGGAACGAGGAAAGGGGAGGCCGTCCTATGACGGCCTCCCGGGATTTCACATCCGCGCTGTGGCCGCCATTCGGCTACGGCAGGATGTGAAGTGGTTAATCACCACTGGGGTTTTAATTTTTTGCTAAATAAAGGAAAAAAGACTGAAAATTTTGAAAAAAAATCCCTTTCATAGTTTTGTTATAAAATTTGGCAAACTGGTAGATTTTCTCCTTCACT
Organism: Lithobates sylvaticus; assembly: GCA_028564925.1. NCBI lineage: Eukaryota > Metazoa > Chordata > Amphibia > Anura > Ranidae > Lithobates > Lithobates sylvaticus. The sequence goes on along the minus strand of CM053026.1, from coordinate 203,256,280 downwards.
GGTGGGCACTGATGAGGACTTGAGGCACTGATGAGGCTGCACTGAGGCTGTTCTGAGGACAAGTGCGATTGCGGGAGGACGTTATATGATGCCCTCCCAGAACTGTCCGGCCACGCTGTAGCCGTCATTCAGCTATAGCGCGGTTAGCAAGTGGTTAAAGTGTAACTAAAGACAATTTTTTTTTTTTTTGTATCCTACTTACTGTAATTTTATTTTCCTGGTGCCTACCCATGGCAGCATTATAGGGTGACCACATTTCCAAACTGTCATTCAGGGACACCCATCAGCATGCACCAGTCTGTGACATCACAAGGGAGCGGTGCCACCATGTGACGTCGCTGGGTGGCCCCATTCCTTACCTATTTAAGCATTTGTTTCATGTAAGTTAGCCCAACATTGCAGGCGGCCACTTGGAGTCACAGAGTGTATTTGTTCTTACAATGTTGGGCTAACATACATGAATCAAATGCTTTTTATATCCAAGGCACTAAAGTTGTATATATAACCCCATACTTTATACTACAAAAGGAATACAAATGACCTGAGGGATCTGGAGTAAAAACTGGACATACACTGACCTACCTGATCCCTACATTGACCCCTTGACCCCTGCACTGACCTACCTGACCCCTACATTGACCTACCCGAACCCTACACTGACCACTAGACTAACCTACCTGACCCCTACACTGACCTACCCGACCCCTACACTGACCACTAGACTAACCTACCTGATCCCTACACTGACCACTACACTGACCTACCACGGGGGCTTGTCACATCCTCAGCTCTGAGGGGCTCATGCTGGAACCTGTAGTCCTTCATTAGGAGGATGAAGTCAGTGGCAGTGGTGGGGGCAGATGAGTGGCAGTGCTTGAGGGGGGATGGGATAACTAACCCTCACCTGTTAGTCAGTGTCCACTTGGGAGAAGAGAGGGGGTTGGGGAGGGGGGTGGGTGAGAGAGATAGGGAGGGGGGATGGGAGAGAGAGGGGGATGGGGAGAGAGAGATAGGGGCGGGGTATGAGAGAGGTAGGTAGGTGGGTGAGAGGGGGGGTGAAAGTGACCCCCTATCCCTGCCTGCAGTCCCTCCTGTGCCCCCTGTCCCAGCCCCTGTCTGTGGGTAGCAGTGTGTGTGTGTGATGCACCTACCTCCTGGCTCACGCCCATCCTCGTCCTCTGGGCCCTTGGTCAGCCTGTCTTCCTTCTTGATGATTGTAACAGCTAGGAGAGGAGGCTGGAGAAGGTGTGCAAGCTCTGGGAGGTTACGGGGATGCTGCACCCACTGCTGCTCAGGTCAGGGTGGCCGGCGGTGAGGTCTTCTCCCACTCCCTCCTGGGCTGTTGGTTCTACCAGGCTTGTGCTGCTCACCGGAGCTGTCGCTCGCTGTTTCAAATTGCTGCTGTCAGTGCCGGCTTTAGCTCCGCTTCCGCTGCCCTGCACTGCACCCCGCCACCACTAGACCAGCGGGATTGTCACTCTCTAGGCGCATGACAAGAGGGTGTATTCGCTGCAGGGCTCAGCTCAAAGGGCAGCTGCTTTGGGCCCCAGGAGCACTGAGTGAAATCCTCCTCCGCTTGCAATGCTGGGCAGGATGAGAGTCACGGCCGTGACGTCACTGGTTGCTACTAGATGCCAGACAGCTGTAGAAACCAGTGATCAGGAGTACAGTCAGGTGGAGGCAGAGCCAGAGCCAGTGATATGGCGGCTCTGTCCGCCCCTGTCCCATGAATTCCTGAATGTTCCCAGTGCCAGTTTCATTCCAGGACACTGTATTGTCCCGGAATGAAGGTGCCCCGGAACGGGGACAGAGATGTCAATTACGGGATAGTCCCAGGCAATTCAGGATACGTGGGCACCCTACATACGTATTATAGTAGCCCCGCCTCCCTAAGCCCACAGGACCAGTGCATAGCTATAAAAAGTTAACACCCACACAATAGCCCATTCCCTGTACATCGCTAGGAACAAACTGGGTGGGTTCGGTATGCTGCCATGGATAGGCACCAGGAAAATAAAATTACAGTAAGTAAGATACAATTTTATGTTTTCCTGGTGCCTCCATGGCAGCATATGTATGATAGATCAATAACTAGCTATCAGGGTGGGAAGCTTCAGTAAATTAGATCCTAAGAAAGTGAGTAAGCTACTGGCTTCCTGCCAAAGACTGGTGTAGTGAGGACTACTAAGCCCATCGGTAGTGCTGAAAGAATGTGCTATAATAGAACTGGATTGGCTCCCCTGCCTGCCATGTTGGCTGACATCTCACTATGGGATAGCCCCGCCAATCTTTTTATGGCCAGGTGGGAGGAGGGTGTCGTCTATATTCTACAGTGTCCAAAATTGGCGCTGTGGGCTAGGTACATAGACAATATCCTCCTCCTATGGAGAGGGGATGAGGAATCATTGCATGATTTTATGGCTACCCTTAATGACAATGAAATGGGAATAGTGCTGACTTATGAGGTGAGCTCCCCTATGATCCATTTCCTTGATTTGGATATGTCCATTGTCAACCATCGGCTGGTTACCAAAATGTTTTTAAGCCGGCCGATCAGAATGCGTATATCCCTGTTGACAGCTGTCACTATGTTCCGTGGTAGAAATCCATTCCACGTAGCCAACTACTGCGTATCAGAAGAAATTATACAGATCTTCCTGATTTCTTCTTACAAGCTGATACCTTGAAATCAAGATTTGTTGATAAAGGATACCCTCTGACTGCCATTGATGATGAGATCCATTGAGTCTCGTTATTGGAAAGATCTACGCTCACTAGTGTACAAAGTAAACGAATGCTTGATAATAAATTTAAATGGTCCTTTGTAACACCATTTTCTGTGCAACACAAGCAAATTAAAAATATTTTTATTCGCCACTGGAATGTTTTGAAGAACGACCCTTGTTTGGGCCCAGTCCTCCCTGACAAAGCTGGAGTCATTTCTAGTGGAGCTCCGCCCCTGAGGAATCAGATTGCCCCAAATGTGATCAATCCACCATTGAAACCGAAGTTTTTTCAGGATTCAAAAGGTTATTACCCATGCAGGAAATGCAATGTCTGTGTGCATAATGTATGTGGTCGTAGCAAGACTGATAGTTTCGAGTCTACCACCACATCCACAATTTATCACATGAAATGTTTTACTACATGTATTACACAATTTATTGTTTATCTAATAACATGTCCATGTAAACAGCAATATGTAGGATGTACCATTAGATCATTCTCTGTAAAGCCCCATACACACGGTCGGATTTTCCGATGGATTCTGTCCTATCAGACAATGTTGTCGGAAATTCCGACCGTGTGTAGGCACCATCGGACAGTTTCCATCGGATTGTCCGACGGACAAAGTCCTATCTCCTGCTGGATAGATTTTTTGACAACAAAGTCCGATCACACCAAATCCGATCGTGTGTAGCGAATTCCGACGGACAAAGTGCTACGCATGCTCAGATCACATTACAAGACCAAAGCTATTGGCTACTAGCCTCTACGTAGTCCCGTCGTAGGCAACAAACGTCACCACGTTCAGAATGATCGGATTTTCCGACAACTTTGTCCGACCGTGTGTACGCAAAACCAACATCGGACAAAGTACGACGGACATGATCCGACGGACCTGGTCCTCGGATAATCCGCGCGTGTGTATGGGGCTTTAGAGTGAATGAGCATATTGCTAGTATCAAACTAGGTCTTGCCAATCATAGTGTACCGAGGCACTATTTGCATTTCCACAATAAAAATCCCTTGGGTACAAAATTTCAGGTTCCGATCATTTGTAGTTCACCTCAAGTGCCGATGGGTGTGGTTACACTTTTAAGTTTTTTCCTATCTATGGCTTTCTGTGCCCATTTTTAGGTGGGTTAAGACGGATGTATTGATTATTAGTCCCATCCTCACTGTGGTCAATATGATTAGTATTTTCCCTCTGTATTATTTCCTGGATTATTCTATTTTTGATCCAATGTTATTTATATTATATTAATCTTAGGAGGTCCATTAGTTTAGATTTCCTATTGATTCATGTTCTCTCGTCCATTTAGGTTGGTGTTTTACTATTTGAGTATTTTTTATGTAATGCTATTCAGAATTTGTTTTGTGGCGACCCTTATATGCCTTCTATTGCTTGTCCACTAGGTGGCGATATTAGCAGTAGCTATATATTGCATTGTGTAGCGTGCTTTTAGTTATTTATGGGTTATGCTATATTCCCCTGATTAATGCATTGGTGATAACTTTTATAATTGTGTACTTTTTGAGGTATATTCTAAGTGCAGACATCTCTTGTCACCGATTGTCTAGTTGCTGCGCCACCCTCTATCTGTCTCCGGAAGTCGGGGGTTCAAAAGGAGGTTTGGAACGCAATCGCCATGCATTGGCGGTGCGTGATGACATGCCCGGCGGCAGCGTGATGACGCGGCGGCGATCTGCATTTGGGATTGGCTCTGGTGCGCTAGTGTCAGCAATGTATGCTATGTGCACATAGCCCGCAGTCTTTGATTGGACAGATATTTGGTGCCAAATACAAAACCGCTGATATGCATTTTATTAATTGTAGAGAATAATATATAATAGGGTGGGATCTAATAGCAGGTTTATGCCCCAGTTGAAGTACGTTTAGTACGAAACATGTCGGGTACATAGCCTGCTGGCCGGATTTACCACGCTTTTTTATTTGTGATCATGCTTGTACGCATCTTGAATGATGTCCAGTACATTTTTTATTTTTTTTTATTTTAAATACAACTTTTTTATACCGAAGTTACCTGCTCTATGTGGAGGCCTTTCTTCTATAATTTTTCCCCATGCGTTACTCTACTGGGTGGACGATCGTACCTACCTCTTATTTGGAGCTTGGATGGTGACCACTTTCTATGGGATATCCTGGAAGCAGATGTTGCTGTGCAGTATCTGACCCTTAAAGCGGAAGTAAACCCATCGATTTAACAGTTTAAAAAAAAAAAGGCATGCCAGGAATGCTAACGGCACATTGGCTGTGCTCTCAACCAAACAGTCAAACCATCCAATGGCTGGTGTCATAACGGATCACATGTGCAGCACTGTGGCAGTTGAAGAATAAACAGAGGCAAAGATGGCAGCTTCCTTGGCTGAAAACGATAGGGGGGTTTACTTCCACTTTAAGAATCCTGGCTGGAGGTTCCATCGTAGAGGATTATTCTATGCTTGATCGACTCACCACTGCTGGTGTGTGGGTCCACACCCTGGGGTAAGAGTACCCATTGCCTTTCTCTGATGTTTTGATGTACACCTGTAATCATCCTATGTGAAGCCATGTTTAATTAAAACACCTTGGAAGAGGATTATATGCATTCACTATTCTATAAGGGACTTTATTGAGTTTCTCCATGAACTATCATGGTACCGTCGTGATATGCTGAGCTATTGAAGGTTCCTACCCTTATTGGGTTTACTCTTCAGGTGTTGTTTATATGATGGACTCTTGTGCATATGTGTTTTTTTTTTCTATATGTAGGGCTGTGACCTGTCCATATATGATGTCTTATTGCTTTGTTTCACCCATTATTATTTTGGTTTCACCTATTATGTTATGATATAACACATTCACTCTCACATTGAGGGAATATTCTTCCCGGAGGTGCTCTCTGGGTGGCTATATTCTTGTAGCGCTGCATTTTTAAATTTTTATTGACTTTTACAATTCTAATCATTGTTGATGCTGGCTGCTATATCTTGTTTTTATTAATGGTAGCGCAACTAATCTTTTGTTTTAATATAAATAAAAAATATACACACACCCTATGTATTCTCTATCCTCTGCATCCAGTGTAACCTGTATCTCAGCCATCTGAGATTCTCCTTCCTGATTGGCTCAGACACAGCAGCGGCGCCATTAGCTCCTGCTGCTGTCAACGTCAGCTAGCCAAATCAGGGGAGAGAGGGGGCAGGGCCAGGGCTCCGTGTCTGAATAGACACAGCGAGCTGTGATTCAGCGCGGGTGCCCCTATAGTAAGCTGCTTGCTGTGGGGACATTGAACAGGAAGGAAGGGCCAGGATCACAGAAGAGGGACAAGAGAAGAGGAGGATCCAGGCTGCTCTGTGCAAATCCACTGCAACAGAGCAGGTAAGTATAACATGTTTGTTATTTTTATAGGAACAAATACAAGACTTTAAAATCGTTTTAAGTCCTCAACATCCAAATCAGTTTTGTGTGGAGCAGATCTGTGAATCAAAGCCAGGATAAAGCTATGAAATATTATATACAGTAACTATTTACTGATGTCGGTAGTAGCATGAAGGCTTGAGACCCCAAACAAATATAAAATCATACAAAGACACTAAAAGAGGTTAGACACTATATGATTAAATTGCAAATGTGACCATCAGCTTTTTCAAAGCATAAAGTTAAAGAGGGGCTCCAGGCTCCTTTAGAAAAAAATTAACAAATATCATAGCTGCTGACTTTTTTAATATTAGGGCATTTACAAGTCCAGGAATCCAGCAGTGTCTTCACTAGGGCAAGTTTAGCAGAGTGTTACAACACTGTTTTTAATGTATAAAAAAGGTACAATGTATTTTAATACGTTTGCTGTATATGGTCATATGTCAAGGATTTGTTTAGGCAGAATTGTATTACTAGTAGACAATCTTTAAACGAGTGGCTTTGGTGTTCTTTATAAGTAATACCCAAGGGAACGATGCTCCATATCTTTTGGGATTGTTACAAACTTAGGCCCTTTTGGCCGGGAGTGATCGATAACACCTGACCAATGTTGACCTCAACGGGAACCCCGTCGCCTGCCTGTTGCATCTCTCGAACCGTACTTTTAAGAAATATAAGGCTTCCCTCACTATTCAGCTACTGAATGTGGCCAATGCTTGCATCTCCCCGTGCTGGAGATCTGAGAATCCGCCCTCAAAATCCTTGTGGTTTTCCAAAGTGAATGAACTTGGGGCCATGGAGGACCTCCCAGCTACTTTGCACAACTGGGAGGAGACCTTCCGTGTCACCTGGAGATCGTAGCAATACTTTGTGCACAAGAATGCTTATCTTCAAGAGGTCTCGCAACCTGGCGGATCTCCTGGACTTATAGCCTCTCGCCCAGGGAAGAGGACTATCTTTCTCTTTTTAAAACCTGTTCTTCTGTACAAAGGACGTCTGGATCCACTACTTGTACCATTGACTACCTCCTATTTTTCCCCCTCCCCTCTTTTCTACTTCCCACCCCATTTACCTATTTTTTTTATACAGATATGTGAATATCCTGATATGCATTAGCTCAATCTCTCCGCCTTCATTCTGGGTCCAATTGGTCACCAGGAGGCACACTTCCCAGTACAAATGTATCATTTTGATGAAGTATAGTTGCATAGCTTCAAGCACACAAATCTATATTGCCGGTTTCTCTTAATACTACTCTACTAAACAGGCTGTGTACATTGCGGCCATTTTCATATTCAATTTGCTCTATTTGACTATTTATGTTATGTTAGGCCGGTCAGCATGTGTTCTTAACAGTTTGCATTGTTATCGGTGCTGCGTTTCTTTATTTCTCCTTTTGTTTAACTGTGAATTGCAACTTATGGAAACTAAAGGAATTACAAAAAAAAAAAAAAGTAATATACCCAGAATGTGAACTGTAGTCCATAACATATGCACACAAGTCAATCCTCAACTAAAGTTAGGATAGCAGTGAGACTCTCCAGCTGTTTTTTTTTTTTTTATTGGCTGGACCACCGCTTTAATTTCTCTGATTCAGCAGATGGGTAAACACAGTTTATGTGCAGTGAAAATGTTTATTCAAGGGCAGAATGTTTTAAGCACTGAACAAGCAAACATGTAATTGCAATAACTGCCAGGTTATTGAAAGGGCTGAAATTGCAATCTCTATCTGAATGTGACCTTCACAGCCCAACGCAGCAATAGTTGAGTCAACAATCCGAGAGTACATGAAAAATTACAATTTAGATTTAACAAAGATTGTGTATATTTTGCATAAGGCCAAACATTTGTGAACCTCTGACCAGCACACCTACTAAATAGACAATGTGTGAACACTCCTCCAAATTGTGGAGAACAGAATTTTGAAGGTATCCCCATTGCTCCAGCATTCAGCCTAGGTTCACATTGAATGCTGGCTTGAAATCGTGCACGTTCAGCTGAACTAGCATGATTTCAACCCGGCAATGCAGTCCAACTTTGGGGGCGATTTGACAGACATCTGTGTGGGTTCATGCACAGATGTCTAAACTTGGATTCTAGGTATGGCAATTTTACAAAGATACATTGGTCCAGCTTGGATCATTGTAAATATGCATGTACTATAACTGTGGGATCCCCCTGGAAGCTGGAAATCACTGTAGAAGACACTGCTACCACAGCGATTGCCCCTAGCTTCCGAGTCCTGTGCCAAGCGGCTGTGCTTCTGTTAATTGATCAAAAATGGGTCACCCGTTTGGCCTGGGCACCATTCAGAGAAAACTTTCCAAGGTTTGGACAAGGTGGAGAGAGTGGCATCAGTGCCTCACCTCTCCAGCTTATCCAATCTTTTCTATGCCCTCTAGATCTTAGCAAGTAGTTTATGCTTGCAGTGTGGGTACAGCTCAGCTGCAGGGGAGAAATTTCACATTTCCTGGAATTAGGCTTTAAAAGTATGTGCTGCCACCACAAAGTGATATCATTGGTTGCTAGCATAGAATGTTGTTAGATTCCTATGACCTTTTCATGTTTAAGAAGCATCGTAGTCAGGATAGCTAATATCAGACTTTTTACTTCCCCCATTTGCTGCATGGACCCAAGAGGACTAGCATGTTTCAATACAACAACCTCCCCAGTTGGGACAAGGGATATGCAGAAAAAAATTGAGCTTGAATTGAACCAGTGGGATGCAGATATACCCATCTAGTGTCTGGAGAAGTCAGGACAGAATTTTCATGAAAGAAATGCAGCCGAAAAGCCATACCTTCCACATGGAAACAGGGCTAAGCGACTCAACTATGCAATGAAAACAGGAACTGGAGTGCAGAAAAATAGCAGCAGGTACTTCGGACTGATGAATCAAAATGTAAAATATTTGGTTGTAGTAGGAGGCAGTTTGTTCCCCAAAGGGCTGGAGAGCCATATAATAATCAGTGTCTGCTAGCTATAGTGAAGTTCCTTGCAAATTTGGGGCTGCATTTCTGCAAATTGACTTGGCAATTTGTTTAGGATCAACGGTGTCCTCTGGTCTGGCGTGGAATTGGCCCCAAATGTATTCTGAAACAGGACAGCAAACCCAAACATACAGCCAATATCATTAGGAAACATTTTTAACAAGAAGTATCGGAAGTGATGGTTTGGCCCCCACAGAGCCCTGATCTAAACATTGAGTTGGTCTGGGATGGAGACAGAAGGATTTGAGGCATCCTACATCCACAGAAGATCTGTGGTTAGTTCTCCAAGATGTTTGGAACAACCTACCAGCGTTTCTTCAAAAACTGTGTGCAAGTGTACCTAGAAGAATTGATGCTGTTTTGTAGGCAAAGGGTGGTCACACCAAATATTGATTTGAGTTGGATTTCTCTTCTGTTCATTTAAGGGGGTTGCAAGCCCCCCTTTTTTTTTTTTTTTAATAACATATACTTACCTCCACTGTGCAGTTCGTTTTGCACAGAGTGGCCCAGATCTTCATCTTCTGGAGTCCCCCAATGGCGCTCACGGCTCCTCCCTGCATCGGGAAACCCCCTAGGAGAAACGCTCTCTGGGGGGTTACCGTGTGGGCACGCTCCCGAGTCCAGCATTTGCATCCATAGACACAGAATGCTGGACTCAGCCCTGCCCCCCATTATTGGATTTGATTGACAGCAGCAGGAGCCAATGGCCAATGACTGCTATTTCTAAAAGTATTCTTAAAGTGATTGTAAAGTCTCTATTAAAAAAAACAAAAAACAAACACGTTACACTTGCCTCCTATGGGCAGTGGTTTTGCTGCACAGGGCAGCCAGGATCCTCCTATTCTCGGGTGCTCCTTGCCCCTCCCGTCGAGTGTCCCACAGCACATAGCTTGCTATGGAGGTATCCGAGCCAAGCTGCAGCTCTGTGTGTCCATTCAGACACAGAGCTGCCGTTCGCATGCCCCTCTCTCTCCTGATTGGCTAACTTTGAGTGACAGCCATAGGAGCCAATGGTGCTGCTGCTGTGACTCAGCCAATCAGGAGGGAGAGTCCCAGATGGCCGAAAGACTCGTGGACATCACGGGACAGAAAAGGGGCTCAGGTAAGGATTAGGGGGGGTTAACAAAAACTTGCGACCGTCCCCATCTACAGCTGGCTATCGCAGTAAGTAGCATTGGAAGGCTAAAGCAGATAACAACAAAACCTGGGGAATGCCCAGGGAAAAACCAAGCCTACTTACCACGAGCTTGCAGACAACCAAATTAACCTGTCTAACAGTATGCGTTAAAAACAGGGGTTTAGTCCGCACGCATTTGCAAACGCATGCGTAAGCCACAGAGCCTCGTCAAGGCACCCTGATATCTGTGGTCCTAACACTAAACTAAGAGTGTCCCCACAGTGGAGGCACATGCATTCTAATGGGTAGATGAGGGCAGGTGGACTGAAGGGGAGCCACCCCTTCTTAAAGGTACAGGAGCACACCAAACGCCAAGCAGATTGCACAATGGCTGCAAAGGTGTTGGTGCGCTGCTGGACCAATACAAACACTATGTGTTAACAAAAACTTGCCACCGCCCCCATCTACAGCTGGCTATCGCAGTAAGTAGCATTGGAAGGCTAAAGCAGATAACAACAAAACCTGGGGAATCAAAAATAAATAAGCAGTGTTTTTGCGCTAAAGTGCATCAAGTGTTAAAGTGCTCTGTAACTGCATCAAAAAATAAATAAATGAATAATCACTATGTGATCAAAAACAAACAGTGGTCACTGAGTCATGACTCAGCTGTTAATAAAGTGCAGTGAATAGATCCTTTATGTGCATACAGTGATAAATAAATAAATAATAAGTAGACACTAAAAATATATACAATCACTATTAAAAAACATATCAGTGAATACAAGTGATATGAAAACCCAAGATCTCTAATCGTAAAAAACCATAAAAAAGGGGGGAGCATAGACAATGAATCGATCAATCAGTGAAAAATAAGTTCATTAAGTGGTTCAGAGAAGAAATGACACCTATAAGGAGCTAAAATAGTCTCTATGATGCAGATAAATTATGCTTTTTCCTTTCTGTTTTCCACACGTGGGGGGTGCTGGGTAGTGAGGGTCTGTCCAACAATAGTGCTCTCTAGCCTCTCACCTCTCTTAGGGTTAAAATCAGCATTTATAGGAACTCCTGTGGCAATCTCCAGCTCTCCAATTCCCCGTATGGCTCTCAGTGCATTCAGCTTCAGGATAAAACGGTACCAGATCGGAGTCTCCACTTCCCCACAGCAGTGTAATGGCTCACCCTCCGTGGGTGGTAAATCAATCAAAAAATGAGAAAAAGTGGAGAGAGGGGACCCGATCGTGAAGTATATCAAAATACGTTTTAATAGAAAAAAAGTAAATGCTTACATTAAAAACAGCAGCTGGATGAATGTGTGCGCGGTCTCTGTGTCAAACACTTCCGGTATCCTGACCAATCCCTATGCATTACGTCACGTGACCTCGTGACTTCTTCAGGGGATGCTGATTGGTTGTTTGGTTGTCTTTTATATATGACAACCGGAAGTTGCGTAGCGGCCATTTTGCCGTGGTCCGTATGTGTAAACAAAGCGCGGCCATTTTCCTGTGGACTTCCTGCACTTACTACGCTCTGTAGAGCGGACCTGGTGGCTGCGCTTATCCGTGATGTTTATTATGTTGTATAGTTCGGGATTATCTCATGTGTCTATGCAGACACACAAGGTTAAATGAGCACTCGATTAATCAAATGAAATCTAGTTCCGTGGAGCACCTACAACCATTACCTGGACCATTCCTAAGTGGCGCTGAGTAGCAGTATAAAGGGCAGCCCCAAAGCTAAATATCCTAAGGGGTCATGTATTTTTATTGTTATTCTGGTCCATGGGGAACAGTCACTGGCAATTAAAAGATTGTCATGACGTAGCCCTCATGTGACCTCTTGAGACAGAGATCAAATGTATCCCTATATATGCATATGTGTTATAGATGTCAGATCTAACACAATATGTGTCAACGGAAGCTGGGTTTAGCCTATAAGTCTGCCAGTAAATTCAATAATCTTTCTATACAAGATCATGATTTCACCTACAAATATGTATGTATACATATATGAGATGTATACATATATCAACCATACTATAAATTCCTGTATGTGTTGATGTGCAATAATTTAACCCCGTCACTTATTGCCCCATACATTATTGCTGTAATATCAACAATCCACTATACCCAATAGCTCTGGGATTGTGGAAAATGTTCAGACAGAGAAAACAGAAGAATATTCCAGATCACTAGGAGTGGACATATTTACATGGATTTTTAACATATTTTAATGGATTTTAATATTGAGCTACCCACATTTGATGATATAGAATTGACATAGTTGGATATGCCCTTGTTTTTTGGGGGGACGGAATCTATAATTTAATTTTTTTATATTTTTTATATTTTCTTTTTCAGTGTTTTGAATTCTCTGTCTGAACATTTTCCACAATCCCAGAGCTATTGGGTATAGTGGATTGTTGATATTACAGCAATAATGTATGGGGCAATAAGTGACGGGGTTAAATTATTGCACATCAACACATACAGGAATTTATAGTATGGTTGATATATGTATACATCTCATATATGTATACATACATATTTGTAGGTGAAATCATGATCTTGTATAGAAAGATTATTGAATGTACTGGCAGACTTATAGGCTAAACCCAGCTTCCGTTGACACATATTGTGTTAGATCTGACATCTATAACACATATGCATATATAGGGATACATTTGATCTCTGTCTCAAGAGGTCACATGAGGGCTACGTCATGACAATCTTTTAATTGCCAGTGACTGTTCCCCATGGACCAGAATAACAATAAAAATACATGACCCCTTAGGATATTTAGCTTTGGGGCTGCCCTTTATACTGCTACTCAGCGCCACTTAGGAATGGTCCAGGTAATGGTTGTAGGTGCTCCACGGAACTAGATTTCATTTGATTAATCGAGTGCTCATTTAACCTTGTGTGTCTGCATAGACACATGAGATAATCCCGAACTATACAACATAATAAACATCACGGATAAGCGCAGCCACCAGGTCCGCTCTACAGAGCGTAGTAAGTGCAGGAAGTCCACAGGAAAATGGCCGCGCTTTGTTTACACATACGGACCACGGCAAAATGGCCGCTACGCAACTTCCGGTTGTCATATATAAAAGACAACCAAACAACCAATCAGCATCCCCTGAAGAAGTCACGAGGTCACGTGACGTAATGCATAGGGATTGGTCAGGATACCGGAAGTGTTTGACACAGAGACCGCGCACACATTCATCCAGCTGCTGTTTTTAATGTAAGCATTTACTTTTTTTTTCTATTAAAACGTATTTTGATATACTTCACGATCGGGTCCCCTCTCTCCACTTTTTCTAATTTTTTGATTGATTTACCACCCACGGAGGGTGAGCCATTACACTGCTGTGGGGAAGTGGAGACTCCGATCTGGTACCGTTTTATCCTGAAGCTGAATGCACTGAGAGCCATACGGGGAATTGGAGAGCTGGAGATTGCCACAGGAGTTCCTATAAATGCTGATTTTAACCCTAAGAGAGGTGAGAGGCTAGAGAGCACTATTGTTGGACAGACCCTCACTACCCAGCACCCCCCACGTGTGGAAAACAGAAAGGAAAAAGCATAATTTATCTGCATCATAGAGACTATTTTAGCTCCTTATAGGTTTCATTTCTTCTCTGAACCACTTAATGAACTTATTTTTCACTGATTGATCGATTCATTGTCTATGCTCCCCCCTTTTTTATGTTTTTTTACGATTAGAGATCTTGGGTTTTCATATCACTTGTATTCACTGATATGTTTTTTAATAGTGATTGTATATATTTTTAGTGTCTACTTATTATTTATTTATTTATCACTGTATGCACATAAAGGATCTATTCACTGCACTTTATTAACAGCTGAGTCACGACTCAGTGACCACTGTTTGTTTTTGATCACATAGTGATTATTCATTTATTTATTTTTTGATGCAGTTACAGAGCACTTTAACACTTGATGCACTTTAGCGCAAAAACACTGCTTATTTATTTTTGATTTACGGGTTAGCGTTGACTCCTAGTTTTTGCAGCTCTTTTAGGACTTGTTCCATTTTTTGCATCTGAAACGTTCACCATTTTAGATCACGTTTATTTATTACTTCACCTATAAATTTTAACATCTAGTTCTTACACCAGCGCAAAGGACACCCACACTCATTTTTGAAAACCTGGGGAATGCCCAGGGAAAAACCAAGCCTACTTAACACCAGCTCGCAGACAACCAAATTAACCTGTCTAACAGACGGTGGCTCCCCTTCAGTCCTATTTTTTTAAGACTGTGTTTACAAGTTAAAAAGCAGCAGATCGGCAGTATGACTGGCAAGACCCGCAAACAAAGCCGATCCCCCACACACCCTGCCATGCTGTGAGGATTGGCTGCTGGGTGCGCAGATGTCCTAACAACCAGTGACGTCATCAGCGCGGCACCTCTCAGTGTCCCGCCTGCTGTTTGTATTAGAGATCCACATGTGCAGCAGTGGGGGGGGAGGCGGGAGGTGCAGGAGAGCTGAAGTCTGCTCAAGGCAAATGTACTAAAGATGTATGTACAATACACTCTGCTGGGGACACCGATAATGGGGAGAATGCTGGGGACACTGATGAGGAGACTCTGCAGGAGGAAACGGATATGGAGGCCACTGGTATTAGGGAGCTCTGATGAGATCATTCATTTATAAAATAACACTTTTCGGCCCTCGGGCTAAAAAATTTGGAGTCTGTTGCAATACTTTGTCACATCGTATTTGCACAGCGGTCTTCCAAGGGCACTTTTTTTTTTTTTTTTATTCAAAAAAGTAAGAAAACGGAGTTGCCGGTAGCTCTTTTTCTAGGAGTCTTCCAGGACAGCCTCTGAGATATAGGGCTCCTCCCTCCGGGACAGAATACACATATAACCCAATTAGTTTAAAAGGTAGTCCTCCAGGCCTACCTCTTCAGGTTTAACCAAGAACTACCGGAAGGCTCTGAATGACATAACACTAACACAACATCAGTACATACCTCTGACACCAGTTAATAGAAAACACTGGGTGGTAAACCAGGCTGTCCTAGAAGACTCCTAGAAAAAGAGTTACCGGTAAGTCTAACTCCGATTTGCTCCTTTCGTCTTCCAGAACAGCCTCTGAGATAAGCAAGAAACTTACTTTGTCAGGGCAGGACCACTGCCTGGAGGACCTTTCATCCAAATATCTGCTTTTTATCAGACAATAAATCCAGACGGTAATGTCTAGCAAACGTAGAGTAGCTGGATAACGTTGCTGCCTTGCAGATGTCCTCCAGAGAGGCACCAGCCCTCTCTGCTGATGAAATTAAGACTGCCCTGGTAGAATGTGCCTTAGCTAATGGTGCTTGCATCCCCGTTAAGCTTTAATAATCGGCATTCTTATCCATCTAGCAATGGAAGACTTAGATGCCTTAAAGCCTTTGCGAGCTCCCGCAAAATTAACAAAAGAGAATCTGACTCCCTGAAGCTTCTAGTGGCTTCCAGATAAATTAAAAGGCTTCTTTTAACATCTAATAAACTCAAAGAGAAGAGCCTTCCTCATCTGCCTCTGAGGTGGAAAAAAATGTCGGTAAGACAATACCCTGCGTTCTATGAAACATAGATACTACCTTAGGGAGGAAACTAGGGTCTGTCAAGAGTACAATCCTATCCTCCAAAATCAACAAAAATGGCTCCCGAATAGAGATAGCCTGCAAATCACTCACCCTTCTGGCTGATGTGATAGCTATCAAAAAGACCGTTTTAAGTATCACCCATTTCAGCATTGATTTCTCCAGGGGTTCGAATGGACTACTGGTAAGAGTCCTGAGGACCAAGGATAGATCCCAGGTGGGGCAGGCCCTCACCGGCCTGGACCTTGCCAGGGCCTTGAAAAAATTCTTAACGAATTGATCCTGCTGAAGTGAGGTCTGAAGGAAAAAACACTTAAGGCAGCGGCCTGAACTTTCAAAGCACTAAATAGAAAGACCCAGTTCTACACCTGCCTGAAGGAAATCCAGGACTGCCGGAATCCCAGGATGTTCCAGCCCCTGCTCCTCCAACCAGGAACTAAACCTTTTCCACACTTTGGCATAAATTGCCCTGGTTACTGGCTTATGGCACTCCAGAAGAGTTTAAGGCCCCTTTCACACTGGGGCGGTTTGCAGGCGCTATTGCGCTAAAAAAATAGCACCTGCAAACTGACCCGAAACAGCTGTTGCTGTGTCTTCAGTGTGAAAGCCCGAGGGCTTTCACACTGAAGCGGTGCGCTTGCAGGACGCTGAAAAATGTCCTGCAAGCCGCATCTTTGGTGCGCTGTAGGAGCGGTGTATTTACCGCTCCTAAAGTGCCCCCTCCCATTGAAAACTGTTCCTCAGATACCAGGCTGTTAGGCTGCAGTTCTCCATTTGCGGGTGTAGAATAGGGCCCTAAGAAATCAAGTCCTCCCTGACCGGAAGGGATAATGGAGGAAGAATGGCCAGTCTCTTCAGGTTGGCAAACCAAGGTCTCCTTGGCCAGAATGGCGCTACTAGGATGAGGTCCGTCGATTCTGCCAAAAACTTTTGGAGAACAGCTGCCATCAGCCTCACTGGAGGAAAGGCGTAACAAAGGCTGAACTGCCAAGGATTGGCAAAGGTGTCTATCCCTCTGGCCTGATCCAGTGGATGGATGAAGAATTGTGCCAACTTCTTGTTGCCCTCTGAGGCAAAGAGGTCCACCTCCGGCTGTCCCCAACATCGCACAATCTTTCCGAACACATCTATGTTGAGAGACCATTCGTCCTGACTTACACGCTGATGGCTGAGAAAATCCGCTAGCAAATTTTGAGAGCCTTTTACATGAATGGCTGACAATGAGGACAGGTTTACCTCAGCCCAACACAGAATCCTGTTTGCTATAGACTGCAGAGCGGGGCTCCTGGTCCCCCCCATTTGTTCACATATGCGACAGCCGCCACATTGTCTGTCCATATCTGTAGGTGCTGTCCCCCCTATCCGGGAATGGAAAGCCTCTATAGCCCTCAGAATCGCAAGAAGTTCCCTCTGATTTGAGGATCGACAGGCCTCTACTGGCGACCAGGCCCCCTAAGCTAAGGTTCCCTCCACGTGGGCACCCCAGCTTAATGCACTGGCGTTGTCACCACTATGGCTGCAGGTCGGATCCAGGACAGACCTTTGTCCAGATTGCGATGAGCCCGCCACCACCACAATGACCTCTTGACTTTGGATGATAGGGGCATAGCTTGATCTAGGCTCTGCTTTTTGCCATCCCAGTAACACAGCATGAGACTTTGCAGAGGGCGCTGATGAAGTCTTGCCCAAGGTACCGCTGGGAAACAGGACATCATCAGACCCAGCACCCTAATGACCTCTCTGATCAGGGCTACCAGATTGGTTTGAAGCTGGGCTACTGCCTGATCCACTTTCTGGATTTTTTCCCTGGATAGAAACACCTTCAGCTCCACTGAAGAGATTTTTTTCCCCCCAAATACAGGACCTCCTCTACTGGGGTCAGCTGAGACTTGTCCTGGTTGATTAACCACCTGAGAGATAGAAGGACTCTGCGCCTCCTGCACGTCTCTCTAGTTGTTGGGAAGAGTGGGCAACAAAACAGGAGATCGTCCAGGTAGGGGGGGGGGGGGATCACTGTAATAGCCCTTACCCTTAATGGGGCTACAACCTCTACCAGAACCTTAGTAAAGATTCTCAGCGAAGACGACAGTCCGAAAAGGTAGTGCGCGGAACTGGAACTGCAGACCCTCCAAATTTACTCTGACTACCAACCTGAGGAATTTTTGAAAGTCCTGATGTATTGGCATGTGCAAGTAAGCATCCCTGAGATCTATTGTGGCCATGTGGCAACCTGGAAACAGGAGATTGGTTATTGTAAAGATCAACTCCATCCTGAATCGTTAGCATCTCACAAATTTGTTCAGGGGGCGGAGATTCAGGATTAACGTTTACTTTCCCGATGGTTTCTTTACAACAAAGACATGGGAATATACTCCCTGGCCACACTCCTCCTGGGGAACCTGAATAAGGACTCTCCGATCCACTAAATCCCCCAACAAGAGCCCCAGAGCTTTCGCTTTTTCTCGGTCTCTGGGTAACTTGAAAGTTTGAGGGGGGAACCGAATCAAACTCCAATTTGTAACCGTTCTTTGTGATGTCTAGTATGAACGGACTTGACATTGAAGTGGTCCATTGTGAGAGCAACTCCCCCAGTTTCCCTCCCACTGGGACGCAGGAGTCACTGGGGTTTTGGGGTGGCTTGGAGGAGGATTAAATAGGATTCCTCCTCTTCCACGCCCCTTGTGGCCCAGCCAATGTTTCTTGGGGCGGCCATCCCTCTCTTGTTGGGACTGCTGACTGGGGCCTCGAAAAAGAGCGTTTACCCTCGATTTTCTTCTTCTTTTTCCTATCCCAAGTACATTCCAGGAGGCCAGGCCCAAACAGGTGGTCACCTGAAAAGGGTAACCCACTAAGCTTAGAGACGACGTCGTCTGTCCAGGCTTTTAGCCACACAGACCTTCTAGCTGCATTCACTAGTACGGCTGACCTAGCTGTCAACGTTACCAATTCCACAGAGGCATCTGCCAGAAAGCCAACTGCCTTAAATAATAATGGAAACGATTTCAATAGCTGTTGCTTAGACGTGCCAGCCAAAATGTGGGACCGTAATTGTGTTGGCCAACATTCCAGATTTTTGGCCACGCAAGTAGCTGGTTTCAATCCAATTGACGAGGCATCCCAAGCCCTTTTAAGCAGCACATCCCCCCTCTTTTATCAATGGGATCTCCAAGAGACCCCAGGTTATCAAAAGCCGAATCTGTCTTTTTAGAGACCTTGGCTAACGGTGCATCTAGTTTGGGAATTTTATTCCAGGGATGAGACCATCTGCTTCAAAAGGGAACCTCGACTTGAGGCTATCTGAAAAAGTGTCCTCTTTTTTCGGCTGCTTCCACTCCAGCAAATCGGCTTTTCCCAACAGGCCCAATTGGCGCCTTAGTCCCACATACAGCACATTATTTCCTAGGCGGCTGCATCTGGGTCATGTCTTGGGCTTTGACCTGGTCCAAAAAGGACCCAGACCCCCCCAGTGTATGCCATGGTCTACCTTCACTACACTTACCTGAGAGGTGCCAGAGCCTGCTGAACCGGAGTCTACCTGTGAAGCTGTACCCTCCGTGGTCCCTGTTTGCTCAGTCTTTGAGCCTTTCACCGCTCCAAACGCCTGTACGATCACCCCCGTGCCCAGGAGACTGGAACCATTTCTCGTGGCGCCCCCTGATGACGCGGTTCCGCCGGAAGTACGCTCTCGTCACTTCCTCCTGCTGGATCGTAGAAGCCCCACCCCCCTCATACCACACGCTGCACCCAGAAGAACTGGCAGCTATTACCAGCATGGCCACGCAAGTAGCTGGTTTCAATCCAATTGACGAGGCATCCCAAGCCCTTTTAAGCAGCACATCCCCCTCTTTTATCAATGGGATCTCCAAGAGACCCCAGGTTATCAAAAGCCGAATCTGTCTTTTTAGAGACCTTGGCTAACGGTGCATCTAGTTTGGGAATTTTATTCCAGGGATGAGAAGCATCTGCTTCAAAAGGGAACCTCGACTTGAGGCTATCTGAAAAAGTGTCCTCTTTTTTCGGCTGCTTCCACTCCAGCAAAAATCGACTCCATCAGAGATTTATGCACGGGGAAATACCCTGGTCTTATGTGCACTAGAACCTTGGTACATAAGGTCTTAGAGAGCTGAACCTGCTCCTCACTGATTTCCAAGGTGCCAAAGATCGCCTTTAAAAAGATCTCCCACATCGTCCAGAGACAACTTATATCTGGACCCCCTGGAGAATTCATCCTCCCCCTCGGATACTGAACCCAATTGAGAGGAGGCTAGCAACGTAGATACCCTCTCCCCCCTCATCCTCCTGACTAGGCTCAGATAGGGAAGGCAAACTCACTGCCCTGGATAGGGATAAAGAGGGACCCTGCATCCGATCCATCATTCCCTTGAAAGACTGGAATGTGGATGCAATCTCATCTTTAACAGATGTCAGGATTTTGTGACATGCTGCCACTGAATCATCCCTTACCAGACTGCTGACACTCGGGGGAAATCAGCTTTTCCCAACAGGCCCAATTGGCGCCTTAGTCCCACATACAGCACATTATTTCCTAGGCGGCTGCATCTGGGTCATGTCTTGGGCTTTGACCTGGTCCAAAAAGGACCCAGACCCCCCCAGTGTATGCCATGGTCTACCTTCACCACACTTACCTGAGAGGTGCCAGAGCCTGCTGAACCGGAGTCTACCTGTGAAGCTGTACCCTCCGTGGTCCCTGTTTGCTCAGTCTTTGAGCCTTTCACCGCTCCAAACGCCTGTACAATCACCCCCGTGCCCAGAAGACTGGAACCATTTCTCGTGGCGCCCCCTGATGACGCGGTTCCGCCGGAAGTACGCTCTCGTCACTTCCTCCTGCTGGATCGTAGAAGCCCCACCCCCCTCATACCACACGCTGCACCCAGAAGAACTGGCAGCTATTACCAGCATGGCCAGCCGAGTGTCTCCTGCCCGCCGGCCAACAGGACCTGACACAGGTAACACAGCGGGGCATGGGTGGCAGGATCTGCAGCCACATCAGTGTCCTGCTTTTCCTGAGCAAATGGCAGCAGTGGTCTTCAACAACCCTACTCTTCCCTGGCAGGACAGAGGGGTGCTAGTAGGCAGAGGCCAGTCAACGCCAGGGGCTCTCCCAAGACAGCCCTGAAATATGGAGCTCCCCTTAGGTCCCCAACATGCTCCTTCCCGTCCGGCAGGAAACACAAAAACTGAAGCGGTAGGCCTGGAGGACCACTTTTTAAACCAATTGGGTATACGTGTTACCTGTGCCGGGGTGAGGAGCCCTATATCTCAGGAGGCTGTCCTGGAAGACAAAAAAAAAAAAAAAAAAAAATTGTACAATACAACAGTAAAAATTAGCCTAATTTTTTTATATTGTGAAAGATAATGTTACGCCAGGTAAATTGATACCCAACATATCGCGCTTCAAAATTGCACCAGCTCATGGAACGGCGACAAACTTTTACCCTTAAAAATCTCCATAGGTGACATTTACAAATTTGTACAGGTTACAAGTTACAGGGGGCTAGAATTATTGCTCTCGCTCTAATGATTGCAGTGATACCTCACGTGTGGTTTAAAAACACAGTTTTCATATGCGGGCGCTACTCACGTATGCGTCAGGACACTTAACACTTTTTTTTTATTATTTATTTTTTATTTTGACACTGTCTTTAACCACTTAAGGACCCCCCTCCTGCACATTTAAGTCAGCAGAATAGCACGTGGGTCACTCAAGACCCGGTCCTGAGCTCGGTGGCCGCGGGACCCGATCGCCGCCAGTGTCCCGCCATCGGGTCACAGAGCTGAAGAATGGGGAGAGGTAAGTGTAAACAAACCTCTCCCCGTGCTTCCTAGTGAGGCTGTTTCCTGTCATATGGAAAGACGATCAGTGATACCACATGCCAAACCACGCCCCCACAGGTCACACTTAATCCCTCCTCACCCCCTAGTGGTTAACCCCTTCACTGCCAGTGAAATTTTTACAGTAATCAATGCATTTTTAATCAAAATGTGTCAAAATTGTCCGACGTGTCCGCCATAATGTCGCAGTCACAATTAAAAAAAAAATAAAAAAAAAAAAAAAAAAATCGCTGATCACCCTTACTAGTAAAAAATTTTTTTTTATAAAAATGCCATAAAAACTATCTCCTATTTTGTAGACGCTATAACTTTTGCGCAAACCAACCGCTTATTGCGTTTTTTTTTTTTACCAAAAATATGTAGAAGAATACGTATCGGCCTAAACTGAGGAAAACAATTTATTTTTTCTTATATTTTTTTTGGCGGATATTATAGTATAGCTCAATTTTTGTTTAAAACGCAAAAAATAAAAAAACTGCAGAGGTGATCAAATACCACCAAAAGAAAGCTCTATTTGTAGGAAAAATAGGATTTTTTGTACTCACCGTAAAATCCTTTTCTCTGTAATTCACCGACCGACACAGCTTCTCTCTGTAACAAATGGGTTGTTAGCCTTTATCACTAGGAGAATACTAGGCATAGTTGTAATACAACACTCAGAACTCTTAGTTCCGCCCAGGGGGCGGTCCCTTGGGTAACAACCCTCCTGTCTGCAGACAGACCTCAGTACGTCAACCAGCAGTATAACGTAAAGATAAAAAGGAGGGGCAGGTGCTGTGTCGGTCGGTGAATTCCAGAGAAAAGGATTTTACGGTGAGTACAAAAAATCCTAATTTTCTCTTATATTCACCGAAAGACCGACACAGCTCCTCTCTGTAACAAATGGGACGTCCCCAAGCAGTGCCAAACGAGGGGTGGGAAAACAGCATAAAAACTTCATCCACCATGGCAAGTGGGAACTAGTGAAACTTTACCCACAAAACAGTGCTGGAAAAACCACCACAAAAATCAGGGTATCCTCAACAGGAGTGATCACCCAAAACCGCATCAAACTGCGGAAGTAATGCAACAGTGCATTAACATAACAGTACTGTGTTTTTATCAAAAAAACAGGAAAAAACTGAAAATGTATATTGCATATTCAATTGCAACTACAGGGCCGCCTGCAAAACTTTGCAGCCAAAACAGGCATCAGCCGATGCACCGACGTCTACCTTGTAGAACTTGGTAAACGTGTGGACAGACGACCAGGTCGCCGATTTACACACCTGGGCGGCAGACGCTTGGTGTCGGAAAGCCCAAGACGTTCCGATTGCCCTTGTGGAGTGGGCCGTGACCGGAAAGGGGGGGGGGGGAACCTGCCCATTCAAGGCGTAGGCTTGTACTACAACCTGTCTGATCCACCTGGAAATGGCGGCCGACGAGACCGCCATGCCTTTCTTTGGACCAGCCACTGAAACAAACAGTGAGTCCGACTTCCGAAAGGGAGCCGTGGCAGACAATACACCTCAAGAGCCTGAAGCACATCCAGAGCGTGAAGGGCCACCTCCTTAGTGTGCTTCGTCTTATGACACAGAGATGGTAATACAATGTCCTCATTGATACGAAAGGCCAAGACCACTTTCGGTAGAAAAGACGATTGCGGACACAACACCACCTTATCCTTGTGGATAACCAGATGGGGCGACTTGCAAGACAAGGCTGCCAGTTCCGAAACCCTCATGGCCGATGTGATGGCCCCTAGGAAGACCACTTTCAGGGAAAGAGTCAACAGGGGAATCCCCGACATTTTCAAATGGCGGTTTTTGAAGCGCCAACACCCGGTACAGATCCCAAGGGGGTAGTGGTGGACGCACCCGAGGGACTACATGTCGTACCCCCTGAACAAAAGGTACTCACTAAGGAGTGAGATACCAGGGGGGGTCGCTGAAAAACACAGCTAAGGCTGAAATTTGCCCTTTAATGGTGCTTAATGCCAATTTCTGGTCTACTCCTTGCTGAAGAAACAGCAGGATCCTGGATATGGAAAAGGAGCACGGATGCCATCCTTTCTCCTCACACATGGAGATGTAGGCCTTCCAGCTACGATGGTATATCTTCCGAGAAGAAGATTTCCGTGCTCAACATAGTTGGGATCATTGAGTCTGACAGACCCCGGTTCCCTTAACACCTGGCTCTCAATAGTCATGCCATTAAAGTCAGCGGTGGTAAAGCAGGATGGAGAAATCGGACCTCGAGACAGAAGGTCCTCTTGCAGCGGCAGTCAGGGAGCGTCTGCCACCAGACGCACCAGGTCTACGTAGCAGGGACGCTGCGGACAATCTGGGGCAACCAGTATCACTGGGATCCCCTCAGCTTCCACTCTGCAAAGCAGACGTGGTAACAGTTTCAGTGGATGGAAGGGCATAGATCAGCTGGTACTGATCCCACGGAGCCACCAGCGAGTCTGACCCATGGATCCCTTGTCCTGGACACGAATCTTGGCACCTTCCGATTGATACGGGAGGCCAGCAGATCCACGTCTGGTGTGCCCCACCTCAGGCACAGTAACCTTAATGTCTCCGGATGCAATAACCATTCCCCTGGGTCCAGCATCTGTCGACTCAAATAGTCCACCTGCAAGTTCTCCACTCCCGGGATGCAAATGGCCGACAGGGCCGGTACGTGTCGCTCTGCCCACCGAGGTAAGTGAGCGACCTCCCAAGCAGCGGCTGAGCTTCTTGTTCCCCCTTGGTGATTGATGTATGCCACCGCCGTGGTGTTGTCTGACTGGATCCTGATCGTACGCCCTTGCAGTCTCATCGACCATGTGGAGAGGCCAATTTCCCAGACTGAATCAACGGGGACCTCAACCACCAGATCAGTGAGTCTCTGACTGGCTCACCTGGATCTGTCGATCCAGGGTCAACTGAGATTTGTCCCATTTTGTCAAAATCTTCTTCTGCAGGACTCTGGTGTGGAACTGGGCATAAGGTACTGCCTTGAAGGAGGCTACCATGAGTCCCAGTACTCGAATGCAAAAGCGGAGCGACGACCACTTGGTTCATCCGCTGTGTTACCACGGATCTGAGAGTTTGCAATTCGTACGAAGGGAGAAACACTCTCGCTTCCCTGGAGCCCAGTCGCAAGCCTAGGTACTCCAGACCCTGGGTCGGCACAATCACCAACTTCATTAGGTTCAACAGCCACACAAATTCTTGCAGGGTCGGCATGGTGATCGCCACATCCTCGTCTAATACTGAGCCGGAAGATCGTCTAGGTATCGCATGATCGCGATACCACGTTGCCGTAGCTACGCCAACACTGGAGCCAATACCCTGATAAAGACTCAGGGGGGGGGAAGCCAGACCAAAGGGACGAGCCACGAACTGGTAGTGGGCTTCCCCGACTGTAAACCGCAGAAACATTTGATGCCAGACATATGGGTATGTGCAGGTACGCATCCTGGATGTCTAAGGACGCCAGGGAGTCCCCTTGGAGTGCAGCGACTACTGAGCGAACCGATTCCATTCTGAACCTCTACACTTTTACAAAGTGATTGAGGGCTTTTAGGTCCAAGATCGGACGTACCCCTTCCTTCTTGGGAACCACAAACAGATTTGAGTAGAATCCCTGGAAGCGTTCCAATTCCGGAACCTGTACAATCACCCCGCACTTCAGCAAATCCCTTACTGCCCACAAGAGGGCCTCCCGGCGAGCCGGGGATACGGGCATGCTGAAGGGGAAGAAACTGTTTGGCGGCCAAGAGAGAAACCATCTTGTAGCCTACAACCGTGAGGACCACCGTGTGGCAAACTCCCGAAGGCGACCCCCCGCCCGAGATATGGGTGGGGGCAAACCTTCATGCGGTAGCACTTTTATTCGCAGGCTTGTTAGGCTTGCGGTTCCAGGGACGTCTTTGATCGTCCGTGGACGTCCTGTCATGCTGGGACGTTTGTCGAAGCTCCGGGCGGACGAAAAAGCCGTTTGTGAGCGGAAAAGGAGGGCCCTTGCCTACGGCGTGGCTCCTTAGCCTTCCTGGCCTGTGGGAGTAGTGTACTCTTAACACCGGTGGCAGTTTGAACAATGTCATCTAATGAGGCTCCAAAGAGCTGGTCGCCAAGGAAGGGAAGATCCGTCCGGGCTTTTTTGGATGCCTGGTCAGCAGACCAGCATTTTAGCCAAATCAGGCGCCTCAGCACCACAGCTGACACTGAAGCCCTGGATAACAGAGGGAGAGTATCCAGGCCGCGTCACAGATGTACTTAAGGCCTTGCACTAGTTGGTCTGCTAGTTCCACGCAGACAGGAGAAGCCTGTTGCTCTCCCGATTCGCGGTGCAAAAGTTTTGCCCACTCAGTCAGTGTCTGCGACACAAGTGCGGATGCCAGTACTGGTCGCACGGCTGACCCTACCACTGTAAACGAGGAACGAGCCACTGCCTCGGCCTTCCTGCCCGTGGGATCCTTGAATGCAGGAGTCCCCTCAACCGTGATCGCGGTTACTTTATTTAACGTGGATACTGGGGGGTCCACGACCGGAGGAGCCGACCATCTTTTGAGAAGGCTCTCCTCAAAAGGGTAACACACTGTCATGTATTTGGGGACCGAAGGTCCGTTGCGGGCGACCCCATTCCCTGTAAATGAACTTGTCAAAATAAGTCAGATACGGGAACACCTTAGGTGAACATGCTGGCTTGCAGGACCCAAAAGAGACCGGTACATCAGCAGAGGAATCTGCTGGCTCCTTAATCTTCAGGGTATCACGCACAGCTGTGATAAGTGCTCCAACAAGCGCTTTGTCGCGCCCAGACCCGGACTCATCCTCCCGTCCGAAACGGCCCTGGTCAGTGTCATCTGACAAGACAGAGCAGGGGTCACCAGCCTCAGCAAGACCCGAGTCTGCGTCAGCGCTTTCCCCAGACGAGGCCTCTTTAGTGCACCTTCTTCCCACGCACCGCCTCCATCTTGGCAACGAGTAAATTGAGGACCACCGTCAGGGTATCCATGGGCACTGTGCAATCCGCAGGTGACCCGCTTGCAATTGCCTGGATTTCGGGGGAAGAAACACCATTTTCTGAAGCCATGCTGACCCTATCCTGTCTGCCACCCGAAGTGGACTTAGGACAGTGACAGTCCCACCCTCCTTGCTGCCGCTGACTGAGGAGCTCTTTCCACCGGACTCACCACCCTGAGGAGTTCTGCGCTGTCCACAAGTAGTGCCTGTAGTCCCTGAGTGCTCCCAAGTGCAAAGGAAACAAAAGCTGTGTCGTGGCAGCCTAAAAAAGTTCTAGAAGTGTGCTCAGGCTTCAATAAAATGGCTGCCCAGCGTCAAGTACACAGACAGGAAACACAGGGAAAATGGCTGTGAGAGCACATGAGTCATGCTGCTGCTAGAGAACACTGAGAACATGTTCAGGCTTCCAGAAAATGGCCACCAGTGTCCTGAATAGCTCACTCGGAAAATGGCCGCTGAAGCCCAGGAAGGCATGCTGCCCTCGCCCATACCTAAAATGGCCGCCAGCAGCTCCATGAGGTACAGAAAGAAAAAAGATGATAGCAGAGACACATCTCCGCACCAGATCACAGCAGATTCTCACAGTCACCTTCCAGGAGCATAACTCACAGGACCCAGGACACCCCCAGCCAGCCAGCCAGCATCTCAGGTGAGAGCCCACAGAGATCCCTGTATATGCAGACATACACCGCTCAGCAGCCACATGCAGCACTCCACCAGGGAGGGGGGGGCAGATAGGGGCGGAACTAAGAGTTCTGAGTGTTGTATTACAACTATGCCTAGTATTCTCCTAGTGATAAGGCTAACAACCCATTTGTTACAGAGAGGAGCTGTGTAGGTCGGTGAATATAAGAGAAAAAAAGGACGCCAATTTTGTTTGGGAGCCACGTCGCATGATCGCGCAATTGTCAGTTAAAGCAACAGTGCCGAATCGCAAAAAGGGGCCTGGTCCTTTAGCTGCAAAATGGTCCAGGGCTTATGTGTTAAAAAAATAAAAATAAAATAAAAATTCTCCTTTAAGAGCATTGGGCGGAAGTGACGTTTGACATCGCTTCTGCCCTCCAAGGCTATGGAGCCAAGCGGGGGCCATCTTCCACTCATTCAGCATCCAGGCAGTGAGGGAAGTGGATGCGATAGTCTCCACTGCTACTGACGGTGCCAGTAAGCTGCAGAGACTACGAGAGAGCGGAGGGAGGGGTTGGGCACCTCCCCCGCCACGATAAAAGTGATCTTGCGGCAAATCCACCGCAGAGACCACTTTAATCTTAGAGAAATGCACGCCGATACTGAAAATACTGGGGTTATGGCAGCAAGTTGCTGCCATAACAGTATTGAGCATAAAAATACTGACGTACGGGTACGGCGATTTGCGTAAAGTGGTTAATACACAAGAAAATAAATACAAATTTACATGGCAAACAACCTAATCTTATCAGGACTGCATCAAACAGTAAGTCACAAGGACAGCTGCCCCAGACCCACCAAAACTAAACTAGGGATTTAAGGGCCGTACACACGGGTCGAATGTTGGGCAGCAGCAGTCGCTTCAATAGAACCCAGCTGACATTTGGCCCGTGTGTATGGCAGCTGGTCCCACATAAGCCAGCCGTTTGTTAGAATACAATAGTTCAGCGGAGAAGATCGCTGTACTAAACTTCGGATTGTTCATACAGGATCGCCTCCTGAGCTTTTCAGTGTTTTGAGAACTGAGAAGGTTGGATAATGTTGAAATGTCTGATCATCTTCTGATGTCTATGGCTAGCTACAGGAAAAAAGAGAAAACAAATGACACCATTAAGTTATCAATACCATCTTTTATTGTAAAGTATCCAACCACAGCAAGTTGATTGATAGAAAGTAAACAGAATGTGGTCTTGGTGCATCTTGTACAATGAAAACACAATAAAATATTTTACCAAAGAATATCACAAACAGCATGTGGTCATATCAAAGATCTATGTAAAGTTAATAAAACAAACAAAAAAAAGCACACAGTTTTCAACAATGTGCATGCAGGAATATGGCAAGGTTTTACTAAATACTCTTATTAGTCATAAGTGTGTAACGACATACACAAATATATTGTTATTTGCAGTAACCACCACTAACTCACAGTATTTAGGTAGTAAAAATACAGCAAAATTACCCCCAAGAACACAATGTAAAAGGACAGACTAAGGTGCCATCTTTCATAAGTCTACCCACATCCAAACATATCTGGAGCCATTACATTACGTTCTAAATTCTAGTAGCATTTCCTGCACAAAATGTATTTTAGATTGGGTGAACTAAGGCAGGATTTTTTTCTCTTATGAATATATTTAGGGCTGTACCAATACCAACTGGTTGCGACAGGCCTGATTCACCATGTATAGTTCAACAATTAAAATTTGTCAACCCAAAAAGAGCAGTCAGTTCTGGGTGGAGCATGTAGTTACCAAACATATGTACTGAGAGAAATAAGGAGATTGATACTGAAGACCTCCTAAAAAGGCCTGGTGCTTGTCCGCCTCCAACTCCAGTACATTGAGGCGCTGACTAGGAACTCGGCAAAGTCAGAACGCCTGATCTGTATGCTTGCTCCGGGTTAGTTGGTATTGTAGCCTGAATGAGACAGGCAACTAACCATTTTAAAAAAGGTTTTCTCAATACAGTTTTCTTTAAATGTATAACGGAATTATGTAACTGCTTGACTTTGGCATGGGAGACGACTTAATATACTTCAAATGTGTATTCAGCCATTTACCAGCCGTTTCTCTTTAAGGGCACAGTCACACTTATCTGTTTGACGCAGCAAAACTGTCATTTTTGCTGCAAATAAAATGCATTTCAAGTAGAAATCACACTTAGGCATTCAAAAAAGGCAGAAAAAAAAAAAAAAACACAAAAATCCCAAACACTAGATGCACCTAAACGGTGGGCACATTTAGCGCTCGAGTGTCATTAATTCCAATGGCCAGAATAAATTCCTAATACCTTTAGCCTCATGCACACCGCAACTTGACATCATTCGCTTGGCAAGAGAAAGCAGCATTAAAAATATGCCAAAGCCAGGTTTCATACGAGTCATGAATTCTGGCATTTGTTTCAATGGCCAAAATGAAATTAAGTGAAATGAATTCTCATGGGCTACACACTTGGCTCCTAAGCGCATTTAGATGTGCCAGGTGTTTTTTTGTGGCCAGAGGACACAGGCTAACACAGGAGGCGCTGAGGCAAAAAGTCAAGGCCCTTAAAAGCGTTGTTTTTGACACCTAGTGGGTTATTTACTAAAGGCAAATTCACTTTGCACTGAAAGTGCACTTGGAAATAAAGTCACTGTAGATCCGAGGGGGGACATGCAAGGAAAAAAAAAAAAAAAAAAAAAGTATTTTTAGCTTGCACACAATAGGATGATAAAATCAGCAGAGCTTCCACTTCAGATCTACTCCTCAGGTTTGCAGTGCGCATTGAATTTGGCTTTCATAAATAACCCCCCCCCCCCCCCCCCCCAGTGTGCATGAGGCCCTAAAGTGGAGATTTAGAGTTACAGATGGCTCATTGGTGATGGATTCTCTTTGAGCTGACAAGGCATGCAGAAGTACAGCATATGTTGGTGATTTGCAGTGACTGGATGCAGATGTGATGGACATATAGTATAGAGTCACACATACACAGATTACTCTAATCATCAGTAGTGCTTTCTCTTACTAACCAAGGATTTAACGTTTTAGGCTCCCGAGACGTCCAAGCCCATGAAGTCAAATTATTACCCCCTCTCTGGAAGTACGGGTGCTGTCCATAGACATGAAAGGCTGAAATTATATATATATATATACACACACATATATACATATATATATATATATATATATATATATATATATATATATATATATATATAAATATATATATATATATATATATATATATATATATATATATATATATACACACACATACATACATACATACATACATACACACACACGCACGATACAAAAAGGTGTACATGAGTACCGCTGCGTAGACTCATTCACATCTATGGACCGTTGGAGGCAGGAAATGGGCTTCTCAGGTGGCGAAATATGCTGCAATTTAGACAAGGGTTTAGATGCCTACATGGGATAAGCCCGATCGTTAAAAATAAAAAAATACAGTACTCTTGGTTACAAAATCAGCATAATTCCTAATGTCCTGTGTCTAATACCAATGATTAGATTACTGCAGAATAATTTTAAACATTTATATTAAAGCAGTCTTTTATTACCCTACTTGACAAGAGATCCCATATGGTACAGAATATATTTAAATAAAAAAAAACTTTGACATCAACTTCCTCTCAAGCTGACTGGTCGGTGCTCTAGTTTGCTAAACAAGCTGAATTTTATTATTCTAATAAAAATATAAGCTTCCGCTAGTAGTAATCACACGAATATGCATGCTGGGACGTCACTGTGCAAGGTCATGATCTTTTGGAAGGTCAGATATATGTGTGGGCATGTCTATGGCCAGATTAAGGCCATCTATTCATAAAATACAGCCAGGATCCTGCACTGTATACAAGTGTCTTTTTTAATGTTGGCCCTTCAGAAGTTGGGGGCTCTGTACCATTACACAAAAACAGTCTGCAAGCAGGAGTCCACTTTAGAATACAGTAGAACATACAGCTAAAAAAAAAAAAAAAAAAAAAAAAAAGTAAAGTATAGAACTATTCAGACATTATACAATCGTTTTCCCACAGATTTACACTGATCACTACGAATCGAAACTACTCCGTTTACAACTGTACACGATAGAGATCTATGTTATGGCCAAATTATAGCGATCATATGCAACAAAAATGAAAAGTAGATCTTTTACTGACAAAGGAAGTGCCTTACTAAAAATAAAAGGAAACCCTATACACATTACATAAAATGGTGGTTATACACCATTATTCATATGAAAATATGAGACAGTAATACTGATTACACAAGGCATTGATATCATAACTCTGCCCAATACATTTTGGTCTATTTCATCAATCCAGTGGCCACAATGAACATAAATGTTAGTGCCAACCATCACTACAAAAAGCATTTATAAAAAAAAAAGAAAATAAAAAGAAGAAGAATACACAAAACATCTGTAAAATAACATGTTTGAGGAGATTTACTATCCTAGCAGTCCGAGACAAATCTGAATTAATTTAGGATCAGTTAGATTCAGACAGGTTTTGGATTCCCATACAAGTCTTTGGGGATACAAATCTGCTTAAAAAATAGGAAAAATGCAGGTCAAATGCATCAGTCCATGAATTCTGAAAGATCTCAAACTTACCATTCACACAAGCCCATTAACACAGGTCCTAAAGAGCTACAGGCACTATATCATCTATGTACCTTTTAGTGACATTGCTGAGAGAAGAGATCAGAGCGCCCAGCAGGTGAAGCAGGTAACCCATCCCCCCCCCCCCCCAGTGGCACCCATAGAAAAAGTAGGAATTAGGCCCCTTTCACACTTAAACGACTTGTCCCACGATTTGGGACTGCAAAGTAGCATGCCAAGTTGTTACCCATGATTTTCAATGACAGCCATTCATATTAGTACAACTTCCAGTCGTTCTGACTTCAAAGTAGTCCCTGCACTACTTTGGTCCGATTTTGATGCCACTTACACAGGCATTCCTTGAAATCGCGGCCAAAATTGCGCAAGTTTGAAGTCGCATAAGTGTGAAAGGGGCCTTAAACATGATCTTTTTACAGACTATTCTTAGACATAAAGTATAGGCACCAGCAGTTTAACATTTCCTAGCACAAAAGTATAGGATAAAAATTTGGCTAATGACTTATTTGCAGAAACAAAATTTTTATAATATATATATATATATATATATATATATATATATATATATATATATATATATATATATATATATATATATATATATATATATATATATATATATATATATATATATATATATAAAAAAATCACATCTTTCACTACCATTTGAATAATACAACAATTCCTACTTATGCTGTATGCTAAACAATATTCAAGTATTACTAATACTAGGCAATAAGCTAGATTTATAATTACGCAAAAGTAGTAAAAATTTTTTTAACACAAAACATAATCATCACTTCATAATCTACGATTTCCAAAATGCAGGTATTAAACACAGAGGAATACGCACACACATTCCACCAGACTATAGGGAGCAGGTGTGACAGAAATCCCAATTCAAAGCACAATAAACAGTTAAGCTTGACATTCTTCCAGAATCAGTGCATTACTCTTTACAGCTGTAGTATTAACGGCAAATATGACTTTAGATCATTGGGGAAAAAAAAAAAAAAAAACACACAAATTGAGCTTTATCCACAAAATAAATACCTATGCCAGTGTTATTTAGATGAATTCCCTCTACATACTCTCCATATAGAAATACATCAAATATAACAATATATTATCACCTATAGAGAACAAACTTGACTTTTCAGAACTACATTTTACCTTTTAAACAGCAGAACACAACAAAATAAATCTCATCATTCACTACCAAATTCTTATTACTAGCATACCAACATTTGTGTACAGGTTAGTGAAGAGAAAAAAAAAAAAAATAACTTTAAAAATGTTCTAAGTATCTAGAATCACACTGAAAGCAGCATCAACACTATACAAATGGTTTGTAAGGACTACATATCCATATTACCTTTATTGTATTCAAAACAGCAAAAAAAAAAAACTAAAATAACTACAGGAAAAAAGGAATGCTTACTGTCCAGTAACTAAGATCATGATATTTTCACATGGGTTTGCACCTAACCATATACATAAGACAGCAAAGCTCACTAAAGGCACTAACAGTAAAGTATGGCCTATGTAAGTAATACAGCACACTTAGAAAGGCATTACAGACGTCTACTGTGCCCATCTCCAAAATTTAAGCCTGAAGAGCAGCTTTTCCACCTTCAATACATGAACTACTAGACGACAACTCACTCCAGAGGGACGAATAAAAAAGTCACATTTTTTACAGTAGACTTACTACTTCTGCACTATAGATTCTATAGAATATTTACCAACACCACCACAAAAACTAGAAGCAATATTCATTTCCCTGAGCTTACTGAAGAGAATGCCCTCACTAACCACACATTGGACCTCTGGATAAATGTTTTAGCAACCAAATTTTCCCATTTCAGCACAACACCTAAGAATAAAAGGAAATAGCTGTCTGGTTGATATGAACAACTAAGCAAACTAGAGTTTGGAGTGAATGGGCCCGGATTTTTTCAGGCGCTGTACAGGCGCTATTTTTAGCACTGTAGCGCCTGAAAAACGCCCCAGTGTGAAAGGGGTCTTAAAATGTAGGATTTCTCCTTCCTTTCTGTCTCAGTGACAATGGTCACCAGAATATACAGTAGGCCTACCCAGTGGGGACACAGGCCACAATTAAAAACCGGGCAGAGGATCAAATTAAGGGGTAGGCAACCTGGGGCCCTCCAGCTGTTGTGATCTACATTTCCCATGAGGCATTGCAAGGCTGGCAGTTACAATTACTCCCAGAGGCATGATGAGACTTATAATTCTGCAACAGCTGGAGGGCCCCAGGTTGCCAACCCCGGTCTAATTGTTTTGAACTCAATCCAAACCTAAAAGAAAAAAGGTTTTGCCTTTTACACACGACCACTGGCTTATGCTTACCAGTACAGTGGATCTTTCCCACCTAATAAAAAAAACCTTTCCACCTTGATTCCAAATCAACGACTCAAAAAGTCATCATGACAGCCAGAGAACTACCATCTTCAGAAGAATACATGTAAAAAAGGGCAGCCTTTGTATCTTTCATGACAGGTCTCTTTCCATGAACCTTGCCTTCATTAACAAAATTAAACTGTAGGCTCACAAATGCCCTGTACAAAACAGTATATCCAGTATGCTCACAAAGTGTTCTCCGTGTTATTTAAAATGTCTGTTTAGACTGCCCTTAAAAATCTCTACTAAACATACAGAACTTTGACAAGTGGGATACACCTTTACAGCAGGGGAAAAAAATAAAACTTTTAAATAAAAAAAATTTAAAATAAAGATTGAATTTGGTAACTGCAGCAAGGCTTAGATTAATGCTGTACACATGTTTACTCATAGCATGCAAGTTTTTGTTATTTTTTGCTTTATAAAAGATTGTATATATTAATTCCGACTGTAGAATGGGAACTCTAAACCCGTGGCTTTGGTAATTTTGAGATTAGGTAGATCGGTTAGAAGCTGGTCTTAGAAGCAATGCACTGTATTGTATACCCCTCTACACAACTTTAAAGAAAAACCTTGTAATGTTACTTAATATTTGTACAAAATGGCTTTTTATTGACAGCAGTGTTCTAATGTAGTTGCTAAGCAACTGTTATCATCCATACAGAGTAGCAGTAATCGTGATCTTCAGACTTTATCCACAGCATTAGTCAGCTAAAACTAAAAATAATTGTAGGTCAATAGCACAAGCAGCTTTTATCTGGAAGCCACCATACATTTCCACAAGCTCTATAAACCAAACTTGTGAAAAAAAAACAAAAAAAAAAACATTTTTAAAGTGGTACCTACAAAAATCTTTTATGTGCAAAAAAAAAAATCTTTCCATGACATGCATGTTAGACTGAATAGGGGAGATTTACTAAACCTGGTGCACACAGAATCTGGTGCAGCTGTGCATCAATTTCACTTCAGACTGTTCAGTAAGGCTGCATTCACACCTGAGCGTAGCTTTTCAGGCAGAAAATCACGCGAATTGCAGCGTTTACCGCGTTTTGCTGCAAATTTTGTGCAGAGCAAAAGGTCACCAATGTAAAAAGAATAAAAAACGCCCAAATCTGCCCAATTCGCACGACAAAAAAGGGTCCGGAACTTGTTTGAGCTTGAGACGTAGGGCTTCAGGCGTTTTGGAATGGAGATGTCAACCATAGAGAATAATGTATTTTTTCCCCTCTAGTGTTTTGTAGCTTCAGGCGCCCAAACGTTGAGGTGTGAATGCAGCCTAAAGCTGGCCATACAACTATGTAGTACAAGGGCTTGCCTGATTACATACAACATTAAAATTGTTTAGGTTTGACCTCATATGATATGGTTTTGATAAATCTAAAAAGTAAAGTTGAAGAAAATGGCACAATGTATGGCCAGACTAAAACCTCGTACACACGGTACAGAAATCAGAAGGGTATTGTTGTTTGACAAAAATTTACTAGCCTGTCAAACGACAGCTCCACGTCAGATTTTCGGATTGTCAGTAAACAAATCCATCACACAAAAGTCGAAAGTACAAACACGCATTCTCGGAATCAATGCTCACCAAAACAAGAAATTAGCAGAAGGGGCCCAAAAGGTTGGAGCTCAAGAGCTGAAATTCCTCGTAGTAAGTCACTACATTCATATTTGTGGCACGACAATTTGTGTAACATTAGTATGCAAGAGCCTGGCACACGCCCTTTTGACAAAGATCAGACGCTCGGTTGTCCAACAATCATACCGTATGTACGAGGCTTTGATAACAAGCTTGGGTTCACACTGAAGGCGGGTTTGAAATCATGCGAGTTCAGCCAAATTTACACGATTTCAAACCCGCTTTTCAGTCTGACTTGGGGAGCGATTTTAGAGACATCTGTGAGGGTTCCTGCACAGATATCCAATGAAAATTGCCCCCAAAAAAGGTAACAAAAGTAGTGTACTTTTGCGAATTAGTGTGGCGCCGCACCGATTTGGATGATGCCGTTGATAGGTGGCGATTTGACATGTCAAAACAGCCCGATGTGAATGGGGGTTTAAACCTATAAGCTGATTGGTTACTATGTACAGCTGCACCAGCTTTAGTGAATCTCCCTCACTGTCTGGATTTATGGAGGAGACAGTGGGTGTATTCAGATACCCAGGAGGCCTATCATGGGGAGAAGGAATTGGAGCACACGAGTTGGCTAGGAAAATCCAGGTTTTACTCAGCTGGCTTACAGGATCAATTGAATCCATCCTCTGGCTCTCTACCATCTCACTGGTGCCTAGCCTTAGTCTTCAGTTGGGTTACAGGGAGGCTGAAAAGTCACACTGAATACTGAACAGACCTCACCCCCTCATGTCCACTAGGGGGCAGTGACAAAAAACACAAACTTCCAAAAGTTAAGGAAAAGCAGTAAGACCCAACGGGGCCTTGCTATGAACATTATACATAGTAACGAATCAGCTTCCATCTTCAGGACTCTATTCCGCCATCCACACACGATGTGGATGGAGGAATTTTCCTCACCAAAGCCATTGTATTCTGGTGGGGACTTCAGCAGGGAGTACAACCTCCCTGCCCATACATGGAATGCAATTCAGCAACAGTGTTAAACCAGCCAAGTTTCAATCCATATATGGCCATCTTAAGACTTCCCTTTTTTATCCCCAGAGTTCTATGAAATCGAACATCTCCTTTTTAGTGCTATAAAAGAGAAGGGGGGTTATTTACGAAAGGCAAATCCACTTTGCACTACAAGTACAAACTAAAAGTTGAAATTGAACTGAAGGGGCATTTGGAAGTTCAGTCGCTGTAGATCTGAGGGGGGACACGCAAGGAAAATATAAAAAAAAAACACAGCATTTTAGCTTGCACGTGATTGGATGATAAAATCAGCAGAGCTTCCCCTCATCTCAGACCTACCCCTCAGATTTAGACTGCACTTCCAAGTGCACTTTTAGTCCAAAGTGGATTTGCCTTTTCGTAAATAACCCCCAAGGTCTCTTAAGCCATCTGTAAAAGGTGGTTGAACAAAATTCCACTGCTTCAGAAAAGACTATGGCTTGGAGTGATCAAGCGGACTATCCACTTAGTATATTCAGCAGGTGGCATCATTGCTTTGCTTAAACACAATCAATACTATATATCTTAACATGCATTATTCCTGCAGAAAATAGAGCAGGGTGTGATCACTTTTTAGATTTAGTATTGGGAACAAAGGACTCACATCAACTAAAGAGTGATTTAAATTATTACCAGATCGAGTACTACCAGTTCCTATAGCATACCACCTTTGCTATTCATACAGTGCTACATGCCTGTATGGAATGGCAGGTCAACATATACTGTTTAACTGCTTCCTTTAAGGGCTCATTCACACAGTCCCAAGTAACGTGCAGAAGCAGTTGTTTACTTTTTTTTTTCTACCACTAAAGTGCATGCAAGCAACTTATATGAAGCGAATAGGTATACATCGGTTGTACAGACTCATCTGCACAGTTGAGTTTGACAGATACGCAAGTGTACAGACCTGGACGCAGAGTCTGTGCATCCAGGACCGTACACCTGTGTCAATGCGTACCTGTCAACCTTGGCTGTGTGGGCAATTTCATACTGCCAATAACACTTTATATGGGCTGCTTGCATGCAGCTCAGCATTAGAAAAAAATAAATATAAAAAAAACACAGTAAACAGATGGCTCTGCAGGCTGCATGGTGCTGAGCGTCCATGTGAATGATCCCTTAAAGTACCTTCTTTCCTAGAAGCGTTCTTTGAATGGGACTTTAATCTTCCTTCACGTTTGCAAAAATACTTTGGGTAGTCATGGAAGGAAAGAAAAATTTAACAAAAACATTAGTGTACATACATAAAACATTTAAAAAAATTCTAATTTATTGCTGCTTATCAAACCCTGAGAAAGATTTAAGCAGCAACAAGTGTTGGTAACATTCAGCTGCTATTTTAAATTTATAAAACTAAAACAATTCACCACTATATCCTAAACCAGTATATTAAAAAAAGGAACAATTACACAGCATAATTCTTTCATAAAAAAATAACTATGTCTACAAAGTGTGGCACAAACAACTAGAGTGGCTACAGCACAGAATTGTCTGTACATGAGATTTATGCATACACTAAATATGCACTCAATAAAAAGGTCCACAGCACTGTGTAGAAAGCACTTAGCACAAGCGGGAAACCAATAATAATTTATAAAAACACAACAGCAAACACCTCCTAATGATTTTAAAAATATTATATCCAACACGTATATATATCTAAAAAAAGCACATCTAAAACTCTTGATTACAGAAATTGGACATATAGATACTGACAGCAGGTTAAAGATACTCTTTAGGCAGTGAGCTGCTTTGACAGTTGCACATAATATTCACTTTTTTTTTTGTTGTAGATTTATCACTTTTAGGGAAATCCCATCCCAGCTGGGTTCAAATAGCCTAATTTTGGTACTTAAAGTATAGTAAAACTCTTTAGAACTACTAAAAACGGAGGATTTTTAGGCAAGAGGTACAAAATGTTTTTCTCATAATCAGTTGTTATAAACGCAATGTGTGATGATCTTCCATCTTCATCTATGATTGTTGTATTGCAAAAAGGATTTCTCCAACCAAGTGGAAAAATATTCTAGTATTTAATACAGTTAGAACGGACTGTGAAGGAAGTTTTTATATTTAAACGGCATCTTGCCTAATGCCCACCCATACACAAAAATGGATATGGCTGTCATTGCACACAGGTCTTCATTTTTCAATGTATGAAATGTAACAGCTTGTATTGCCTCCAGCAGCCAATCAGATTCAAATGATTTGTTCCCGAGGACAACACAGGCTCTTTTGCAGAATATGCAATAAAATGAGGGTGACAGATTTGCAAGTAGTTTAAGTATATTAAATCATGATTTGTATGCAGGGTAGGGCAGAGATAGAGGACAATCGACATCACTTTGGCTTGATTAGAAGTGGTTGACAATATCAGTCAGCGACAGATTTACCAACATGTAAAAATCATTTAATGCTAAATGCAGCCAACACAGATATATCAATGCTGTATAAAATGGACTGCTTAGTCCTCAGCATTCTTATGTTTTGTAGTGACTTCAGGTCTAATATTGCACTGATTTGTGTCTCTATTCCTTCTTAATTGGCCTTAACAGGAGGCGTCACATTGCACGGCAGCCCATGTGTATGAATCAGCTGCTGCGCCTGCGTTACCCACAGAAAAAGGCGCATGCACCTTTAAACAAAAAAAAAAAAACGCAGCCCGCAGGAAAATTGCATGGTCAATTGAGTTTGGCTGCGGGAATCGCTGCATCCATAGACCTGAACCTAGCCTTAAGCTGGACAATGTGAAAATGTATTTATTCCAGCTTACACTATGGTAAACCCTTTGCAGAACTGCAACACCATCATTTGCCTTTTTACTCCCTGCAGCAGTCAGGGGAAACTACTGGTAATAATATCTCACCTTTGGAATCTTGTAGAGTTGATCAGACACCATTAAATAAAATTGAATTTAGGCTCAAACACACTTCATCCACTATTTATCCAATATGGTGAATGAAGTGTGTTGCGCCTGAATATAATTTTAATTTAATGGGGTTTGATCGATTGTACTTGTGGAAGGCTCACACTTCATGAATTATATACGCTTTATAGACTTGGTAGGATATTGTAAAGTATTTTTTATATAATCTTGTAGAGTTACAAAAAGTTCTACAAATCCTACTTGGCGAGTCACTGACCTAGAACAAACATGTTAAGGTGTCTAGTCAAGGGATACTCACACGCTTATTCTAGATTTATGACTCAAAGTCAAAAAAGATTAGGGTGACACTTCAAAACAACAAGTCAGCAATGACAGGCCCCAAAAATGTATATCCTAGCAGGTTCCATTCACAATTCAATTTTGTCTGGCCTTAGCATTTAAGAAACCCTACATTAGGCCTTACTTACAGTACCAGCAAGGAGCTACAATATTGTGCGGTGTAGCAAAATGTAATGTTAAGAAATGTACAATTTACATGGTTAATGGATGCCTGTACTAAAAGTACAGTTATCCTTTATCAAACTTCAGGCTGCTAGGTACAACAACATGTGTACTGTACACAAACGTGTGTTGTACCAAGTAAAACAAATGTTATTTAGTTGGGCAATTTTCTGGTTAGGGCCTCAATCACATGGGCACTGTGACCCATACAGTGCGCATTTTGTTTATGCGGCTGAAGCCCATGTAACTATGAGCAGGCAACCCATGTAACGCAACATGGATGCAGTGGCTGTATGGACACCGACACAATTTGACAGGTGTGCATGGGCACGTCAGCGGTTCCAGAATGCCCGAATGGTTACCGCATGAACAAATGGCCACCGCGCCCATGTCATTGAGGCCTTTAAAGCGCATGTAAACTGCATGTTCACATGCATGTATGCCAAACTAATGTGAACTAATTTATACTTAATAACGAATATTGTGCTTCTACATGCCAAGGAAAATGTGTGTATAAAAGAAGTTTTAGTGCAGCTCATGCGATCAGGTTTGTCTGAGTGACCTTACGCATTTCACCTGTTTGGGTGGGAAAACAATGAGCCAAATATCACTACCTCAGGACAAAGAAAAAAAAAAAAAAAAAAATCAGACTTACAAGAAAAGTCATAACAAAACTAAATATTATGAAAATCTTAGTAAACTTTAAGCACTCAGAACCTGTAATACTAGCTTTTTTTTTTTGTTTTATTTAAAGCTAAACCAAAAGGTTTTTTAAAAAATATGGGCACCGAGGTTGTCACATGGCCAATCAAGTTTACATTACGCATTTTTCTTTGCAAGAAATTACTTCAAAGAATTTGTTTCTAAACAGGAGTGGTTTATGTGCTAAAAGGAGCTGGTGTAGGCTGAGGAACTCATGGAGATCATTGGTCGTTGGCTCTATCCAGACTTTCTATGACCCTTCCAAGACGGATATTCAACAACCTTATTTGGTTGTCCAAGTGATCAATTTTTTCTTCCAGGTTGTTATTACTGTTCCTCCTCCAGTAAAGGCCGACAGGTCCAGTCATGAAATAGATGGCCACAACAAAACATAGAGGCAACATGGCATGCTCTGGTTCTCCCTCATATTTCTGCAGGATATACACACAGGACAGTCCAAACAGGGAGACTCGAACCAGCCAGAAGAATCGTCCAAATATCACATGCAGGATGTAGA
Organism: Lithobates sylvaticus; assembly: GCA_028564925.1. Classification (NCBI taxonomy): domain Eukaryota; kingdom Metazoa; phylum Chordata; class Amphibia; order Anura; family Ranidae; genus Lithobates; species Lithobates sylvaticus. The sequence continues at coordinate 203,214,597 of CM053026.1, read as the reverse complement.
AGAAAAATCCCAGGAACAGAGAGGCAAACCAGTAAGCCAGAAGAACAGCCACCACCAGCATAAGTGCCCTGGTGGGGTTACTCGCCACCATTGTTGGGCTAAAGTAGTGGGCAAAGTGGGATGCTGGAAAACAATATAAAAAAAGTGTTAGGTTACAGTTTAAATACTACATACAGAGTAGAGGACTAGAAATCATCGAAGCGTACATGCCTGGACCAGATTTAGTAGCTTCAGTATACATTTGGTAACTTGACAATAACTATATGACTAAGGCCAAGTTCAACTTTAGTAACATGGTACAGCCGTCTTTAGGGGGTAACATGTTACTATGCAACACAGAGGTGCAGGCAGAGAGCTCTAGACAGGGTGTGCAAGAGCCTGACATTGCACCCACAAGCAAGCGATTGCAGCTGTGATGCTCTGCAGAATACTAAGAAGAAAAAAAAAAAAAAGTGCAATTTCTGCACACTTCCAGGGTTATCTCAAAGAGCCCTCTTAGTTCTTATTGTGGACTGCAGAATGATTAGCCTTCATGTTGTAGAGCTCCGAGAGTGGTTGAGTAGATTAGCAAGACAACTGGAAGGGTTGACGTCATTCAATCCACATAAATGCTGTGAGCAGGGCTTAAAGCAGTATTAAACCCAAAATGTATTATATTGCAGTTTACCAATCCTTGGGTGTGGTAGCTGCATCTCTTTTTTTTTTTTTTTTAAATCTAAGGTTTTTTTCCCCCCACCGCTTTCATCTGGTGACCTGGCCAGAAACACGCCTTCTGTATTAAAGTACCCTCACTCTTGATCAAGGAGCACCTTTGGAAAACAGCGTGGTCAGTCAGAAAGGGTGGGGGGGGGGGGGGGGAGTGTTAGATGTACTAGCAGATTTAAATTAAATACACTACCTAATTGATGCCAAAAGCAGTTAAACATTTTTCTCTTTTGGGATAAAGGTTTAACACGGATAAAAAAAATAAAAAAATTGTGATCATTGTAAGCACCCCTGCGAGCGTCAAATGGTCTCATCTCAGTAACTGATGCATTCTGCTGGAGAGCTTGTTCTGTTGAAAAACAGCAGACTTACTGACAGGATTACTAGATGAAAATAGAAGAAAGCCTAAAAGATTTTATTTTTTTTGCCTTGGCATACACCAAGATTTGTGTTTATTGTCACCAAAATGAAATGGGTAATTTAAAAGGCTTCAAGAAAGCTACTTAAGGCTTGGTGAAAGCTTTTCAAATGTTTTATAAAAGCTTGTTGTATACTGTGCTCTCTTAAAAGGCTGAAGTCCAATTGTACATGTTCTTCAGGATGACCATACAGCAACTAATCCTTACTATCAATTGGAATCCTACTTGATACTACTACTCCTCACTCACAGGCAGCAATTTTAAGCACTTCGGACCCTTTGAAAGTGCCCATGAGGTAGATTCACCATCTCCATTTATCTTGGTGACTGATCACAGAGAGTGAAAGTGAAAGAAAATCCCAGATGAGCTGTCCCAGGAACAGGAGCAGTGACAACCAGGTACTTCCCTCAATTTAGAGGGATTTCATCTCACTTCCTGTTGAGGCTATAAGAAAAAAGGAGAAATCCCCACTATAGGACAAAGATGGCTTTAGCTCTACTTTAAAGGTCAGGCAGATATTTCACATTCAATCAATTCCGAGGAGACATCTGTCTATGACCAGCCACACTTCTTTGCACTTAATGGCCATAATATTAAAGTGGAAGTTATCAGTCACTGAATTGTACCCATTAGGTAAGCCTACAATAAGGCTTTCGTATAGGTAGTATAAATATCTTCTAAACGTGCACCATTTAGGAGATATTTACTGTACATGCAGCCAGTGACATCAGTAGCACGTGCGCTCTGAAGGAACGGCCACCCAACATCATCGCGGCTCCTGCCAGTCACTGAGCTTGAGTCCACAAACCTGGAAACAAGATGGGTTAAGATGGAAGTGGCCTTCAGCTGACATCTTGGCATATGAAGGCTTTGTTTTAAGGCAAGTTTAACATAATGTGCTCGTATGCGATGCATACTAGCACATTGTGTCTTTACCTTTCGGGGCAAAAAAATAAAAAAAATAAAAAGTCCAGCGGTTTACAACTGCTTTAAACCTTCAGGCTGGTATAATGAAGCACCATTGTAATGCAACAAAGAATTTCCTTTAAATGTACAAAACCACACATTTACAATGACATCCTGGAACAGGGATTTCCCTTATTGTGGAGGGACTTGCTCTCACTTCCTGCTATGGCTATGGGACAGATAGCAAATGGAAATCTAGCCAATGAGACACAGGTGGCAAAGGGCCATGAATGCAGATGTATTGCCTCCCAGCTCTGCTCAGAAAGATGAATGGTAAGCTGAAAACTGACCTGAACCACTTAACAGGCGAAATTCATGAGGGATGCTTTCTTTAATGCCTGATCGTTAGAGGTTTATTAAAATGAATAAGATGTACTGACCATGCAAGCAAGTCCCATTGACCTGTTTGTGCTGAATGTTTGGAGGCTGTGGGTTTCTACAGGAGCTTATTTACCAAAGCAGGCGAGAATCTTCATATAACAACTTGAAGTGAATATTCAGTCAATTATCAAATCATTTGAAAATTCTGACACACGATTAGATAATTGAAGTGAATATTCACACTTTTTGTGTGAGGATTCTAAAATATTTTAGCAGTTTAGCCCAAATGAGTTTAATGCCAAGGCTGGACTACAGGTAGGCTAAAAACCTTTCCTGATGATGTCAACTACGCCGTTTCTACAGCGGTAGATTTACTTTTAGGCAGCGGTAATAGAATGCTTTCAGTCCACCAAGGCAGGACAAAATGCTGCAATAATATCTGACACCTCTTATCTACAGTATGTTAATGATGCTTACAGGGATGCTTCAAATAACTCACCATCAATTCCCAGTACATCAAGCAAGTCTGTCCATATTCTCCATAACGTGTCCACCAAAACATCTACTCCATACACAAATCTCTCCGTTAGTCGTGAAAAGAACTATTAGAAGAAAAGAGAAAGTAGTTAGTAGCTTGACCAAGGCATAAAAGATCTCATGATCCATGAGTGTATGGCCCATAACTGATGCAAGGCTGAATTTGTGTTCAGGAACCATATCATTTGATCTATGCAACAATTAAAGGATCATGCTCCTCATATTGCTAAATCAGGATGGTCAGATTTAAAGGAGTTGTAAAGGCAAAAGGTTTATCTTAATGCATTCTATGCATCAAGATAAAAAAAACCTGTGTGCAGCAGCCTCCCCAGCACCCCCCTAATCATATACCTGAGCCCCTCCTCTCTGCAACGACATTCACGAGTGTCTTAGGTGTTTAAACCTTCTGATTGGCTGAGACATAGCAGCGGCGCCATTTGCTCACGCAGCTGTCAATCAAAATCAGTCAGCCAATCAGGGGACCGAGGGAGAGGGGTGCGGGCCAGGGCTCCGTGTCTAAATTGATACATGGAGCTCTAACTTGGCTTTGGTGAGCCTTTAGCAAGCTGCTGGCTGAGGGGGACACTCACCAGAGGGAGGGGCCAGGAGAGCATAAGAGGGACCTGAGAAGAGGAGGCTCTGGGCTGCCCTGTGCAAATCCAACTGCACAAAAAGTATAGTGTGTTTGTTATTTCAAAAACAAAAAAAAAAAACGAGAGACTTTACAATTACTTTAAAGTGAACCTGTGCCTAGGACATTAAAGTGTAATTCCAATCAAAACCTAACTGAGGGTAAACCTACTCCCACTCCAATGCGAAGACTATTCCATCTACCCTGGACAAAAAAAAATGACTATACTTGCCTATTCTGAAGCTGCTCTTGTCACATGACCAGCGTTGGCTTCAGTGTAGAGCAGGGATATGCAATTAGTGGACCTCCAGCTGTTGCAAAACTACAAGCCCCATCATGCCTCTGGGTGTCATGCTTGTGGCTGTCAGAGTCTTGCTATGCCTCATGGGACTTGTAGTTCTGCAACAGCTGGAGGTCCGCTTATTGCATATCCCTGGTGTAGAGGGACAGACAACAGCTGCCCTATAGTAAGCCTATGGGTGATACCATAGCCCAGGCTCTGCAGCCTTTTACACTGCCTATCCTCTACAATGAAGCAGGTGCTGGGACCTGATCATGTGACCAGACCAGAGGTGCTTCAAAAGTATAGGCGTCTTTTCTTTTAAAGGGTAGATAATATATTCTTAGAATGGGGGTGGGGGTAGGTTTAGGCTTAGTTAGGGTATGACTGGAATTCCACTTTCCATTTTATACCGATTCCTAACAAGCAGCAAAACATTAGCCATCACTGACCTTTCTAGCTGCACAACAGTGACTAAAGCCAGTTTCTTAAAAGCACCTCATGTTTGACTGGTGGGCTGCCAAGTTTCTGTTTCTAGTAAAAGTTAAGGGGAAAGGAGCTGTGATTTTAGTGCCTGTTATAAGGAAATTTATCTTTAAACTTCAAAACACCTACAGCTACAGATATGTGCACATGCCCAAGTAAAAAAAAATTAACATGACCATCTAGTTAGAAACATATAGGCTTCCCCTGATATGGTGGTATCGGCACAAGCTCCGCAAGGCTAGCTTCGGGAGTGTGGTGCAGTCGCAGTATTACACCGCCATGTGCAATATTTCCAACACCTTATGGGCAATGCCAAATACCTGTGTCAATATTTCTGAAGGCTAAATGTCATGATGTTACAGACTTATTATGACCTATAATGGTCCGTGGAAAAAAATAAAATAAATAAAACTTAAACGCAATATATTTTTTACTTTAAAGTGGGAGTAAACTTCAATCTCTGACTTTTCCTATAGGTTGTGTAAATATCTCGTAAACCTGCACCATTTAGGAGATATTTACTGTACATGCAGCCAGTGACAGGCGCTCTGAAGGAACGGCCATCCGGGTGGGTTTAGGAGATATTTACAGTACCTACAGGTAAGTCTTATTATAGGTTTACCTGTAGGTACAAATTAAAAAGAAGACGACTTTACTTTCTCTAAGTGATAATGAATTAGAAAAAAAATTGTTCACATGAATACAAGGCTATATGGCACAATATGAACTGTGAAGACAAATATAAATAGCTGTCAATAAAACATTAACAAGGTTTCCAAAAGGTCCAAAGGTGTAATTTGCTGAAGTCAGATAGTCTGAATTCTGAAAACATCGGATTGTGAGAGATCTACCTATACTTGTTTACTACTCTGGACAACTGATTGCGCTATGCGGCAGATCCCCCCAATCACACAGATGAATGTTTATTTTCTTTACAAAATGTAAAAGGTAATGATCACCATTTCCTTAAAAGTGGATTGTAAACCCGATTGATGAAATCTGAGCTGGGCACATATCTGCAGTGTTTTGTCATCTCTCTTCAAAGCCCTGTGTCCCGTAGCTGTCTCCTGCTCCGTTCATCTGTTATCAGCCTGATAACTCCTGACAAGTTCTCCATCACATATGATAAAAATATGATAAAAGCAGCCAGAGTTTTGTGTTGGGGAGGATGCTATAAATAAATTAGCAGAGCCCTGAACGATTTAACAAACAGAGCTCTAAGTCTCTACCTATGAGGAGAGGGAGTGTGAGGAGTGTATGAGGAGTGTGCCTTTCCTCCAATCAGCTGTCTTGATTGTATGCCCAGGCTTCACTACAGTGTTAACCATGAAGAGAAAATCTAACACAATATGCACTTTCTAAACAGTATATAAAGACGAAGACAGAAGATATACATGTAAAACTTATGTAGGAAGATTTGTTTCATCTCGGTGTATCATCTGGTGATGTTTACTTCACTGGGAATATGTGAGTCTTTACATCCACTTTAACCGCTTCCCGACCGCCCACTGCATATATACGTCAGCAGAATGGCACGGGCAGGCAAAATCACGTACCTGTACCCGCGACCCGGTCGGGAGCTCCGTGACCACAGCCACGGGACCAGCGCCGCTGGTGTCCCGCGATCGGGTCACGGAGCTGAAGAACGGGGAGAGGTATGTGTAAAATAACCTCTCCCCGCGCTTCCTACTTTGCCTGTCATTGATTGGCTGTTCCCGGTCATCGGGAAAGCCGATCAATGATGTCAGATGTCAGCCCCGCCCCCTAATGTAAAAAACACAACACACGTCACAGCCCATAACCCCTCCCCTCCCCCTAGTGGTTAACTCTTTCACTACAACTGTCATTTATACAGGAATCAATGCATTTAAATAGCATTGATTGCTGAATAAATGACAATGGTCCCAAAAAATGTGTCAAAAATGTCCGATGTGTCCGCCATAATGTCACAGTCACAAAAAAAAAAAAAAAAAAAAAAAAAAAAAAAAAACGCTGCTCGCCGCCATTACTAGTAAAAAAAAATATTAATAAAAATGCTATAAAACTATCCCCTATTTTGTAAACGCTATAACTTTTGCGCAAACCAATTAATAATCGCTAATTGCGATTTTTACCAAAAATATGTAGAAGAATACATATCGGCCTGACCTGAGGAAAAAAAAATGTTTTTTTTATATATTTTTTGGGGATATTTATTATAACAAAAAGCAAAAAAATATTGCATTGTTTTCAAAATTGTCGCCCTATTTTTGTTTATAGCGCAAAAAAATAAAAACCGCAGGGGCGATCAAATACCACCAAAGCCCTGTCCCCCCTGATTTACGCCCTTACCCTCGAACCATTACTCAATAATATACGGTCGAACCCTGACAGAGGATTTAAAGTAGGGCCGACTGAACACAAACTTTCGGCTTATGCCGATGACGTTCTGTTTTATGTCACGGAGCTACTGATTTCTCTCCCTAATATTATGGCAGAACTTAAGAAATTCCACTCCATTTCCAATTTTAAAATAAACTACAATAAGTCGGAAATTCTCCCCCTACACATCCCCCCGGTGATGCGTTCACAACTGCAGGCCTCATTTTCTTTCTCCTGGTGCCCCTCCTCTCTGAAATACTTGGGCATTATCTGCCTGCCACTTGCACACAACTGTACTCATGCAATTTTGCCCCCCTCATCACCAAGATTAAAAAACAGACCTAGTGCAATGGGACCGCACCACGTTCTCATGGATGGGCCGAGTCAGTATCCTGAAAATGAATGTGTTACCACGTATTTTATTCCATCTCCAAATGATACCTATAACGCTCCCTAGATCTTTGTTCTCGGCTTTCAACAGTTTGTTCATAAAATTTATTTGGCAGGGGGGGGGGGGGGGGGGGGGGGGGGAACACCCCGCCTAGCCCTCAGCACACTGCAGCGTCTTAAGAGGTACGGAGGCCTCAGGGTCCCTTCTATACGTAGATACTATGAAGCGGTAGCCCTTCAGAGGGTGCTAGATTGGCAGCACCACACTGCAACTAAGTCTTGGGTACCCCTTCAAAAGTTTCTAGCAGGTCGCAACTTGTCTCATGCGCCATGGCTCCCCCAAACCCATCGAGGCCTCTCGAGGTATGTCTCCCCGACCTCTGTCCACGTGCTGAGATTATGGGACAAACTAAATACACGGGAGCGTTTGTCTCAACCGGTTTCCCCACTCGCACCTCTGGGAGGCTTCCCCTGGTTCGCTCCGGGGGAACACCTGCCTTACTTTGGCATGTGGGCATGGGACGGTGAGACGCGATGCGGAAGGTTCATTCACAAACAAGGCCTTGTTCCCCTGGAATGGTTACGCTCCCAATTTGGGCGCTTCCCGATGGATGAATGGCGCTACAGACAAAATTCAGCACTTTATTGGTAGCCTACCACACAGTGTTAGACCTCCCTCATCTCTGACTCCGTTTGAGAAATTGTGTAAATCCCCGGACCCTGTCCCACACTCAATATCAGTGCTTTACGAGATGCTGCAGTGTGCTGACTCCAGTAGCAAGCCGTCATATATACGTGAATGGGAGAGAGATCTGCAACATACGTTCACAGAGGTCCAGCTGGATCGAATGTATAGATTAACGCACAAGAGCTCAGTTGATACTAAAATGCAAGAGAATAGCTTTAAGATACTGACCATATGGTACAGGGTCCCTGTGACCCTTGCCAAAATGTTTCCCACAGTCTTTGCTGTCTGCTGGAGGGGGTGTGGGCAGCGGGGCACATTCCTCCATATTTGGTGGGAGTGCCCGCTGCTTAGGCCATTCTGGCTGGACATTAAACAACAAATAAAAATCATTACTGATATAGAGATGCCGGACTCCCCTATGGAATTCCTGCTGCATGTGCCATCCACTCCGTTGCGCGCCTATAGCAAATCCGCTCTCCCCCATCTCCTCAATGCAGCTCGACGCATGGTCCCTGTACATTGGAAGTCGACCCAGATCCCGAGTAGAACCGAATGGGTGCGTTTGTTAAACACCATAATGGCGGCAGAGGAGTGGATGGCAAAATGCAAAGATAGGTATGAGAAATTTTATGCCATATGGGCCACGTGGATACACTATTCATCCTCTGAATCCCGGCCACCTCCGGCGGATGCCCAACAGCCAACGATCCCCCAGGGCTCCTCTAGTGGTGAAAGCAGAAATCCTGATGTTGGTTTATCTTAGAGACTCGGAGACTGAATGATAGTACAAAATACCTGCCGCATGGTTAAGCAAGTAACCTCTGGTGTGCCCACACCATCCCCCTGCCCCCTGTATTCTGTATCACCCCCATCCCCTGTTAAATGCTCTGGACCACGCACTCTACTGTTAGGGAGGCTTAGCCTCCCCCATTCAGACTCCACTCCCTAGAATACACTAGGTCCACATACTTGGTACCCTGCGGAAAAGGGAACACTGTGATGAGGTCACATGCAAAGCACTGTTTGCACACTTATGGAGACCTGTAAATGCACTCTACCTGGAGCCCCCTTCTCCCCCCCCGCTGTTACGCCCCCCTCCCCCCCACCGTCCCTTGTTGAATGTGATTGTATTGCTGTATTTGTGTCTTGTTTCTCTTTTGAAAATAAAATAAAGATTATACAAAAAAAAAATACCACCAAAAGAAAGCTCTATTTGTGGGAAAAAATTTGTTTGGGAGCCACGTCGCACGACCGCATAATTGTCAGTTAAAGCAAAGCAGTGCCGAATCGCAAAAAGGGGCCTGGTCCTTTGGCTGCCAATTGGTCCGGGGCTGAAGTGGTTAAGAAAAATTCTCAAACATGTCTGAATATCTGTGTGCTTCTGACAAAAAAAAAAAAAAAAAAAAAAAAAAAAATGATTTTAGCCTTGGTTCACATTGATGCAATTTGACATGTCAAATCTTATGCCAAATCGGTGGCAATTGCCGGTGTTGGCAGCATCCGAATCGGATGCATTTTTGGTGCTGCACCGGTTTCCAAAAGTAGTCCATGTACTACTTTTGGCGATTTCCATTGACATCTGTGCAGAAATCCACACAGATGCCTCTGAAATCGCCCCTGAAGTAGGGACTGTTCAGCTGAACTTGCACGATTTCATTCCCGCTGTCCGTGTGAACCTGGGCTTAACTGCTTGCCGACTGCCGGCTGTCAATTGACGGCCAGGCGTCGCGGCTCTCGCTGCGGGAGGGCGTCATGACGCCCTCGCCTTCCCGACCCACCAGGGGGCGCACATGCCCACCGTGTCACTGGGGACTTGATGCAGGTGCCCGGCAGCATCGATTGCCCGGTAACACGGCAGGACCGTGGATCTGTGTGTGTAAACACACAGATCCAGGTCCTGTCAGAGGAGAGGAGACTGATGGAGTGTTCTCAGTACAGAGAAACACTGATCACTGTATTAAAAAAAAAAAAAAAATGTGACTTGTCCCAAAAATGTCCGCTGCAATATCGCAGTCATGATATAAAAAAATAAATAAATAAATAAATAAATAATCGCAGATCACCATTACTAGTAAAAAAAACATATACATATATATATATATATATATATATATATATATATATATATATATATATATATATATATATATATATATACACATACACACACACACACACACACACACACACACACACACACACACACAATAATGCTATAAATCTATCCCCCATTTTGTAGACGCTATAACTTTTGTGCAAACCAATCAATATACGCTTATTGCTATTTTTTTTTTTTGCAAAAATATGTAGAACACATATCAGCCTAAACTGAGGAAAAAAAATTGTTTTAAAAAATAAAAAAAATTGGATATTTAGTATAGCAAAAATTAAAAAGTTTGTTTTTTTCAAACTTGACACTCTCATTTATAGTGCAAAAAATAAAAACCGCAGAGGTGATCAAATACCACCAAAAGAAAGCTCTATTTGTGGGGGAAAAACAAATAATTTCATCTGGGTACAGGCCGCGCAATTGGCATTCAAAGTGTGACAGCGCTGAAAGCTGAAAAATGGCTTGGGCAGGAAGGGGGTGAAAATGCCCTGTATTGAGGTGGTTAATGATGTAAAATTTGGTCAGCTTGGATCAGATTAAGAAATGTCTGCATATTTTTTGCAGCTTTTCTACTTCTGACCACAAGAGGGAGAAATGTATAACTGAAACGCCAAGAAAAATGTACACATCTCTACACTGCTGCATAACTGTTACAAAGTATGTTCTTTTAATCAGCACATAAAAAGAGCAGAGTTAACAAGAGATGTCCATTGGATGGAGTGATGTGTTTAGGTGAAGTGGCAAGGTCCAGGTCTAGGGGGTCATCTGTAGGACTGAAGAAAAGAGAAGACCAAGAGCTAGAGTAGAGAAAGGAAATTGGTGAAAGCGTGAGGCAAGGGGAAGTACAGGAGGAAGGAAGAAGGGGCTCTCACTTGGGGGTGGAGAGAACATTGCTGGACTGCGATAGAAGAGATAAAAATGAAGTGTGACTAGCTGAGGTATGTCTAAAGGCCAGAGTATTTCTGTTATGAATTCAGGCGCTCCATGGATACCCATATGATAGTTAAAAAGGGCAGACTCCAGGGACAAAGATAATAAGACTGACTTGTTGGTAAATCTTAGAGATAAGAGGACAAAAATGAGAATATGAGCCTACAAGACCACCAGATACACAACACGGCCCCCACCTCCAGCATTGGTCAGAGGGGTTGAATTACTAAAACTGGAGAACGCTTGTTCAGTTAAAGCTGAACTCCATCTTTGGATACACTTTAGGCCCCTTTCACATGGACGCCCCTTTGCTAAGCGGCATCCACTTACTCAGCGGGGGGATCTCTATGCTGATCCCCACTGAACAGGCAGATGACAGGTCCGTGTCCGCTCTGCTATGCAGAGCCAGCAAAGACACAGTCCCGCTCTCGTCTATGGGGCAAACAGATGGAAACAGACCGCCTGTCTGCTTCCATCCGATCCATCAGACAGCTGGGGAGTAGGACAACCATCAGTCTGTGGTGGACAGGATCAGATTGGATGGCAGCGTGGGTCACGGGACATGTTTTTGCTGACATCTGTCGCTCCATAGAAGTGACTGGTGGTGCAATCAGATCCGCCTGAAAAACTGACAGGGGGCCTGATCAGACAGTCCATGTGAAAGGGGCCTTACATGGTTCGTTTGGGCTAAGCTGGCCCAGATGAACTATGTCCCTTGCCAACATATGAGGCCAATGGAGGTCTAGTATAAAATGTATATAGTTGTGGCCGCAGACGCAGAGACTTCCAATCTCATACTCAAAGCACTATCACAGCAGCGCTGAGTCAGAGAGGTGGGCTGATGTCACAATCAGAAGGATCTTTGTATTCATTTATAGAACACATTGCTTTCTCTGAATGGCTAAGCACCGATTAGATAGACTATTGTGTTCTGGGTATGAGACAGGAAGTCTCGGCACAAACCGAGAGTACAGGGCGGTAATGTTGGATGTAGCCTCAGCTACATACCTTTAAGCAGCACATCCAGCAGCCTCACATGTTTTTGAGGGACATAGTTTGTTTGGGCCCACTCCAAAACTCTACAAAGTCTACAGGATCCAGCTGAGATTATATTAAGATTCTGAGAAATCAAAAGTGTAGGCAAGCACCAAGTGCATATATCAAAATATTTTTATGCCTAGAACTACAGGTAAAAAAAATATATATATACATTTAGATAACCACGGAAAGTCTCCTTGGTCTGGCCTGTATTGTTTATTTGCAATTGAAAGACAAAAAGAAATAATAAAATAAAAAAGTAGTAAGTATTTGAAAACGTGTATCCCTTTAAAAATTGAGTAAAAAGACAGTGAAAATGAAATAAATAGATGGGACCTTGTGAATAGGAAGAAAGGAGGTGCAAAGTTAAGCACGATTTGCCACAAACAATTTTCTTCTAATCCTAGCTTAGTTTAAGCTTTTAAGAGGCAGTCAAAGCTCAAGTTTTTTTTTTTATTATAATCAAAAAAAAGTAGAACATTGTCGGCCAGACTGTGCAGAAATTACCTTATTGCTATATGCAACTATAAAAAAAAAAAGATATAGATCATATACAAAATTGTGACACAAGTCTTATTATAATTGAATGCCATTACATTTCCTTCTCAATCCGCATTGCTTTCATTTTCTGTAAAATGCAATATGGCAGCATGTGTACACAATGCCCCCCAGATATGCAATTTCCTGCTTGTGCGATTTGGCTTATTTTCCCAGAAGTCTGCACTAAGATACAAGTAAGATTTTGAGCATCCCCTGCAACAAAAATGTAATATTTGGCAAGATACTCCCAGAGGGAGAAAGTCTAAAAGGAATGTAGACCCTGCCAGGGCAGTGAAAGGGAAAAATAACGTGGTCATTTATTAAGCCAGCTGCAGGGTGGGGAAAGACCAAGCCATCAGTTCACTGGAGTTCAGGCGAGGCTTAACGTACACGAGTTTAGGCCCTTTAGGCATTTTTTTTTTTTGCCAAAACTCCTAAACTCAACTCCATAAAAGCCTATGTGTCAACATCCACAGTCTTTTACCAGAGTTTAGGAGCTGCTGCTGTTAGGGGAGCTTCAACCTCCCTGAATGAGGAAGAATCTCATTCAGGATAGGAACGTTTTGATCTCTGGCCGCGAGAAACGTTGACTGCGGAAAAACGCAAAACCTAGGTACATGAAGCCTTAGCCTAGGCTCATGCTGCTGCCGAACGCGGCTTGCAGAAGGGGTCCGGTGCATCCCCGTTTTAGGAATGAATCAGGGCCACATTTTTGCCTGAATTCGGGCCCTGAAATGGAGCCAAAGATGCACAAGACTCCTGTGCAAGCTGCTCCGCAGCCACAATGGACATATGTGAACCAGCTCCATATAGAGCTGGTCTAAATCTTCTATCATGCACTAGTGTGAACCCCCCCCCCCCCCCCCAGGTCATCTGTGCTCTCCAGCAGTCTCTTGTAGTACATCCCCCAGTCTATCTTCTGTAGTGATTCTTCCAACCACCCCTGTTGCTGCTCCACAGTCTCCGATTGGCAGACTTTCAGACCCCCTAGAAGAGACAGTCTTCTGTCATATATGCATTACATGTGGTCATTTGAAGCCGTCAGGGGCCACAGTTGAGGTCTCCCACACCTTGCAGGTTTACATCCACTGGGTTAGGGCTGGTTCACACCATGAATAGCACAGGAATGCACTTGTGTGACTCACATATGATCCGGGTACAGTATGATTTCTGGCCAACAGCACCAAAAGTACTGCATGCACTACTTTACAAAACTCAAAGCAACCAGATCACATGGTACACCTCTATCATGTGATCGGGTGCCAGTGTTCTGTCAGATAGCGCCCACTATCGAGAAGTGCCTGGGATGTACGGTGCATGCGCTGATTTTACTGTCAGATTGTGCCTTGCACTGCCGATGCGTGTTCATGTCGGTGAGGGGCGGATTTGTACATGTTGGAAGCAGATTGTAAAATTATGGGCAGTGCTGCAAAGCTAGGGGTGGATTTTTAAATGATGCCTCATGTCGGTGAGGGGCGGATTTGTACATATTGGGTGCAGATTTCTAAAAGATGGGCACGCCCCGCAAGCATCCAGGGAAAATAGGCTACAATTTGTTTTGCAGCACTGGCCATCGTTGAAAATCCGTCCCCATTTTTGCAGCACTGCCCATCGTTTAAAAATCTGCCCCTCACCAACATGAATACGCCTCGCCAGCACCAGGCACAATCGGACAGAAACAAAATTCTTACGTTGGCTATTGTGCGCAGACGCCGTCTCAACAGCTGATCATAAAATCAGCTGTTGTGCTGTTCCATACATCCCGGGCACTATCCGATCGAACACTGGCGTTTGTGACCTGTGTTTGGGGTGTCATTACGTTAACACACCTGCTACAGATCACTGGTGCGGTGCTTTTATAACACGGTGCAGGAAACACGGGTATCGATTTCCTGCGCCACATTCCGGAGTGAGCCGGCCCCAATAAAAACTTTTGTAGGTTTGGATGAAAAAACACAATCCCAAGACACTGGCTTTTTCTGTCAAGTGAGTGTAAAATTATATATATATATATATATATATATATTATATAAATAAATAAATAAATCACACACACACTATATAAACGGCTGATGTGTATTGAGATAAAGCATAGTGCAGAGCATCTATGGAAGTTGCTATAGATTGCATGGTGATTACAGCATGCACATCTCCTGTGTTACAATGTATTGCATGAAGGAGATGAGAGGAAGGAAGGAGGAAGGCCACCATAGTGATACATTGTGTTGATTTGGGTTATGTAGGAGGGATGGAGATGATGGAGCCATGTGCGGAGCCCCCCTCTCCTCCTCCTCCCGGTCCCATCCACCCACCTTCTGCACCGCTCTGACGTTCTCCTCCCCGAACACATTGCTCATGGTCTGGTAGAAGCCGGTGGCCGCCTTGCGGAAGGAGTTGTTCTGCTTGTCGTGTCCCCGGTGGTTGCGGGTGGCCTGAGCGCTGAGAGCCCCGGATAGGAGCAGCATGAGGGTGAGGATACAGGGCAGGCGAGCCATGTTCACCGACACAAGACGTCTTCCAGTCTGTATGAGACTCCTCCTCCGTCACCGGAAGACCCGCCCCTCTTCTCCTCCTACACCGTCATATTGGGCTCCACAGCCATTCACTCTTCGCCTTACATCTCTGTACTCCTCATTGTTGTGTATCACCAACCGTCACGCCTCAGGATATGGAAGCATTTCTCCTTGGCCTCATTCACACAAGGTGTATTACAGTGTATGGTTATATGAGGGCCCTATTCATCTGTGTGGAGTCACAGGACAGGCGTTCCATACATCTCCATGTATACAATCCTATTCATGTCAGTTGGGATGCAATGGATGCATGGACAGTCTGCTCCTAATATGACATCCATGGGTGTGCCTGTCCATGGGCTCACACGACCTGCGTTCAGGACTTTGCACCCCCACAAGGTCAGATTAGGGGCAACCATTGTGTCACAACAGTGTCAGGCAGGGACATTTTAACAGAATCATGGGCCACTGGGCAAAGTAATGCACTGGGGCCCCTACACGCCTGTCCCAATTTTCGCACCTACTCTAAAGAATTAAAGTATAATTCCTCACTGTGCCCAACATTGCAGCCTCGCCCTGCCCAACATTGGAGCCTCATTGTCATTGCAGCCTCTCTGTGCCCAACATTGCAGCCTCGCTGTGCCCAACATCGCAGCCTCGCCGTGCCCAACATCGCAGCCTCGCCGTGCCCAACATCCCAGCCTCGCCGTGCCCAACATCCCAGCCTCACTGTCATTGCAGCCTCACCGTGCCAACATTGCAGCCTCACCGTGCCAACATTGCAGCCTCACCGTGCCCAACATTGCAGCCTCACCGTGCCCAACATTGCAGCCTCACCGTGCCCAACATTGCAGCTTTACCATGCCCAACATTGCAGACTCACCGTGCCCCCATTGCATACTCACTGTGCCCAACATTCCAGCCTCACCGTGCCAACATTGCAGACTCACCATGCCCCATTGCAGACTCACTGTGCAGCCATTGCAGCCTCACTGTGCCCAACATTCCAGCCTCACCGTGCCAACATTGCAGACTCCTGCTCTGTGACCCCGTAGCTCTCCTCTTCCTCCATGCTCTCTTCCACCGGGGTGATCACTGGTAGAACGGCTCCCGATCAACCATTTGAGGCCTGCAGTATACAATTCCACCCTAGCACTAGTGCCAATAGCTTCGCTCTAGATTCGACCGGCCCTGATGGGCCCCATGTGCATCTTGGGCCCCTGGGCTGTGCCCAGGTGTGCCTGCTCGGTAAGACGGCCCTGGTGTCGGGACAAGTCATCTAGAGCCCAGAGCCAACGTGCCAAATTGTGTCACCAAAAATCCCCTCCCCACCCACAAAAAATTGAGCACTAATCTACATGCTTAAACCTATATGCAAAAATTCCCCCTCCTCCCCGTACAAATCCACCCCCCTGCTGAAATCCCCTCTCCCAGCAGAAATCTTTGCCCCCTCACCCCCCAGCTCAAATCCTCTCATTCCGCATATGCTCTTAGCACAATTCCCTGCACCCAAAAAAACCTAAAAAAATCCCCCTCCGAGCACAAATCCTCACCCCTCAAATTTCCCCTCCGAGCACAGCTTTTCACCCCTCAAATTTCCCCTCTGAGAACAGCTCTTCACCCCTCAAATTTCCTCTCGGAGCACAAATCCTCACCCCTCAAGTTTCCCCTCTGAGCACAGCTTTTCACCCCTCAAATTTCCCCTCTGAGAACAGCTCTTCACCCCTCAAAATTTCCTCTCTGAGCACAAATCCTCACCCCTCAAATCCCCCCCCCCCCCAAGCACAAATCCTCACCCCTCAAATCCCCCCCCCCAAGCACAAATCCTCACCCCTCAAATTTCCCCTCCGAGCACAAATCCTCATCCCTTAAATTTCCCCTTCTGTGCACAAATCCTCACCCCTCAATTTTCCACTACAAGTGCAAATCCTCATCCCACGCCAAATACCCCTTCCCAGCACAAAATTCTCCTCCCTTTAATCCCCCATCCCAGCACACCTCCCCACCACCCCCCCCCCCAAAAAAATCTCCCCTCTTAGCACAAATGCCCCCCAATCATCCCTATTAGAAAAAACATTTACCCCTCCGAGCACAAATCCCCCCCCCCCCATGCCAGATGCCCCTTCCCAGAACAACATTCCCCTCCCTTTAATCCCCCTCCCAGCACAAATCCCCCTACCATATTACCCTTTCAAGCACAGGTCCCCACTCCTAGCACAAATCTTTTCCCCCATCTCAACACAAATCCTCCCCAAATCACCACTCCTTCCACACCTCCCCAAATTTTCCCTCCTAGCATAATTCTTACCTCCTGCGCTCTCCAATCTCCTTTTGGTGCCCCGGCACCTCACATGATACCACAGTGCCCAGGACAGCCACCCTTCCTGCCCACCCCTTGTCCTGGCCCTGTGTTCCAACTGACATGACTGCTCGCACAGGATGCACAGAACACCTGTATATCCCCATGCGGTAAAAGCTACCCTCACAGGGGCAAGCACTGTAGTACACCCCGTGTAAACGAGGCCTTTCACATAGGCAGCAGTAAAAAAAAAAGTGGTTGGGCTGCAGTTTTTCCATCCATCTAATTCTAACACTACAGCTGAAGTGGGCCTTATTATAGGCTTTCCTGTAGGTACAAGTTCAAAAGTGGACTTTACTTCCACTTTAACCACTTCAGAGCCGACTTTGTACCCAAACAAAATTGATGTCCTTTTTTTTCCCCACAAATAGAGCTTTCTTTTGGTGGTATTTGATCACCTCTGTGGTTTTTATTTTTTGCGCTATAAACAAAAAAAAAAAGAGCGACAATTTGAAAAAAAACAAAAAAAAAAAAATTTTAAAGAAAAAAAAAAAAATGTAATTGTTTTACTTTCTGCTATAAATACATATCCAAAAAAAATACATATAAAAAAAAAGCCAATTTATTCATCAGTTTAGGCCAATACGTATTCTTATACATATTTTTGGTTTCAAAAACCTGCAATAAGCATATATTGATTGGTTTGCGCAAAATTTATCGCATCTACAAAATAGAGGAAAGATTTAGGGACTTTTTTTATTTTATTGTTTTTTACTAGTAATGACGGGGATCAGCAATTTTTAGCGGGACTGCGACATTGTGGCGGAGAAATCTGACCCTAAGTGACAGTTTTTGGTGATCAGTGACATAACAGTGCTATAAATATGCACTGATTACTGTATAAATGGTACTGGCAGGGAAGGGGTTAACACTAGGGGGCGATCAAGGGGTTAAGTGTGTCCCTAGGGAGGTGTTTCTAACTGTATGGGGGACGAACTGACTGGGAGTACAGAGAGATCGCTGTTCCTGATCAATAGGAACAGCTGATCTTTCTCTCCTCCCCTGTCAGAACAGTCGGTTTGTGCAGCCGAGCCACTGTGTCACAGTATATATGCGGAAGGTGGTCGGCAAGTGGTTAATTAATTTCAATGGCCAGAAGAAACTATTCTTCTGGCCAATGAAATTAATGTCCATGAGCTTGACGCACCTAAACACTTTACACAAGTTTACAAGCATTTTTTCTGCCAAAACTCTGCTGCCAAGAGGAAAGGAGGCAAAGAAAGTTAGCAAACCATCCAGTGTACATGAGGCCTCACCTCTCAAACTATAATATACATTCACCGGCCACTTTATTAGGTACACCTTGCTAGTACTGGGTTGGACCCACTTTTACCTTCAGAACTGCCTTTATTCTTCATGGCATAGATTCAACAAGGTGTTGGAAACATTCCTCAGAGATTTTGGTCCATAGTGACATGATAGCATCACACAGTTGCTGCAGATTTGTTGGCTGCACATCCATGATGTGGATCTCCATTTCCACCACATCCCAAAGATGCTCTATTGAATTGAGATCTGGTGACTGTGGAGGCCATTGGAGTGCAGTGAGCTCATTATCATGTTCAAGAAACCAGTGGTGAGATGATTTGAGCTTTGTGACATGGTGCATTATCCTGCTGGAAGTAGCCATCAGAAGATGGGTACACTGTAGTCATAAAGGGATGGACATGGTCAGCAACAATACTTAGGTGGGCCGTGGAGTTTAAACTATTCTGAATTGGTACTAAGGGGCCCAAAGTGTGAAAAGAAAATATCCCTCACACCATTACACCACCACCAGCTTGAACCATTGATACAAGGCCAAATTCTGACCCTAACATCTGAATGTCGCAGCTGAAATTGAGACTCATCAGACCAGGCAACGTTTTTCCAATCTTCTATTGTCCAATTTTGGAGAGCCTGTGCAAATTGTAGCCTCAGTTTCCTGTTCTTAGCTGACAGGAGTGCTACCCGGTGTGGTCTTCTGCTGATGTAGCCCATCTGCTTCAAGGTTCGATGTGTTGTGCCTTCAGAGAAGGTATTCTGCATACCTTGGTTGTAACGAGTGGTTATTTGAGTTACTGTTACCTTTCTATCATCTCAAACCAGTCTACCCATTCTCCTCTGACATCAACATGGCATTTTCATCCACATCCAAACTTCCGCTCACTGGATATTTTCTCTTTTTCTGACAATTCTCTGTAAACCCTAGAGATGGCTGTACGTGAAAATCCCAGTAGATTCACAGTTTTTGTAATTCTCAGACCAGCCTGTCTGGAACCAACAAACATGCCACGTTCAAAGTCACATAAATCCCCTTTCTTCCCCATTCTGATGCTCAGTGTCAGCAAGTCATCTTCACTACGATGCCTAAATAGTTGCTGCCATGTGATTGGCCGATTAGTAATTTGCGTTACCAAGCAATTGAACAAGTATACCTAATAAAGTGGCCGGCGAGTGTATATTACACTTTTGTTTTTGGGTTTATTATCCCCCCCCCCCCCCCTAACACGAGCCATTTGGATATACTGTACATCTTTCTCACATAGGTTAGTCTGCATAGGTGTTAGGAGGGGGAGGGAACAATTTTAAGATTAGTTAGGTTTAGCCTGGAATTTCACTTTAAAGTGTCAGCTTGCCCATTGCAAATGATTTTAAGGCCCCTTTCACACTGGGGTGGTTTTCAGGCGGTACAGCGCTAAAAATAGCACCTGTACACCGCCTGAAAACGGCCCCATTCACTCCAGTGTGAAAGCCGGCGGGCTTTCACACTGGAGCGGTGCGCTAGCAGGACGGTAAAAAAAGTCCTGCTAGCAGCATCTTTGGCGCGGTATAGGAGCGGTGTATTTACCGCTCCTATACCGCTCCTACCCATTGATTTCAATGGGACACCGCTACAGTGGTGCTTTGCGGGGGATTTTAACCCTTTTTTGGCCGCTCGCGGGGGGTAAAACCGCCCCGCGAGCGTCCGAATACCACGGCTAAACGACGGTAAAGCAGCGCTAAATATAGCGCTGCTTTACCGTCGCCGCGGCTCCCGCCCCAGTGTAAAAGGGGCTTAAAGGGGCTGACAAAGAAGTATGTCCACCTAGGGGCACCAGCCCAACATATGTTTTTTTACTCCAGACTTTTTGTCAGTTCCTGTGTATAAACATGCTATCATCACTATAATGTAATCCCCGTCACACTCTCCACCTTGTCTAATCAAAGAATGCTTTCCACTCATGCAAAGCATTCTGTGAAAGGCATCCATGCTAAGCGGCTGACCTCCTGTGTTCACAATGCAGCAGGCCAGTTGCTCAGCATGGGACTTGGAATCAAGTGGAGATCACTGGAGTAGTGGTGTTTACTTCAGTGATTTTCAGCTTCCAGGGGCATTGGCCCTGCATAGTTACATCGGTCCAAGCTGGATCAATGTAACTATGTATAATACAGCTATACCACCTGCAATTCTTCTTTTAAAATACATCTGCAGTGCCAAGTGCTGTAAAACGATATATAATAGACAATAAGGCAAGACGTGGCACTTACTAATGGGTTAACTTCAAAACAAATACAGTATATTCTGGATGCAATAGTTATTAATCATAATCACAATCTCTCCTCAGCTGCAGGATCTGAATGATGATAGACAAGCAGCATATCCCCAAAATGTCCCGGATTCTGCAGGACTGTCCCGGGTTTTAAAAGAAGTCCCGGTGTCCCTCAGATCTCAGTGAAATCCCACGCTCCGCTGCCTGTTACATCCGGGTCCAGGAGTTAGAGGCACTGACGGCTTCCAGTGTGATGCTGCAAAGAGAACAAGTGGAGCAAGAGCCCTTTCTGCCTTTGTATTGCTGGGCTGCGAAAGTGGAGGAGAGAGCCAGACTCTAATGCTCTGCTGTACATCATCCCTGCTCCAGACACAGCCCTATCCCTTCCTACTGGTTTGCTGCAGTTCCTACCTTGTCCTGTGGGTGGAGAGGCTGGGCTGGCTGCTAGAGGACAAAGCTCTGAGCTTTTGCAGCCATGTAGTTCAGGGGAGCTTCGTGGTCTGAGGGGCCCAGCAGCAAGGTAAGAGCTGTGACAAGTCCCTTTGTTTACAAACAGTTAGGTGTCTCTCCTCTCCTAGCCCTGCAAAACATCTCTCCCGTCACCCTGCAGAGCTGGGAGAAGGGAATGAGGTGTGATATTCTGCAGGACTGGGAGGGTGGGTTGACAGGTGTGATGTTCTGCAGGGCTAGGAAAGGGGAGGCAGGTATGATGTTCTGCAGGGCTGGGAGCGGGTGACAGAAGTGATGATCTGCAGATCTGGGAGCGGGTGACAGGAGTGATGATTTGCAGGTCTGGGAGCGGGCGACAGGAGTGATGTTCTGCAGGGCTGGGAGCAGGGGTCAGGAGTGATGTTCTGCAGGGCTGGGAGCAGGGGACAGGAGTAATGTTATGCAGGTATGGGAGAATGACAACCTTTGTTTACTAACAGTGCTGTGTCTCTCCTCTCCTAGTCCTGCAAAACATCTCTCCCATCACCCTGCAGAGCTGGGAGAAGGGAATAAGGTGTGATGTTTTGCAGGGCTGGGAGGGTGGGGTGACAGGTGTGATGTTCTGCAGCGCTGGGAGAGGTCTGACAGGTGTGATGTTCTGCAGGGCTGGGAGAGGGTTGACAGGTGTGATGTTCTGCAGACTAGGAAAGGGGAGGCAGGTGTCAGGAATGATGATCTACAGGGCTGGGAGTGGGTGACAGAAGTGATGTTCTGCAGGGCTAAGAACGGGGGACAGGAATGATGTTCTACAGGGCTGAGAGCAAGGAACAGGAATGATGTTCTGCAGGGCTTGGAGTGTGGTGACAGGAGTAATGTTCTGCAAGTATGGGAGAGGGGTGACAGGAGTGATGTTCTGCAGGAATGGGAGAGTGACAAGTCCCTTTGTTTACAAACAGTGCTGTGTCTCTCCTCTCCTAGCCCTGAAAAACATCTCTCCCGTCACCCTGAAGAGCTGGGAGAAGGGAATGAGGTGTGATGTTCTGCATGACTAGGAGCGGGTCACAGGAGTGATTATCTGCAGGTCTGGGAGCAGGTGACAGAAGTGACGTTCTGCAGGGCTGGGAGCAGAGGACAGGAGTGATGTTTTGTAGGAATGGGAGAGAGGTGACTGGAGTGATGTTCTGCAGGGCTGGAGTGATGTTCTGTAGGAATAAGAGAGGGGTGACAGGTCAAAATGCCCCCCTCCTATCACCCCTGATGTATGCAGGGGGTAAAGTGTATAGGGGCATCGTTTACACACAAGGGGCAATATGTACTGGTGAGAAGGGGGGCAGTGTGTGTGCGGGGGATCTCTACAGAAGAGAGCAGTCAGTAAATTTAATTTGTGCTAAATCTCAGGCTTCTTCATTGTTTCTAATTAGAATCTATTACATCATGCCCAATATTCAGATCAATCCAACCATGCCCACTTTTCAGCAGTGTGCTACGCTGGTTAGTGTGCCTCTAAAGCACACAGGTGGCATCGATCGGTCCAATAGAAAATGGGCAACATTCAGCATGTGTACGGCAGCTGGTCCGAAAGAAGCTAGCCTTGTGGCCGGCTTGTGGATGGGTCATGGCCCAGAAAAGGTCTGCTAATTGGCGCTCTCAGCTGTAGTGCTGACCGGAGTGTTCTGGGGGGGGGGGGGGCTGTCAGAACACAATAGCACAGCAGGGGAGATCACTGTACTAACATCATATAGTTAGTACAGCGGCCCCAACCTGAGCTGTCAGTTTTTCAAGCCAAAAATTGTGGTGTGTGTACAAGGCTTAACTTGTCTCTCATTCTCAGGTTGTAAATTTGGGAAGTATGAAGCAGAGCCTGAGTTCTGCCATTGCCTAGGATGAAGGACTATGAGGGGCGGCACACATCATGCTGATATTAGTAGCACACTTCATCTGATTGCAGCTTTCTATTTACTAACATCCTGAGCTCAGGAGATCCAGAGACAAGCCAGCTATGTCATACAATTCAATGATTATAACATTGCCTGTCTGCCCTCTTACTCTATCCTGCATTGTATCCCTTGTCACATTTCAACTTCCTGCTGACTTTCGTATCAAAAGACAAGTCCTGATTGGTTAGGATTCCTCCCTTTGCCTTTCTCCTATTACAGGGGGTTTCTTCCATGAATCCCCTCTCTATTGGCTCCATGCAGACTGGCAGAGGTCGCCCTGCTCCTACCAGCAGATCTCCGTGTTCCTGTCATCCAGTACCCTCACTACTACCTCCTCTAATACACACCTACCATTGTACTGCCCCCACCCGCAAACCTACACCCCACACACGGACAAGCACCGTGCACACTGCACAGCTCACTTGCCGCTTTACGGTGCCATTACATTGTACGTCACTTCCGCTTCCGGTGTAGCGGAAGCAGCATGTGTCTTCCTTGCCCATACATACACACGTTGGGGATTGTGGTGAATGATCGCTAGAGGTAACAGTAAGTGTCGCTCTTTCTTATGGTATGACCGTGCTGAGCTGTACATGTACACACTGCCAGTACCATGGGAAATGACACCGAGCATGCTGGAATACAGCCTCTGCTGGCTGGGGCTCACACACACTATAGTACATGCCAATGACAACCCTCATACAGGGATGCGATATGATGTTGATCTATGTAGGTAGCATTAGATTGCATAGACTAAGTGTACTTTTTCTAGTTTTTGGATAGAGGGGTTAGAACCTCCTTCAGCTTTTCCTTGCTGTGTCCCCGCTGGGTAGATTCGCCCTCTCTCTTGTTCCGGTGACTACAAACTCCAGAACAAAGTGAGAGACAGTCCCATGTTTGGATTTGTCACCAGATCAGGGGTAGAATGGAACTCTTCCATTGGGGACCCATGTTTTAGGGATTTACGAAAAGATAACCACCGCTCAACTACAGTCCTTCAAAGCGAATGCTCCTACTCCTGTTTGGGGACCCATGTTTTAGGGATTTACATCACTTCTCCCTAACATGTGCAGGAAAATCCTTTAAATCATGGTAAATCCTTTAAATCGATGGTGAAATATCCTGACTGGGATTTAACCATTTCCTGCACTATCCTAAATGGGTGGAAAAAGTACTGTACTTTCATTGTACAGTACAGAACACCAGGCAGATGCTGGGTTATAGGGTGCTATGTGCAGGGTCTATGAACATCTGACCTGTGTCCTGTGCTCCAAGGTATGACATCTACAGTTAGCCCTAGTTCATACTGGAACATTGTGTGGGAAACCCGTGATCTGTGCTTGTTTCCTGATCCACGTTCAAAACGCACTGCCCTGGCGATCTGCAGCAGGTGTCAGTGCAATGGTTACTACACCGCAAATGCAGTGGGGTTGCCTGTGTTCTATTGATATGTGCCCTCCGTATAAAAGTGTCCACGCATGCGCAGGGTTTCAGTCTGCTCAAGGTCTCCTTTTGTCAGTGTTGCAAGACGGCTTTAGTGTCTTGACCAGCGCCTGTGTCCAAAGGCGGGTTGCAACACAGACAAAACCCACCCTTCGACACAGTCACAAGCCGCCCTGCCCCTTCGCTCTGTGAATAGCTTTCAATTGTGTCAGTGAAAATCCCTCTCCCGTCGACAAATGCCTCCTGTGATGTGCCTATGCGCAATGGTCCTGTCACTCCAGCTGATAGGGAAATCAGCTGGAGTGCGGCTCCATCCTGCGCATGCGCAGGCACTCTTCGACGGAGGGAACACAGAGGTGTTTCGATAGAACACCTGCACCAAATAACATGGTACAAAAGTGTGTTTTCAAAAGTAGTGTATGGACTTCTTTGGTACAATGAGGTGTGATTTGAAAAATGAATAGGCTCAGATCGCACCGCATTGAATCGTATGTGAATGCACAGTGCATTCCTGTGTGATTCATAGTGTAAATATAGCCTTAAAGTGGTTGTAAACCCTCACATATACCCAGTGAAGTGACTGGCCTCAGGTGATACATAGAGATGAAACAAATCCTCCTACAGAAGTTGTATCTGTCTATCTGCAGTCTTCTCTACTCTACATTAAGGATGAGCTCTGGCGTGTTCTCATGGTCCACGTGCAGAGCCCGCCAGGAAGTCGGCGCGGCGCTAATCACAGGCAGTGAGACATTGCCCCGATGCGCGGCTGCAGAGATCGGGCAATGTATCACTGCCTGTGATTAACGCAGCGCTGCGCCGACTTCCTGGCGGGCTCTGCACGTGGACCTTGCGAACACACCTGAGCTCATCCCTACTCTACATCTGTTTCAAAGTGCTGAATTTTATAAAGCTTCTCTGAAAATTCTGAAAAAAGGGAGCAGAGAGCTGAAGTTACACACTGCAGACCTCAGTGAATGAATGAATGAATGATTTGTATAGCGCTGCAACTGCGAACTGAATCGCCTCGAGGCGCTTGACTGCTCATGTTGGGATGCCATGTATTAGAAGAGGTGGGTCTTGAGTTTTTTCCTGAAGGCCTGATGGTTTTCTTCCATGCGGATGTTGTTCGGTAGAGCATTCCATAGCCATGGTCCCTGTACTGCGAATCTTCGTTCTCCCTTGGATTTGTAGCGGGCTTTGGGGATGAGAAGGCGATTTTGGTTTGTTGATCGAAGTCTGCGATTCGGTATGTATTTTTCTATTTTCTCACAAAGGTATTGAGGCGCATTTCCTTGTGTACATTTGTGGGTGAGGCAGAGGGTCTTGAATGTGATCCTGTCTTTTACCTTGAGCCAATGGAGCATCCTTAGGGATGGGGAGATGGATTCCCAGGGTTTCTTTCCGGTGACTATTCTTGCTGCTGTGTTTTGGACAATTTGAAGGCGCGCAATCTGGTAATCCGGTAATCCTATGTAGAGTGAGTTTGCGTAGTCGAGCCGTGAATTGATGACCGTTCCTACTACTACCGCTTTTTCCTTTTCCGGGATGAAGGGGATGAGTCTGCGTAGCATGCGAAGGAGATGGTGGGATCCGCTGATTACGGATCCTATTTGTGCCTCCATTGTCATCTCTGAATCAAAGATTACTCCGAGGCTTTTGGCTTTGTTGCTTGGAAGGATGGTCTGTCCCAAGATGGTTGGTGGTGTCCAAGGGGTCTTCGTCTTTTTCCTTGAGTTTGCGTCGAGGAGCAGTAATTCTGTTTTTGATCCATTTAGTTTGAGGGAGCTAGTGGTCATCCAGTCATCTATCAATGTGAGACATTTTCCTAGTTCCTGGTATTGGTCTTTTTGTCCGGTGATCCGGAAGTACAGTTGAGTGTCGTCCGCGTATGAGTGGAAGCACAGATCCAATTTGCTAATAATTTTGAAGAGTGGTCGGATGTAAATGTTGAACAGTACTGGTGACAATGGTGATCCTTGAGGGACTCCATAAGTGATTGCCCGAGTTTCCGAAGTGAAGGCTCCTAGTTTCACTGTTTGTGACCGGTTTCCTAAGAAGGAGGCGAACCATGGCAGATCTCCATCTGTAACTCCTGCCACTTCCTTGAGGCGGCTGAGAAGCATGTTGTGGTCCACTGTGTCGAACGCCGCACTGAGATCCAGCAATACCAGAAGACACGATTCTCCCTCATCCGCTGCTTCTAGGGCGTCATCCCATATTTTCAGAAGTGCCGTTTCTGTTCAGTGAGAAGAGCTTTGTGAGCTGATTGGAGGAAAGAGCCCCCTTCACACAGGAATAGAGCCGAGGCTGTCAATCAGCTGGAGATCCCTCCCCTGTCACCTTTTTTTCTTGGTGTCAGGAAAACTTGTCAGTAGTGATTCATGCTGATAGCAGAGGAATGAAGCAGCAGACAGAAATGAGTCTTGGTCCTCTTAATTGATACAAGTACACATTATAGAGGGATATGCTTAGTCCATCTTTCATGTCTGAGGTTTACAACCACTTTAAAGCAGAACAAATTCAACAATATAACTGTTTCTGAAAACTGTTACATCCATAGCATGCCATGAATAACTGCTACAGTTACTAGTGGGCTTATGTTAGCGCTCAGTTGAACTGTCAAGCCATCAAATAGCTGATTACATGTGCAGCACCATGGCAGACCAAACAGAGGATAGGATGGCAGCATCCTTGACTATAGAGAATAGAAGTGTTTAGTTATACTTTAAAGGATCACCTTTTACCATAAAATAATAAATGCACATTTTTTTGTAGGTAAAAAAACGTGCATGTATTATTTTTGGTTTCTGAAGCCTCTAAAGCATTGCACCAGTGATCAGCAGATCAGGTGCCATGCAGGACTCCTGCAGATCTGTCAGTATATCTGTGTCCATACATTGTACAGGCAAGCAGATACAAACTGACAGGAAGAATCAATGAACTACCACAGCGCCGTGGTAGTTAATTGAAAGCTAAAAGCTGACAGCAGCAAAGGTTGTCGGGAATTGTAGTTTTTCCATTCACAGAGGATTCTGAAAATATTTTTTTCTAAATTGTGACAGTTAGCAGGGGGAGAAATTTCCCTACTAGCTTTCACAGCGGGAGGCAGTTTGTTCATTACTATTCTATAATAAGGCTTGCCTATAGGTAGTGAAAATTTCGTAAATGTATACCATTTTAGCAGATATTTACATTACATGCAGCCAGTGACATCACTGGTGCATGCACTCTGAAGGAAGAGCCATGGGTGCCGTTCCTTCCAAGCCCCGTGCCATGAAAAAAAACAGGACATGCACTACTTCTTTATTTATTATTTCCCAACACTGCGTGTTGTGATGCAGTACACTGCACCACAACTCACTGTGGTAAATAGGCATGAAATGTCACTTTGTTGTTTTTAATAAAGTTGAGAAAAAACAAACCATGCCATGCAACGTTTGATAAGAGTTAGTCAAGCACAAAACAGTTGACAAAGAATTGCTCTGATATAAGTGTAAGCAAAGGAGGTAGATTTAGACATGGAAGTGGCCTCAACCCTGGTGGGGGGGAAAAATTACTCAAATAGTGTAAGGGAGAAGCAACCATGACAGTATGGAATGTGTCCATCTTTAAAAAGCCAAGGAGGGGAGGACGACATCCACCCCCTCCCTGCATACACCAACTTTGCTTGTCCCCCCCGTCCGCATGGGAACTCTGTGCAGCCATGCCCTCAGACTACCTTACCCCCCTGTCATCCCTGGATGCTAGCCCCACTAGCTCCACTATGCCATCCAGCAAAAATTTCTGTTCGCCCCCGCTGACACCCGGGACTGCACGGCCCCTCTGTGCTTTGAAGCCTACTGCTGCCTTACCAGAGGGTCCGTGCGTCTCATCGTTACTACAAGATTGGTTTCCCTGGCCAGCCTCAGTCATTACCGACCTGGTGGACTGTATCAAGTTCCCTGTGCCATGCTGGACCAGAGTCGGCACTGTTACACAAAGTGTGGTAATACCACAAGACTGTTACCAGCTCTTTTCCACCTGTTTATTGTTTGGTGGATGTTATGTTTTTGTTTTCTTTCCTTTTTTGCTTAACGATGCTGTCTTATTTCACTGTGCTATGCTTGTCCTCAATGGCTACCTCTTGTGTGTTACTAAACTGTGCTTGATTTTACACGTTGTGTTCTCTGGCCCCTTCTGTCCACCCCCCAGAGAGGGGCGCTGTGGTCATCCTGCGGGCTGCCCCGCTCTGGGCCGGTGGACGGGGGGTGTCTATGGTATCGGACCTATGTTTCAAACATTTCCACTAAGTGAATACCTGGTGGATCCGCCTTCGGTACGAAACCTAAGGGCTTGGAATGGCGACACTTAAGCTAATTACATGGAACGTGCGAGGTGTGAGGGCCAAGCCCAAGCGCCTAGCTGTCCTTGCCCACCTTAAACAAATGCATGCGGACGTCTCAGTGCTGGTGGAGACTCACATGACGGGCCAATTACAAATGTCCCTCAAAAAAACATGGATAGGCTGGTTATACCAGGCTCCATACACCAACAACTCCAGAGGAGTCGCCATCCTAATTGCCAAAACTGTTCAGTTTCAGTTACATGTACTGAAGGCGGATCCCCAGGGACGATTTTTATTTCTGCATGCAAATGTCGGGGGCCTTGAGCTCCTCTTGATGGCCTTCTACGTCCCCCTGCCCTTTCAATTTGCGGCCCTAAAAGAAGGGTTAGATTTTATGACTCAACACCCCACAGTGCCAGCTATATGGTTAGGGGACTTTAACGCCGTAATAGATTCCCACCTTGACAGGCTTCACAAGGACCCCACACCGCCAACCACAACCACACTGACCAGATTTGGCAGATTCGCCATGACCGACACATGGAGACTGAGAAATCCACACAAAGTGGCATATTCCTGCTTCACCCCCTCCCAAGACGCCATGTCACGGATAGATATGATCCTTATATCCCCCGCTCTCACGCCACAACTGTTGGAGGCTGGGTTTGGTTCCAGGATCCTTTCGGACCACTCACTATATTGGGTCAAACTCCGTCTGCCCTCTTCCCCCCCGACCCGAGTGTGGAGGCTGAATCCCTTCTGGTTCACGGTCCTCACTGATGTGGAGGCCGTGGAGCGGGACTGGTTTCACTTCTTTCACTCTAACATGGGGTCAGCCCCGGTTGGGACAATATGGGAATCCTTCAAGTTACATGCCCGCACAATCCTTATCAGCCGCATAAATAGACATAAAGCCACATCGAAAGTTGTCCTGCAACAGCAGAGGAGAAGTTGGATACGCTGGAAAAAGTTTTTCTGGCCGACCCATCGCCCTCAAACTCGGCCGCCCTGCGCCTGCACTCCAGGCTCACGGACAACCTACACATTGAAAAGGCCCAGAAGGGAATCTTCTTTACCAAACAAAGGGTTTATGAGGAGCATGGTGAGAGAGCGGGGAAGCTGTTAGCCTATATGGCCCACCTAGACCATAGCCCTCCAGTGGTGGTTCAATTGAGGATCATAACTCTACAGTGGAACCTCGGTTTACGAGTAACGTGGTTAACGAGCATTTTGAAAGACAAGCAACTTTTTTTTTTTTTAAATTCTGACTCTGTTTGCGAGTCTTGCCTCGCAAGACGAGCAGAATTCAAGTTAATAGGGCTTGCAGTATCGCATTTGGCCTGAGGTGTGGGGGCGCCAGAGGCGAGAAGAGCCGAACGACGCCGATTACAGCCGTTCGGCAATGCTCAGACACGGAAATACTCAGTTTCCGAGCTTTTTCGAGGTCAGCCGAAGTGTCCTTGGACCTTTCCAGCCATTTCCAAGGCTCTCCGGTGCCCCCCCCCCCCCCACCTGGTTTATGCGGTATTGCACGCCATTGAAGTCAATGTGGAACTAATTATTTTCGTTTCCGTTGACTTTAATGGGGAAACTCGCATTGATATGCAAGTACTTTGGATTACGCGCATTCACTTGGAACGGATTATGCTCGGAATCTGAGGTTCCACTGTATATATTTTATCAGATGTAAAAATGAGCCATCACAATTGAGGAAGGTACTGTTTTACTCTGGGGTGACTGTGTTGGAATATGTAAAGTGGTAATAAAGTTTGCCCCCAAAAATAGTAAAAATGGGCCCCCTGCAGTATTATACCATAATGTGCTAGTATGCACCACAAACTAGCATATTACGGTAGACTTACCTGTTAAACCCATCCAGATCTGTGCTGCCACCACTTCCACTGGTGCCACCTTCCCACAGACTTCCCTCTGGGGTTCTTTTTTTTGGATGCCATGATGTCACTCACACGGCACACAGCAAGTGTTGTAAATGTGATCTGTGCTGTGCATGTGCAGCTCAGATCATCACAGACAGGCAGGGAGAAACATTTATGACGGAGGAGACAGGTAAAGCGGAAGTAAACCCATCGATTTAACAGTTTAAAAAAAAAAAGGCATGCCGGGAATGCTAACTGCACATTGCTGTGCTCTCAACCAAACAGTCAAACCATCCAATGGCTGGTGTCATAACGGATCACATGTGCAGCACTGTGGCAGTTGAAGATAACAGAGGCAAAGATGGCAGCTTCCTTGGCTGAAAACGATAGGGGGGTTTACTTCCACTTTAACCATGTACCCTCTTGTGAAAAATCATGTTATGGACTACAAAAATATGTTTATTTGCAGGACTCTCACCATGGGAAAAATGAGAAAGAAGCATAACTGGAAGGCGAGGCAACAAGTAATGTCCACAGAAGATGATAACCCCTCCGATCCCAAGCAAGATGTGCAAGTGGAGATTGAAGGTGAGACCCCTGTGTAAGGTGTAACATAAAAATGCTTCAGAATTAGTTAGAAATGCTACCTTATGTGGTTATCTATTTTAGGAGTCGAGCAGATAAAAGGACTGGATAAGAGCAATGCATTAGTGTTACCTTCCAAAAAAGGCAAAAAGAAAACAATTCATGAGAATGTTTCGACAAAAAAGCCTTTGAGCCGAAAACAGAAGAAGGTACTGCAGAAGGTTCTGGAGCAGAAAGAAAAGAAGAGTCAGGTTAGTGTATTCGGAAATATGTGCTGTCACTTAGAACATAACCATAGGCAAGTAGTTGTTACATATATGGGGAGATTAACAAAAATTGGTGCACACAGAATCTGGTGCAGCTGTGCACAGTGGCCAGTTTCTAACTTCAGCTTGTTCAATTAAGCTTTGACAATACAACCGGGAAGTTGATTGGTTAGTATGCACAGTTGCACTAGATTCTGTGTGCACCAGTTTTAGTAAATGTCCCCCATATATGTGTGTTGGATAAAATTTATAATTCTGTTTAAGCAGGTCTTGAGAACGGGGCCTCTGGAACACAGAACACCTCCAGAGCTCACCCCTAGCCCACTCATTGGTCAGTAATGAAGCAGTAGGACATGTATAAGTCATCACGTTGATCTTTGATCCCTGTAAGCACGTGCAGGGTCTTCTTGGAACTATTTCCTTCACTAATTGGAGCAGTATGGGCACTCCCTATCTGCTACCGGAACACAATCAAGTTAGGCTGAGTGCTTCTCAACCATTAAAAAGAAGCCTTGTGTGGTATCATTGAATATAAGGCTGAAGCTACATACAGTTTATATGGTGCCGACAGTAGCCACAGCAATTGGTAAAGACAATAATTAGTTTGGGCAAGCTTGGCCCAAACAGACTATTTGAAGTTAAAAAATAAAGTAAAAAAAGAGTTGGTCTATAGTAATAGAGCAGGATTCTCTGGCTAACAAAGGTGATACCAAGCCATTGTAACTTAAGATGATCTTATTCAAACAGCCAGTGTCAAATGGATAGAATAACATAGCTGTAAAGTGTTAATCTGTAGTGCCAAGTAGAAAAGAACTTAAAGAGGAGGTCTGCCCCCCCTCCCCCAGCGAAAAATGAAAAGTCAGCCGCTACACATACTGTAGCGGCTGACTTTTAATATTAAGACACTTACCTGTCCTGGAATCCAGCGATGTCGGCTCCCAGCCAAAGTTTCCATCGGCTCTCAGGTTGTGCACTTTCTGAATGGCCCGGCGGTGGGGGAAAGGAGGGGGGTGAACTTCCGAGTGATTGCACTGCAGAGAAATATCACAGAAGTGGGTACAGGTACCTGTCTAAAACAGATACCCGCTCCCCCCGAAAGGTGCCAAATGTGGCACCGGAGGGGGGGGGGTGTCAGATAAGTGTAGCTTCCACTTTTGGGTGGAACTCTGCTTTAAAGACAAATTCCAGGTTTGTATATAATATACATAGTTATCTACATACCAGAACTGTCCGATGCTCCTGGAAACTGGAAATCACAGAAGTGGACACCGCTACTCCAGTGATCTCCACTTCTGGGACCCGTGCTGAGGGTTCTTGGCAGGGGCTCTATTCAGAGAATGGTTTGCAACCCTTGAATAAATTCAAAGCGTTTTCTAAATTGAATGAGTTGGAGAGGTGGGGCAGTGACTAAATGGCACCTGTGCCAAATGGCTCAGCCTTCTGTATTCAGAATGCAGCAGACCAGCCACGCAGCACAGGAAAACAAGTGGCGATTACTAGAGTAGTGGTGTCTACTGCAGTGATTTCCAGCTTCCAGCGGCATTGACCTGGTATGGTATATGCATAGTTAGATTGGTCCAAGCTGGGACCAATGTAACTGTATAAAGTATCAGGCCCTGGAATTTATTTTTAAAAATACCTTACTAACTGTTTAACCAATTACAGACCGCCCGCCGTCATTATACGTCAGAGGAATATCGTTCTTATGTATCCTCTTCTTTAGCAGGCAGACCACTTTCAGATAAAAGTGGTCTCTGCGCCAGATTCGCCGCAAGATCACTTTTATCGGCGGCAGGATGGCTCTTCTCCCTGTTGGGTATGGAGACGAGTGAGGGAAATATGGCCCCCACCCATCTCCATACCATTGCAGGGCAGAAGCGACGTCAAAACGTCACTTCCGCCCATAGCTCTTAAAGAGACTTTTTTTTTTAATGACGTTTGATTTTTTATTTTATACATTTTTTTTTTTTTTTTTTTAATTGCATTTTAGTGTAAATATGAGATCTGAGGTCTTTTTAAGAGGTCCTGTCATGCTTTTTTTCTATTAGGGATGTTTACATTCCTTGTAATAGGAATAAAAGTGACACAATTTTTTTTTTTTTTTTAAAGAACAGTGTAAAAATAAAAGGTAAAATATTTTTAAACGCGCCCCGTTCTGCCAAGCTTGCGTGCAGAAGCAAACGCATACGTGAGA
The DNA here is from genome assembly GCA_028564925.1 of Lithobates sylvaticus. NCBI lineage: Eukaryota > Metazoa > Chordata > Amphibia > Anura > Ranidae > Lithobates > Lithobates sylvaticus. The sequence goes on along the minus strand of CM053026.1, from coordinate 203,180,756 downwards.
GGCGACCGCATATAAAAACGGTGATAAAACCACACGTGAGGTATCACCGCAATCGTTAGAGCGTGAGCAATAATTCTAGCTGAAGACCTCCTCTGTAACTCAAAACATGCAACCTGTAGAATTTTTTTAAACATTGCCTATGGAGATTTTTAAGGGTACACATTTGTAGCCCTTTCCATGAGCGGGGCGCAATTTTGAAGCGTGACATGTTGGGTATCAATGTACTCGGTGTAACATGATCTTTCATAATACAAAAAAAAATTGGGCTAACTTTACTATTGTCTTATTTTTTAATTCAAAAAAGTGTATTTTTAGACCGCTGCGCAAATACGGTGTGACAAAAAGTATTACAATGACTGCCATTTTATTCTAGGGTGTTAGAAAAAAATATATATAATGTTTGGGGGTTCTAAGTTATTTTCTAGCAAAAAAAAACAGTTTTTAATTTGTAAACACCAAATCTCAGAAAGAGGCTTGGTCCTTAAGTGGTTAATTTTGAGGGCTGTTTCTGTTTTTGCCCCAATCTGTAAGTGATACCTTTTTAATTGTAACATTATGCGTCCAGAGCCAGGAGCTCCTGTTCATTATCTTTTTCTTTTTGTGTAGAGAGCAGATATTCTCAGTAAGTTGAGTGAAGTGCAAGCTTCAGAGAAAGAGTTAAGTCTGCTGTATACAACCTCTAAATTGGGCACAGGTGATCGACTTTTTGCCACCAAACGGTAAGCTGTTTGATATGCTTCTTTTTGTGGTAATGCTATTGATCAAATAATTTTTTGTTGAACACTAATCACAATTGTGAATTAATAGAGATTCTGTTTTTTTTTAAAGTCATGTGTGATTTGCTGGCGGACTTGTATATATTGCCGCCCTTGTCATCTTTATTTTGGATTTCTGTAGGTGTAGGAATTTGCAGAGCAGCCTGCAGAAAGTCATGAGATTCTGGTCTGCCCATGAAGTTAGAGGTAGAGAGTGGGTACATTTGTCCTGTGTGAACAGTTTTGTTCACTTTCTGATGTATTTCTAATGATGGAAGCAACATGGCAGAGAGGCAGGGAGGGCTGGGATGGTGCTCAGAACTATTCCCACATTTTTTTTTTCTTCACAGTACTTCAGAGAAGAATTTGAGCTATGCATGGCCTTCCATCTACAATACTCCCTCTTTTGCATCTAGATCTGTTACTACTAGAAAAGATTTCAAATGTGCCCTCCATGCTGTTATGTCCTTAGAGCGGAGCTCCAGGCTCCTTCAGAAATAATGAAAAGTCAGCAGCTACAAATACTGTAACTGCTGACTTTTAATCCAGGAACAAAAGGGGAAGGGATCACTGCTCCTGGTGGATATGTGGATACATAAGCATTTGCTATAAGCATATAGCAAATGAAGCAAAAAAGAAGTTCTGGACAGCCACACTCTGGAATATAGCCTTTATTATAAAAAATCCAAGAAATGCAAGCCACAGCAAAAAATGGGACAAACGAGCTGACGCGTTTCACACAGCTATGACTAAGCACTGTTAAATGTGAAACGCGTCAGTTTGTTTGTCCCATTTTCTGCTGTGGCTTGTACTTCTTGTATTTTTTTACAATAAAGGCTATATTCCGGAGTGCGGCTGTCCAGAACTTCTTTTTTGCTTCATTTGCTGACTTTTAATATTAGCATACTTGCCTATCCACCAATCCAGCGGTGTCTTCACCCGAGCCGATTTTTGAATTGGCTCTTTGGTGCTGCCGCCACCATCTCGGGAAAGGGAAACCTGCATTGAAACCTTGCGGCTTGACTGCGCTGTGTGAATGGCCCGAAGGAGGGGGCCGAACTTCCGGATGAGTTCAGCCAGAAGTGGGAGGGTGTACCTGGTTTTTAAAGGTGCCAAATGTGGCAGTGGAGGGAGGCAGGAGCCAAATAAGCAGAGCTTCCTCTTTTGGGTGGATCTCCGCTTTTAACATTTACACAGAGCGCAAAAGATTTTACAATGGTTGTAATGCTGTATCCAAAGCAGCAAACTATTTTGGTTAGTTTAGTACAGGCTGCTGCTTAGTTCTTAAAGTGTAGCTGAAATTATAAATATTTGTTCCCCCTTCACTATTACATGTACATCTAATGAAGAAAATTCTGAGAACGGCATTGACACAATCTCCTGACTTTAACTTTTTGATATGATGTTTCAGTATATTTTTTTAAACATGAAGGCAGCAGGTTGTGCACATGTAGTATGGTTCTATAAGCTATCATGAGAAACGAAAACACCCTGTCTGACTTGTACTCAGCAGCTGAACACTCAGGGATTCATTCACATCATGGGATAGCCCATAGATCCAGACATCCGATGAAAGAGAATAAGTTGGAACAATGCCATATTTTTGGTATGATGTTAGTTTTATTTTTATTTTTTAACTAGTTGTATATTCAGTAAGGATGACGTTCTATAAAATGTCTGATACCATTGTAAGCTCATATATGTGAAAAAAATAAAAAAAAAGCAGTAGCTTGTGTTTTAAATGCCCCGGGCAACGGTGAGCATTTTGCGTTGTCATGTAGGTCATTCTTCCATGACTTTTATAGGTCCTTTGATGATACTGATGGTCCATCTCAGGGATACATAAGCAGCATCAGTGGAGCCAATAAGAAGCGCAGACGACAGTCTGAGGAAGAGGCTGATGAAGAGTCCGACAGCTCTGGGGAGGAGGAGGAGGAGGAGGAGGAGGAGCAGGAGGAGGATGACACTGTAAAGGATAAACTGGAAAAGGATGCGGATAATGCAAACTCCACAGTGCAGCCTGTAGCTAGAACTCCCCTGCAAAGCTGTCATCTAGAAGACAAGCCTCTTCCTGCTAAAAGGCAACCAACAGCAACTCCATCATCAAAACCAGCAATTTTTATCCCTGTGGACAGGACTCCTGAAATTCAGGTTTGTTTGAATGGTTCTTTTTGATATTTCATGGTGTCCTTCCTTAATACTGTATGTATGTATGTAGTGCTTACGTGGCTTGGATGGACTCTACCAAAGTACAGAAAATGTAGCACATAGGTTTGTGCTGTTAAAGAGCACCAAGTGAACAAATTGGTATAATTACTAATGAGATGCATAGACTAGACAAAGCTTTGTCTCATCCTCTTGGTCTACATGGAACCAAATCTGGGGATCTGTGCCTTATCTCATTGCACATACTTGGAAATTAGATGGTTTAAGCAAATGTAAACCCTGACCTTGTAAAACAACCCATTCAGTTTAAAATAGAAATGAAAGGCAAAACATTTATGTATAGATATAAAAAAAAAAAAGCTGCATAAGAACTGGGGGAGGAGAAACCAGCAGCACACTGATCTTCCTAGTGAAAGACTGCTTTTGTGTGTGTGTGTGTGTGTGTGTGTGTGGGGGGGGGGGGGGGGGGGGGGTTGTCAGGACAAGTCTGATCATTGGAGGAGAGCAGTCTGAGTCCCCAGCATAGCTAGGGAACTGTCCACGCTGTGCTCTCATGACTAGTATGGTGGGTTTTTAATAGTAAAGCAGAGGAGCTGGCAGGATCATCAGGGATTTCACACAAAGAAAGCAATACAAAGAGAACAGGATACTTTTTCATGCAAGTAGATGGTATTAGGAATATTAAATTTTAGGGTAACATTCTTTAATTGTAGTCAAGGGTGCCTTAGCAGCCTGTACTTGCTACTTGCTCCAGCAGAGTCCCTCCATCCATTCGACTTGTTTAGTGATGCCGACTTTCAAAGGCGCTCCAGGCCCCAGTTACATGCGTGCCTTTTTGCATACAATGCAAGATTCATAGTCCTTAACTGAATGTGAAGACACAGAGGGATACCCATAACCTTAAACTTTGGGCAGAGGAGAACAGCCCTCGAGCACAGAATAAGGTGGGTAATGCACCTTATCCATGCATCCTTAGACTAAACAAGCATTTAAGCGGTATTAAACCCAACAGAAAACATGTATTATATTGCAGCTTAACAATTCTTAGATGTGTTGGCTGCATTAGTTTTCTTTTTTAGTCTCTGTTTTCACAGCATGGAAGATACAGCATACAGAGTTGCATTGTATGGGAGGCAGGAACCCACAATGTTCTCGCATAATGTCCTTTTTAAAATACTTTTTACAGCTTACCAGTTCTTAGATGTGGTGGCTGCATTAGTTTTCTTTTTAGGTTTTTACCCTTTATTTTCACCTGGTGACCTAGCCAAGAAGTCTGTTGTTTTTGAACAGAAGAAGCTGTCCTGCAGATGTAGCAGTAAAAAGGGTTAGGACAAACCATTTACCACTGACAGGGTTGCTTGCAATAATCAGCTTTTATTCATTTATGTAAACCTTTATCACAAAAGGAAAAAACTGTTTCTTGTAACTGCTTATAAAGTGCGAGCTGGAGTTTGGCTTCAATTGGTTAATGTAACAAAATCTGCTAGTACATCTAACACTACCTTCGCCCCAAGACTGACAATGCAGCTGTACAGATGTGTCTTTGTTGCTCCTTTATCCAGAGTGCAGATTTTCTAAGGCCTCATTTATGTGGGCCAATTACGTCTGTGCCCCATGCATGGCCATGTTTTACTGGCAATAGGCAACAGCGGAACTGCTGATGCAGGGATGCACCCAATACCTGTGCATCCCCTTGGCGGGAAACATGTCCCTGCACAGGGCACGGATGGAATTTCTCCATGTGAACAAGGTTTAAAGCAGAAATTGTGATCCTAGCTGGATCACCAGGAAGGAAAGCCTAAAAAAGAAAACTAATGCAGCCACCATTTTGAGGACTGATGAGCTGCAATATTTGGTTTTGGGTTTAATACGGCTTTAACCCCTGCAGGAGGGGGAGGTCAACTGCAAGGATAGATTTGATCTAATTCCCAGCTTTAATGAAAGTTAAGAAAAATCGGGAGAAATGTATTTATTTTTTATTCCAATAACCTTTTTGGGGATTTGGACTGTCTGTCTTTGGCACTAATTCTTGGCAGTTTTTCTTTTTTTTTTCTTTTTTATATTGATTGTGTTACACCTGCCCTAATTTATGGAAGTCCCCCCTTTGTTTTTTCCTCTTGTAGAGATTGTCTCCATGAAGTTCCTCTACTCCCTTTTTTATTTTTTTTATTTATGATTTTTAGATAACTGTACTGTGAAAACCATTCTGAAACAAAAAGTAGTGCGTTGGTTCTTTAAATCATATAATGAATAATCAAATCAATCCTAAACTGAATTAATCTATAAACTCAAAGTGCAAAAATGTGCAAAAAAAAAACCTACAAATGAAGCAATATATAAACCACAAAAGCAAGGCATTGAGCATCAAGCAATAAATGAATAAAAAATATACAAATAAATTCAGTTGATGTCAATAATCAAAAAAAGATCATAAAGAGTCTCCTAATTAAAAAGGTCCTTGTATAAATACTGGTGATACCTGTGCTCAGTACTGAGAAGAGTCTTTTATAAAGTGTTCCTTCAAAAAAAGATGGCCGCTAACCAAACCGTGTTGATCCCAAATTACAGGGATTAAAATAGAATGAAATTCATCTCTAGGTGAGAAGCTCCCATACAAAACCAAATTGTGACAATATACTGCAAACTGAAAAAATGTATAAAGCTGCGCCAATATAAAATTAAAGATAAAATTAAAATTAATAAATATAAAAATCAATACAAAACATAATATGACATGTCAAGTGACCATAAGGGAGTGAACAGATTGATTAAACCAGTCCAAACATTTAGCTGTAATAGTCCAGTATAAATAATTCTTGACACCGGGGAATATTTTTAACGTATAACCCGCAGGAAGGAAAAATCCAAAAGAAAAACACCTCGTGACAGTTCTATGGTTTCACACTGTGGCATGCAGAAAAATTGCTTCATCCCGACCACCTGTTAGATTGGAGGCTTACCGGAGGGGTATATGATTAGAGCACTGTAAATACAGCCTGTAGTTGTCCCAGTAGGCAAAAGCTGATAGGGTTAATCCACTCGGGAGAGGTCACTCAAATAGAGAGGAGGGGAATCACCACACCAACGGTTCCAAACAGAGAAATCCAGCCAGTTCCAACTAATTTCCTCCAATTATAAAGAAGAAAAGGGGGCCACCCATAGCATAATACTGGTAACAAACTTGTTTATTCAACGTAGTAGAATAAAAACACTTACATCAATGTCTTAAAAAACGAGCGAAGTATACAACACTGCCGGCCGGTCAGTGTAAACCCGTCCCCTGTTCAATGCGGTCTGCGTGGTGGCGTAGCTGTGTGCCTTCCCATACGACGTTTCGTCACATATGACGTTTTCAATGGGGTTCCATTGGAACTGGCTGGATTTCTCTGTTTGGAACCGTTGGTGTGGTGATTCCCCTCCTCTCTATTTGAGTGACCTCTCCCGAGTGGATTAACCCTATCAGCTTTTGCCTACTGGGACAACTACAGGCTGTATTTACAGTGCTCTAATCATATACCCCTCCGGTAAGCCTCCAATCTAACAGGTGGTCGGGATGAAGCAATTTTTCTGCATGCCACAGTGTGAAACCATAGAACTGTCACGAGGTGTTTTTCTTTTGGATTTTTCCTTCCTGCGGGTTATACGTTAAAAATATTCCCCGGTGTCAAGAATTATTTATACTGGACTATTACAGCTAAATGTTTGGACTGGTTTAATCAATCTGTTCACTCCCTTATGGTCACTTGACATGTCATATTATGTTTTGTATTGATTTTTATATTTATTAATTTTAATTTTATATTGGCGCAGCTTTATACATTTTTTCATTTGTCTCAGGTGTGAGTATCCCACTTTTTAGCAGCAGCCTTTTTTTTGGGTTAGGGTCCCATTTTTCCAATCCTACCCCTTTCTCCTCCCTTCCTTTTCCTAGCGTGGTTTATTTATTTTCATACTGCAAACTGGCTCTTATATCATCATAAGTTCGCTCTCCATAAGTTCACATATGGAAGATAAGCAGTAGTCCAGTAAAGCCAGATTAACTTTTATTAAAAACAAGAATTTCACTTACAATTAGGCAGTATATCAACAGCATCAAAATTAAAACACGCTAGTCGTGGCATCTCCTTTCCTGCCGGCAGGTGATCTCACACACACTCCGCCCGACGCGTTTCCATAAAAATGGCGTCCTCTGGGATTGGAGGGTTGTCCAATGCAAACCATTCCCTACTACAAACCCTGCTTTATCAACACTAAAGAGTCTCAGCAGGCCTTAGGCTCCATGCACACTGAAGCTCATAAACTGCAGTTTATTGGAGTTTGGGCGTTTTTTTTTAAAAGCCCATAAACTCCATTCTATGTTAGCCTATGTGTCCATGCACACATAGACGTTTATTAGCTTTAATGAGCAGTGGAGTTTATGGGCTTTTTTCTGAACGCCAGAAATTTGCGTTCAAAGTGCAGTTTTTCACCACCAAAAAAAGCCAAACGCTCATGAACGCGTGTTAATTAGCATTCAGCGTTCTATTTTTTCAATGCATTGTGGGATTTTTGGAGTGTCCTCTGTGTATTTTTATTAAAAATGCCCATAAACGCTAATGCTATAAAACGCTCATAAACGGTAGTACAAAATGCTGTTAAAAGCACATTTTTCAACCAGCGTTTTCTGCCAGCAATCTGGCGTCCAGAAAAAAGCTTTTTTGAGCTTCAGTGTGCATGGAGCCTTAATCGTGATGTAATTTTTTCAGGTTATCTCTGCATAATTCAGACTTTCTTTCCATATAGGAGGCCAGGTTAAAACTTCCTATTCTAGCAGAGGAACAAATTATTATGGAAGCCATAAAAGAAAACCCTGTTGTAGTTCTGTGTGGAGAGACTGGCAGTGGAAAGACGACTCAGGTGCCACAATTTCTATACGAAGCTGGCTATGGAAGGTGGGTTTTCTTATTTTTAAATGAACAAACTATAATAATTTTTTACCTGTGTTGACTGAAATTACAGTTTCTGTTCCACTGCATGATAGATGGAACATACAGGGTTGAGCTGTATGGTAGGCAGGAACCCACAATGTGTACACAGACTGTGACCTCTAGCAGGGATTCTCTTGAAAGTCAGTCAGATATTTTTTGTCGTTTTAAAATGATACTTAAAGATTCTTATTTCACAAACTACGTTTTAGTGAATTTGCATTGTTTGGTATGATGGTGCTGAAATTCAATTTCTCTGAACATTTATTGGGGAACCAAGAAGACCACTGAGGGAATCCGCTCTGCCCTTAGGAGGATGGATACAAAGCAGAAGTGTATGTTCTTTCATCAGCAATCTACAACACAGGAAACAAGGGTCCACTTTTAGCTCAGTGTTCTTTAGAAGTAGGATGTCTTGGGGTTTGCTGTCCAATAAATGATATCTATACAGCACAAGCCTTTGTGAAGTGGCAGAAAAAAACAAAACACAAATGCCATTAGACTGCAGTGCTTTCCAGTTCAGTATAAAATAAAAAGTAGACCTGGCACCATTTCAGATTTGCCCTTATGGCTTTAGCATCGGATTTGTTCAGTGTACTCCCAGTATCAGTTATTCCTTTCTTGTTCAGCTAGTTACTGCTATCCTGGTATGTGTATGTACAGTGAATATTGCTATGTAACTTCGGCTGTATGGAGCTTTTTTTTTTTTTTCTTTTACTGACTTTTAATTATTTTTCTGCTTTATAGTGACAATGACATAATTGGTGTTACTGAACCACGACGTGTAGCAGCAGTGACCATGTCGCAGAGAGTGGCACTAGAAATGAACTTGCCTCAAAGGTTTGTATAATATAATGAAACGGTCATTGTGAATCAGCAAGTCAAGCCTTGGGTGATTAAATAGTAGTGCAAGTACAGGGGGTCCCCTACTTACAAACACCCGACTTACAAACGACTCCTACTTACAAAGCAGGGAGACAACAGGAAGTGAGAGGAAATCCACCCCTAGGAAGGGAAATTCACTCCTGTAAGATTTAATATGGGAAAAAGGTGTCTCCACTGATGCTTTTTTACCAGTCCATGCTTCCCTAACAACCCAAAATTTTCAAAATCCAATTGTCATTGGGACAGGAGGGGAGGTTAAATCTTCTGAACAGGGGCACAGACAGCAAAACAAATGTTACAGGGGTGATAACCCTTCTGTATGCTATCAAAAAAACTTAAAAATAGATTTTTTTGTCTGGAGCTACATTTAAAAAATGCACCTGTTCCGACTTACAAACAGATTCAACTTAAGAACAAACCTACAGTCCCTATCTTGTTTGTAACCCGGGGACCCCCTGTACTGATACTTTTAGGTCAGGGGTCTCCAAACTTTCTAAACAAAGGGCCAGTTTGCTATCCTTTAGACTTTAAAGGGGCCAGTGGGAGTAGAAAATGTCCTGGCGTCAGTAACAATACCCCATCGTTGTCTATGGGAAGAAATAATGTCCCATTGTTGGTGTCTGTGGGAGGAAAGGTGTCCCACTGTTAGTGTCAGGAATTATGCCCCACTGTTAATTTCTTTGTAAGGGGGCCAGATATAGGCAAGCAAAGGGCAGTTTTGCAGTTGTGGCACCCTCTAAAAGTATGCCAAATCTAAGGCCACCCTAGTGTAAAATGACAAAAACATAGGGCCCTTCCTCATGTCAGCATCCCCCTCTATACGTGAGAGTTCTTCATCCGATCCCAAAATCCAGAGCAATCCAGGTCCTGTGCTTGCTGCACCCCAGGGTGTCGCTTCACCCTGATTGAGAAATACTGCTGTAAAGTGCACCATAAAAATCTGAATGCTTGGCCTGGCAGACCAACAACCATACATTTTAAAAAGATCTTTAAAACCAGAAATCTGCTATGCAGTGTAGCTTTTTGGGAATTTAATGCTTTACTCAATTGCCTAGAGCTCCTTATTGGTCAGTGAGGCTATAGCAATGATGGGCCATTGATGAGGCATCAGAATGCTCTGACATCTAAGCTTAATTAGCATTTGCATTATAGAGTGCCTCAGATTTTGGAGCTTCTGGCTGAATCTAGATTGAAGAATCACAAATACAGTAGTACCAAGTAGTACCAAGAGGTGATGTGGGTCATTTAGGGACATATTCATAAGAGTGCATAATCCTTTTTTTTATATTTTATTTCACTATTTGCTGTTGTCACTGTAATCATAAAACATATTTGCAATTCCAACTACATTTAAATATGACTGTTCTTCTCTCTGAACAGTTCAGTGGTTGTTTACCTTTATGCTTTGACCTGAAAGCACACCTTCACCCTCTCTTGTCCATGTCTTCATTGTATGTGTCTTGGCATATGCATCCACTACCCTTTTCCTACACCCTTAACCTTTTCAGCTGTTGTATGGATATCTACTAAATAAAATAATCTAATCCAAACACATACAGCGCTCCACTATCCACAAATACCCATATCTATAATATCACATAAAGTGCAGAAGCTTGTAACACACAGAGTGCAGGGATCAGGAGTATGTAGTGCACAAAATGCAAGAGTCAGGGGTGTGTAATGTGCACAGTCAAGGGAAGGGTGCAGTGGTCTGTATCCCCCCCCCCCCCAAAACAAATCCTCTTCTCTCCCTCCAACATTGCCCTCCCAGCACAAATCATCCCTGCTTCGCCTTAAATCTCTTCTCGTAGCACAAGATGTAGCTCAAATCTTTATCTTCCCAGGGCATTGTGTACCTCAGTACAATTCCTTCCTCCCTCCTAAACTTACAGACCTCAGACACAGCGCAACAGAATCCCAGGAGGTGTTCCCCACTCCCCCCCCCCCCCCGTGTGTTGTCACGTGACGTATCGGAGCCAAAGAGGAACCTATAGGCAGCTTAGGCAGCTTCTATTGCCTCTGAAGTGTATGAGATGCTGGCTGTTGCAGTGGGGTGCGATCACGGCTTCAGGGACACCATGCAGAAAATGCAATGCCCTTGATCATGGCCAAAATAAATATGCAGCTTTTTAGCTCTGTGACCCTTTTGAGAAACTTTGGAAATTTATTTTTAACACATTTTTTTTTGTCTTCTAAAGTGTGATCTCTTATCAAATCCGGTATGAAGGGAATGTCTCTTCTGAGACCAAAATAAAGTTTATGACAGATGGTGTCCTGCTGAAAGAAATCCAAAAGGTGGGTTTATCTGTACCATGTATCTACTGTTACATATTTTTTCTAGACTAGACAGATCACAGAAGTCACATGGCTAATGCACCCTCCAGAAAAGTATGATGGTATTTTTAAAAATTTTTATTTTTTTGTCTTTGCAGCCAATAGTGGGAAACTCCTACTATATGTTTGTGTTTCCATTCACACAGCATGCCTGAAAATTATTAAAAAAAATCTTATCTGTCTAGTTCCTTTTAGAGCAGTTTTTTTTACATAGGACTGTATAGGCGACTTGAATTGTCAGCGCAGTACAAAAGGTTAGTTATGGTAAATCTAATTCCTCCTTATCACATAGAATGGGAAAACTATGTAAGATTTTACAGATTATTTCAGCAAATAAAAGATAAGCAGAAATATTTAAAATATTTTTAGTTGTGCTATTTACTGTAAATGGAAATGTGTAACAAATATATAAAGTAGGTGTTAATCCAATGTGACTGTTAAAGTGGATATAAACCCTGAAGACTGAAGTCTCCAGTCCAAAGATTTGTTTCCTTTGCAATAAAGTTGTTGTAAAGGTCAGACATGGAATATGATCAAATCACATCCCTCTATAGTGTGTACTTGTCTCAATTTAAAGAGGAAGTAAAGCCGATAAAAAAAAAAAAAAAAAAAACGGAACCTGCAAGGCAAAGGCATAATGAGCTAGTATGCATAGCATACCAGCTCATTATGAATTACTTACCTGAGAACGAAGCCCCCGAATCGGTCCTCATCCACGATCTTCTGCGCCGCCATCAAACCCGGAATGACTTCCGGGTCTTGCCACTCCAGCACTGTCATTCGCTGGATCGGCGATGACGTCACTCCCGCGCATGCGCACGAGAGCGGCATATCGCCGTCATCTCGGCATGCGCAGTGCGCCTGCGCGCCACTGTCTATGACGCCTGTGCCGTAGATAGCGGTGCCTTTTCTTTTCTAAATATCTCCTAAACCATGTAGATCTAATATACAGAAGTCTGCTTTATGCTGTACAGTATCTCCCAAAAGTGAGTGCACCCCTCACATTTTTGTAAATATTTTATTATATCTTTTCATGTGACAACACTGAAGAAATGACACTTTGCTACAATGTAAAGTAGTGAGTGTACAACCTGTATAACAGTGTAAATTTACTGTCCCTTCAAAATAACTCAACATACAGCAATTAATGTCTAAACCGCTGGCAACAAAAGTGAGTACATCCCTAAGTGAAAATGTCCAAATTAGGCCCAATTTGGCCATTTTCCCTCCCCGCTGTCATGTAACTCATTAGTGTTACAAGGTCTAAGGTGTGAATGGGGAGCAGGTGTGTTACATTTGGTATTATCGCTCTCACTCTCTCATACTAATCACTGGAAGTTCAACATGGCACCTCATGGCAAAGAACTCTCTGAGGATCTGAAAAAAAGAATAATTGCTTTACTTAAAGATGGCCTAGGCTATAAGAAGATCGCCAAGACCCTGAAACTGAGCTGCAGCATGGTGGCCCAGACCATACAGTGGTTTAACAGGACAGGTTCCACTCAGAACAGGTTTCGCCATGGTCGACCAAAGCAGTTGAGTGCATGTGCTCAGCGTCATATCCAGAGGTTGTCTTTGGGAAATGAACGTATAAATGCTGCCAGCATTGCTGCAGAGGTTGAAGGGGTCAGCCTGTCAGTGCTCAGACCATACACTGCCTCAAATTGGTCTGCATGGCTGTTGTCCCAGAAGGAAGCCTCTTCTAAAGATGACGCACAAGAAAGCCTGCAAACGGTTTGCTGAAGACAAGCAGACTAAGGACATGGATTACTGGAACCATGTCCTGTGGTCTGATGAGAAAAAGATGAACTTTTTTGCTTCAGATGGTGTCAAGCGTGTGTGGCAACAACCAGGTGAGGAGTACAAAGACAAGTGTGTCTGCCTACAGTCAAGCACGGTGGTGGGAGTGTCATGGTCTGGGGCAGCATGAGTGCTGCTAGCCCTGGGGAGCTACAGTTCATTGATGGAACCATGAATGCCAACATGTACTGTGACAAACTGAAGCAGAGCATGATCCCCTCCGGATACGGGACCGTAGGGCAATATTCCAACATAACGACCCCAAACACACCTCTGACAACCACTGCCTTGCTAAAGAAGCTGAAGGTAAATGTGATGGTCTGGCCAAGCATGTCTCCAGACCTAAACCCTATTGAGCATCTGTGGGGCATCCTCAAACAGAAGGGGGAGGAGCGCAAGGTCTCTAACATCCACCAGCTCCGTGATGTTGTCATGGAGGAGTGGAAGAGGACTCCAATTTGGACATTTTCACTTAGGGGTGTACTCACTTTTGTTGCCAGCGGTTTAGACATTATTTTGAGGGGACAGCAAATTTACACTGTTATACAAGCTGTACACTCACTACTTTACATTGTAGCAAAGTGTCATTTCTTCAGTGTTGTCACATGAAGAGATAGAATAAAATATTTACAAAAATGTGAGGTTCAGCCAAATGTTTTTTTTTTTTTTCCTTTTTAAATGAGAGTAGGGGAGAGAGAGAACTCTTGTCAGCTTGTTGTTGTTGTTTTTTCCTTAATTTCTTTGTCTGGCGAAACAGTTGTCACTGTGACTGTTGGGGAACGTTTCTCAGAGCCCTGAATAGCAGTAAAAACCAACAGGGGGTTTCCTTCCCTAAAATATATACATTTAAGAAACATGTTTGACTACTTCAGCTCTGGAAGGTTTACCCCCCTTCATGACCAGGCCATTTTTTGTGATACAGCACTGTGTTACTTTAACTGACACTTGCGTGGTCGTGCTATGCTGTACCCAAATAAAATTTATGTCCTTTTTTCCCCACAAATAGAGCTTTCTTTTGGTGGTATTTGATCACCTCTGCGGTTTTCATTTTTTGCACTATATACAAAAAAAGACAATTTAAAAAAAAAAATAAAAACAATATTTTTTACTTTCTGCTATAAAACATTCCCAATAAAATTTCTTCATCAATTTAGGCCAATATGTATTCTGCTACATGTTTTTGGTAAAAAAAAAAATCCCAATATGTATATAATGATTGGTTTGCGCAAAATTTATATTGTCTATAAACTATGGTATATTTTTAATTATTTTATTTTTTACTAGTAATGGCATCGATCAGCGTCTTATAGCAGGACGATATTGCGGTAGAAAAATCGGATACCTAAACTGACACTTTTTGGGGACCAGTGACACTAATAGTGATCAGTGGTAAAAAATATGCACTGTTACTGTACTACTGCCACTGGCAGGGAAGGGGTTGACATCAAGGACGATCAAAGGGTTAACTTTGTTCCCTGGGAGTGATTACTAACTGCGTGGGGGGTGCTTTGACTGGGGGAATAGAATATGTGTTCCTGCTTTGTAGGAACACAGAATCAGCACTTTCCTCTCTCGCAGAACAGCGGTCTGCCTTGTTTACATAGGCAGACCACCTTTCTGCCGAACAATTGGTGGGTGCAGGCGGACATCCCGTCCGCCGGACCTGCTGATTGGCTTCACTGTGTCCACTCACAGTGGGAGCCGGTCCCCAGCGGCACGCGCAATCCAGACCCAGAAGTGTCAGATCACGTACTGGGTACAGTACAGAGCAGCCTCCCTGACGCATGTATATGTGCGTGGGGTGGTCGCTAAGCGGGATATACATTGTAACTTGGTCTTGTATACTATGCACAAATAGGAACTCCTATCACAGTTCAAATTTAATTATATTTGCCCATGAAAGACATTTTTGTATAAATATAGTTCTTATACCCATGGGTTTACTTTGATAATATTTCAACTGTTCTCTCCTGTGAAAATAAAGAAAGAAAGATTGGGACTTTATATGAGGCCATGACTATGCCAGTACATGTACCTCCATCCCTGATACCTATTAAAAGAGGAGAGGGGTTTTGGGACTTTATATGAAGCACATAACTAAATTAAACGAACCAATAATTGTAAAATAGTAGATGTTTATTATTTCATTGGGCATACATAACGTAAAACAGTAGAAAATATATACTGTATAATGGGTCACAGTAGATATCATCTAGACAATTCATAAATATATACACAATTGTTCCAACATGATACACATTGTAATGGACCTTTTAGGTATGCAGACCCAAAAATGAAACTTGGTAACATATAAACATGATAATAATGATGAAAACGGTTCGTTATGATAAAATATATAATAGATCTAAGATATTGCACATGGTTACTGTGACGTAGCATCATAGGAAAGCTCTACGTTTTTCGTGGTCATATTGCCACTCATCAGGAGCAGCTGCGGATTGGAAGTATCTATAATAAAGTATAAAAAAACAAAATAGTATGATGGTAAATATAAAGGGGAAGTAGAAAACAAGGAGAAAGAGGGGGGAACAGCAACGGATCCCAAACACTCTCTTACCTAACTGTAGTATATGGATAAAATTTTTAATAATATGAATGACTGAAGGCACTAAAGGAGACGTCATCCTATAGTGCCTCATCTTACTATTTTGGCATTTTTACTTTTTTATAGATACTTCCAATCCACAGCTGCTCCTGATGAGTGGCAATATGACCACGAAACACGTAGAGTTTTCCTATGATGCTACGTCACAGTAACCATGTGCAATATCTTAGATCTATTATATATTTTATTATAATGAACCATTTCCATCATTATTATCATGTTTATATGTTACCAAGTTTAATTTTTGGGTCTGCATTCCTAAGGTCCATTACAATTAGGGTTGCCACCTCATCCCTTTAAACCCGAACACATATTACTTACACATGTTTTGTGGCTGATAAATGTGGTAATTAAACTCACTTAGCGCCTTATCTGCATTAGTTTTGCCTCAGAACTTGTGTAATTAATATGTGTTCGGGTTTAAAGGGATGAGGTGGCAACCCTGATTACAATGTGTATATATATTTATGACTTGTCTCCTAGATGATATCTACTGCAACCTATTATATATATTTTCTACAGTTTTACGTTATGTATGCCCAATGATATAATAAACATCTACTATTTTACAATTATGGGTTTGTTTAATTTAGTTATGTGCTTCATATAAAGTCCCAAAACCCCTCTCTTCTCTTTAAATATGTTCTGTCCTGTGGATCCCACTTGCATGGGTAAAAGTCCAGCTGGTTTTCTGGGATGACCAGCTGAGTCTGCCAACCCATATGACATCCCCAACAAGGCAAAGCATACATGTCACGCTTTACATCTTGGGGAACTGAGCTTTTGGCAGTCTGTCAAATAGCAGCATTGCCAACAAATCCAGCTTTTGTAGGTTCTACTGGCATCTGAGTGGGCATTGCATCTCTTGGTTCAGTATTTTAATGCGTAAATAATAGCTGTGACTGTAATTGCTATTAACCAAAAGGCCTTTTCCCCAAGATCTTGCAGTTTACTCAAGTGCTCCCTGCACTGGTGAGGAGGCAGCTGGGAGGCACTGGCTACGTCACTTTGAAAAGCCAGAAGAATAAAAATACATTTGTACATTTTCTGAAATTAAGGTTTAATAATTTTAAATATGACTATAAAGTGTTTACTGTTCAGCATGTGTAGTTGTATGTGGATGTTTTTTCAGGTGGGGGTCGCTTTTAAATACTTTTTTTTTTATATAGATTACAGTCTACCAGTATTTATTTAGATTGTGAATATTTAAGCCATTGTTTCTGTTCTGTTTCAGGATTTCCTGTTACACAAGTACAAAGTGATAATAATTGATGAAGCTCATGAGAGGAGTGTGTACACAGATATTTTAATCGGCCTCTTATCGCGCATTGTTCCTCTTCGGACAAAGGTTACTTTTGGTTCTAACTTGTTTTCTGCTATTTCTGTAAAGAGTAGGAACAATCCAATCTTGTGTATTATCAGAATTGTGTTCGGAAGTTTGTGCCAGCCTTTTTATTAGAAGACGAGCTACTATAGGGTGACTATTAAGGGTTGATTTACTAAAACTGGAATGTGCAAAATCCAATACAGCTCTGTATAGAAACCAATCGGCTTCCATGTTTTTTAAAAAAAAATTTATTTGGTCAAAGCTTAATTAAACAAGGTGACATAGGAAGCTGATTGGCTACCATGCACAGCTGAACCAGATACTGCACACTCCAGTTTTAGAAAATCAACCCCTTTTGTGTTTTGTATTAATGGTGCAGTCTGATCAAACAGGATGATTTTGCATTTAAAATAACTCGGGTGCAGAAAAATGCCAACCCATTGTCAACCCAGCCAGTCATGCCTCAACTGCTCCCCCTTTAGCTGGAAAGGCAGCGGCCAGGGATGTACACATGCCATGATGCTTTGCTTCATGGCTGCAGCAGGAATCATACCCCCTGTCATGTTTGGTGAGCACTAGCGCCCGGCAAACGTAACCTATTCAAATAAAACTGTGCGCAATGCATGCAATTGCGGCATGGTAGTCCATCAGGAGGTGAGGAGGCGATATAATAACTCCTCTCTGCCTGGGAAATTCTCTCTCAGAAAATGCTTTTCAGGAAAGCACCACAAGTATAAACAAGGCCATAGCGTGACTGAGCCCTCAAGGAATACAGACAAGTTTGATTGATTTTTTCCATCCTACTTGTGCACCTGCTACTAGTAGCTGCTGGTATCTTTATCTGCAGAATGACCCTGAATTTGCTTTTGTAAAAACGCTGGTGTGTGTTTTGTAGTCTCATCTACACCCACTAGGAGTATGAGAGGGTGAGCCAGTGAACCACAGAATCATATGAAAAATGCTGCACTCCCAGAAGCCCTCTAATTCTGGCTGCACTTTTTTTTTTAAATGCAAATCAAAGGAGACCTTGGTCCTACTTAAAGTCTATGTAATGATGAACTTCTCTTATTTGCTTCCTTTTAATCTGTTAAATATACGATTGAAAACATGTTGTTATATGTTCCATAAATGCAAAAGAACCCCATTGATCCTGTCCGAAATCAAGTGCTGTCCTGTGCATTCTACAATGTTATCAGGATTATGTTAGGACTACGCAAAAGGAAGGGAATACTCTATAGTCCTTACACACTTCTTGTCATAGTTTGACAATGCTACTCCTCTGTCAATACAGAGTGAGTGTTGTCACTTTAGGACAGGAAGTGTTACTGGCAGGATCACCAGGTGGAAATAAAGAGAAAGAAGGAAACTAATTTGGCCTCATATCTAAGAACTGGTGGGCAACAATATATTCAATTTTTGGATAGATCCACTGAACTGTCTATATTTAACAGAACTGCAATGTTTCCTGTATATAGTAATAAATGTTCTTTGTTACCTTAAACATCTGTTTAAAGGTAGCAGTCATTTTCTAATTGATATTTTGTTTCTTAACAGAAAGGGAACCCTTTAAAATTAGTTATTATGTCTGCTACCCTGCGCATTGAGGATTTCACGGAAAACAAGAGACTTTTCCCAGTGCCCCCTCCAGTAATTAAAGTGAGTGAGCTCTTTCTCTGTTCCTTTACATCATCAGGTGCTTTTATCTCACAGGGAAATGTTTCTCATTTTTGTGTGTGGGCTTGTTCTTTACTGTGGCGCATAGAAAATCATCCATGTACATTGCTGCATTTTACTCGGGTCTTGGGGTAAAATTCTGGTGGTTTCCACCTCATTTACGGATGGTCAGATATTTTCCCTCATTCTCAGGAAATATCTGCCCATGTATGGTCACCGTTAGCAAGCAGCTCTTTAACCTCTTCATGCCTAAGGGTAAAACAAATCTTAATGCCTAAGCACACTTTTTTTTTATTTATTTTTTTGTAGCTGTATATTTCTTGTTACTACCATAACCTACTATCAAAGGACAACCCAAAATAAGTTATCTTGCTCCTGACGATCTCAGCGATACCACATATGTGTATGTTATTTGTTGTTTGTACCCGTAGTACAGCCCAGAAACGATAGTGCACATTTTTTTTTGTCTTGCCTAAAACACACTGATCCTAATAAAAAAAAAAAAAAAAATCCTGCCCAAAATATACTGACCTTGACCCTAACACTAACCCTGGCACTGGTATTTTTTTGTTATTTTTATTTTTTATTTGTACGCACTTTTTTTTCTCTCTGCAAGGAGTGAAAAAGATGCATTGTATCTTTCCTCTCCATTCACAGAGAGAAACACAGGGGTAGGCTTCACAGGGACTGATCACTGTGGTAGCCAATCAGAGGCTACCACTGTAACCAGGTGGCCCGGATCTCGATCGTTAGTACAGGCCCCGGGGGTCTCGGTGAGACCCCGGTCTCTGTGATGAGCGTGCGCTCCCAGCACAAAGCGAGATACGCATATATATGGGGCCCAACAGAAAAAGGGCCAATGCATTGGGGCCACATATATGTGTTATGTTGGCGTCAAGGGGTTAAAATGATTCTTGTTAATAGTACCAAGTTAGGTTTATTATGGCAATTGGAAATAGCTGGCTCCCAATTTGCTTTTCATTTCATACTTAAGGTTGTTTAATCCTATAAATCCTATTAGTAGTTTCTAGCCACCCCTATGCAGTCATGCAGGGATTTACTGCATACTTAACATTTTCCAAAGTATAATAGCAGCACAGAGTTTATCATTATTCGTGTGCAGCCGGTCATGTTATATTGTCACCAGCTAGCAATGTCCAGCGTGATGTCCATACAGATGTTTTGTGTGATGGGTAAAATTTGCATTGTAAAAAGCAAGTACATTCAAACATACTGTCTTTCTTGCCAACATTACAAAGCTCAGGTATACTTCTGTTGCATTTTCTGGTAAAGAGGTGCACAAAACAGGAGATAGGTCTGTGGTATATGTAAAGGTAAGTATAAGGTCTTCAAACTCCAGTATACCACGGAAATGTTATATTTAGCTCATCAGTCTGCTGATTCCTCCTTTAGTGTCCAGTTACAGGCTAAGAGAGGGACAAGACTTATAACTGGTGCTTAATATAGCATATACTTGCTAATTGGCTGCTTTGTAATCCCATTTCTGAATACTGAATCCTACTCTTTAATGATTTATATGGACGTGGCACATGACATTGAGATACCAAATGGCAGCAGCCATTGAAAAACTCTATGTATGTATGTGTGTGTGTATAATATATATATATATATATATATATATATATATATATATATATATATATATATATATATATATATATATATATGCATGCATGCATGCAAGCATGCATGCATGCATGCATCTATATCTATATTTATAGTATATCAAGGGGACCTTTCAGTTCCAACCAAACAATAAAAAGTGTGCTATCCTTGTGCTAGGTATAAGTTAATCACATAAGAAACACGATAGATGAACTCATCCTAAATTGATATATCTGTGCAAATAAAGTCAATTTTAAAATGTGCAAAAATGCAAAAAAAAAAAATAAAAAAAAAACTTATATATAATATAGTGCAAAAGGTGCTCAGATTATATAAACATCAACAGCCCCTCTTTCTTTGCCGTAAAGGAATGATTATAACGTGCACCACCAAAGAAAGAGTTCTCCTAAAAGAAATCCCCGCAAGCTATTAAATGAGCTCCTTACTACCAGCTTCTCTGATCCCACAAGGAGACCATCAGATGCCTTGCTGCATAGCAGCCATATATACCACGATCTTGCATGCAAAAGGTTCCACGATCTCCTAAGCCAAGACAGAAATTTTGAAGGAATTACACAGCATGTGTTAAACAACCAGCAGGTCCAAGCGGTCAGGCCGACTACGAAATAACATCACGTCTGAGGCCCCTCCCAGCGCACGTGTTTTGCCGTAACCATCATAAAACATAAACATCATATGTTGCAGTGAAAAAGGTGCGATTTTTAAATATTTTCACTAAACTTAATTTTAAGGCTCTATCATGAAGAAGCAAAGCCCTACCAAGATGGCCGCCTCTACACAGACACACATTGCAGAACAAGGCATTATAAGTCTGTAATGGTGGAAAATTAGCTGCAGGGAGACCAAAGACAAAACCATTTGACTGATGATTTTGGTATTTGATTATACCAAATTATGCAGGGATATAAATTTGGCACAGGATGTAGCTCCATTACAGGAAGACCTATATGTAGGGTTGGCAGCTACATGGCAGACGAGGTTCAGTATTGGGAAATGTAAAGTTATGCACTTGGGTGCCAAACATAAACCTGGAGAATACAAATTAGGAAATGCTATCCTGGGAAAATCCGTAATGGAAAAGGATCCGGGGATGCTTGTTGATTACAAACTTTGCAATATCATGCAATGCCAAGCTGAAGCTAACA
Source organism: Lithobates sylvaticus (assembly GCA_028564925.1). Classification (NCBI taxonomy): domain Eukaryota; kingdom Metazoa; phylum Chordata; class Amphibia; order Anura; family Ranidae; genus Lithobates; species Lithobates sylvaticus. The sequence continues at coordinate 203,159,433 of CM053026.1, read as the reverse complement.
AAATGCTCTTGTGCATTAAAAAGGCCAAACATTCCAGAGATAAATCAGTAAATGTACCCCTTTGCAGAACACAGGATTTCAGCTGTGAGGATCAAATGCATAGATTACATTTTTGCACTATGAAGAGTAGGCACTTAGCCATTTTCAACCCTTAGGGCATACCTGTACATCCTTGGGTGGAAGTGGTTATACCAGGATCATAGCTGCAGGGAGTCGGGACTGCAGCAAGCTGTCAGCTTGACTGAGCACAGAGAAGAAGGAACATCTTTTTTTCACTCATCTGTGATGAATAATCCTGGAAGTCATAAGGATTTGATCACTTCCAGTTTTGGTTGTTTCACTGGCTGTTACCAGCCAGGCAAGCATTTAATCCGGGCTCGGTTTTATTGGCTTATTGGGGGGCATAGGAGGGATCAGAGGTCTTGTAAACCTGAATGGTCAAAAATTAGTACCTGTCACTGCCCCAGCTGTTCATCTTTTTATGATCGCAAAAAAGTTGAATACATATTTTTTTTTTTTAAAGTGTAAAAATAAAATGAAAATAAAAATGAAAACGCCCCCATCCCCCTATGCTCATGCTCTAATGCTACATGCATGTAGGTCCCGGAAGCATACGTAAATAGTGATTGCACCACACATGTGAGTTATTGCCACCAACATCAGAGAGAGCGCAACAATTTTAACACCAGAGCTCAAGTTTAGCTTTAAACTGGTAACCTGTAAAGACTTTAACATTTTTGCTCATGGAGATTTTTGGGTACCGTAGTTTGTCGTCATTCCAAATTTTTGAGTGATTGAAAAGTCTCTTTTTTTTTCCTATAAAAATAACAACATGTTATACTTGCCTGCTCTGTTGCAGTGGATTTGCACAGAGCAGCCCAGATCCTCCTCTTCTCGGGTCCCTCTTCTGTGCTTTTGGCCCCTCCCTTCTGTTCTGTGCCCCCACAGCAAGCAGCTTACTATGGGGGAAGCCGAGCCGAGCCATAGCTCCCTGTGTCCGTTCAGACACGGAACCCCGGCCTCGCCCCTTCTCACCCCTAAATGGCTAGCTGACTTTGACAGCAGTGGGAGCCAATGTCTCAGCCAATCAGGAAGCAGAATCTCGAGGAGATGAGACACTCGTGGACAGAGAGGGACCTCAGGTAAGTATTAGGGGAGCTGAGGGGCGCTGCTGCACACAAGGCTTTTTATTTTAAAACCCCTTTAAATATTGACCCATTTGGTATCGATTTACCCAGCACAGCATATTTTATATTTTACCAAAAAGTTGGGTATTATATAAATAAATGGCTGTGCAAATATCGTGCATCATAAAAAAAACTCCAACAACCAACATTTTATTCTCCAGGGCCTCTGCTTTCAGTATATATATATATATATAATATTGTTTGGGAGTTCAAAGTAATTTTCTAACAACCCCCCCATAAACTATGTAATACTGGTGACCAGTCTCTTGCCCTCAGCCTGCCTTTTTTGGTAACAGCCTTCAGCGTTCAGTTCCTCTCTAAGGATACGTACAAGGTTGTTCAGGCACCTAGAAGTGTCTAATTTTATTCATGCAGTCTATTTTCTGTGATTTAGGACATGTATGGGGAAATTAAAGAACTTCCAGTCCCAAAAGGAAAAGTCAGTTTTGATGGTAAAAAGCACACATTTAGAGTCTGCAACATTGCATGTCAACTGTTTTTTTTTATTATTTATTTTAGGTGGATGCCAGGCAGTTTCCAGTCACTGTCCACTTCAATAAGCATACCCCATTAGATGACTATACTGGGGAGTGTTTTAGAAAGATCTGCAAGATACACAGGATGCTTCCTGCAGGTAGAGATTTTAAGTTTGTATGAGAGTTTGTTCATAAGATAATAAAATGCAAAATGGTTGAGGCTTCTGGCAAACTAGTACAGGAGTATGTGACTTTAGAAGTAGTTAGTATATATCATACACAACGCCAGCTTCAAAGATGCATTTTAATGTCAAATGATGTTCTTCTTTTAGGGGGCATATTGGTGTTTCTCACAGGACAAGCAGAAGTGCATTCCCTTTGTAGACGGCTGAGAAGAATGTTTCCATATAGAGGAAAAAAACAGTCTCAAGGTGAGATTTCTCATAACGGCAAAACTATTATTTCTTAATTGTAAAGTACTGCAGCGGTCCCCAACCCTTTTGACACCAGGGAGAGGCTGCATGGAAGAGAGATGTGCTTGGAGGGATGCGTTTCTTGCGGGCAATTTGTCAGGGCAATGGCTCATATTAGCGAGTCAATCATCACGGCACCATGCTTGATTTGGTGTCAGGATGTTTGAAGCACATTATTTCTATTATTAGATTGTAATTAGGGCTGCAACTAACGATTATTTTCATAAACGATTAGTTGGCCGATTATTGTTTCGAATAATCGATTAATCGGTTAATAACCTTAAAAAAAATGTGGTGTATAATTTTAGTTAATATGTAAAGTTTAAAAAAAAAAAAAGGCAATTTATTCTTAAATATCTCTATGCAGTGGTAAATATAAATAACCAACTATATGTTAGGGAGCAAAATATTTAATCCACTCTGCAGAATAACAGACAGAAGAGATATACTGTATATACTATTAGAGGAGAAATATACTGTATATAACATTAGAGGAGATATACTGTATATACTATTAGAAGAGATGTAATATAAAATGAAATAGTTCAACTCGCCATAATGCAGAATCAGTAGGAGTCCTGAGCGTGTCACTTGCCACTGTCGCCTACCACCAGATGCGGATTGTCACTTTCCACGTTGCATGCCACCAGATGTGGATTGTCACTTGCCACGTTGCGTGCCGCTAGGTGCGGATTGTCACTTTCCACTTCGCCTGCCACCAGATGAGGATTGTCACTTGCCACATGGCCTGCCACCAGATGCGGATTGTCACTTGCCATGTCACCTGTCACCAGATGCGGATTCTCACTTGCCACGTCACCTGTCACAGACGTGCGCATTGGTCCATTTAGCACAGAGGTAGGTCTCGGTGCAGTGGTGATATCCGAGTGAGGGCAGAACAGCAGTGATGCAGGGCAGGCAGTAAAAAATTATGTAATCTCTCTGCTCTTCTGCCGCCGCACCTCGTGACACTGCAACCTTCGCAGGCCGCCTGCAAACAGGCGGCGGCCCGGGGGTTGGGGACCCCCACAGGACATGGGGCTAGTATTCCTAGACTATTGGATATATGCTTCTACCTTCAGGTGATTGGATACTGTCAAAAAACCTTTTGTCTTGCACTACCCAGCAGTTTCTGGATAGGTTACCCTTGGTGTATACCTGGGGTCCCCTTTTGTAATGTTTGCTACAGGCACTAGATTCTAAATTTTTTATTTATATGTGTATTTTCTTTAACAAAACATGAGAATGTTAAACAGGATAGAGATAGGTAATGCAAAATACTGTCCGGAGAAATAGAATATGCTCATGAAGTCAGCCTACAGGTGTGTCACAATAGGTTTATTGTATAGGGCTCATGCACATGGATGTTAAAAATTCAACGCTTAGATGTATACTTCATGCTTTTTGTTGTTTTGTACAAAGCTGAACACAGCTGATGGCCAATGCGTCCATGCACACACCGAAGTTTAGGAGTATGTTTTAGCAATGTGTTCATATCCATGAAAAAAAAATGCCCAAGTCTTTTGGTGCAGGGTGCATATTTTGGAGTAATGTACATGCATGTACACCTATATGCTTGTAAACATTTGGTGACTAGCACAATAATGGCCAAATACTTAGAATGAAATCCCACACCCTTCTTAAATTCCATATTAGCTTAAAGATGCAGCATGTGTAGGGAATGGTAAATGATTTCATGGCTGATACAGTGCTTGAAGATAACTACCAAGTGAGGATTATTTTACTAAATAAATATCTTCATGGCTGTATTAAAGTGGTTGTAAACCCTTACACACCACTTTTACCTGCACGGTTTAGAAGATATTTACCATATACGCTTGCGCCAACGTCATCGGCGCACGCGCACTGAAGAAATGGCACGATCGTGCCGTTTCTAAAGGGCCTGTGCCGTGACTGTCGGCTCCCATGACTCTGGCCAGTCACAGAGCCTGAATCCACGGCCCCGGAAAGGAAAAGGGGTGAAGATGTACGCAGCCACCAGCGGAGACATTGCAGGCTTCGTTTGCAGGTAAATGGCACCTACTGGGCTAGTATGCGATCATTTTTTTACTTTGCAGGAAACAAAAGAGTAAGTAAAACCCATCAGGGTTTACTTCCTCTTTAAAGCTGACTTCTAGTTATGGCAATTTTAACTTAGTTACATTGGTCGAGCTAAACCAATGTAAGTATGTATGTACCATATCCGTGGGATTCCCCTGGAAGCTGGAAATTACTGTAGTAGGCACCACTACTAGTGTGATCACCATTAGCTTCCAAGTCCCATGATGGCTGCACTGCTTGTCACTGAGTACAGGAGGTCTCCCGCTCTACATAGGAGTCATTCAGAAAACACTTTCCATTTTCTCAGTGAATGCAAAGCATTTTCTGGTTGGACAAGGTGGAAATTGTAATTGTGATGTTACTGCACCGCCTCTGCACCTTGTCCAAGCAGAGAATGCTTTGCATTCATTGAGAAATCACATCAGTATTCCCTGAATGGCGCCCGTGCCAATCGAGCGACCTCCTATGTTCTAAATGCAGTGGGGCAGCTGCTCAGCACAGGACCTGAAAGCTAGTAGAGATCATTGTAATAATGCTGATTCCCAACTTACACAAGGATCCCACAGTTTCGGCACATACATAGCCAAACAGAACCAAAGTAACTGTAAAAATTGCTATACCTGGAATTCATCTTTAACCACTTCCCGACCGGCGCACACAGATATACGTCGGCAGAATGGCACGTACAGGCAGGAGGGCGTATATATAAGTCTCTCCTTATTGCCTGTCGTGCCATCGGGAGCGCGCCGGGAGCGGCGCGCTCCCACGCCGGTCGGGACCCCCGTGAGGCCGGTCGCGGGTCCCGCGGACTCGATCGCCGCGGGGACACCCGCGATCGTCTCACGGGAAGGCTGAACGGGGAGATGCCGAGATAAACAGCATCTCCCCGTTCTGCCTAGCAACTAGTGGCGCCGATCTCTGCTCCCTGTGATTGGAGCAGAGATCAGCATTCACTAGCTGACAGCCACGGCGGCCCCCCCCCCCCCCCCCACAGTAACAAACACACCCCTAGGCATGCTTAACCCCTACACTGCCCCCTTGTGGTTAACCCCTTCACTGCCAGTGTCATTTATACAGGAATCAATGCATTTAAATAGCATTGATTGCTGTATAAATGACATGGTCCCAAAAATGTGTCAAAAAATTCCGATGTGTCCGCCATAATGTCGCGTCACAATAAAAATCGCTGATCGCCTCCATTACTAAAAAAAAAATTATTAATAAAAATGTTATAAAACTATCCCCTATCTTGTAAACGCTATAACTTCTGCGCAAGCCAATCAATAAGGTAAGGGAATCAGGAAGTTAAGCCTTCCTGGTTCCCTACTGCGAGTCGCGCTGCTCAATCTGAATGGTCCCAACTGTCTCTGGGACCCGTGTGTCTCCCAACAGACAGCGGCGGGGGGGTGGGGGGGGAGTGGCGTAGCTCTCATGGGAGTCTATGCCCGGAAGTGGGTGCAAAATACCTGTATTATACAGATATCTGCACCCCCCTCTCCCTGAAAGCTGCCACATGTGACACTGGAGGGGGGGAGGGTTCCAAAAAGCGGAAGTTCCGTTTTTGTGTGGAACTCAGCTTTAAGTAAGTGATTTTCAAACTGCAATACATGTGCCAAATGTGGCCAGCGTCCTAACAGTAGGTGGTACACAAAAGAGAATTGGATTTTGGTAACAGCAATGTGGTGTGTTAAAGCTTGATAATAATATAGAACAACCTAAAGTTTATGGCAGTCTCAGCTTGCACTGCAAACTCCAAAAAAACAAACAAATGTTACCTTCTGCCAAACACAAGAAAAAAAGAAAGCATAAGGGACTTTAAGCAGTATAACAATAAGCATAATAAAAAATGATAATTTTTATGAACAATATTACTTCTGTTTGTGTTGCGGTTTCCTATCGCATCCTGTTTTGTGGACAACCTTTTTACCAGACAGGAAGTGAAAGAATCTCACAGGCCTCTGATTGGAGGAAAACATGACATGAGCTCTAATCCTTTCCTACCTTATCCAAAACCTAAAAAAAATGTTTTGGTTATAGTAACGTTTTAAGAAAAATTTTTGTATGTACAGTATTTGCTTGCTGTTCATTTATCTTTACATTTTCTGTTGTAGCCATAGAAGAAGATGACGACTCCTCAGAAACTGTAAAAAAGCGTAAGAAGTCCAAGCCCAGGAAAAACGTAGTAAGTGTCCAAACTATTGTTTTCAGAACAAAAACTCTATGTAATGGTGGTTATAACTATAAGAATATATAGAAAATAATTACCTTGTCTTTGTTTAGACTTTGCCTAAAATAAACTTGGACAATTATTCAGCTTTGCCACTGGATGAAGGAGATGAAGACCGGGAAGCTGGAGGGGACGGTGATGATGAAGAAGGGGAGGGATCGGATTCTGATCTGGATTTAGGAGACGGAGGATCTGATGAAGGTCTGATCACATCCTATCACCCACTCATACAAACATTATATTCAATGACTCAAATCAGAAGTTCTGGTTTTACATGCTGCATAATAGTACCTGGTCACTGATTTGTATATAAGCCACAGAGTCTTCAGGACAACCAAAAAACAATTGTTTTTAAAAGGAGGTCAACAATTGCCAAACTGCGTATTTCTCCAGTGACGGGTGTCCATTAGCAGTATGACAGAAGACTAGAGTAATTTGTATGATATTTCCTAGCTATCAGATATCTTATCTTTGTATGTCAGCTGCTGCCATATATGTATTCACATCAGGCATACATAATTTGTGGCAATGAAGATTTATGCATCCAGGTAGTCAGCATTTTATTGAACATAAAATACCCGTCTTTAACCTGTTCATGACCGCACTATAGTCGAATGACGGCTACAGCGTGGTCGCACTTTGCTGGGAGGCCGTCATATAACATCCTCCAATGCTTGTGCTCCCTGTGCGACCCATGCAGCATGCATCGGCAGTGATCTGTGATCACAGATCGGGGTGAAGAGCCAATCATGGCAGCTCTTTACCATGTCCAATCACAGCTGATCACAATGTAAACAGGATTCGCCAGTTATCAGCAATCCTCTCCTCACACTAACAGTGCGTGAGGAGAGGAGAGCTAATAATCGGCAAATCCACACAGAGGACATCTACACTGATAATCAGGGCACTAATCATCGGTGTCCTGATTATTAGTGCAGCCCCAACAGTGCCTAACAGTGCCACCTATCAATGCCAATCAGTGCAGCCTCATTAGTGCCCATCAGTGCAGCCTCATCAGCGATCATCAGTGAAGGAGAAAAATTACTTACCATATATACTCGAGTATAAGCTGAGTTTTTCAGCACATTTTTTGTGTGCTGAAAATGCCCCCCTCGGCTTATACTGGAGTCAAGCCTTTTTCTGCTGCAGAAAATTACATTTTCTGAACCGACTTTTGGGGCCCCGTATCTCGGGGCCACTTGGTGCTAGGAACCCCAAATTTGCAATCCCAAACTAGCACTACAACATATCCAAAGCTATGGTTCCTAGCACCAAGTGGCCCCGAGATACGGGCCCCAAAGTCAGTTCGGAAAATGTCATTCTCTGCTGCAGAAAAGTGCTTGACATTTTCTGAACTGATTTTGGGGCCACTTAGTGCTAGTTCCACTGGGTTTTCGCACCAAATTGGGGGTTCCTAGCACTAAGTGGCCCGAGATATGGGCCCCAAATTCGGTCAACTGTCCATCTGCAGCAATGTCATTTTGGGACCCCAGAAACCCCAGATGCAGCTAGGGGGCATCTAGGAACCCTTAACTACCGAGTTTGAAGTTCGGGGGACCTATGGCTGCAAATGAGCCCAGTGAGGCAGCAAATGGGCATTGTTGACCGTCTTTTCCACTTACTTAGCTGTGCATTTCTCTCCCTAGGCTTATACTCAAGTCAATACATTTTCCCATTTTTTTGTGGTTAAAATTGGGTGCCTCGGCTTATATTTGGTTTGGCTTATACTCAAGTATATACAGTATTTACTAAATTGTATGATAGAAACCAAGAAAACCTTTTTTTTCTTTTCTTTTTTTCCGTTTTGTTTACAAAAAATAAACCCCCCAGTGATGATTACTACCAAATAAAAGCTCTGTCTCAAAAAATTATAAACATGTCATTTTGGTTCAGTGTTGCATGACCGCACAATTGTCTTTCAAAGTGTGACAGCGCTGAATGCAGAAAATTGGCCTGGGCAGGAAGGGGGTGAAAAGTGCCCATTAGGCAAGTGGTTAAAGTGTATGTTCTTATTTTTCCAGATGGAAAAGCAGACTCTTCCCTCCCACTCTATGTGCTGCCATTATACTCGCTGTTGGCTCCTGAAAGACAGGCCCAGGTATTTGGTTCCTTTTTTTTTTTCTTACATTTTCCATACGGTAGTTAGCAGGTGGACGGCAATAATATTGTTAAAGCTCAAGGCAAAGACAAACAAGTCTTAAGCTGCATTTTTGGAGTTGATGCCTAAAGTGAACCTGTGCTCTATCTATGGACTTCAAACTATTAGGGCTCATTTATACTTGCTTCGGCTTCAACACACATTAAAGCGCCTACCACTTCAACATACTTTTATGATGTGTTTATGATGTTTCGGTGATGCTCTTTTGAAGCTTTGTTGGCAGGTGCACTGTGTGTGTGTGTAGATATCTCATACCTGCAATTTCTCCAAAACGATGCGAAGCTAAAGCTGAATTAAATCCTCTCAAAAGCTTTTAGGTGCTCCAAGCGAGCTTTGCCATAGACTTCTAACGCTTTGAAGCACCATTAAAGCTACATGGGGTATCATTTTTGAAGCAAAGCCAAAGCAAAGCAAACACAAGGTCTAAACAGGACTGTAAGCTAACCATTTTATTTAGTGACAGGAGCTTTGACTGGCTTCCAGAGAGCTTTAACAAAGTGTGTCCAAAGCCATGTTTTGAAGCAAGTGTACACTAGCTTTGATCCAAACTCTCGCATATCTCTCTAGCTGGTTTTATTGTTAAGTAGTACATTCCAAATCCGCAACTAAGATTCTAAAGTTAGCTGTTAGGGACAGTTCACACTGGGAACATGATCTGCATTTCTGTGTGAGTCACAGGCAGTTGATTGCAGTGCGATTTGAGCCCATTGAGTGAATGAATGAATGATTTGTATAGCGCTGCAAATGCGAACTGAATCGCCTCAAGGCGCTTGGTCTGTTCTGTGATGTCCTGCTTATTAGAAGAGGTGGGTCTTGAGTTTTTTTTCCTGAAGGCCCGATGGTTTTCTTCCATGCGGATGTTGGTAGGTAGAGCGTTCCATAGCCGAGGTCCTTGGAGCGGGCTTTAGGGATGAGATTGGGTTGAATAACACCAGACTACAGCAAAAGTAGTGCATGCACTACTTTAAAAGCACAGAGCAACCGGATCACTTAGTACTTCTGTATTTCTGCACTGCATTTGCAACGTTATTAACTTAACTTTGACACCTGCTGCAGATTGTAACTGCAGTGCATTTTGAATGCGGTGCAGAAAATGTGCACGGAATGTTGATTTCCAGCACTGCATTCTGGTCCTTCAAATTGCACTGCAGTTACGATCTGCAGCGGGTGTTAATGATGTTGCAGATGCAGTGAAGAAGTATCATGTGTTCCGGTTGCTCTGTAAAAATAGGAAGGGATAGCCCGGGCCACCACACATCTATTTTCCTATTTTTGCAGTATGCTTTGCTTCTCGATGGACCTTTCCTCAGCCTGCGCACTCACTAGCCAGCAGCATCAAACTCCTAGGACCTTGACAGTCTGAGCGGAGACCCTTAAAGTGGGGTTGCCACCAAAAAAAAAATTTGGCTTAAGAATCATAAAAAAAAAGAAAAAAAAATAATTGGAAAAAATTTATTTTTTTACTCACCTCTAAATGCCTGTTGCTAGGGGGTCCCTTGTAGTCTGCCACCTTCATTGCCCGGGCAATGACATCACTTCCCCTAGGCACCGCACAGTCATCTGGGATCTGTCATGTGTCCAAGATGAGTGCGCGTCGAATCACGGCGCCGCTCGCGCATGCGCAGTGGGTGCCCGGCTGTGAAGCCACATCCGGGTTCCCACATTAAGAATGCCAACGCCGCGAGCGGAGTGGGGAACGAGGGGGGGTATCGTTCCCCCCGCATCGCTGGACTCCGGGACAGGTAAGTGTCCGATTATTAAAAGTCAGCAGCTGCAGTATTTGTAGCTGCTGACTTTTAATTTTTTTTTTTCTGTGGGCCCTCCACTTTAAGCATTTACCCAGTTGCTCTGTGTTTTTAAAGTAGTGCATGTGATATTGCTGTGGTCCAGTGCCATTCAAAATTAATCAGCTCAAATTGCACCCCACTCAACTGCATGTGAATCGCACCGGAATGCAGCCCTTAGTCTTCTTTTTTTTTTTTTTTTTTTTTTTTTTTTTTTTTTAAGTAAAGACTGCAATTTGTTTACATTAGTGTCTGGTAGGCTGCCAAGATCTATTCTCATAGAAAAAAAAAAGATTTTTCTGCTTCTGTTCTGAACATTGAAAATGATTCTCTCCAAAATGTCTATAGATACAGAGGTGAATGAGGCCCCTTTGCCTGGACTGTGGGCATGAAATATCTCCATCTTCTTAACAAACAGTTAAAGTGCTTTAAAACAAGCTTTCACTGACCTGTGGAGCTAATATGCTTTGAAGTAATTCCTCTTCAAAGATCACAACATAGACTTTAAAGTCGAATTTCAGTTGGTTGTGAATCAGCAGTGACAATTCTGATAATTGCATCCCCTGCACCACTTTTTCATCCCATTGTAGTGCAATTAGGCACAGCCTACATTGAGAGTGGCAAACTCTGCTTTTAATTCAGATGCATTGCAGCAGTGTTACCACACCGTCAAGGGAAGCTGCGTAGGTGAACTTCTCTTGCAGGCTCAGTGGGTATATGTAGGACCATTTTTGGGTTGTTGGAGGGTGTTCAAATGCAGATGCACTTAGAATCTAGTGCTGCAGCACATGTTTTTGAATGGGAGGCCATAGTTGTACTTTTATGCACATTGTATGGACACAGGAGGATTTTTCTATTGGGTACATTGCAATGTGCCAGTCTGTACATAACAGCCCTTGACCAGACACACATGTTGCTGCAGATGGTATCCATACACCATATGTAACTTGTCAGACGCCAGGTACTTATGAAGGTGTTAGTTATATGTTTCTAATGACTTTATGGGTGCACAGATAATTAATCTCTATTGCCTGAAATCCTAATGTTTTCAGGCTCCTGCTGTCTGCCTAGATGGCTTCAGGGGGAGGGGGCAGGAGCAGGAAGCAGCACAGACAGGAACTGACACTTCCAGGTTTTGTAAAATACCTACTTATGTTTCAGGGGTTACAACATGAGAAAAAAAAAAAGGACAAAAAAAATGGGGAAACGTGCTAATTATTCTTTACTGCTGCAAGATTTTCAGTTACATTTAAGATCTGATGGCAAGGTCTGTTTAACTCAGGAATGTGTAACTGATTGGCAAAACTCTCTTAGGTATTCCGCCCACCACCCAGTGGCACAAGGTTATGTGTTGTGGCCACCAATGTGGCAGAAACTTCTCTCACTATCCCTGGGATAAAGTATGTGATTGACTGTGGTAAAGTGAAGAAGAGATTTTATGACAAAGTGACTGGTGTATCCTCTTTTCGTGTCGAATGGACATCGCAAGCCTCAGCTGATCAGAGAGCTGGAAGAGCAGGACGTACAGAACCTGGTCACTGCTACAGGTTTGTGTTGTTTTTTTTTTTTTGTTTTGTTTTTTACTATCGATCGATAATTATTTTACAGCCTGAATCTCTAAGTCTATAGCAGTCATTCCCAACTAATGACTCAGGAGACGCATGTTACTCTCAGCTACATTTGGTATTGCAATAACTGCTGCATTCAATACTAAGCACAATGATAGCCTGATTTACACAAACACATGATTTTATCAAATAAAATTGTCTAAAGTTTTTGTTACATTATTGCTAGCAAAGTTGTTTCTATGTTACTTTTCTGTAAACACTTACTGGGGGACACAGCAGACTTCTGGAGTGTAAGCCCTAACGCATATGATAAGCAGTAGGCAGAACTTGCTCCTGGAAAGCATGCAGTATGCTTTGCTTTAAATGCTTTAAATGCTCTGCATCCTTGGGCAGGTCTGCTGCTCTATGAAAGGTCTTGTTATTCTGAGTCAGACACAGTTAGCAACATGTAATGCTGCTTTCTGCCCCCCAGAGGCAAGCTTCCTTTATTTTCTTTTTCTACTGGCAGAAAAGGAACCCTCTACCTCTTTAGCCAACTTTGTTCTGTTTTGGTGCATATTTGAGAGAGGACTTGCCACTTCTTGCTGCCATAGATCTCTGCTGATAACCAAGAGACTGAAGGGGGAGCATTGTTTCTGGTCTGTGATTATCAGCATTTCTGGGTGAACCATGGAATGGAGGGAGGCGAGATAGTTTCCAACATGTAACTCTTTTAGCCAATCAACTTTCAGGCTGGATGGACAGCATTCTGAGTTCTCTCTGCATGTCCAGGTAAGTACATAGTGGACCTCACTCATACATCTCCAGGAAAAAAGTTCCCTCTGTGCATTTCTACAGTCTGTGTATGCCAGGCAAATTTTTGGTATTCACCAGTTTTGCGTCTCCTGCATTTCGAAGGCCTGGAAAAATTTATTTTTCCACCTATTACAAGGTTGAAATTGCCTCCTACCCTCACCACAAATCTTCATCATCTTCAGTGCCTTTTCATACTTTTCAAAGCCTTGCATGATCTTGCCAGAGGGTAATGGGCCCTATACTTGACCTCCAGTGTCTCAACTACTACGTGTGTCACTGTCAGCATTTTCTTCACTTTTCCATAGGGTACTAACACTTTATGCGCGCAGAGTCTTCTCAAAGATAATCCTGTGCTCTTGGGATACTTCTGATCCCTTTTTTTGGATGATTTTCTCATCAAGGTGTAGACCTATCAGGAGACCTTGCCCAGACTTTGAAGTCTTTTTGAACATCTTGAAGAGGTTTGAATGGATCACAGACTTCCAGAAATGCTCCCTGAATCCTTCTCGGCACCTGGAATTACACCTTAGCGAGAGTTGCATGCAAGTTCCTGGCCTGATGATATCCTCCTAGTCTTTTTGCCCAATATCATGGCCAACCTCTTTAGAGGGTCATTCTCACCCAGTGGAACAGGACAACTTTCTTCCTTTTACTAGCAGCTCTATTCTCCCTTAGTTGATCTTTCCTCCCTCTCGAGTAAAATATTTTTTCCTCGGTTTTGCAGGGGCCTTCTGGCTATCTGCCACCATTTTAGTTGTTATGCTAAAGAGGCAGCCTTTCTCACATTTAATGTGCTACAGGCTTTCAGGGCTTCAGTTGACTTTACAACCTCATTCCATAGACTGGGTACTTTGTTATTCTCAAAGCTCTTCCCCAACAGTTTCTCTACATTTAAGGATACCAGGGGTGGAATCACTGGACCAACACTTGGGCTTATATTATTAGTGGGTCAGGTTGCTTGTTTTTCATGTGAATGCTCGTCCAATAGTTAGTCAATCCTGGTCCTTTAATCAATAAATGTCAACTTCCCAAGTGTACAAGTCTGCCTAACTGGTCGTCGTTTACCAAGTTTATCATACCAACACATGGCTTTGGCTGATGTCAGTAGGGCTGCAAGGTAATATAGGTGGTTGTGTAATTCCCCTAGCCAGACTGCAGTCTGACTTGAGGCATTTGTATACACGGAGTTCTACTGTACGCCCAATAACTCTTCAAAAAAAAGGATTTTACAGCCCGTACAAGAATCCTTTTTTTATTTTATTTTTTTATGCTTTTGTTTAGTTTTCTGATATTATCTAAACCAGTTGTATTATACTATACACCCTTCACTTATGATGTTATCTGTGTAGTGGTTGTAATCACCTCTGTCACAGTGCAGATTGACAGAGGTGTTCATGTGTCTGTATACTGTGTATTGCCTAAAATCCATGTTCTTGTTATCCCGTTCAATTATGTCTTTGTTTTTTATATACAGATTATATTCATCAGCTGTCTTCAGTGATTTTGAACAATTTTCTCAGCCTGAGATGACTAGGCGCCCTGTTGAAGATCTAGTTCTTCAAATGAAAGATTTGAATATTGAAAAGGTAAAATGGAAAAAAACAGCAATTTTGTTCAAGTGAAAATCGGGTCATCTTTCTGCCTTGTTCTGATTTCATCACATTTGTGTAAATGTCTGGCAAAATGGACTTTAACTAGCAAACTGCAATGCTGTTCAATGTGGTGGGATGGATCACAAAAGTACTGTTAAAGGGCCTGTAACTTCAGTCTCTTTGAAAGAATGTAGTCTTAAAAAAATATATAAATAATAATACTCAAATGCCTATTTTTTTTTTCAGGTAGTGAATTTCCCATTCCCTACACCTCCCTCTTCTGATGCCCTGATTGCTGCAGAAGAATTGCTAATCTCTTTGGGAGCATTGCAGGAGCCTCCAAAAACTGGCAGGTATGCTTACAGTCTTGCTTCTGGAATTGAGCAGTCTACAATATTGACAGACTTAACCGGTTCCCGACCGGCGCGCGACGATATACGTCGGCAGAATGGCAGGCAGGGCGTATATATAAGTCCCTCCTTAATGCCGTCCGTGCCAGTCGGGACCCCTGCGAGGCTGGTCGCGGGTCCCGCGGACTTGATCGCCGTGGGGACACCCGCGATCGTCTCACGGGAAGGCAGAACCGGGAGATGCGGAAATAGACAGCATCTCCCCGTTCTGCATAGCAACTAGTGACGCAGATCTCTGCTCCCTGTGATTGGAGCAGAGATCAGCATTCACTAGCTGACAGCCACGCCCCCCCACAGTAAGAAACACACCCCTAGGCATACTTAACCCCTACACTGCCCCCTTGTGGTTAACCCCTTCACTGCCAGTGTCATTTATACAGGAATCAATGCATTTAAATAGCATTGATTGCTGTATAAATGACAATGGTCCCAAAAATGTCCGATGTGTCCGCCATAATGTCGCAGTCACAATAAAAATCGCTGATCGCCGCCATTACTAAAAAAAAATTATTAATAAAATGCTATAAAACTATCCTCTATTTTGTAAATGCTATAACTTCTGCGCAAACCAATCAATAATCGCTTATTGCGATTTTTTTTTTTTACCAAAAAATATGTAGAAGAATACGTATCGGCCTAAACTGAGTAAAAAAATGTTTTTTATATATTTTTGGGGGATATTTATTATAGTAAAAAATAATGTGTTTTTTTTTCAAAATTGTCACTCTTTTTTCTTTATAGCGCAAAAAAATAAAAACCGCAGGGGCGATCAAATACCACCAAAAGAAAGCTCTATTTGTGGGAAAAAAGGACGCCAATTTTGTTTGGGAGCCACGTCGCACGACCGCGCAATTGTCAGTTAAAGCGACGCAGTGCCGAATCGCATAAAGGGGCCTGGTCCTTTGGCTGCAAATTGGTCCGGTCTGAAAGTGGTTAAAGTGTTACTACAAAACAACAAAATCCTGCGAGCCATAAAGAACCCCTTACCAACCTGCCACTATCAAGCTGCAAACGTTAAACACGTCTCATGCGTTCGTGCACATTAAACACAAAATTAAATATACGCTGCGCTGGAATGGCTATGCACTAGATAATCTGTATCTTAATCCTATAGTTATAGATCCACAAGAATATAACAATGTGTATAAAATAGTAAACATACAACTGGTGTAAAGTGCAAGTGCAAAATATAGCAAAAACAAATAATGTGCACAAAATCTGTAAACGCACAACTAAAACGCATAGATAAATATAAAGTGCACAAGTGCCAAAAAAACTCTGTGAGGTTATATGGACCCTTTAGAGTTACAAGGTGCCATGCACAATAACACACCAAAAAAAATAAAATATCAATAATATTAGATGAAAAAAGTGCTAAATGCATACATATGTGATAGCAAACTTGTATAAAAGATTTATAAAAAAAAATGCAAGTGCATAAACCACACAAGTGTCTCTATATTATTAAAATAACCGTTCTTTGTGGCAGCCTGTCTTGGGCTGTGATAAGAAACACAAAATGTTGATTGATGTGAGACTAGATGCAGGTAATGTGATCTCCGGTGATCATACTATTGACATGCTTGTTACATCCAACCGTGGCTCTGAATCATGCATAGGTGAAATCCGGGAACCCCTTATGGTAATAAGCTCACCTCAGAGCGTGTGACCAGCTTTTACACTGAGTCAAAGCGCGCATATGAACCACTATAGGGTTCTCAGCTGTTTCACTGGATCAGTAGTATCCTCAGTGCAATGATATGTGTAAGGTGCGTCAGTGCACCGTACTTCATAAGGCTCAATAAAATACTGTAAACAGTATGGGTATGGCTTGTATCCCCTCCAGGCAGGTGTACTGTCTCTCGCTCCGTCCTGGCCCCTCCCTTACGCGTGTCGATACTCAGGGTGTGGCGTATCTTCCTCGGGGGGTTTACAGTGTTACTAATCCCACAACAGTAAAATCAGTCTATATATGCAGTAAAGCATGCTTGTTATACTCACTGTGGGACCTAAGGGGTTAATCCTCTACATTGTGTATAAAGGCTGCGTGACCCTGTCTTCTCTGATCCTGCTCTTCTTCCACTGACTCCAGTACATTTCCTTATGCAACAGAGCATTAGGGGACAGGCTGCACATGCTCAGTTTGGTGTGTCTTGCTAGAGTGTTTATTTTTATTTTTTGGAGAAAGTGCATGTGATCAGCACAGGGCCAATCAGCATTGTCCATACAGAGGGTCAGGGGTCCTGCAGTCATATTGGGTAGGGAGAAACCCCTTTTACAAACTTTACCCAGACACTGAGACAAGTCACAAGACAAGCTCTAACGGCTGATGAGAAAAGATATTTAGCAGTTTATACTTACTAAAAAAATTGCATTTCCCTGTTCTGTGTACTGTGGGAGACCAGATATAGTGAATGCAGGGTCCTGGGTTTAGTAAACCTTTAATGCAGAGCTTTTGTTTTTCTTGGTTTTGTAATAATGTGGGCTAGGGCTCATGCACACTGCAGCTTAAAAAAAAGCTAATTTTACAAGCGTTTGAGCTTTTATTTCTCTGCCTAAAAGCTTAAAGAAGCTTGTGCTTTTTTGTACGTTTTTATTGAGCTTTTTTGAGCATAAGCATTATTTTTTTTTTTCACAAACCCTCACCTCCAGTTAATTTTTCCTATTTTTTTGGGTCGTTTTCAAGCTATTTTGAGATTTTTTGCACTTGGTAATGCTCTTTCCGAGTTTGGGGGGGAGGGGGGGGGGGGTTCTGCCTTTAAGAGCATATGCCTGTAAACTCCTGAAAAAGCCATAGTGTGCATGGACACATGGACACATTGGCTAACATGGAGGTGAGTTTCGAGGCAGACAAAGAGCACTCCAGAAAGCCGGTAGGAGCAGCATCTTTGAGATGCAGCGTGCATGAGTACTTGAGGTGGAACTTTTGCGAACAAACAAACCTTTAGCAACCCACAAAGCTACCTTTTGAAACAAGTACATTTTTTAACTAGACACACCTATTCATATTGCTGCTGTCTTATTGTTCACTGGCAGTTGAGAAGGGCAAATCATCTGTTTCAATAGACAAATTAATTTAAAGGAACTTGTCCACATCAAATTATTGTCATTTCTGTTGGCAATAATCTCACAGATGAATAGTACTTCTGTCCCAGTTATTGCCTAAATATATTAAAATCAAGGAAGAACTTTATAATCATTCAGGAAAATGTGCATTTTTCCAAGAAAACCAATTAAAGTTATCAGGTTAGAGGATCTGGAGCATGCACTTGAACCATGTTTTAGATGTCCCATCTATTACACTGACGTTGGTGCATTTCATCAGCAAGTAAAGCAAAAATCAACACTAGAAGGCTTGCATGCTCTAAACTACAATAATTGCTTTCATACCTTCTCTATATTGCCATCAGTGGGATTTAATATGTACATTTTCTTTTTATTATTGCAGATTAAATTATCTACAGAAGGCTAAACTCAGCAGTCCAATCACTCCCCTAGGAAAGACCATGGCATCATTTCCAGTAGCTCCACGCTATGCTAAAATGCTTGCGCTGGGGAAACAGCATGACTGCTTACCGTACGTTATTACTATAGTGGCAGCTATGACCGTGAGAGAACTGTTTGAAGAGCTGGACAGGTGGGTGAGCAACAACTTGACAATATTGTACCTCTTTTTTTGGTG
The DNA here is from genome assembly GCA_028564925.1 of Lithobates sylvaticus. NCBI lineage: Eukaryota > Metazoa > Chordata > Amphibia > Anura > Ranidae > Lithobates > Lithobates sylvaticus. Next base: position 203,141,020 of record CM053026.1, on the reverse strand, counting down.
CGTAGCAAGTCTGTTCTTTGTATTCAATAGCCAACATAATTGGGCAATCACAATTCATTATTCGTTGAACTATTATATTCTGAAAGGCCCAATTTTTCATGATGATATATATCTGTTCTCATAATGACTGTTGCACAATGTGTGGTCCCAGACCAAACCTGGAACTCTTAATTATACAATCTAACATTTATTACAGGATGCACCCATTACACTGGCATCATGAAGCATTATATGTTTTGTAGAGAGAGAGAGTACAATAGAAGCTGCTTCCTTCAAGTTGTCTTCACTTCATTTTTATATGGTCTATTTACAGAGCATGCAGGGCAGATAGATTACTCCATGCTCCTGACTGACTGTGCTCCTACTGGCTAGAAGTTCAAATCTTTTTCCTAATGTAATATTTTATATATGCCTGAATAAAAAATAATTTCAAGTTTTCTTAGTCCTGAGTATAATGCAGAAAATAGAAACGCTGTGTATTCCCTCTTAACAACAATTGAGATAATTTATTGGCTAAAGATGTGGATTACATTGCTTTCAATCGTACTTTTTACATTGTAAAAAGGATCAGTGATACAGGATCTCTGTGTAGCATTGCAAAGCTGGAAGCAGAGCCTGCACATGCATTGAGTAAAAATGGGTGCTTCTTTTGTACCTATATAACTACATATTTTTTTTAACACTTAAGTGATTTCAAGGGCTCAATTTTTTACCTTAAATTAAAAAAGAGGTTCATACTTACTTGCTCTGCGCAAGGATATTGCACAGAGGGCCCCTTGTCTCCTCTTTTGGGGTCTCCTTCCTGTGTGTGGTCCACTCCACCTGTTCTGCATGTGCCACCATAGCAAGCTGCTTGCTCTGGGGGCACACGTGCGAGCACGCTCCCAAGCCGGGCTATGCGTGTTTGTAGACACAGTGCGGCTCGGCTCTGTTTCTATCTCCCTGGATTTGATTGACAGCAGCAGGAGACAATGTTTCCCGCTGCTCTCAATCTGTCCTGTGAGACCAGTAAAAACTCAGGCAAGTATTAAGGGAGGTGAGTGTGTGGGACAGCTAGCGGAAATGTTTTTACCTTTTGATACAGGTAATGCATTTAGGTAAAAAACCTTTCGACATTAGAACCGCTTTACCACACATAAATAAAATAAGATAAAATGCACATTAAGCTTATCTCTTTAAAAAATGTATTTTGAAAAAACTTTCCTTTTAACCACTTGCTTACTGGGCACTTATACCCCCTTCCTGACCAGGCCAATTTTCAGCTTTCAGCGCTCCTACACTTTGAATGACAATTGCGCGGTCATGCAACACTATACCCATATGAAATTGTTATTATTTTCTTTCACCCAAATAAAGCTTTCTTTTGGTGGTATTTAATCGGTTCCAGTTCACCACTGGGGTTTTTTTTTTTTTCTAAACAAACAAAATAGACCGAAAATGTTGATGTTCTTTTTTTTTCATATTTTGTAATAAAAGTTAGCAAACAGGCAATTTTTCTCCTTCACTGATGAGGCTGCACTGAGATGTGGCACTGATAAGCAGCATGGAGAGGTGGCACTGGTAGGCGGCACTGATAAGTGACACTGATGATGAGGCACTGATGGTTACTGGTTGACAGCACTGATTAGCAGTACTTATGGGCACTGGAGGGCACTGATTAACAGCACTGGTGGGCACTAAGGGGACCGATGTCCCTCTAACACAAGCCGGTTAACGGCTTTCTTTTTTTCTTCATGCTGACAGTGTGGGGGGAGAAAACAAAAGGTGATAACCGCCTTCTGTTTACTTCCATGATCAGCTGATCACGTGGCAAAGGGCCCGCTGTGCTTGGCCTTTACCCCGATCTGTGATCAGCCTAAGGACTCGGCGATCAGAGAGTAGACAACCTTGGACCCCCCACACCCCTCGACATTTTAAGCCCATGCTGTAGCCGTCTTTCGGCTATAGCGTGAGCGCCAAGTGGTTAAAAAATAAGGTGGTCTTACTAATCTGTGATGGGGGGGGGATTAATGATAGGCACATAACATGCATGATGCTGATAATGTACGCTAAGTCTAGGCCTATAGATGAATATGCTCTTGATGCACTGTGTAGCCAGGAATGTCACTGTCTTGTCCTTGTTCAACTTCACTGCTCTTTTATTGACCTTTACTGCTTCTGTGTGTACCTCCTTTCACATTGGACAGAGGTGATTAATGTGATTTAGGGCAGGTTCACTCCACAAAAACTCACTCCAGATCCATTCCGGATGCATTCCATATTATTTTGTTTTCTGTTTGTTTTTTTTTCCCCCCACTGCACTAGGGTCCAGTGCGTTTTTGATGCGTTCCAGTGCAATCCGGTCCATTATGTTCTACTTTTTTTTTCTGGAACTTTAATGCCCTGGAACTGACCACACTGGTGTGAACTATGCCAGTGGAAACCATATAACCTACTTTTCATGCGTTTTCTGATGCAGAAAAAAAAATCACTGGACTCCATGTGAGCCAAAAAACGTGTCGCCTTTCAGGCTGTGCAGTGTTGCAGATGTGAGTATATTCAAAAGACCGCCCGTCCGGAATTCCAAGTCACTTGGTGCTTTGTATGGAGTTCTGCATCAAGGTTTTGCATCAGTCTATTGAACCTCACAATTCAATCATTAGGCTTTTTTGTAGTTTGTCTTGTGTGCGCTCAAAGCTTGTTTTATGTATTTTTCTTATTAAAAATACTGGACTTGATCAACCTTTGTAGGAAAACTACGGGACAGAAAGCCACATATATTGTCTCTAAATTCTATAAGATCTCTATAGAGTTCTAAAAAAGTTTTTACATTTGTACTATGTGTTTTATTGGTAAATGTGAAAAGCATGGAAGCTGATTTGACCAAGTGGGATACAGCATTGCAAGGGTTAGAGTGGGTGACTTTCTTTTTAGGCTGTGCATGCATTAAGAGGGAAAAAACTTGCCTCGTAGTTTTAACATTTGTATATTTTTAATGTCATTATGTGTTGTTTTTCTTTAGACCAGCGATTAGTGATGAAGAGAAAGAGACCCTGAAATCCAAGAAGGCTCGAGTATTACAGATGCAGAAGATATGGGCAGGGCAGGGCCCCGCTCAAAAACTTGGTGACCTGATGGTTATGTTAGGTAGGTATTTCAGATGTCCTGTTTTTTGGAGGGCAGTGGTCTTGGCATGATGGGTGGTGAGATTAGAGGGATGACAGGCTCTGTAACTGCTTTTTATCAGCTTCTCCACCCCTATCAATCCCAGGTCCAGTTTAGCACTCCAAGTTCTCCAAGTAAAAACAATGTCTCAATAGTCTGCAGAGTGCAAAATATAAGTGAATGGTTGTTCTTAGTTCTAAAGCACTCCCAAGCAAGTTCACCTTCACAGTGATCCATAAAGGTGACAATGAACCCCAGTGTTGCTTCACATTTAAAGGACCGGAGCTCACCTTTTTGTATGAACCTCAACATGTAAGGTTCTGTGAGCAATTTTATTAGGAGAGCTGTGGGAAAGCGTGCATTGGTCAGCCTAAAACAGGGGGTTGGGATTGAGTGGAGCGACGTGGGTAAGGGAGTTACAGGGGAAGAAGAGCAGACACATGAGTCGTGAAAGTGATTGGATTTGGTATGTGGTGTTGTGCATTAGAGGGGGTGAATGAACCGAGATCCTCACAGTACTTTTGTTACTTTAATTGTTCAGTAGAGCAGAATAGATGGATAGTGGGAAAGTAAAGAGGAGGAGAAATCGCTACTGGAAGCAGAAACTCCTACTGGCAAATTTAAACTCTAATTTAGGCATTGTCCTTAATAGAAAACTAAACTGTGCTGAGAAAACAAAACCGGTGCTTTTATGTTTGTAAGGATATATGAAAATTTAAAGTGGTTGTAAACCCTTACAAACCACTTTGACCTACAGGTAAGCCTAGATTAAGGCTTACCTGTAGGTCCAATAAATATCTCCTAAACCTACATGGTTTACGAGTAATTTAGAAAAAAACAGGCACCGGTGTCTACGGCGCGCAGGCGCAATGCGCATGCCGAGATCACGGCGATATGCCGATTTCGTGCGCATGCGCGGGAGTGACGTCATCGCCGCTCCAGCGAATGACAGCGCTAGAGTGGCGAGACCCGGAAGTCACTCCGGGAATGATGGCGATGGAGAAGGATGTGGACGAGGGTCGCTTCGGGGGCTCCGTTCTCAGGTAAGTTATTCATAATGAGCTAGTATGCTATGCATATTAGCTCATTATGCCTTTGCCTTGCAGGTTCCGTTTTTTTTTTTTTTTTTTTGAGGCTTTACTTCCTCTTTAAGCTCTTCTAATTATTGAGCAAATAAACAACATTTTGTCTTTTTATTTGGTTTAATGTGATGATTTAATAGTGGAAGCATGCTGTATCTTTTAAATTACAAATAATAGTGTGTCTCATTTTAAACTCAGGTGCAGTAGGTGCTTGTGAATACTCAGGCTTGACTCCCAAATTCTGTGAACGTAATGGCCTCAGGTTTAAAGCCATGATGGAGATAAGACGTTTAAGAGGACAACTTACCACTGCTGGTAAGCTGCACACAAATTCACTGAAGATAAATTTGTAATCGGTGTGTCATCAGAGTTCATAGCATCTGCTTTCTTTTCTAGTCAATTCACTGTGCCCTGATGTCACCATGTTCCTTGATTCTAAGATGCCACCGCCTACAGAAAGTCAAGTGAACTATTTGAGGCAAATTGTGATGTCCGGTTTAGGGGATCACATTGCTAGACGGATTCGTCCAGAAGAACTTCTCAATGAGAAGTGGAGAAGTGCTTATAAGGTAGGCAGATTGTGTTACTCATAACTGTATTCTGGCCATGTCTGTGCGAAAATATCTTTTTATGGTTATGTACATGCCATCCCATTACCGATTAGTATTTGTGCTAGATTAACCTTAATTAAGAAATTTACATGAGATTCATGTATTTTCCTTATATGTATTTTGGGAATTGATTTTCCAAATGCATATGAGGACAATAAAGCTAATGACTTTAAACCTCTTCAGACCTGCGTTATAGCCAAAAGACAACTACAGTGCGGCTCTCTTGTTCTGGGAGGGTGTCCATGGACAGAAAGACCACACAAACACACACACACACGTTGATTGTGTACTTTAAGCACTGCCTCAATCCTGAAAGGGTATTCACTCCCCCTAAGCTTTTTGCTGAAATGTGTCCTATGGAAAAGGAATTTAAAAAGAAATGGGCTTTTCCATTAGTGGGTCCTGCCAGCTCAGTTCTCAATCTTGCTTAACTGTATTAAACCCAAAAGCAAAAATGTAATATATTGCAGCTGACCAGTCCTTAGATACGGTGGCTTCTGATGTATTTTTCCTCTGTTTTCTTCTTCCCAGCAGCTAGTGATTACTGTCATGTCCATCTGCTGGCTGCAGGACAGAACCTGCAAGGGCAATAAAGGCCTTTAAGATGGCTTCTAGATGCCTATCAACAGAATCCTTAACCGCTTCCCGACCGGCGCGTGACGATGTACGTCGGCAGAATGGCACGGACAGGCATAAGGGCGTATATATAAGTCCCTTTTTTTAATGCCTCCGTGCCATCGGGAGCACGCTGGGAGCGGCGCGCTCCCGCGCCGGTCGGGACCCCCGTGAGGCCGGTCGCGGGTCCCGCGGACACGGGAAGGCTGAACGGGGAGATGCGGAAATAAACAGCATCTCCCCGTTCTGCCTAGCAACTAGTGACGCTGATCTCTGCTCCCTGTGATTGGAGCAGAGATCAGCATTCACTAGCTGACAGCCACACCCCCCCCCACAGTAAGAAACACACCCCTAGGCATACTTAATCCCTACACTGCCCCCTTGTGGTTAACCCCCTTCACTGCCAGTGTCATTTATACAGGAATCAATGCATTTAAATAGCATTGATTGCTGTATAAATGACAATGGTCCCAAAAATGTGTCAAAAATGTCCGATGTGTCCGCCATAATGTCGCAGTCGCAATAAAAATCGCTGATTGCCGCCATTACTAATAAAAAATAATTATTAATAAAAATGCTATAAAACTATCCCCTATCTTGGAAACGCTATAACTTCTGCGCAAACCAATCAATAATCGCTTATTTTTATTGTGACTGTGACATTATGGCGGACACATCGGACATTTTTGACGCATTTTTGGTACCATTGTCATTTATACAGCAATCAATGCTATTTAAATGCATTGATTCCTGTATAAATGACACTGGCAGTGAAAGAGTTAACCACCAGGGGGAGGGGAGGGGTTATGGGCTGTGACGTGTGTGTGTTTTTTTTTTTAACATTAGGGGGCGGGTCTGACGTCATTGATCGGCTTTCTCGATGACAGGGAACAGCCGATCAATGACAGGCAGAGTAGGAAGCGCGGGGAGAGGTTTGTTTACACAGACCTCTCCCCGTTCTTCAGCTCTGTGACCCGATCGCGGGACACCAGCGGCGATCGGGTCCGCTGGTCCCGCGGCCACGGTCACGGAGCTCCGGACCGGGTCTCGAGCACGTCCCACGGCTAGGCTCTTAAAGGGCCACGTACTTGTACGTGGTTTTGCCTAGCCGTGCCATTCTGCCGACGTACATCGGCGTGAGGCGGTCGGGAAGCAGTTAAAGTACTCACATGTACCGTGTATATAAGACTAGAGGACACAGCCAGGACCATAAGCGGAATCCCAGAAAAACCATGTCCACATAACGTTGGAGGTGGTCTCCACTTCTGTGGATATTATTAAATTATATGTAATATAAATATGTGGTCTATCCTTTTTTTTTTTTTTTTTTTGCTTTAGTTTTTATGGTGTTTTGATTTCATATGTATGTACCCTTTATGAGATGTTTTGTCACCCATGGTTTAATAAACATACATTTTCTAAATATTGACTACTCTACATATATGCCTCCCAACCTCCTTTGTTGCTGCCTTAATTCTTTGTGGCATAGATTCAACAAGATGTTGCAAACATTCCTCAGAGATTTTGGTCCATATTGACATGATGGCATCACGCAGTTGGTGCAGATTTGTCAGCTGCACATCCATGATGCGAATCCTCCCATTCCATCAAATCTCAAAGGTGCTCTATTGGATTGAGATCTGGTGACTGTGGAGGCCATTGGAGTACAGTAATTTTATACTGCAATGTCTATCTGCTAGACTGTTGTTACCAGACAAATCAAATGAACAAAGACCAGGAACATTTAAGGACTCGCTCTTTTAGCCGATAACCTCAGCATTATTGTTTTGTGTTGACACTCTTGAGAATATAGTTCGCCAAGTCTCTAGAATGCCATCTTATATCTCTACCAATGCTTAGGATTTTGTAGTTAAAAACTTGGTCTGCTGAACCTGCTTGTAAAAAGCATTTGCTACACAAGCCTTTTGACATTGAACACCTATTTGGGGAATCCCTTGATAAAATCATTACGGAAGTCACTGGTGGAAAGGTATCAAAATAGTAGTATAGGTGACCCCACACAGTCCATGCAGCTCTGCCACAAAAACACTTGAGAAGTGTCAAAACTATAGCTAAAAAAAGAACAAGAGAAGAAAACTGGATAGTGCAGGTAAAACAATGTATTAACAAAAAATTAAAAAAACAGGGAATTGCACTTACAAAAGCTGTAAGTTGTCATCCCAGAGCAAGATTTACAGCTTGGATCACTGTATGTGGACTTGACTCGCTCGCTGTGTTAAAGTGGCATCCAGGGAAGAGGAAAGGTACTGAGAGCCTGAATGAACCTGGGATCACAACAACCCACATTGCTAGGATGGAACACCTGAATCGGCTTGCATCCTCCATGCGACAGTCACAACTTGCAGACACCTTACAGATGTGTTTCGAGACTCCGCCTCTTCCTGCAAGTGTTTGACACTGATGAGCAGAGCAGCAAACGCAGCCAAATTTAAAAAAAGAAAATATTTAAAGGGTATCTCCACTTTCGTGGGGGAAAAAAAATAGCAAATGAAGAAAAAATAATATAACGTGTACAATTGCAATACTAATCATATTATAATTGAATGTTCTTAAAAATTATCTTTCCTTTTCAATCTGCAGCTGCTGTAATTTTCTGTAAATGCAATGCAATATGGCTACCTGTAGTTGTTCTGTACACAGAATGTGTACCGACCACTCCCCAGAAACATCATGTCCTGCTTGTGTGATTGGCTCACCAATTTTGACCAGAAGTCTGCCTAAGATGCAAGTCAGACTTGAGGCATTCCCTGCAACAAAAATTAAATTTTTGGTGAGATACTCCCAATAGCTACATGTCTAGGGTAAGGGATGCAGGCCCAGCAGATTCCCTCATTAGTGCTGTGCAGGTGCACAGCTAATAGATAATTATGAAACCACTCCCATTAGACCCACTCAGCACAGAGGGATTTCTTCAAAATAGCAAAAGGTAGGAATCTGCAACAAAGGTTGTTATAACCCTTGCAATGTACATAGATCACCTAGAGGGGGATCTTTTTTTTTGCTTTAATCACAAAACTACTGTTTCAATCAAAATACTATAATCCAGAAGCTCCCCCAATATATAAAGTTAAATGGAGTGCCAAAAAAGGTAATTAATTGGACTACTCGTAAGTTCCTCTCCAAGTTGAATCCTAGAGAGTACTGATGTAAGATTACGATTAATAAGGCAATATAATGATCTTTCTGGAATGCTAATCTGAGGACAATCTCAAAAGAACCGATGGTCTAGTAAATGATTACCAAGCATGGAAAATATTTAATATAATTCAATTCTGAGGTGGAAGTGAGATAGACATTAATGATGAATCCAAATAGGTGTTCATTTACATAGGTACCTACAAAATGCACACATGGCTTTTGGATCTTGCAACATGGACCCAAGAGGGTTAAACCATCTGTATGCTATCACATGCGCATGAATCATTGAAAATGCACTCCCCCAAAAAAGAGAATATTCTGATAGTAGAATATATCTGCTGATAGCAGAATATCATTAAAAAAAATCATTATCCTTATGAAATCTTAAACAGTTTTCAGTGTTTATTCCTTAACAGTCTTGCCTAATTACATTTGCAGACTCCTCTGCTTGAAGATCCAGTGTTCACCCATCCAAGCTCTTCCCTGTTCAAGCAGCTTCCGGATTTTGTAGTTTACCAGGAAATTTTTGAAACAACAAAGATGTACATGAAAGGTGTGGTATGATTTAACTATTTAGTGTTTCTTTGTCTTGGATGTATAAATAAAATATGATGAAAAGGGTGCAGCCATCTAATAGAAGTATATCTATAAAACACTAAAAGTATAATCTTAATATACTATGGACTATTTTGTTGGTTTTCTTACTATTTATGCGACCTTTTAGGCTTCATTCACATGGGCACACAGACCAATACCTCAGTGCAGAGAGTTGTGTTTATGTGCCCAGGGAATTGCAGGTGTCAGTCTGTCAAAATCAATAAGGTCCCTTTCACACGGGATGTTTTTCATGCGGTACAGCGCTAAAAATAGCGCCTGTTCACCGCCTGAAAAAATCCGGCCCCTTTAACTCCAGTGTGAAAGCCGGCGGGCTTTCACACTGGAGCGGTGCGCTAGCAGGACGGAAAAAAAAGTCCTGCTAGCAGCATCTTTGGAGCGGTATAGGAGCGGTGTGTTCACTGCTCCTATACCGCTCCTTCCCATTGATTTGAATGGGAAACCGCGGCAATACCGCCGCAAAGCGCCGCTACGGCAGCGCTCTGCGGGGGTGTTTAACCCTTTTTCTGCCGCTCGCGGGGGGGTAAAACCGCACCGCGAGCGGCCGAATACCGCGGTTAAAACGACGGTAAAGCAGCGCTAAATATAGCGCTGCTTTACCGTCACCACGGCTCCCCGCCCCAGTGTGAAAGGGGCCTAACACACTGAAAAATGCATGGATCTTTAGGCACATGCCACTGTTTGTCCATACAAGGATAATCTGTGGTGTCTGTTCCTGGAGCTGGAAGTTGAAATTTGCACCTTTTCCCTGAAACATGTTTGCTGTATTTGATGTTCTTCACCAATAACGTTTCAATATGACCTTTAAGTGATTTGAACTTTTGTACTAGGTGCTTCTCAATACTCACCCCAGAGTGTATCTCCTACTGAATGCTCTTTTTGTCACAATCGGACAGGTAGCAACCTAGGGACCAGAGCAAGGTCCACATACACTATACCGTCATCACAGATCAGCTGCTTTGAAGGAGGACCAACTCCACTGTATATCCATGAGAACCAAGCCTCACTTCTATCAGTCCGACCAATGATATCTCACACATAATATACATTGTACATTAAACTGCTTCCAGATTCAACATGAGTTTTCATAGAAATCTGTTGATTCCTTTTGGCTGTAATTCTTTGTATTCCTATGCTGGAACTGTATGTTTCAAAGACACTACTAATGCCTTGTGCCATTATTGCAGGAGTTTCATCCATAGAGTCTGAGTGGATTCCTGCTCTGCTTCCACAATACTGTCACTTTGCAGACCCTCTGGAAGACCCTCCACCATTCTATTGTGCTGAAACAGGAAGAATAAAATGTCACAGAACCAGTACTTTCTGTATGTATATTGTGAAATACTTGCTCAACTTTACTTGCCAACATGTTATCACACCTATGTGCTCACAGTTAAGATTTTGTAAATACTCGTTTGCTGTAATGCTACTGATATTGAAGCTGATGAAATTCAAAGCAACAAGAGTTCATGCACTGCCATCTGGCTTTTAATGTCTGGTCAGAGATAACATGTTAGGGGATTTTGCAGCTATTTGCACTATGCCCCTCCCCCTATAGATGTAACATTTTATCTTCCAAGGGTGCTGTCCTAGAGTTATGATCCCCATATATGCCCTTACGATTGGACCCATGCTTAAACATATGCAATACCAACTTTATAAAAGTTAATATACCTTTTGAATGTATTCTTTAACCGCTTCAATACAGGGCTTTTAAACACCCTTCCTTACCAGAGCACTTTTTGCGATTCGGCACTGCGTCGCTTTAACTAACAATTGCGCGGTCGTGCGACGTTACACCCAAACAAAATTGACGTCCTTTTTTTCCCACAAATAGAGCTTTCTTTTGGTGGTATTTGATCGCCCCTGCGGTTTTTATTTTTTGCGCTATAAACAAAAGAAGAGCGACAATTTTGAAAAAAAACACAATATTTTTTACTTTTTGCTATAATAAATAAAATATCCCATTTTTTTTTAAAAAAAACATTTTTTTTTCCTCAGTTTAGGCCGATACGTATTCTTCTACATATTTTTGGTAAAAAAAATCGCAATAAGCGTATATTGATCGGTTTGCGCAAAGTTATAGCGTCTACAAAATAGGGGATAGATTTATTGAATTTTTTTTTTTTTTTTTTTTTTTACTAGTAATGGCGGCGATCTGCGATTTTTTTTCGTGACTGCGACATTGCGGCGGACACTTCGGACACTTTTGACACATTTTTGGAACCATTCACTTTACACAGCGATCGTTGCTATAAAAATTGCAATGATTACTGTGTAAATGTGACTGGCAGGGAAGGGGTTAACACTAGAGGGCGCTGGAGGGGTTAATATGTGTCCCTATAGGAATGATTCTAACTGTAGGGGGAGGGGACTTAAGGGGAGGAGACCGATCATGTGTTCCTCTGTACTGGGATCACATGATCGGTCTCCTCCCCGCTGACAGGACGTGGAGCTGTGTGTTTACACACACAGCTCCACGGTCCCGCCCGGTCCCGTTGTTTTAACGGGCAATCGCGGGTGATCGGCGGACATCGCGGCCGCCGGGCACTCGCACCGGGTCCCGAGCGATGCCGCGGGCGCGCGCCCCCCAGGCGGCCGGAATCCGAGGACGTCATATGACGCCCACCCAGGATGGTAGATCCACCTTGTGGGCGTCATATGACTATGGGCGGTGTTGAAGTGGTTAATGGGTGACTTGCAGTATACTGTATAGGTCAAATGTCATTCTCTTGTGGAGCTAAATTATGAGAATTATTTTTAATTGTGATTTCAGTGCTTTATGTTTGCTTTGCATGAACCTAACCATTAGGATGTAAAACAAATTCTATCAGCGCAAATAAATATACAGAAAATTATATATATATATATATATATACTCAAATTACTAAATATTAATACTCACAAGAATAAGTGATTATCTTGCAAACAAAAAGTGCACAATCAATTATTCATCTAATGGGAATTAAAAGCCCCCCCACATCAAATGATAACAAAAAATCCTCAAAAATCTTCCAAACAAAAACACACCAATAAGTGCAGAATGTTCTAAAGTGCTGGTGTTCTCCTCCACCTTAGTGTCCTATCCGCTCACCTCAAATCCTGACCCCTGTTTTACCAATGGGTCAGAAATGGCAGATTCCCTCTCAGGGATAAAAAGGATCAGCCGGGCGTGAAGCTCCTATTTCATCCGTGCAGCCAAAGGCTGATTGCTTGGCTACCAACCAGTGAGATGATTGCTCAATTGGATCCGGTAAACATGAAAATAGTAGGAGCTTCACACCCGGCTGATCCTTTTTATCCCTGAGAGGGAATCTTCTATTGGTAAAACAGGGGTCAGAATTTCATGTCACGATTTTTTGTTATCTATATTTATATATAGATATATATAGATATATATCTATATTTGATTGTTTTATATTTGTTAATTTATCCCTATTTAGGGAACATTTGTAGGAGGGAGGGCTTTTAATTCCCGTTAGATGAATAATTGATTGTGCACTTTTGTATCTTGCTATTTTGTTTGCAAGTTAATCACTTATTCTTGTGAGTATTAATATTTAGTCATTTTGAGTTGGTCATTTAGGCAGCGCAGCACTGTTTTGTTATATATACTAACCATTAGGATGTTAACTTTGATAATTGTAACATTTTAGTTAAGATCTCCTTTGCAGATGGTATGTTCTAATCTCTGCTCTCTCCCATAGATCGAGTTGGATGGCAGCTGCCTGCTGTGATTGTCGATTATCCATGTGGTCTAGAACTTTACAAATATTTTGCCAAGTTTTTGTTGGAAGGAAAGGTATGAAAAGACAGTACTGGAATAAAAACAAGAATTTATTTTTATTTGGATGCAAAAAAAAAAAAAAATTACTTATCCGTTCCTCTATGGATATTTATTATTATCACACTTACAATTGAGCACTGGCACAAGTGTTACACACACATACAGCAAAGTAGAACTCAGGCTTTGTTTGGCTATATATACAAATATACACACATTATACAAAACCTCCATTATTTCTGAACTATGTTGAGGAAATTGTATGGAAATGTGAAATCTTTCTTCCAGATGTACCCAATCCTTCATATAAAATACAAATCACAACTTTGCAAATCAGTCATTGCATATTTTACTGGCTTAGGTACAGCTTGAGACATTTTTAGTTAGGTATTTAATTCTGTCCTATTAGGGACTCGTTTTAATATTGTAACTGTTTTCTGGATTGTATGTCTGAGCTTGGATTGTCAAGTGACCTTGATAGCTGTTATGTACCTGTGTGTAGGCAGAAATGACAAGAGGGCTTCCCTTGAAGTTCTGGTCAAAACACACCTGAACGTGGGAGCAGGGGTGCAAGGCTCAGGGCAGTACTGGAGCTGGAGTCCTCAACAGTAGATAGTGGCCTATAGAGATAGTCTGCAGAGACCATAACCGATTCAGCAGAAGGATGTCTCATGATCACCCATGGAAGGAGCTGTGGTAGGTGACCTGTACACTTACCCAGAAGGCAGATCTGGAAGGCAGGGTAGGTGAGAGAGATGGGATCTGGAAGCTGAGCTGGAGTCCTACATGGTTAGGCAACTGGAAGAGAAGACATAGTCAAGAGCCAGGCCAGGGTCATACATAGGTAGGCAGCCAGTAACAGAGGCAGGACACGCAAAAAAGGTCTGGGGAGAAAACTTAGACAAAAAGTGATACAGTGGTCTCCCTGGGGGTTGTGCAGGGGGCTAATAATTATAAAATAATATGATAATAAATCTTGTTCAAAAAATGTAATTGCTCTAAAGGTTAAAAAATGGACAAGGCCGTTTATGGATAAGAGCACTCTGGAGTAAGTGCCTGAATTTAATCAAACTGATCTCCATGCAGATATAAAAGACAGAAACAAATGCAGTTTTGTATTCATTAATACACCATTAACCCTTTTGCTGCTTTTACATATTATTATGGCGGCAGCGCCAGCATGTAAATCAACTCTCAGCTGCTCTAGCAGCCAGGATTTTGTTTTAAATTTACTTCTCCCAACTATCGACTATAAAGTGACTCGGGCAGCTGTTTGGAAGATCCTGCTTCTGTTTATTGATCTTAAAGTATAACTAAATGCAAAACTTTTTTTTTTAGTTTTGGATAGAGTGTAGAGGAATTAGAATGCTTGTCAGTATTTATTGCTGTCTGTGCCCCTGTTAGGGAGATTCACCCTCTCTATTTGTCCTGTTTACCATTATCATCAAAGTAAAAGAAAATCCCAAATTTTGGGTTGTCCCCAGAAAAGTAATAGAGGGAACACCTTTCAGTGAGGACACTCATTCTGGTGAGCTGGGGGGTCCCCAAGAAATTCCCTTAAAATGCAAGGATTTCCTCTCCCTTCCTGTTTGGCTATGGGACAGGAAATGAAGGGAAATCTCCACAATGGGACAGAGATTACGAGAAAAAAAAATTCTGACAGGTTGTAACCCTCCCTTACTCTATCCAATATGAAAAAAATAGTTTTGCCCATAATTCTACTTTAACTTTGCTTTGAGCCCTTCCAAGTTCAGAGCTGTCAAGCCAGGAAACAGATTGAGCACAGTAAGGCGTCTAATAGACCAATAGGCTTGTTGGCCCCCTTGAAATCACAATTAAGTTCGAAAAAAATGAAAGTTTAATAAAAATAAGTACTCTCCAAAATTTCAAAACCCCCCTGCAGCCCTGTACACACTGCAATGAACTATAAAGACTTGTAAAGCATCACCAATGAGCAATTTTGGGTGCTGTAGATCTTTGCCATTTTATGGGTGCACAAAAAATTGAGGTTTTTATATTTGGTATCTATTTACTTGACATTATATTTAAACAAAAAACTATGGACTATATTATTTTGTGTTTGTGTGCACTAAAATTCATTTGTATTTTTTTACTGAAAATATATTGGATTTGGTAAAATGTTGCGCTACCATCGCCTGATATAAAGAAATTGCATATAATATAATCAGGGCCTTTATGGCATTTTGAGGAAAAACTTAACATATATTTTCATTAAAAAGTTCTAAAATTCTAAATGTACAATAAATTATAAAATCCCTCTAAAAAGAGACTGTTAAACACTTGAATATATAAACATATATCCCAAAATTGTGTGTTATGGAGATTGTATGTCGAATAGTTTATCCATAAGTTTAACAAGAAAACAAGAAAATCCATAATGCCCCTTTCACACTGGGGCGGGAGCTTTACCGTCGCTTTACCCACGGGATTCGGCCGCTAGCGGTGCCGTTTTAACCCCCGCTAGCGGGCGAAAAAGGGTTAAAATCCCCCGAAAAGCACCGCCGCAGCGGCGCTTTGCGGCGGTATTACCGCTGTGTCCCATTGAGTGAATACACCGCTCCTATACCGCTCCAAAGATGCTGCTAGCAGGACTTTTTTTACCGTCCTGCTAGCGCTGTACCGCCTGAAAACCGCCCCAGTGTGAAAGGGGCCTTAGTTTATGAATAGAACACATAAAATATTGTCCCAGCACAAATTATTATATGCTTCATTACATACAATATAGTAATCCATTTGTGAACAGGTATAACAAAAAGTTCCCATAAAAGGGCACATATATTTCTAAAACTTAATCATCCTGACCATAGTATACACTATCATACTGTAAGCATTATTACAAAAACTGAGTTTAGCAAAAGCCAGTTCTGGTATTTCCCCCTATCTCTGCATTAGGGACTGTTAACCACTTTGCATCCGGGCCAGTGCTCACTCTTCGCTCCTGCATGTAAAAATCTACTTTTTTGGCTAGAAAGTTACTTAGAACCCCCAAACAATGTATGTATATATAATATATTTTTTTAGCAGAGGCTCTATAGAAAAAAATTATGGGTATTGCAATTTTATTTAGGTCACAGTATTTACGCAGCGGTATTTCTAACACAATTTTTTTGTGGAAAAAATACAATTGAATGAATAAAAAAAAAAAAAACAGAACACAATATTTACCCCTTTTTTTTTTTTTTTTGTAAAATGTGAAAGATTGTTATGCAGAGTAAATAGATACCTAAGATGTCATGATTTAAAATTGCGTCTGCCCGTGGAATGGCGGCAAACAATGGTGCTTAAAATTCTTTATAGGCGACCCTTTAAACGCCTTTACAGGTTACCAGTTTAGAGTTATGCCCCGTACACACGGTCGGAATTTCCGATGGAAAATGTCCTATCGGACCATGTTGTCGGAATATCCGACCGTGTGTGGGCTCCATCGGACTTTTTCCATCGGAAAAATTTTGAGAACCTGCTCTCAAATTTTCCGACAACAAAGTCCGATCTGACTTTTTCCGATCGTGTGTAGCGAATTCCGACGGACAAAGTGCCACGCATGCTCAGATCACATTACAAGACCAAAGCTATTGGCTACTAGCCTCTATGTAGTTCCGTCGTAAGCAACAAACGTCACCACGTTCAGAATGATCGGATTTTCCAACAACTTTGTCCGACCGTGTGTATGCAACACCAGTGTCAGACAAAATCCGTCCAAAAAAATCTGACGGATTTTGTGGTCGGAATTTCCGACCGTGTGTACAGGGCATTACAGTGGTGCTAGAATTATTGCTCTCACCCTGACGTTCGCGACAATACCTCATGTGTGGTGCGATCACCATTTACATATGCACGTGGAGTAACGTATGCATTCACATTTGTGTGTAAGCATGGGGGGTGCTTTCAATTAACTTTTTATTTACTGCTACTTATTTTATACAAAACTTTTTTATTTATTTTTTTACACTTTGTTTTTGGAGGATTAACTTTATTGCTATCACAAGGGATGAACAACATTCCTTGTGACAGCATTGGCTGTGACAGGTCCTCAATTAGACCCCAAATCTCTCCTCTGGCCTCCAGTGCAGTCAGACACAGATCGATCTGATCGGCTGCTTTCCTGGCCGCTAATGGACAGGTAAACAAAGAAGTGGAACTGGAAGTGACAAACTACTCATGGCCCCCGGTTTCCGGGGTCACAGAGAGAGAGGACAATGTCAGTTCCTCTCTCTCTGTTCCGTGCAGCCATCGCTACCGGTCACAAAGCTCCTGGGCTCTACCGTCCATAGGATGCATTAAGTTGAAAAAACACGGGGGTTTACAACCCCTTTAATTGGCCGTTTAGAAGCTAGGGGTGGGTCCATGACAGCCTGGGCTCAGAGGAAGTGGGTTAATTTCTGCTGATCATATTGTGACCCTGAAAATTGAGGACATCTAATGGAGAAAAGGTACTGCGGTGGGGGGGGGGGGGGGTCATTTAGCTTCAGATTGAAAGTAAATTCTGTAGTAAAAACTTATTTTTTTCTTTTAATGGGCTGTTCATGTTTTATGCTTGGAGTCCTGCTTTAACTACTGTATTGACAGTACTTGTAATATAGGAAAGGAATATTTGCAAACTCAGAATAGCCTAATGTAAATGTAGAGGCATCAGAGAATGCTCCCTGGGAAATCTATGCAAATAACCCTTTTCCCAAAGAGAAAGTACATGTGAGGATTGGGAGTTTTACATAGCAGGCCTTTGCTGAACCAGAACACCTATTCTTGGGCAGAACTGTTTGGGTCACAAGCACAGAATCATTGACTCTGGTCAGCATTCAGAGTGAAGGAATACATTGTGCAGGAGGGAAATGTAAATATGTAAATTTATGTTGGTATATGGGATGAGTTTGCTATTTTAGTCAGTTTTTGTTCTGACATAGTGTTTAAAAGCGCACACTTTTTTTTACAAACTGCCATATTTTTTATAGGTGATAACAAAATTGGGCTCCTACACCAATATTCTCTTGTCAAGCCCCACAACTATGCTTAAATCATGGGCCAAGTAAGTAAAATTCACTCACAAATAACCATAGATGTCTTTTTTTTTTTTCAGCTTGTAATATATATTATCTGGGTATGAAGTTGTTCTCACCAAAAGCTTGGTAGTAGACACCCAATGGCCATATAACGAATAATTTTCTAATAGTGATATGTGACGTGCTACATAATTACTTTCCTTAGTGTTTTGATGATAGGAGACCTGATTTCATGGGAAATAGGGTGATCTGAATAACAGCAATTTATAGCTCAATTGCTGAGCGATTTTACTTTTCTCTATTCCGCATTAAAGGGCACAACTGGATGATAATTAAGCAAACTAGGTTCATACTGCTGCCTACAGGAGAAATGGACACTAGGCACATAGATGACTGAAGGGCTTGGTGCTTTAACCACTGCTCAGTTTTGCTTAGTGTCCTTAAGGGAACGGATGTCTCCTTCCTTTCAGCTATATTGTCGACAGCTACTGGTAGATTTAGGCCCAGTTTTGCTTGGCCTACAAGCGCAGGTTTTCCAAGTTCCTTAGGTACAGTAGAGTTCTATGCTCTTTGTAATGGCCCTGAAATCAGCAATGACCACCAGTCTGTATTCCAGTTTACTCTGGATTCTGCTATTCAGGTAATGCCAGTATTTCTGGGGATTTTGTGCAGGTTTATTGTAACCAGAGCTACATCTGTCCCTGTTTCTGAAGACTTGCTGTTAATGGCTCCTAGGCTATGCCTGGTCAAGGAAATGTTTCCCTTTTTGCACTTGGGCTGTGTTTGTATTTTTTTTTCGAAGCAACTGTAACTGACTGGCCTATATGGTGAGGGGAATTTATTTATCCATTTTCCTTTAACTGGGATTCCTTTATGCCTTTACAGACTTGTATGCTGGGCAGTGCATTTATTGTGCTTAAATGTATCCTTGTAAAACCCCCTCCTTTTTCTCTCCCTTGAGCTATACATTTCAGCAATTTTTTAGGGCAGCCTGTTACTGTACTCTAACGGCCATCTTTTTGTCTCGGCCCAGATCTGCTGAGCACTTCAGTGAATGTGTGCAAACATTAGCCTCTTTCTTTTATCTGGTTCCACGCCACTGATTCTGTCATATGAGATAACTCTTACTCTGGGTGTGAGGTGCCCTCTGGACACTGCTGACTATATATAGAAGTCTCTACCACTGTATGGACAGCAGTATTTTCCTGCAGGTACAGTGGGGAAAATAATGATTTGATCCCCTGCTAATTTTGTAAGTTTACCCACTTACAAAGAACTAAGGGGTCTTTACATTTTAAGATAGATGTATTTTAAATGACAGAGACAGAATATCAATCAAAAATCCAGAAAAAACACATGATACATATGTTATAAATTGAGTTCAGTGAGTAAACTATTAGTATTAAAGTTTTTGACCCTCAAGCAAAACATGATTTAGTACTTGGCAATCACAGAGGTAAGACATTTCTTGTAGTTGGTTGATCAGGTTTGCACACATCTCAGGAGGGATTTTGGTCCACTCTTCTTTACAGGTCTTCTCTAAATTTTTAAGGTTTCTTGGCTGTCGCTTGGCAGCTCGAAGTTTCAGCTCCCTTCATAATTTTTTTTATAGGATTAAGGTCTGGAGACTCGCTAGGCCACTCGATGACCTTAAAGCTGAGCTCCAGTGCCCCCCCCCCCCACCCCAAATACTGCAGCATCTGACTTTTACTACTAAGCACATACCTGTCCAGGGATCCCACTGTATACTTTCCCAAGCTGATTCTTGCATCGGCTCTCAGGTGCTGGGGCCGCCATATTGGGTAAGGCACCCAAGACTTTACAATACATGGCCCAGTCCATGGGCCCCTCAATGCTGCAAAGTCGGCCTGTACCTTTAGCAGAGAAACGGCCCCAAAGCATAATGTTCCCACCTCCGTGCTTGTCTGTAGGGATGGTTTTCTTAAGGTCATAGTCTGCATTTTTCTTCCTCCAAACACAGCGAGTGGAGTTGATGCCTAAGCTGTGTGATATGTGTCACCGGCGCAAAACAAATGTTTCAAAATATGAATGAACGTGAAAAAAATGTTAAAAGAAATTATTGTGGATGATATATACATTTCTTATTATATGGTCTGTGCAGCTAAAATAATTTCACTAGTAAGGTGAAAGTGGGAAAAAAACATTTTATATATATATATATATATATATATATATATATATATATATATATATATAATATATATATATATATATATATATACATACACACACACACACTCGCACATACATACATACATACATGCATGCATGCATGCATACATACATACATAAACACACACACACAACTGCGCCAACCTATATGCAAAAAAATATTTGCATAATAATACAACAATCAATCAATATACAGTGAATTTCTAAATTGTCCAACACCACTGTAACCTCACAAGACCCTAAAGGTTTAGTCAAACTCACTTTCAATATGTTGCCATGCATGCCAACCCACCCCTCCCCCACCCCCCACTTTTTCTTATTTCTTTTCTCAAACTTTCTCTCTTCTTCTGGTAAACTCTATGCATCCTGTCTGCCTTGAATGTAAGCACTGAAACATACATCTGCCTGACCAAACGTCATACACATTGGTGCCGATACTCTAATAAGCATAGAACTCATCATTATTTACATCTGGTTTTTAGTTAATGCACTTT
The DNA here is from genome assembly GCA_028564925.1 of Lithobates sylvaticus. Taxonomy (NCBI): domain Eukaryota; kingdom Metazoa; phylum Chordata; class Amphibia; order Anura; family Ranidae; genus Lithobates; species Lithobates sylvaticus. The sequence continues at coordinate 203,120,305 of CM053026.1, read as the reverse complement.
GTTCTGGTACACTATTACATCTTACATGTAAAATTGCATAGTCATGTTACATGTTTTTGTTAAATGTCTATCTTTTTTCTTTCAATAAACTTTTATTAAACAAAAAAAAACACCACTGTAACATGTAAATAAAGAAAAAATGTTGCGCTGTCAAAATAGTGATATATAATAAAGTCTTTCCTCAATATATTGTATTAACAGAGCTTATAAACCGTTAAAGTCCTTCGCATAATCCAAAACGCATTATATGTTTAAAATGATGAAAGTGTCCAAACGCCAGTTAATCAGGTTCATTAGGTGAAAAAAGGGTGGTGTCCTTCCAATAACAATTGTATCACTTTGTGCTCCCAAAGGGATAGATAAGACAAAAATATCTTCTTGCTAGATAATAAGACCTTTCAAGGGCTATACAAGCATTAGTGAGTATTCATCCCTCACTTCAGGTATAAGTCAGCTCAACTGTTCAGCCTGTTAAGGGACGCCAGTGATGCATATATCAGTCAGACACTCTGACTTGCCTAGGCAAGGCAAGGACTAGCGGTGACGTCTTAGCACTCGTGGCGAGTGTCTGACTGATGTTTTTTCGATATGCCTGTGTAACTTATCTTTGCTGTAAGTAGATTTGCTATTAAACTCTTGTGCTTTTAAATTGAACACTGCGCAATGAGATTGTGGCCTCTTCCTTCTGGTTTACTGCATGATCGGGTCTGAGGCTCGTATGAGATTGATATATGCATCACTGGCATCATTCTTTGGCAAAGATGATGGTTTCTTCCTAAAACAAAAAACAAAGCGCTGGCATCAAGATGCATGCAGGCATTAGTCCGTGTCCCAGAAAATTCCCCTGCACTGGAAGCAGTAGTAATTCATTCCACTTTAAAATGTGAAGATTTCACAGTTCCTTTTCCTAACACGTTATCTGGGCTAGGGCTGCAACTAATGATTATTTTCATAATCGATTAGTTGGCCGATTTATTATTTTGATTAAACGATTAATCGGTTAAAAACCTTAACAAAAAGTGTGGTGTATAATTTAGTTATTATGTAAAGTTTAAAAAAAGGCAATTTATTCTTAAATATCTCTATGCAGTGGTAAATATAAATAACCAACTATATAATTGGGGAGCAAAATCTCTAATCCACTCTGAGAATAACAGACAGAAGAGATAAACTGTATATACTATTAAATATACTATTAAAGGGTGAATCTGGTAAATATCAGTCTGAGATCACATTTTTTTTATTTAAAAAAAATAAAAATAAAATGTCTTCCTTCAAAAAAATTTCATTTTAAGAACATTCGTTCAATTTTCTAATCGTTAGTGGGGTCAAATCGACGTTCATTTCAACCACAGTGATGGTAAAATTTGGAAATAATAGAAAACTTCTTGGTCAAAGGAATTTTCAGACAGTGTATGTGGTTTTCGTTCAGAAATGACATTTATTTTAAAAACAGAATGTTAAAAATAAGTGAAAACAACATTCTTTCATTCACCGAATGTACAAAGATTTTTCGTCTGAATATTCTCGTCTAAAAATTGATCCGTGTGGTCAGCATAAGGCTTGGTACACACCTATCTATTTTCTGCAGTGCTTTTTTTCTGTGCGTTTTTATTTTTGCGCACGTGATTTTGCGTTTTTGCTTTTTTTTTGCCCAATTTGTTGTGGGCAGATTAAAAAACACAAATTGCTGCAAAAACGCATTACATGCTTTTCTGCAGCTTCCCCATTGAATATATTGACCCAAAAAAGCACCATCATGCATTAAAAAATAAATAAAATAAAAAGTCGTTGGCCCAAATACGCAGCGACTGAAAAAAGCATAGATGTAAATGTGTCCCATAGGAAACCATGTAAATGATCTGTAGTGCATTTCTGCAAAAAGCACCAAAAAACACATAGATGTGAGCCAGGTCTAAGACATTTAGTAACATAATGGGGTTAAAAAAACTAAATTTAGCCCTTTATAGTACAAAAAAAAGCAGATCACTACTGTAAGGGGTTCCTTTTTTTACTGTAGAACTGTGCAACTAATATTTACAGTAGCGTTTATTTGCTCTTTTTGTACTACCGTATTTATCGGTGTATAACACGCGCCGGCGTATAACACGCACCCCAAGTTTAGGAGGGAAGTTTAAGGAAAAAAACGTACATTTAAATGCCCATCAATGCAGCCTTATCAGTGTCCATCTGCAGGCTTGTCCATCATTGTAGCCTTGCCCAGTGTCCATCTGCAGACTTGCCCAGTGTCCATCTGCAGCCTTGCCCAGTGTCCATCTGCAGCCTTGCCCAGTGCCTTTGCAGCCTTGCCCGGTCCCTTTACATCATTGCCAGTCTTTTTGCAGAATTGCCCTGATTTAGAATTGGCGCCGATTTCCCCTGACTGTGAGCGGAGAGGAGCGAGCGGAGCTGAGATACAGAAAGCCGAGTGTACTTCGGCTAGACTCGGCTCTGCTCACAGTCCCGCCCATCTCCACTGATTGCGAGAGGAGCAAGCGCCGCTGACATACAGAAAGCCGAGTGTACTTCGGCTAGACTCGGCTCTGCTCACAGTCAGGGGCGGGACTGCGAGAGGAGCCGAGACTAGCCGAAGTACACTCGGCTTTCTGTATGTCAGCGGCGCTCGCTCCTCTCGCAATCAGTGGAGGTTGGCGTGACTGTGAGAGAAGCCGAGTGTACTTCGGCTTTGTGTATCTCCGCTTACTTGTTTCCTCACAATCAGCGGGGATCAGTGTATAACACGCACCTATGATTTCCCCCCGATGTTAAGGGGAAAAAAGTGTGTGTTATACGCCGATAAATACGGTATATAGGGCTCATTTTATTTTTTTTTTTTTTTTTAACCCCATTATGTTACTGGACGATTTAATCGATAATGAAAATGGTAATCGATTAACTTCATAATCGATAGTTGTCGATTAATCGATTAGTTGTTTCAGCCCTAATCTGGGCTTGGATCTCAAAGTCCCAAATATTTCAACAATGTGTTTCTCCATCATCCTTATTGGATGTAGACTATTTCTTGCTCTTTGTTTTTCTCTTTTAATTTACTCCTTGGTGAGCTCTGTTCTCTCCCCACTTATTTACGACACTTTGGCTCACTGGTCTTAATCGCTGGGCAGGGATATGGCAGCTGCTGTTAACACTCAATTTATTAATTCTGTGACCAGAAGACCATCATGTTAAACTTTGTGTGATGCGGGGGCTGGAGGCTAGCCTGGGTTGTCTCATTTAAACCTTTTTTCTGTTTAGACCTTCAGGGCAATCTGACTTAAGTACTGGTAGGCAGAGCAACCGTGTAGGACTTTGTTACGACTATCCTTCATTGGAGATTAGGGAAGAACACATGGGTATGTGAGGTAGCATTCAAAAATTGTTTGCCCCAGTTGTCTTCCAGGACAGCTTATAGGACATAGAGCTCCTTCCACCAGGGCAGGAAACATTTTGCCAGTTTAAAAGGAGGTCCAAAAACCTCTTTCCACAGTTTAGTGTTTACTCCATTTAGAGGAGACATGTTGCTTTCGGAATATAGTGAGAAGAGTTTAGTCTCTAGACCAGGAGTAGGCATCCTTTGAGAGGTGGAGATCTGCCTGAACAACATGAAAGAGATCAAAGATCACTCGGGTTTTTCCACCGAATGTAACTAGCAGGGCCTAACTAAATGGTGAGGAAAATTTTTGAAAAAGATAATAACTTTAAAAATGGACGGTGTCAGTCAGTAGTGCAGTGGACGGTGTCAGTCAGTAGTGCAGTGGACGGTGTCAGTCAGTAGTGCAGTGGACGGTGTCAGTCAGTAGTGCAGTGGACGGTGTCAGTCAGTAGTGCAGTGGACGGTGTCAGTCAGTAGTGCAGTGGACGGTGTCAGTCAGTAGTGCAGTGGACGGTGTCAGTATTTTATTATTATTATTTTACAATTCAATTTTTTATAATTTTTTTAAATTTTTATATTTTTTTTTTTACGCACCCCTATTGAGAGGGCTTTGGTGAAATAGCAGGGGCCTAAATAGACCCCTGATGTCTTACTTTGCTCCAGAGCTTAGTAAATTAGGTAAAATTTCCTTTTGCAAGAATACTCATTCACATGCAAGGAAAATAATAAACAGCATTTTTTGTTTGCACACGATTGGATGATAGAAACCAGCAGAACTCCCCCTCATTTCAAATCTCCCCCCCCCTCATTTCAAATCTCCCCCCCCCTCATTTCAAATCTCCCCCCCCTCATTTCAAATCCCCCCCCTCATTTCAAATCCCCCCCCCCCCCCCTCATTTCAAATCTTCCCCTCAGATCTAGAGCAAATGCTCTTGCAGTGCACAGTGTTTTTGCCTCAATGTGTGGCCAGCAGGTATCTGCCTTCTGCATCTGTCACAATTTCTCAGGCAGATAGAGATAGATAGAGAAAGGAGATTGAGGACAAAGTCCTCAACCTCCATCTCTGCAGCATCACCTGTACAGAATGAATGAACAGGAATAGCTCTGTACAGTTTTGCCAAGATAGACACTTTAAAGTAAGGTAGCTACCAAACTTAATTTTTATTTCACTAAGCCTGTAATGAGTGTAATGTATTTATGCTTTGTTCGTCAATGGGTTGCTGTAGTGCACCAGACCATTCCATCATTGAAAAAAGGAATTGTTGCCACTAACCTTATGGGCTGGGGAAACCATTTTTTTCTCATTCTAAATTTTTTATGTCTTACTTACTAAACTGGCAATTTAATACAACTTGAGAATACAAGCATCCCATGGCTACCTGGCTCCTGTCCTTTTTCGATCATCCCCCACCTGCAGCATTTCCTTTTCAGCCACACAATGCTGGTTTATGCATGGATCTTGTCCTACAACCTTCCAAAGAGGCCATATAAATACCACTAGATAGTAAATACTAACAATTAATCTTGTGTAATTTGATCTGTCTGCCTGGTTTTTGTATAGTTACTGTTTCCTGATAGCATTAACAGTTCACGGATTTTGTCTGTTTTATAAAAGCGCATAGTTGGTCAACGTTTATCCTTTATGGGTGAAAACGTGTGAAGGGCTAGCCACTCCCTGACTGCCGTATGAATGGCTAGCCACTCCCTGACTGCCGTGTGAAGGGCTAGCCACTTCCTGACTGCCGTGTGAAGGGCTAGCCACTCCCAGACTGCCGTGTGAAGGGCTAGCCTCTCCCAGACTGCCGTGTGAAGGGCTAGCCTCTCCCAGACTGCCGTGTGAAGGGCTAGCCTCTCCCAGACTGCCGTGTGAAGGGCTAGCCTCTCCCAGACTGCCGTGTGAAGGGCTAGCCTCTCCCAGACTGCCGTGTGAAGGGCTAGCCTCTCCCAGACTGCCGTGTGAAGGGCTAGCCTCTCCCAGACTGCCGTGTGAAGGGCTAGCCTCTCCCTGACTGCCGTGTGAAGGGCTAGCCTCTCCCAGACTGCCGTGTGAAGGGCTAGCCTCTCCCAGACTGCCGTGTGAAGGGCTAGCCTCTCCCAGACTGCCGTGTGAAGGGCTAGCCTCTCCCAGACTGCCGTGTGAAGGGCTAGCCACTCCCAGACTGCCGTGTGAAGGGCTAGCCTCTCCCAGACTGCCGTGTGAAGGGCTAGCCTCTCCCAGACTGCCGTGTGAAGGGCTAGCCTCTCCCAGACTGCCGTGTGAAGGGCTAGCCTCTCCCAGACTGCCGTGTGAAGGGCTAGCCTCTCCCAGACTGCCGTGTGAAGGGCTAGCCTCTCCCAGACTGCCGTGTGAAGGGCTAGCCTCTCCCAGACTGCCGTGTGAAGGGCTAGCCTCTCCCAGACTGCCGTGTGAAGGGCTAGCCTCTCCCAGACTGCCGTGTGAAGGGCTAGCCTCTCCCAGACTGCCGTGTGAAGGGCTAGCCTCTCCCAGACTGCCGTGTGAAGGGCTAGCCTCTCCCAGACTGCCGTGTGAAGGGCTAGCCTCTCCCAGACTGCCGTGTGAAGGGCTAGCCTCTCCCAGACTGCCGTGTGAAGGGCTAGCCTCTCCCAGACTGCCGTGTGAAGGGCTAGCCTCTCCCAGACTGCCGTGTGAAGGGCTAGCCACTCCCTGACTGCCGTGTGAAGGGCTAGCCACTCCCTGACTGCCGTGTGAAGGGCTAGCCACTCCCAGACTGCCGTGTGAAGGGCTAGCCTCTCCCAGACTGCCGTGTGAAGGGCTAGCCTCTCCCAGACTGCCGTGTGAAGGGCTAGCCTCTCCCAGACTGCCGTGTGAAGGGCTAGCCTCTCCCAGACTGCCGTGTGAAGGGCTAGCCTCTCCCAGACTGCCGTGTGAAGGGCTAGCCTCTCCCAGACTGCCGTGTGAAGGGCTAGCCTCTCCCAGACTGCCGTGTGAAGGGCTAGCCTCTCCCAGACTGCCGTGTGAAGGGCTAGCCTCTCCCAGACTGCCGTGTGAAGGGCTAGCCTCTCTCAGACTGCCGTGTGAAGGGCTAGCCTCTCTCAGACTGCCGTGTGAAGGGCTAGCCTCTCTCAGACTGCCGTGTGAAGGGCTAGCCTCTCTCAGACTGCCGTGTGAAGGGCTAGCCTCTCTCAGACTGCCGTGTGAAGGGCTAGCCTCTCTCAGACTGCCGTGTGAAGGGCTAGCCACTCCCAGACTGCCGTGTGAAGGGCTATGCTTTACTTAAGCACTAAGATCCTGCAGGTAATGCATATATCAGATGTGTTTTTTTGTTTTTTTAAGGAATTTTATTAAAAGAAAATATAAAAGTTAGCCAATTGCATAAATACGGTGTGTGCTAGCGCTTGCAATGCAGACCGTACTCTTTAAAATAACACTTAATTTTAATTCTCTATAGACTACAACCTAGAACAGAAGTGTTACTAAAAGCCTTGGTTTCAGAGAAGGCAGATAACCTCTCTTCACTACTGGCTGCTTGGAAAAAGGACCCAAAATGTAAGTAAACATGCTGTATATTTGTATTTTGAAATGTGTGTGTGTGTGTGTCTTCTAAGATTAAAATAGAATATATATTCCCACACTACTATACAGTATAGCTGTTTAACTGCTGCAAACACCGAAAGGGTCAGTCCATAACCACAAAGTAAACAAAATATATAATGGATGGTGTTGCACTGTTATTAAAGGTAAATAATCAAACCAAATAAATAAAACAAAATTACTAAATGCCAACTAGACAATATATATTGAAAGATGTCCAAACAGTGAAAAAAGTCAATGCAGTGCTGAAGATAGCAGTTTACACGTGATAAATTATGCAAAATGAATAACTGAATAAACATGCAGTCTTATGCAGTGAAAAAAAAAAAAAAAAAAAATCAAGTGCTGGGTTCCCTCTCCAGTGCAGGTATAACATATAAAGTGACTTGTCCTCTTTTGTGCAAATAAATGTAACGTGCAAAGTCACTTGTCTTTTTCTGCCTTTAGTAAGTATAAGATGGCCTTATACATTACCTTAGTGTGTGTGTGTGTGTGTGTGTGTGTGTGTGTGTGTGTGTGTGTGTGTATATATATATATAATGGAGATCAGTAGTGTTCGCAGTGCTGGCTTCTTTTATCCTGATAACATGTATTATGTCAGTGTAATGGCATATATCTGCTTCTTTTATTGTTAAAAAACAGCTAAAGTACTGGCATCTCTATACATGTTAAAATCAATACACCACAAGCGTGAGCTCATGCGCTGACGTCACTTCCGGTGCCTGTCTGTCCCAACGCGCATCGTCACGTGACTTCATCAGGTTAAGCATTGAGCTAATTGAGCGGGCATTTTCTTGTAGCTCAATGTTAAGGAAGTGATGTAGCGGCCATGTTTGAGTGGATTCTCCTACATAGCAAGTATTGCTGCCATTTTCTGATGGTGTGTCTTCTACTGTACGTAGCCTATTTAAAAAAAATAAAATAAAAAATCTGCTTGCTTTCTCACCCACAGATTTGCTACATGCCTTTTGTCAGTGGATTCCTGAAGCTGTACATGAAGACTTATCTAAAGTTTGGCCACCAGTCACCTCCTCCGATTGAGCTCTGCTCTTTAGCTGTCCATAGAATGAATACTGACAATACTTGTTGAAGAACCTTTGCCCAGAAGTGCCTTAAATACTCAGTATTTAGTCAAGATCACATTGCCCAGACTGTATCATATTCTGTTCACCAACATACTTTTATAATGGATATCATACATTGTTACAATGTAACTAAGTTCTTATTGGTTTTTGTGAAATTTCTGTATTCTGATCTGCACATGGCCATCAAGGCCCCATTGTGATGGAGTACATACTGTAACATATGTACATACTGAATTTAAATGAAACATTTATAACTAAGTATATTTTCTATATTTGTGTGGATGCAAACCAGACTATCTTTGGTTAATGTGTGTGACATAATAGGGTATATTTACTAAAGGCAAATATACTGTGCACTACAAGTGCACTTGCGCCAGAGCTTAGTAAATTAAGTAAAACTTCACTTTGCAAGAATACTCAATCACATGCAAGGAAAATAAAAAAAACAGCATTTTTGTTTGTACATGATTGGATGATAGAAACCAGCAGAACTTCCCCTCAATTCACCCCCCCCCCCCCCCCCCCCCCCCCCCATTTCAAATCTTCCCCTCAGATCTAGAGAAAATGCACTTGCAGTGCACAGTGTTTTTGCCTCAATGTGTGGTTTAGCAGGTATCTGCCTTCTGCATCTGTCACAATTTCTTAGACAGATTACAAATGTAATTCAGCCATTTTTCTCCAGCGCTAAAAAATGTCCTGCCATTTCTCATACTCCCAATACTCAACTGGAGTTTAACCCTGATATACTGGTCCTAGATGATGCTGCCTCACGGAAAATGAAGAGGATGTAGAAGCAATGTCTCCAACAGCTGCAGAAGACTTATCTCCCCCACACTGTCACTACATTGAAGAGGGAGCTTCCCACAATATGCTTGCTAATGTTGAAAATCTCATTGTCTCTGTACGCAAAAGCCTTGACATTCTACAGGTGGACTCTCTTCCATCTCACCACACTCCTTTGGGCACAAAGAGACCTAAGCTTTGCAAAACATCCTCTGTTCACGAACAGATAGAATGTGCAGTCTTTGATGACTGGGTCACTCCTGAAAGGCTTTTCACTTCCCCATAAATCTTTTCTGCAATCTATCCAGTTGAAAAAAAGGGGGGGCTATTTCTGTAGTTGATTTTGCTATTGTCATGTCCAGGGAGTTTTTGTACCGGTGCTTCCTCAGGACAGGTTCAAGGAATTCTACTCAAACCTGTTCATAGTACCAAAACCCAGTGGAGGTATCTACCCTGTACTTAAAATCCCTCAACAAATTCCTTCACAATTCAATTTTTTTTTTTAAAACTATCGAGTTAAAAAAAGTGGGCTATTCCTGTGGTTGATCCTGCTGTTTCTGTTCTGAACAAACATCTCTATGTACCCTGTGAAGATGTTCCACTGTTTAAAGATTCTGTGGACAGAGAATGTGAGATGCTCTTCAAAGCTCTCCTTACCCTGGCAGCCCTGCAACAAGCTCTTGCTGCTTTTTCAATATGTCAAACCGCAGCTACAGTGAGGAAAAAAAGTATTTAATCCCCTGCTGATTTTGTACATTTGCCCACTGACAAAGAAATGATCAGTCTATAATTTTAATGGTAGGTTTATTTTAACAGTGAGAGACAGAATAACAACAAAAATATCCAGAAAAATGCATTTCAAAAAAGTTATAAATTGATCGGCAAGATTTCTGGCTCCCAGATGTCTTTTATACAGGTAAAAAGTTGAGATAAGGAGCACTCTTAAAGAGAGTGCTCCTTATCTCAGCTTGTTACCTGTATAAATGACACCTGTCCACAGAAGCAATCAATCAATCAGATTCAAATCTTTCCACCATGGTCAAGACCAAAGAGCTGTCCAAGGATGTCAGGGGACAAGATTGTACTACACAAGGCTGGAATGAGCTACAAGACCATCGCCAAGCAGCTTGGTGAGAGGGTGACAACAGTTGGTGCGATTATTCACAAATGGAAGAAACACAAAATGACTGTCAATCTCCCTCGGTCTGGGGCTCCATGCAAGATCTCACATTGTGGCGTTTCAATAATCGTGAGACCGGTAAGGAATTGGCCCAGAACTACATGGGAGAATCTGGTCAATGATCTCAAGGCAGCTGGGACCATAGTCACCAAGAAAACAATTGGTAATACACTACGTTGTGAAGGACTGAAATCCTGCAGCACCCACAAGGTCCCCCTGCTCAAGAAAGCACGTGTACAGGCTCGTCTCAAATTTGTTAATGAACATCTGAATGATTTAGACTAGAATTAGGTGAAAGTGTTGTGGTCAGATGAGACTAAAATCAAGCTCTTTGGCATCAACTCAACTCGTCTTGTTTGGAGGAGGAAGAATGATGCCTATGACCCCAAGAACACCATCCCCACTGTCAAACCTGGAGGTGGAAACATGCTATGGGGGTGTTTTTCTGCTAAGGGGACAGGACAACTTCACTGCATCAAAGGGACGATGAACGAGGCCATGTGAAGGAAGCTTCGAGTTGCCAAACGTCTGCATCGAAACCCTAATGACTTGGAGAGGATCTGCAAAGAGGAGTGGGACAAATCCCTCCTGAGATGTGTGCAAACCTGGTGGCCAACTACAAGAAACTGTGATTGCCAACAAGGGATTTTCCACCAAGTACCAAGTCATGTTTTGCGAAGGGGTCAAATACTTACTTCACTCATTAAAATGCAAATCCATTTATAACTTTTTTGAAATGCATTTTTCTGGGTATTTTTTTGTTATTCTGTCTCTAACTGTTAAAAAAAACCTACCATTAAAATTATAGACTGATCATTTCTTTGTCAGTGTGCAAACATACAAAATCCGCAGGGGATCCAATACTTTTTTCCCCTCGCTGTAACTGGACCAGGACAAATAACCAACATGACCCCGTCTTTTGACACAAAAGTCCACCAAGTCCTCTCCAATGAAGATGCATCCCCACTCCTAAGAGTGAGGAGACTTCTGTTGGCAGTTTGCATCTCTGGACCACAGACATCCCAGGCCAGTGGGTTCAATCAGTGTTTTTCAAAGGTTACAAGATATAGTTCAAAACTCTACCTCCTCACCATTTTCTTCTGTCAAATCAACCAAAAACATTCCAAGGACAGTTAGATTGCAAAAGGCCCTGAACCTCCTCATGTCCCAGGGAGTTGTACCAGTGCTTCCTCAGGGCAGGTTCAAGGAAGTCTATGCAAACCTTTTCACAGTACCAAAACCCAGTGGAGGTATCCATCCCATCCTGGACTTAAAATCCCTCCGACAAATTCCATCACAATTCAAAATTTGATATGGAATCGGCAAAGTCAGCATTTGCCTTTGAGACAAGGGGCACACATGGCATCTGTGGGATCATGGCACCCCCCCCCCCCCCCCCTGCTTGTCCTTTTCCTGAAGGATGCATCCCCCCTCACAATTCTTATTAAATGTCCAAAAGACAATTCACCTGCTTCAGGCCGTAGAGTATCTAGGTCTAATTCTAGATATGTCTCAGGCAAAAGTTTTTCTTTCAGAAAATAAAGTTCTTTCTCTAGGAGCTGATGCTCAACATCTGAGATGCAAAGAAATTCCACAGTGAGATGTTCTAGGCCTAATGGTTGCATTCTTCAAAGCAGTACCTTTCGCCCAATTCCATTCAACAACTCTTTCCATACAACAAGGAAATTTCTTAGAACAGAAGCTGAGTCAGACTGTGGAGAAGTCCCCTAATCCTTGATGGTTCAAGGAACATGGCCAAGGGAGGAGACCAAACTCCCCATCAACATCTTGGAACTTAAAGCTATCAGACTGTGCCTCCAGCATTCAACCACTCGTCTCAAAAGACACCAAATTTGGGTGCAGTCAAACAATGCCACCACAGTGGCATATACAAGGGAGCATCTGTCTGGTTGCCTTGAAGGAAGCAAAGCAAATTATCTCATAAACTAACTGCAGTTCACATCCAAAGAGTTGACAATTGGCAAGTTGATGAGCTCAGCCTGGACAAAGGGGAATGGTCTCCTCATTTAGATGTGTTCAGTCTGATAAGCCAAAAATGGGGGACCCCCGATATGCACATCCTAGCCTCCAGAAACCATAATCTACCTCTGTACATATCCAGAACAAGGAATCCTTTAGCTTTGATCTCAAATGCTCTAGTTATCCCCTGGTCTCAATTCAGGCTAGCGTACGCCTTCCATCCCTTGACCATTATAACTCACCTACTCCAGAAAATAGAGCGGGAAAGGAAGACAGTTCTTCTTGCACCAAACAAGCCTAGAAGAACCAGATATACAGACGTACTTTGGACTTCTTGCAGAAGACCCTTGGCTTCTTTCCAACAGACCAGAGCTACTTTCCCAAGGCCCTCTATTTCACCATGCTTCATAGTCTCTGTCTTTAACGGCATGGCTGTTTAAACCTAGGTTCTAAAAGATAGGTCTCTAGTCTGGGTCCTACCTTGCTGAAGGCAAGAAAAGCCACATCCATGAAGATTTATTATCATAGTGGGAAATCTTACTTTGCCTGGTGTAATTGCAGTCAATTCCTTCCCAGTGATCACTCTGTACCCCATGTTCTGGCCTTACTACAAGCAGAACTTTAACATAATATAGTTCTCAGCACCCTTTAGACCCCCCCCCCCCCCGCATCACCCTATGCTTCCCCGATAGCTTAACTTCTTTACTTCTTTATGCCTTGCAAAAAAACAGCATTTGCACCCATTAGGGCTATCCCTTCGGAGTCTCTTACCACCAAAGTAGCCTTTCTGGTAGCCATTATATCTGTTGGATGTATCTCAGAATTAGCGGCTCTTTTTTAAAAAAAATAAGCCCTGAATTCGGCCCTGAAATGGAGCCAAAGATGCACAGGGCCTCTGTGAAATCAGCTCCACAGCCGCCCTGGAGATATGTGAACCTGCTCCATATAGACATAGTCACAATCTCCTGTCATGCGAATTGGATGCTGGGAAACCATCAGCCTCTGCTCCAGTTGTGTACGGCTGCCATCTAGTCTTCTGTTCATAGATTTTCAAAGTTTTACCAGGTGAATGTCCAATGTCCTGCTAATGCAACTTGTGGCTACAAGGCTCCCACGGCCTTCTGACCCTTGTTGGGCCCGTTGACACATTTCTATTTGCCTCATTGTCCACCCTTCCTGTTCATTGCTTGGGGACATCCCATAATGTATGAATATTATGCATGTGTCCTGTACTCTACGATTAAGATAGAAAGAAATTACTACTTGTTAAAAATAAATTTACCCGCGCTATGAATGCGTCTTTCCGTATTTCTCATAAACCAACCAAAACAAAAGAAACAAAAACCTGCAAAGGCAAACAAAAAAGGTTTCTGCTGTTATGCTGTGTAAAAATAGCTGTGGCTGTTTAAACCAAACCCCACCTATGCCTGTGGGTAACAGCTCCACCTAAAAAGACCATACAACTATAAATATACAGTGGATATAAAAAGTCTACACACTTCTGTTAAAATGTCAGGTTTCTGTGATGTAAAAAAAATGAGACAAAGGTAAATCATTTCAGAATTTTTTCCACCTTTTAATGTGACCTATAAACTGTACAACTCAGTTGAACAACAAACTGAAATCTTTTAGGTGGAGGGAAGTAAAAATAAAATCATAAGGTTGCATAAGTGTACACACCCTTAACCAGTTCCCGACCGGCGCACGACGATGTATGTCGGCAGAATGGCACGGACAGGCATAAGGGCGTACAGGTACATCCCTTTTTAAGAATGCCGTCGTGCCATCGCGCGCGCGGCGGTTGGGACCCCCGTGAGTCCGGTCGTGGGTCCTGCGGATTTGATCGCTGCGGCGATACCCGCGATCGGCTCACAGGAAGGCTGAACGGGGAGATGCGGAAGTAAACGGCATCTCCCCATTCTGCCTAGCAACAAGTAACACTGATCTCTGCTCCCTGTGATTGGAGCAGAGATCAGTGTTCACTAAACACACAGCCACGCCCCCCACAGTTAGTAACGCCCCTAGGACACACTTAACCCCTACACTGCCATCCCCTGGTTAACCCCTTCACTGCCAGTGTCATTTACATAGGAATCAGTGCATTTGTATAGCACTGATTGCTGTATAAATGACAATGGTCCCAAAAATGTTTGTGTCCGCCATAATGTCGCAGTCACAATAAAAATCGCTGATCGCCGCCATTACTAGTAAAAAAAAAATATTAATAAAAATGCCATAAAACTATCCCCTATTTTGTAAACGCTATAACTTTTTTGTTTATAGCGCAAAAAATAAAAACCGCAGAGGTGATCAAATACCACCAAAAGAAAGCTCTATTTGTGGGGGAAAAAGGACGTTAATTTTGTTTGGGAGCCACATTGCACGACCGCGCAATTGTCAGTTAAAGCGACGCAGTGCCGGTCTTAAGCCAGCAAAATGGTCCGGTCTGAAAGTGGTTAAAAAATTCTTTGTTGAGGCACCTTTTGATTTTATTACAGCACTCAGTCTTTTCGGGTATGAGTTTATCAGCATTGCACATCTTGACTTGACAATATTTGCCCACTCTTCTTTGCAAAAACATTCCAAATCTGTCAGATTGCGAGGGCATCTACTGTGCACAGCCCTCTTCAGATCACCCCACAGATTTTCAATCAGATTCAGGTCTGGGCTCTGGCTGGGCCAGTCCTAAACTTTAATCTTCTGGTGAAGCCATTCCTTTGTTGATTTGGATGTGTGCTTTGGGTCGATGTCATGCTGAAAGATGAAGTTCCTCTTCATGTTCAGCTTTCTAGCAGAAGCCTGAAGGTTTTGTGCCAATATTGACTGGTTTTTGAAGCTGTTCATAATTCCCTCTACCTTGAGAGCCCTGTTCCAGCTGAAGAAATACTGCCCAAAGCATTATGCTGCCACCACCATGCTTCACTGTGTGTATGGTGTTCTTTTGGTGATGTACAGTATTGTTTTCGCACCAAACATATATTTTGGAATTATGGCCAAAAAGTTCAACCTTGGTTTCATCAGACCATAACACATTATCCTACATGCTGTTGGGAGACTTCAGATTTGTTTTTGCAAAATTTAGTGGGGCTTGGATGTTTTTCTTCGTAACAAAAGGCTGCCGTTTTGCCACTCCATAGCCCAGACATATGAAGAATACGGGAGATTGTTGTCATATACCACACAGCCAGTACTTGCCAGATTTTTCTGCAGCTCCTTTAATGTTGCTGTAGGCCTCTTGGCAGCCTCCCTGACCAGTTTTCTTCTCATCAATTTTGGAGGGACGTGGGGCGTGGTTAAGCTGGCGGCCGGATAAGACGTGCTCGAGTGGAGCTCCGCTCCTGAATGCCTGCATTATCCGCTATTCGGGTCTTTGGGAACCTATTTCCACCCACAAACTCCCTGAGGTGAAGGGGTATGAAAAAGGGATCCGGCAGGAAAGGAGGATCGGCCCCTAAATCCTCTCCGAGGCCGCAAACACAGCCCGCTACAGGCCGCACACACGTGGCGTCTCAGGCCAATATGGCGGATCCGGAGCCGGAGAAGGCTGAGGAGGATCGCTTCCAGGCACTAATGCAGGCGATCGCTGGATGCCAGTCGACACTGACGGCAAAGATAGACACCCTACAACTCGACGTTGGCCTGGTGAGAAGGGACCTCGACAAAATCCGAGGACGGATGGGGGAGGCGGAGCGCAGAGTAGGAGACGCTGAGGATGCTATCCGTGACCAGAGGGCAGCCATCCATACACTACAGGTCAAGGTAAAGACCCTGGAGTCTAGGGCAGAGGACAGTGAGAACCGGAGCCGTAGGAACAACTTGAGGGTGGTGGGCCTCCCGGAGGGGGCCGAGGGCCAGGACCCCACGGCCTTCATGGAGCAGCTGCTCCGCACACTCTTGCCGCAGGCCCAATTCTCATCCCACTTTGCAATTGAGAGGGCTCACAGGATGCCGCCGGTGCGGGGCCCCCCGGGCTCCCCCCCCACGCACATTTATCTTTCGGCTTTTAAACTTCCGGGACCGGGATCTATCGCTGCGTGAGGCCCGCAAAGTGGAGGAGCTGCGGTTTGAAAACACCAAGATCATGCTCTTCCCGGACTACTCCATAGACACCCAGAGGCTCCGGCGCACGTTTGACCCGGTGAAAGCACAGCTCCGCACGAAAGGCATCAAGTACAGCATGTTGTTCCCGGCGAAGCTCCGTGTAGTGGACGGGGAATCCACCCGCTACTTTACTTCACCAGAGGATGCCTCTCAATGGTTGGAGGGCCTGCCCAGGGCCAGATAACAGTATGTACCCTAAAGCTATATATATTTTAACTTTTCCTATACCGGGCTCCCTCTCTGTTACCTCTCCCCCCTGAGTTATACCTGTAATGCAACCCTGCCTAATATTGTGGGTGCTGGCGGTTCTCCTGACTTGGCTCACAATGTGCCCAGCCCTGTGTTTGTACAACCGGCAGAAGGAACATCTCCCTGGGACCCACATGGGGACTTATACTGCTGGAGGCTGTCGGCAGGGCAGCATTCATGCTGGGACCAGATCTGCAATGCCCCCCTTGTCTATGCGGTGAGAAGCTGCTACAGGGTTGGACAGGCCACAGTTGTGATTCTTTCATGGGGGAGGGGGGGGAGGAGAGGATTGCTGGAGATGCCCTTTGAAAACGTTCCAACCAGTTTGAAGAATGTGCCCCTGGATGATTCCAGGAGAATGTTTCCCCCTGTTTTTCATTTTGATCACCCCTTTTTTTTTCCTCGTTTTGCCCCCCTTCTTTTTTCATTACACACCAGCAGCATTGCAAATATGACGAGACTTCCTTGTGCATGTTATTGAGCTGGACCCGAATGCTGCTTCAATACATTTGCTGTTGCACTGCGGGCAGGGGGGGCGGAGACCTCCAGAAGTTCTGGAACTGTTAGTCCACACGCGCACCGGAAGGCTGGTAGCTTTTCTGTTCGCCCCCATAGGAGACTTTCCTACAGTTTGATGGGTTTGGTTTTGGGATCAAACACCCCGAGGTTGTTGACGGGGGTGTGGGGTGGGGGTGGGGGGGGGGGTGGGGGTTTATGTTTTGTGTTTGGTTTTTATTTTTATTATTTGCTAATGGAAGTATGCGGTGCTGTTTCCCTCAACACATGATTGTACTGTGCAGTGGAGTGTGGTGGCTGTCTCTCCCGGCCCTCAGAATAGCTGGGGACTGGGAGACTAATATGTGTCCTCCTCCGGGTCGACTCTACAGTTTTGCCCCTGCAGTTGATTTCCTGGTAGCACTAGTATGGCCCCCATAAAAGTTCTTTCCTGGAATGTCCGGGGGCTAAATGACAAAATTAAAAGATCATTGGTAATGTCATATTTGAAAAAGTATAGCCCGCAGGTGTGTATATTACAGGAGACACACCTGGTGGGAAGCAGGATTCTCAGCCTTAAAAAACCATGGGTGGGCCAATACTTCCATTCCACATATTCTGGCTACGCCAGGGGAGTCAGCATTCTAGTACATAAGGCCCTTACGTTTCATTTGCTGGATGTTAAAGTCGACCCGGAGGGAAGGTTTGTGTTACTTCATGCCCTAATTGACCAGGTTGAAATGTTGATTCTGGGAGTGTATATTCCCCCCCCCGGCTAATATGTCACTCTTAAGATACCTCACGCCCATTCTTGCTACATACCCTACGGACAATATCCTACTTGCGGGAGACTTCAACATGGCTCCCAACCCATCACTGGATAGATTAACGCCAGGAGTGGGCACGGACTCACCCCTAGACAAGTGGGCAAAGGTGTATGGGCTGACTGACGTTTGGAGATGGAGGTTCCCAACAGATAGGGCATTCACGTGTCAGTCGGCCTCATACCGGTCAATGTCTAGGATAGATTTAATTTATGTTAGTGGGGGACTGCTCTCCCGAGTTCGTGAGGTCTCTATACTACCAAGGGGAATCTCGGACCATTCCCCCATGTGTGTTACCTTACAAACACAGACACCTCGGTCAGACAAAATCTGGCGATTGTCCAGATATTGGATCTCGGAGGAGTATGTCGAGGCGGAAATTGACCAGGGTATTACTGATTACTGGCTGGCTAATGTACAATCTGCTACGCCACATGGGAGATGGGATGCATTCAAGGTTTATGTCCGTGGCTGCTACCAAACAGCCATCTCACAAGCCAGGTATAACGCAAAACTGTCCATCGAAGAGGCAGAGACCAGGGCACAGGGGTTGGAGTCCCAGTATGTCATGACCCAAAACCCCATCACTCTCCTTGATATGCGATCTGCATACCGAGAACTAACAATACTAAGGGTTGCCGGAGCCAAAAAACGCCAGCTATCACAGACACAACGTATATTTGAGCAGGGGGAAAAAACAGGGCACATGCTGGCCTGGCTGGCAAAAGAACAACAACCCTCTACGTCTATAGCCCGCATTAGACAAGAAAATGGAACTGTAGCGACAGACCCACTGGTTATCAACGCCTGCTTTGCTTCATACTACGCCTCTTTATATGCGTCCAGGGTGGACTACTCTGGGGGGGAGCTTGTCTCCTTCCTGGAGCGGATCACCTTCCCCATGTTGAGCCCCGAGGCCAGGGTAAATCTGGACAAAGACATAACTATTGAGGAAGTTAAGATGGCGCTGGGTGAACTACAAGCAGGAAAGACCCCTGGGGCAGATGGACTCCCTCCCGAGTTTTATAAACAGTATGGGGAACAGCTCACAATTAGGTTACATGAAATGGTGCTGGGGTCCCTAGAGGCCGGCACCCTCCCGGAGTCAATGGCGGAAGCCATAATAGTGGTCCTTCCCAAGCCGGGTAAGGACCTGGAACTCTGCTCATCGTACCGACCGATTTCCCTCCTTAACGCGGATGCTAAAGTCCTAACAAAAATTTTGGCAAAAAGGCTCAATGAGGTCATACTGACGCTGATCCACGAGGACCAGTCGGGATTCATGCCCGGCAAGGGCACGGACATAAACCTTCGTAGGCTATACACGGTCATGGGGGCCACGGGACACCTGGCTGAGTGCGACGTAGTGGCCTCCCTGGATGCGGAGAAAGCATTCGACTCGGTGGAGTGGGAATATCTATGGGAGGTCCTGCGTCGATTCGGCTTTGGTCCAAAATATATTGCCTGGGTGCAGGCCCTCTATAGGGCGCCGAGGGCTAGGGTCCGCACGGGTGTGATACTCTCGCCAACGTTTCGGTTACATAGGGGCACGAGGCAGGGGTGTCCATTGTCCCCTGCCCTGTTTGCCTTGGCTATTGAGCCCATGGCCATTATGGTGCGGTCCTCTCCCCTGGTGAAGGGCATACAAATTGGCTCTTCACAGGAAAGAATATCCCTGTACGCGGACGATACCCTGCTATATCTAAGAAACGATTCTGGCTCCCTGGAAGCGGCCCTCGCAATTATAAATGAATTTGGCAAATACTCTGGCATCCGCGTTAACTGGACCAAGTCGGTCATTTTTGCACTACACCCGGGGGAGGCCTCCCTGTCAGACAACACACCCCTGAAGAAAGTCTCACAGTTTAGGTACCTAGGGATAGAGATACATAGGGACAAAACACAATTTATCCCCCTAAACCTGACGCCAGCTATGTCCTCTTTAGTACAGAAGTGCACGGCATGGAAGACGTTACCCCTGACTCCAGTAGGGAGAGTAAATCTGATCAAGATGTCTCTCCTGCCCAAATTTTTATACATATTTAGACAAACGCCGGTGCATATCCCAAATACGTTTTTTAAAAGGCTTGACTCGGTACTGACGACCTTTATATGGCAGGGCAAGATCCCCAGAATAGCCAAAACTACCCTTCAAATGCCACTTTCACTGGGGGGCCTGGCCCTCCCAAGCTTTCAAAAATATTATTGGGCGGCAGTTTTGGTGACGCTTCGGTGGTGGCTGTCAGAAGAGCCGGCGAACCCCGCCTCGACTTTGGAGGCGGCGCTGCTTGGTTCCTACTCCGAATTAAGAAACCTAATCCACCGGGGGCCTGGGTCTAATCCTGATATAACATACTCCATGAAGGCCACCCTTAAAGTTTGGGGGATTGTCAGGGACAAGATTCTAAAGTTTGCAGGTTGGTCTCCCTATACCCCACTATGGGGAAACCCCAGACTGCCCCACTTTCAATCCATACCGGACCCGGTACTGTGGGCGAGGCACGACATAGTGACACTAGCGGACATATCTGGCTCGACGGGCTTGCTTTCGTTTGATGCGCTGAAACATAGCAAAGGGCTCCCTAACAGTATGTTTTTCAGATACTTGCAGATCCGCCACGCCTACAGCTCCCAGTTCCCGACGCCACCAAGGATGGGAACGTCGGGAATTGAGAATCTACTGAGGGAGGAGGGGGGGACGAAGGTCCTCTCCAGGGTGTACTCGGCCCTGGCTGGCCTGGATACCTCTAAGGTGTCCCAGCTATTCTCGGTCTGGCAGGGAGATATACCCTCGCTGGCCGACGATGACTGGGAAGAGGGATTTCAACAATACCTCCCCCTGATGATCTCTGCACGGGATAGGTTCATCCAACTGAAATTTATACACAGGGCATATTTTTCGCCACAGCGACTGGCCAAGATATACCCTACTCATAGCCCGCTGTGCGCTAAATGTGGAACAGAGGAGGGCTCCTTCTTCCATGTGGTGTGGTCGTGTAGCCTAATCCAGTCATTCTGGAGAGGGGTGGTGGACAAAATAAACCTGGTCAGTAAGCTTAGACTACCCTGTGACCCAATTCCACTGCTTCTAGGTGTGGTGGATACGCTGGAGGGACCTCAGGCCAAGAAGCTATTTGTGTTCTATGCTGCTTTCTACGCAAGAAAAGCAATATTGCTACATTGGAAGGGAGCTGCCCCCCCAACAACACAATTTTGGAGGACCCTTATCAACAAAGCTCTCCCCTTGTATAAACTTACATATATGGGCCGCAACTGTCCTAACAAGTTTAACAAAATCTGGAACCCCTGGGTGCAGGAGGAGAGGCTGACTTTGGACTAGGAAGAGGGTGAGACGAGGACCATATTGGAGGAGATTGGGAGGTATGTGAATGACCCCAAAGAGACGAGGGACGTACGGTGGGGACGATGTAGATGGGCGTGGAGAGCAGTGTGACCCCCTCCTCCCCGATCCGAGGATCGCGGGGGGAGGAGCTGGAGAGTCGCGGGCACAGGGGGGGGCCGAGAGGTACCCCGCACGAGACGATAGGGCATGACATGCTGGGAATGTTGATGGGAGGGCTGGAGTGTGGCAGTTCGCCACACCCACTTGGACTACGTAAGGAACTGGGAAGAGTGTACTATGACCAATGTTAATCCGGGTTTGTTTCCCCCCTCTTTCCCCCCGTTCCCCGCTCACCCCTCCTGTAACAAATTCTGTATCTCATTTCCCTTCCCCATGAGAACACTGTTTACACCTGATAACCTATGTTCCACACCAATGATTGTATAAATACCCTGCACATGTAGAACATTCGTTGCATTTGAAAATGAGACACTGTACCGTTGTATTTCTTTGTATTTTTTCCTTATTTTGAAAATAAAAACCGTTTTTGTTAAAAAATTTTGGAGGGACGTCCAGTTCTTGGTAATGTCACTGTTGTGCCATATTTTCTCCCCTTGATGACGACTGTGTTCCATGGTATAACTAATGCCCTGTAAATTCTTATGTACCCTTCTCTTGACTGATACCTTTTAACAATGAGATCCCTCTGATGCTTTGGAAACTCTCTGCGGAGCATGGCTTTTGCTGTAGAATGCGACTGAGAAAATGTCAGGAAAGACCTACTAGAACAGCTGAACTTTATTTTCTTGTATTATCAACTTTTATTAAGATTTATCATTACAAAAAAGAGAAAATAAAAAGACAACTATACATGTATTTCCATTATTAATCTTATACATAGTGTCGGCTTATATATATCACTCAATATATTTTTATTCCATACAAGATAAAATATAACAAAGCAACACAAATAAAAAGAAAAGAAGAAAAAAAAATGGGGGAAGGAAGGGATAGGAGTACGTTCTCTCCCTCTCCTACTACTCCATAAAGGCAGTTCAGGGGGAGAGAGTGTCCAAGTGTGGAAAAAAAAAAGTCCCCCCCCCCCACATCCCTATATATATATATATATATATATATATATATATATATATATATAATTTCTTTATCATATATCATGGGACACAGAGCCTTAAGTAATAACTTAATGGGTATATAGGCACCTTCAGGTGATTGACACTGGTATGCCCAATACAGGAAGTTTACTCCCTATATAACCCCTCCTCCTTCCAGGAGCACATCAGTTTTTTCGCCAGTGTCTAAGGCAGTGATGGTGAACCTTGTCACCCCAGATGTTTTGAAACTACATTTCCCATGATGCTCAACTACAATGCAGAGTGCATGTGCATCATAGGAAATGTAGTTCCAAAACATCTGGGGTGCCAAGGTTCACCATCTACTGGTCTAAGGTGTTGGTCACAAGTGATGATGTGCTCTGAGGAGCGCCAGGAGGCATTCTTGCAGAATTTAAATAGCCTCCATACACCAGATCCATCCAAGGCCAAAGTGGATGGTACCTGGGCCTGGTATCCGAAGCACGAGGTTTTGCCTGTAACGCCTTTCTTTGCAGGGCTGGACCCCAAGACCCAGGGCTTTGGTCATGCTACATTACCTAAAAGCTTTTCCTGGCGGGGTGCTTTTTACAGGTCCAAGGGAGTGGAACCCAGATAAAAAGGGACCCGGTCCTTGAAGGTTTGCTAAACACAGCCCGCCGTGATTGGTGAAGGTTGGATTGACTGTTAATTCAGCAAATCCTGCGGCGGGGATAAGGTAAGGGAAGGAACTTAGGAACTAAAAAGTCCACCTATATATTCTTCCTTAAGAGCCGGTTCACACTAGGGCGACTCAGGATCCGACTTCAGGTCGCCCCGAGACGCCCCAAGTCGCGCTGTAATGTTAGTCTATGGAGCCGTCTCAATGCACACTACTGAAGTCGCTCCGACTTCAAAAAAGGTTCCTGTACTACTTCAATCCGACTTCTAGGCGACTTGTACCCATTGATTTCAATGGAAGTCGCGTCCAAGTCGGATCTCCATCTATATTGACGCGACAGTGTCGCCTTGAGGAGGAACTCCACACCAAATTTTAAATTAAAAAAATGGCATGGGTTCCCCCTCCAGGAGCATACCAGGCCCTTAGGTCTGGTATGGATTTTAAGGGGAACCCCCCCCAACGCCGTTTTTTCGTCCCCCCAAAATCCATACCAGACCCTTATCCGAGCACGCAGCCTGGCAGGTCAGGAAAGGGGGTGGGGACGAGCGAGCGCCCCCCCCCTCCTGAACCGTACCAGGCCGCATGCCCTCAACATGGGGGGTGGGTGCTTTGGGTAAGGGGGGCGCCCTGCGGCCCCCCACCCCAAAGCACCTTGTCCCCATGTTGATGAGGACAAGGGCCTCTTCCCGACAACCCTGGCCGTTGGTTGTCGAGGTCTGCGGGCGGGGGCTTATCGGAATCCGGAGACCCCTTTAATAAGGGGGCCCCAGATCCCGGCCCCCCACCCTATGTGAATGCGTATGGGGTACATCTTACCCCTACCCATTCACCTGGGGAAAAAAGTGTAAAAAAAAAAAACAATACAGGTTTTTAAAGTAATTTATTAATCAGCTCCGGGGTCTTCTTCCGACTTCGGGGGCCTTCTTCCGACTTCTCCGCTCTGTTCGGCCTCTTCTCCCGGTGTTCGGCCTCTTCTCCCGGTGTTCGGCCTCTTCTCCCGCTCTCCGGCGTCGTCTCCTGCTCTTCTGCTGGCTCCTCCGCTATCTTTTGGCAGCTCTTTTACCAGCGGGGGAGCTGGTCCTTCTTCCCTCTTCTCTCTTCTTTCTTCTTCTGATGTTGACACAACGCTCTCTCTCTCGCTGTAATGCCGTGTGAGCGCTGCGCGATGACTTATATAGGAATGGGGCGGGGTCACCGGGTGATGTCGGGTCCCGATTGCTGACTAAATACCGTAATGTAATCTCATTTTATGACTTGACACATGTTTTGTATTAATGTTAACTATGCCTATTGTTATGCACTCCTTTTTTGAAATAAAGAAGAATTAAAAAAAAATAATAATTGGTCAGCCGAAGCACCATATAAAAAGCTCCTGACTGGGTTCCCTTTTCATGGGGATGATTTGGACGAATACATCCAAACAATGTCTAGTGGGAAAAGTACTCTTTTGCCAGTCAAAAGAAAGTATAAACGCCCTTCATTTAAACGGGCTCTTTCTCTTGCGCCAGGGGCTTCCGCCTCTAGGCAGTGGCAACAGCCTCCGCCGTCAGACTCTAGAGGAAAACCTCAGTGTCAGGCCCAGGCTCAAAAGAAATCCTGGGGCCGGAAACCTGCAAAGCGGAATCCTAAAGCCTCATCATGAAGAGGCGCCCCCCCCCCCCCCAGGGTGGTGGGAAGACGTCTGCAGTTTTCAGAAGTCTGGCAGGAGGAAATTCAGGACAGATGAGTCATCTCCAAGGTAACTCTGGGGTACAAGCTGGAATTTCGGGACTTTCCACAGTCTCGTTTCCTGAGGTCAGACGTTCCCAAAGATCCAGAGAAAATCTCTATTTCGGGCACTAAACCGATTAATGGCTCATGAGGTGATCATGCAGATCCCCACAGAAGAGCAAGGTTTGGGGTTTTATTCAACCCTCTTCACAGTAACAAAACCGAATGGAGATGTCAGACCCATTCTACATCTAAAGAATATAAATCAGTTCCTGAAGATCCGCTCCTTTCGCATGGAGACGATCAGGTCAGTAGTTTCTATCCTACTAGGAAAAGAACTTCTGGCGTCTATCGACATCAGGGTGTATATCTGCATGTTCCTATATTTCCCGCTCACCAAAGGTTTCTGCGGTTCGAGGTAGAACAGCAGCATTTCCAGTTTGTAGCCTTGCCCTTTGGGCTCGCTACAGCACCCCGAGTGTTTATAACTTCTAGCCAGGTTAAGGGCATAACAGTCTTGGCATACTTAGATGATCTATTGCTAATAACCAGTCAGTGGCTCGTTTAGAGAAAAGCGTGTGCATTACAACCAGTTACCTGGAAAGTTTGGATTGGGTTCTCAACCTAGAGAAATCTTCCTTAAAACTGGAGTAAAAGTAAAAGGCTGGAGTACTTGGGTCTGACCATAGACACAGCCCACAAAAAGGTGTTCTTGCCTCAGGCAAAGCTCAACTCCATAAGAGAGCTGGTGCGGATGGTCAGGTCAAAAGGCGATCCCTCCATTCGCCTTTGCATGAGGTTGCTAGGAAAGATGGTGGCTTCATTCGAAGCTCTTCCCTATGCCCAGTTCCATTCAAGACTGTTGCAAAACAGTATCCTGTCTACTTGGAACAAAACAATTCAAGCTTTAGACTTGCCAATGCGGCTGTCCACAAGGGTGTCCCAAAGCCTCAGTTGGTGGTTACTAACCCAGAATCTGCTGAAAGGAAAATTCTTCAAACCTGTTATCTGGAAAGTGGTAACGACAGATGCCAGCCTTTCAGGCTGGGGAGCAGTGCTTGAGAAGACAACTGTCCAGGGACAGTGGTCAAGAACCGAAAGAACCTTGCCCATCAATATCCTAGAGATTCGGGCAGTGCGTCTGGCTCTGAAGGCCTGGTCCCAGGTTAGGGGATTGTCTTGTCAGGATCCAATCCGACAATGCCACAGCTATGGCCTATGTCAATCACCAAGGGGGCACCAAGAGTCTGTCAGCGCAGAGAGAGGTGAACCATATTCTAACATGGGCAGAAAGGAATGTTCCGTGCCTATCTTCACTCCTGAAGTAGAGAATTGGCAGGCGGACTACTTGAGTCGCCAGCAGTTATTCTAGGGGGAATGACTCTTCATTCTACATTTTTTGGGCTAATTGATAAAGATGGGGGACTCCAGACGTAGATCTTCTAGCGTCCAAATTCAACATGAAGTTAGTCAACTTTGTGTCCAGGACAAGGGATCCACTCGCATGCGGAACAGATGCGTTGGTGAACCCATGGGATGAGTTCTCACTGATCTATGCATTTCCCCCTATTCAGTTGCTACCTCGACTCCTTTGCAGGATCAGGCTGGAAAGAAAGCTGGTAATTCTGGTAGCACCAGCATGGCCCAGAAGGTCGTGGTATGCATAAATCGTAAAGATGGCAGTGGAGGGTCCATGGACCCTCCCACTACGGCCAGACCTACTCTCACAGGGGCCGATATTGCATCCTACCTACGAACGCTAAATTTAACGGCTTGGCTATTAAAACCCACATTCTGAAGAAACATGGGCTATCCGGGTCAGTTGTCTCTACCTTCATTAATGCAAGGAAGCCAGCTTCCAGGACTATTTATTATAGAGTCTGGAGGGCTTATGTTTCCTGGTGTGAATCCAAGGGTTGGCACCCTCGGAGGTATATCATAGGCAGAATTCTTGACTTTCTTCAATTAGGGGTAGAGATGAAGTTGGCCTTGAGTACTATTAAGGGCCAAGTCTCAGCTTTATCGGTCTTATTTCAAAGACCGCTTGCTACACATTCTTTAGTCTGGGGTTTTATGCAAGGGGTGATGGGGCTTAATCTGCCAGTCAACCCTCCTTTGAACCCTTGGGACTTGAACTTAGTTTTGTCAGTGTTACAAAAACAGCCATTTGAACCGATACAACATATTCCCTTAGTCCTTCTGACAAGGAAGTTGGTATTTTTAGTTGCTATATTCTCAGCAAGGAGGGTTTTGGAATTGGCTGCTCTTTCTTGTAAAGAGCCATACTTGATTATTCATGAGGACAGAGTGGTGTTACGCCCTCGTCCAGACTTTTTACCAAAAGTAGTTTCAGATTTTCACCTGAACCAAGATATTGTCCTGCCATCGTTTTTTCCAAAACCATGTTCCAGGGAAGAGAAGTCACTACATTGTCTTGATGTGGTGAGAGCAGTAAAAATCTATTTAAAG
Source organism: Lithobates sylvaticus (assembly GCA_028564925.1). Classification (NCBI taxonomy): domain Eukaryota; kingdom Metazoa; phylum Chordata; class Amphibia; order Anura; family Ranidae; genus Lithobates; species Lithobates sylvaticus. The sequence goes on along the minus strand of CM053026.1, from coordinate 203,093,393 downwards.
ACAACTGCTCAGATTAGAAAGACTGATGTCTTATTTATTCTGCCTAAGAAAGGACAGGCAGCATCTAAATCCACTGTCGCTAAGTGGATTTCGGCAAGTTATAATTCAAACTTATAATTTAAGGGGTAAGTTTAACCCTTTTCAAGTCAAAGCACACTCTACCAGGGTGGTTAGTGCTTCTTGGGCAGTGCATCACCAGGCCTCCATGGCTCAGATCTGTAAGGGTGCAACTTGGCCTTCAGTACATACATTCACAAAATGTTATCAGGTGGATGTAAGGAGGTATGAGGATATCGCCTTTAGGCAGCAGTATAGGTCCCCAAGTCTGGGGGTACCCTGTGGGTTGTGTCTTCCTCCCCTTAAGTAGCATTGCTATGGGAATTCCCATTAAGTTATTACTTAAGGCTCTGTGTCCCATGATGTACGATAAAGAAAATAGGATTTTTATAACAGCTTACCTGTAAAATCCTTTTCTTAGAGTACATCATGGGACACAGAGGTCCCTCCTCTCTTTTGGGGTTTAAGTATATTGCTTTACTACAAAAACTAATGTGCTCCCGGAAAGAGGAGGGGTTATATAGGGAGTTAACTTCCTGTATTGGGTATACCAGTGTCCATCACCTGAAGGTGCCTATATACCCATTAAGTTATTACTTAAGGCTCTGTGTCCCATGATGTACTCCAAGAAAAGGATTTTACAGGTAAGCTGTTATAAAAATCCTATTATATATATATATATAATTTTTTTTTTTTATTATTATTTCATATTCACTTACTAAATATCACGTGCACCTATAAGAGGAATGAGACCATGCAGCAACAATATCGGACTATTACATAAAACATCAACCTACATCCACCCAATAATATACTTTAATCTCTACCAATCTCTGAGAAGTAATATTTCCAGCCTGCCCATGTATTTTTAAATTTGTCTTGTTGATTTCTAACCTCATGCACCCATCTTTCCGCCTCCATTATTAATTCAACTTCTCTTTTCAATTCCGACAGAGTGGGGCATGTAGCCTGTTTCCAATAACTGGATATTAATATTTTAGCTGCATTCAGCAGGTGGGGAGTTATACTGAGAGATCGCATGACTGCATTGATGCTTAATGAACAGATGTCAAGCACCTGCAATGACTCATGCTAAGTTCCTTAACCACCTGCTGCCCGGCCACCACGAAATGACGGAGGAGCGGTGCAACTCTCGTTCTGGGTGGACGCGGCTCTGATCTCTGTAAAGAGCCGATGACACAGCTCTTTAACCATGTGATCGGCTGTGTCCAATCACAGCCAATCACATGTAAATACGGTAGTGCCTTTAATCGGCTCTCCTCACCTCGCACTGACAGAGTGTGTGGCGAGGAGTGCAAATCAACGGTATCCCCTCGCAGGGGAGACCATCGCAGGTAATCAGGGCACTGATTACAGGAAAGCCCCAGCAGTGCCCATTAGGGATGCTAGTTAGTGCAACCTTTCAATGCCTGCTAATCGGTGCTGCCCATCAATGCCCACTAGTGCCCCCTATCAGTGCGGCATATTAGTGCCACCTAATCAGTGCCCATAAGTGCAGCCTCACCAGCGCACATCAATGAAGGAGAAACATTATTTATTTACAAAGTTTACTGACAGAAACTAAGAAAAACATTTATTTTTTTCAAAATGTTCGGTCTTTTTTCTTTTTTTTTGTAAAAAATAAAAAACCCAACAGTGATTAAATACCACCAAAAGAAAGCTCTATTTGTGTGAAGAAAATTACAAAAAAATAATTTGGGTACAGTGTTGCATGACCGCGCAATTGTCATTCAAAATGCGACGGCACTGAAAGCTGAAACATGGCCTGGGTGGAAGGGGGTGAAAGTGCCCTGTATTGAAGTGGTTAAAATCTGGAAACCATGGCTGTCATATACCTTTCCTACTCTCCCCCCAGCCAGCTTGGGCTGTCAATCACTTATGGCCTCGATGCTCCTGAGCCCTTACCTTCCCCCCTTCTCTCGGACTCTAACCTCCTGGCCCTCCTTCTCCCCTAGTTTTCCTTCTCGCTTCTCTGGCTCCCTACTCGTTAGGTGCGCAATCTCTTTCTTTAGCATCACTTTTCTGCCTAACATCCTTCTTGTTTCCATTCTGTATTTCCTTTTTAGATCTGTATAGGCTGTATACTGCACCATCGTATGGCTATTGACGGGCCCAGGGGACACCCCGTTGACGTGGGGAACCTCTCCAGGACTCCTTGGCCATTCCCTTGTGAGCTAACTTTTGTTACAACTGTCAAAGCTATGCGTGGCCGGAACTATTGCATGTTAGCTACATGTTAAAACTGAATAAAAATGATTGAAACTGAAAAATACACAAAGAAATACACCTACATATCCACCAGTATTATTAGCCTTAGAATACTGTTTTTCCCTGGCAAACACGTAAGTGTAGTTCTTGTGAATTGTATTGCAGCTGGGGTTCTCTCTCAATGGAGATTTGCCCCCACCCTTTTTTAAAAGCCAGAGAAGTTCTCTAGGGCAGTAGCAAACAACTTGTGTGCCTCCCAGATCAGTTTTTCTTGCATTTAGATTTTCGATTTTTAAGGGCTCATTCAGATGATGGATTAGTGCTGTCCTCTGTTGCATTTGCATCCATCTTGGAGCTGTGTGCAGGCAGCCCATAGAAGGGGATGCACACACACCACCGGCATGGACAAAATCCTGGTCATGGTTTGACATGCGGGCAGGAGCGGGTGCATGGATCTGAATGCAGAGGCTCTGTGTATGGTACATACAGGTACATGATTTTGTTTTCTTATGGCCTGGGAGTCCATACACTCGGTCCTCAGTGCAGATCAGTATACTGAGCCTGATAGAATCACAGGCTCAACATTACTGGGCTCCTGCCAAGCCAATGTGCTTGATTATCCAATCTGTGCTTGATTAGCTGCAGTGAATGGCAGGGGAGACATCTCCATAAAAAGGACCTTCCCAATGCTATACCATACAGGGCTTGTTAGCCAACTTGTGATAGCAACACAGCTGAATTAAATAAAAATGTAAAATGTTTAAAAAAATTATAATAAAATGTCATTAAAAAAAAAATGAATAGTAATCCCATCGCTCTGCAAACAACCACAAATGCGCTCATGTGTATGTAAACCGTAATTGCAGCACACATGAGGTGTCTCTTTGGTGTTTCGCAATGGTCCTACAGTCTCCTGGGACCTGGATCATACCCCAAGAGCTTGCAGGTTGCAGGCGGGGGGGGGGGGGGCACCTAGCAGAGTGGATAGGATAGGCATTTGTGCCCTGAGGCTGGGTTCACATCTAAGCCGCATGTGTCTCCATTCACCATTTCAGGTCCGATTTCAGCCTGAATTTTTGGCTGAATTTGGACCCGAAATGAACCAGAAGACGTACAGGACTCAACTGTGCAATTTGCATCGAAGCCTCTGCGGCAATGTGTGGAGCGGCTCCATAGAGAAAATGAAAACAGTCTTGAATGAGCAACAAGGTGGTGGTGGAGGAGGATAAGCAGAACTTTGGTTTTCAGGTGAATTTCCTTATGTGCTAACTGCTGTTAATTCATTTTGAATTTGTCACAGCCATAATGATACATTGTGTAAGTGGTGCAAATAAGAACTACCTTAAGCACATGTTGAAACTGTTGCAAAACTTTTATGAATTACTCACAGGATTTTCCAACTTGCCCTTTACCGCCAAAGACGTGTCGCAAAAGATTTAGTGAATTGCCCCCATTATGTTTTATTGTACAGGATGATGTTAGAGAGCTGCAACCAGCTGAGTGGTTATAAGGAGATGCTTCAGGTGACCAGATGTATAGTGAGCAGGAAGCCCTCTGGAAGCAAACAGTACAATTGCCCATACAGTAGAGATGGATTGAAATTCAGGTGGTTCAGCGTGTGGGTGGGGCAAGGAATGTGGTACCCAGAAAGAAGAGTCCAAGGAACGTGTATTAACATAAAAATTCCAGCAAGGTGTGTTCCAGCAAAGCGTCTGTGTAATACGGCCCTAACTGCCACAGCAGCACTTAGTATTGCAGAGGATTCCCAAAAATAACTTGTGGCATCCAGCAGTATCTGACAGAGGAGGTAACTGGAAGTCGGTCTGGCAACAGGACACTTGGATCTCTCTGCATGACTGCTGCCCAACAACACCACCTGTGCAGGGAGGCCGAACTGCACCTGCCCACAAGCAGGAACCAGATACATTTTTTGGGGATCAGGTAATTTTTATTGAAGGATTTCCATTTTCAGATACAGAAAAATACAGTAACATTGACCAAATAGTAAAAGAATAACAAAAGACTGCGACAAACAACATAAAATAATATAAAAGAAGATATTGTACATTCTAAAGTATTACAAGACATACCTCAGTATAACAAACGTTAAGCGAAAGTGCACATAAATCCCTTACCAAGGAGCAATGCATTTACACCCACCCAACCACAGAATTACTATTATGAAAATATTTAACACAAGTACACCTGGCAGAAGAAGCACACATGCCCCTTAATCATTATTTGATGGTAAAAAAGTATGTGTCGGCTCAGTAGAGGACACCCATAAAGACCACGTCTTCTGAAATATTTTTAGAGCAGACCAGCCAAATTTTGATCCATCTATGCCTGTTCCTACTTAACAGAAGGTAATCTACCAATCGACTTTTGTCAAATGGGACTGTTGGAAAACTTTTGTCGATCTGCGGCCGGTAGCTGCATATCAGTGGTTTCTGACAGCAGCGGAGTCCCTTTGTCAGAACATAATGGCACAGCTGGGAGGATTCCGCCTTCCACCTCGCATGTGTGAATGGGGGAATCCATACATTTTTCAATGGGTTGATCAAAAAAAAGAAAGAAAGAACCGTCTATGGCCAACGTAAGGTTTTACTGTACACATTATCCCCTAAAAGATAAGCATTCTTGTTAGAATACCGCTGCCCATCAGAAAATGTAACGGAAGTGACGTTCTGAGCAATAAAAGCTTACTGCGCATGCACCATGTGTTCCAACATGGCCGCTATGCATTCCAATAGGTTTCCTAATGGGACAGAACATGAAGCCAGCAGCGGACATCCTCTTACACCTAGGCAAGCAGGCAGAAGGTGGCGATGGCCATCTTGGTACATCCCACACTGCTCAGTGGCAAACTGATTATATACTGAAAAAGACTATTTCACTCTGTCGCTGTGAAACAGTCTATTTCAGTATATAAGGTGAGTTTCCTGCTAAAATAAGTGTGAAATTTAAGACTTGCCTGGGAATAAGAAGATGTCTGCTGCCACCTTCGTGTTCTGTCACATTGGGAAACCTATTGAAACGCATAGCGGCCATGCTGGAATGCACAGTGCATGCGCAATAAGCTGATTTGTTCGCAATGCCACTTCCGTTGCATTTTCTGATGGGTAGCAGTATTCTGATATAATGGTTTTATACATATTTTCACAAGTAATGTATCTTTGTGCAATGTCACACTAACCATACACTTGCTGGCGGGAACTCACCTGAGACAGGATTAATAGTCAGTGGCATATTTAGAGGGGTGCAGGGTGTGCTGTGGTTGCCTGACACCATGCAACAGCACCCACAAAGAGTTGGCATCTGCTCCTTTCCTGATAGTGGCATTTCAGAGCCACAGTAAAGCTCCTTCCCCACTTTGGTCATATGGCACAGCAGAAGAGAGGACTGACCCTAGCTCTGAACTGCTGCTACATTTGGTCTGGTGAGGGGTCTATACTGGGAGGATGGAGGTGTGTGTGACTGTACTGAGAGGAAGGGAAGGGATGTCTGTACTGAGGGTCTGTGCCGGGGAAATATTATCCGTGCTGGGGTGGGGGGAGTCTGTACTGAGGGGCTGTGCTGGGGAAATCCATCTTTGCTGGGGGGCCGGGGGAGTCTGTACTGAGGGGCTGTGCTGGGAAAATTCTTCTGTGCTGGGGGGCAGGAGGAGTCTGCACTGAGGGGCAGTGCTGGGGGGGGGCGGGGGGGGGCGGGGGGAGTCTGTACTGAGGGGCTGTGCTGGGGGAATCCATCTGTGCTGGGGGGCGGAGGGAGTCTGTACTGAGGGGCTGTGCTGGGGGGCAGGGGGAGTCTGTACTGAGGGTCTGTGCCGGGGAAATATTATCCGTGCTGGGGGGGTGGGGGGAGTCTGTACTGAGGGGCTGTGCTGGGGAAATCCATCTTTGCTGGGGGGCAGGGGGAGTCTGTACTGAGGGGCTGTACTGGGAAAATTCTTCTGTGCTGGGGGGGGGGGGGGTCTGTACTGAGGGGCTGTGCTGGGAAAATTCATCTGTGCTGGGGGGCAGGAGGAGTCCGCACTGAGGGGCAGTGCTGGGGGGGGGAGTCTGTACTGAGGGGCTGTGCTGGGGGAATCAATCTGTGCTGGGGGGGGGAGTGTGTACTGAGGGGCTGTGCTGGGGGCAGGGGGAGTCTGTACTGAGGGGCTGTGCTGGGAAAATTCATCTGTGCTGGGGGGCAGGAGGAGTCTGCACTGAGTGGCAGTGCTGGGGGGGGGGGCGGGGGGAGTCTGTACTGAGGGGCTGTGCTGGGGGAATCCATCTGTGCTGGGGGGCGGAGGGAGTCTGTACTGAGGGGCTGTGCTGGGGGGCAGGGGGAGTCTGTACTGAGGGGCTGTGCGGGGGGAATCCATCTGTGCTGGGGGGGGGGGCATCTGCCCATCTATGGCTGTCCTTACAATCATATGGTCTTTGGCAGAGGTAACATAGTTCTCACTGAATTTAGTGCACTGAGGGGCCGTGCTGGGAAAATTAATCTGTGCTGGGGGAATCCATCTGTGCTGGGGGGGGGGGGGGGCATCTGCCCATCTATGGCTGTCCTTACAATCATATGGTCTTTGGCAGAGGTAACATAATTCTCACTGAAATTAGTGCACTAAGGGGCTGTGCTGGGAAAATGAATCTGTGCTGGGGGGGGGGGGGGGGGGGGGGGGGCGGGTTGGAGTCTGTACTGAGGGGCTGTGCTGGGGAAATCCATCTGTGCTGGGGGGTTGAGGGGGTCTGTACTGAGGGGTTTGTGCTGGGGGAGTCCATTTGTACTGAGGGGTTTGTGCTGGGGGAGTCCATTTGTACTGAGGGGTTTGTACTAAGGAGGTTGGCTGGGAGGAGAGATTTAGGGATGTTGGGGAGGTCTGTACTGTGGGAATATGGACTTTTGGTGGGGATTTTTATTTGGAAAAGGGGGTAATTGTTGGATGTACTCTGCATAGTGGCCTGTGTGTAATGCACCCCTGAGCCCTGCACTCTGTGGGACATGAGTCTAGTGGGGAGTAGGCTTTTATTAAGCCATGCTCCTGTAGCCCCTCCATTGTCAGCACAAATTGGTAACACCCTTGGATAATATTTGTAAGGGGGGGGAGGGGTGATGAAAATGTTTGTCACAACATAGGCTAGTGCTCTCTTATTGTGGAGTTATTGCCACTAACATGTCAGGGTTCTAACAAGGCAGTATTATTAATGAAATATATAAGTATATGAATACTATGGTAAGAATAGTATATGAATGTCAGAATGACTCAAAGAGAGCCAATAATAAGTTAATCCTCGTTAGTATAGTGGTAAGTATCCCCGCCTGTCACGCGGGAGACCGGGGTTCGATTCCCCGACGGGGAGACCAAATTTTTTTTTTTTTCCAATATTTTTGGGGAAATATTTTTGTAGCAGTATACATTGTTAGAGCTGTTTTTTTATTTTTATTTTTTATCAGGGTCCTTGATAAGACCACCTATACATTGGTTCAGCATTCTCTAATCTCCAGTGATATGACACTGTACCAATTCCTCTGCAATAATAGGAAGTTGAGAGCAGAGAGATTGTTACATGTGATCAGTAATGGCAATCCGAAGGATGTAATCAGCCTTTATTATTTGTGACAAACCTGCCCATCTATGGCCGTCCTTACAATCATATGGTCTTTGGCAGAGGTAACATAATTCTCACTGAATTCTCACTGAATTGTCTTTATTTACATGGGACTGATAAACATCAGAACTAGAAACAAATGTAAACTAACCCAGGATGAACACCCCTTTGTGCCTGACATATGCACCCCACTATAGTGTGCTGCAGTCAGGTGACTGCCATCTAGTGGTTAAATTAGAACTTCACCCTATTTAAAAAAAAAATAATTAAATGTCAGCAGCTACAAAAAAAACTGTAGCTGTTTGTTGACTATTATTAACCAGTTACTTACCAATCCCTGGAGTCTAGCACTGTCTTCTCACCACTGCGGGTCATCATCATCGATTTGGGAGACACTTGTGACTTCCTGAGGAATCACAGCTGGCTCCCTACTTGTGGCGCAGTCAGGTTTATTTACTAAAACTGGAGAGTGCAAAATCTGGTGCAGCTCTGCACAGAAACCAATCAGCTTTCAGGTTTATTTCTCAAAGCTTAACTAAAGAAGTTGAAGCTAGAAGCTGATTGGCTACCATGCACAGCTGCACCAGATTTTGCACTCTCCAGTTTTAGTAAATCAGCTCCAGTGAGACTGGTCCTGTAGCCTCCCTGACGTGTTGGGGGCTCATAGAATAACCATTGCACTGATCTGCTGTGCCGCTAGCTATTGCCAGCACTGCTACACAGTCCCCAGGGCTGTTCACAGAGAGTAAGGGTAGATTTAGAGGTGCTTCTAAATTTTCATTTCCTCCAAAGCCTGATCTGTGTATAGGATTGCACTTCAGAGCAGTGGGGAGGGGTCTCACAATATTAAACAAATTTGGGCATAAGTTCTGAAAATAGGCCGCGGGGGGGGGGGGAAAAAAAAACAGACAGATTATGATGGAATGTTGGTGACGAAGGAAGCTGTGCACAAGGACAAAAATGAGGCTCTGTCCCCGTGCTGCTGAGTGTAATCAAATATAATAATCTGACGCTGCGGAATGATGTACATTCAGAAAATGCTGCAGTTCAGTTTAAAGGGTCAGTCCACCCTGAACTGGTATTGCAGTGTTTGGTAGATGCTGGAGAGATAAATCGCCTGCCAGTTTCTTCTTGTCTCAGGGGTGCTACTAGTTATATCTCGGATTTCCCAGATCTGCAATTTGCTGTGCCCATTATGAGGGGTTGACACCATCCCTGTGCTTAGTTCCTGGGTCTGTACACCTGCTGTGCCTATTATATGGGTCCCACTCCCCACCATCCCTGTGCTGAGTTCCTGAGTCTGTACAACCGCTGTGCCCATTATGAGGGGTTCCCACCATCCCTGTGATGAGTTCCCGGGTCAGTACACCTGCTGGCTGCTGTGCTCATTATGAGGGGTTACCACCATCCCTGTGCTGAGTCATGCGTGGTCATGTAACGATGTACCCAAACAAAATGTATATAATTTCTTCACACAAATTTTGGTGGTATTTAATCACCTTTTTTTTTTTTAACAGAATAAATTTAAAAAGACTGAAAATTTGCAGGATCGCCAGGTCAAAATAAAGGGAAAGCCTCGATAAAAAAAACAAATGCAACCACTATATCCAAGGACTGGCAAGGTGCAATAAATTTTTTGTTCTTGGGTCAAGATATTCTTTAACTCCAAGAGTCTTTCTCACAAACATAAAGGCAAATATTATTATTTAGTATTTAAAAATAATATATAATATATAATACATATTTATGGTCGTGGCCCTATGACAGAGAAAGATGTGGATCACATAAACACGCAACAAGACATACAACATAAAAAGACCTGAAGTGTGCCTTGGTGGTCTGGTCAGTATACCAAGAAAAAGGGGCATACCCAAGGTAAGTAATGGGTAGTTTATGAAGAAGGATGTTCTGAGAAGTGCCCTGAAAAAGGGCAGGGTGGGAGGGTATGAGTGAGTGAGCTGCTTAAATACCCTCCGCGCTCCTCCCATAAATTCAGGCCACCATACTGGCCTTCTTATTTGTGAGAGAGATGTGGATCACATAAACACATGACAAGACATACAACATAAATAGACCTGAAGTGTGCCTTGGTGGTCTGGTCGGTATGCCAAGAAAAGGGGGCAAAAGACTCACATAGGGAAATAACTGTTAATTGATTCTTGTGTTTATTGAGCCAGCTTGGTAAAGGCTTGTGCCATTTCTTCCTGAGGATTTGGGATGTATGTGGTAAAACAAGCGGACTTCCAATGGCCTAGTTTCTTGATTACGTGGTCTGGTACTCCATGTTAGGAGGCAGCTAAGGCTGCTCCGATCCAGAAGGAATGTCCAGAGGACTGACTGGGGTTGAAGCCCAAGTTGCTTTGGAGGTTCCTGACATGCTTGATAAACTGGCTGCCACTCAGGGGGCTGGTTAGAAAGGGTAGTTGATATCAACCCCCGGGGCTGGTTTATTGCGTATTGCAGACTGTGAGATGAAGGGGGTATAGGTTTGGAAAGCGAGTCAGGTGGCATTGGAGCAGTGTCTAACTGACGGAGACGATGACGATAGATTCACTAGGTTGTAGGAAACCGTAGAAGGCCTGGTAGATGGCTGAGCAAAGCCCCAAATGGAGAACGAGTAAGGATTTCAGACATGTCCCTGAATAGGGCACTCGTGATAGGTAGGCGTTTGCCACTGACTACGGGTTGGTGCTTCTGTATGCCCTGTAGGAGGTAATTGAGTGCATGGCCCGAGAATACTGATGGTTTACTGGGGTCCTGTAAGGACAGGAAATGCTAGACTCCGGCTAGGTATAGCGTGATAGTATTGTGAGAAAGGGCCAGCTGCTTGTGGCAATACGATATGAAGTCTAGGACGTGTCTAACATCGCCTTTCGCTGCTCCAGGGTAAGAGGCCAAAAAACTTGCGGTAAGTGTTCCAAGCAGTGCGATAGGCCTGGAATATGTCTACAGAATGTATTAAACTGGTGACGGAGTGACAGCTGCGCGAACCTGCACAGGAAGGACATGATGGGGAGTGATTTGGATCTACCTTTATTGATGATGTCGGCCGTGGCCTGATTGTCCGTGGTGAAGAGCACCGTCTGTCCTGTTCAAGTGTGGCCCCAGACCTGGGCAGCTTCCATGATCAGATACAGCTCGAAGAGTGATGAAATCTGTGTGAGAGCAGAAATTTAAGAGAATTTCTGGGGGCCAACACTTATCAAAAACTGTCTACTGTATTTTTTTCACACTACTTTTTTGTGGTGAATGGGTAGGGGTACAATGTACTCCATACTCATTCACATAGGGGGGGCCATGATCTGGGGGCTTGCAGATTCCGATAAGCCCCCTCCCGCCCGCAGACCCCTACAACCAACGGGCAAGGGTTGTCGGTAAGAGGCCCTTGTCCCCTCAACATGGGAGCAAGGTGCTTTGGGGTAGGGGGGCGCAGAGCCTCCCTGCCCCAAAGCACCCACCCCCCATGTTGAGGACATGAGAAAATGGAAGAGGGTTCCCCAGGGATTGTATGGGCGAGGGATAAAGCCAAGTAGAGGAGTAAGAAACAGGTATGAAAAAAAACATTAATGTTTGTTATAAAAACAAAACAGAAACTATGGTCATGCTATAATATACAGCTAACTTCTGAGGCCAAAATAAATCATATGAAATTCAGGAATCCCAACATGTTTTGGAGTTAATTGTTACATTCCTTCTTCAGGGGTAATTAAGGATAGGCTGTATTATCTAGCGTAAGAATAGATAAGGGAAATTAATTAGAGTATCATATATTATTATAATTCTATATTATTATATATATATGAACAAAATTTGGGAAAAGAGTAGCATGGCGAGTTTTACAAGGCAAAATAAATCTGAGAATACAAATGCAAAGGCAAATTGACCATATAGGGTAGGTTCACATGTACATTAAGGACCACTTTCAAACAGGATCCGCGTCACCCTACAATCCCATCATCCATGTCACACCAGGCCATATTTTGGGTAGTGTAAGATCTTTACGGTTCATCAAATTGCAATACAATGCAAAAAGAAGTAAAGAAGTGTCGTCTGCCATGGGAGAGGATCGGGAAAACGGGAAGGGAGAGGTGAGACAGGGAGCGCAATTGATGGCAAAGGATCCACAAGGATCGGATAAATGCCACAAGGAGATACCCTAAAAAAGAGTATGTAACATAAGTATATGGGGAAAATGTTGGGGAGTAGCTCCCAAGGTATATAAATAATCATAAAAGTAAGATAAAAGTGGAGCTGCACCGGCACCAAAAATATTAAAAGTCAGCAGCTACAAATACTGCAGCTGCTGACTTTTAATAAATGGACACTTACCTGTTCCTGGTTCCAGCGGTGTCGGCAGAATGTGACGAGCGACGGCTCGTCTCTCAGCTGCCCCGCCGCCATCCTCTGTCAGGGAATCAGGAAGTGAAGACGCAACGTCTTCACTGCCCGGTTCCCTACTGCGCATGCGCGAGTCGCGCTGCGCGTATCTATTGGTCCTCGTTGTGTCCTGGGAACTGTGTTTCCCAAGACACAACGGGGCATCTCCGGATAGGGGCGGGACAGCCCCGGATAATTTGTCATGGAAGTGGGTGCAGATACCTGTATTATACAGGTATCTGCACCCCCCTCCCCCCTGAAAGGTGCCAATTGTGGCACCGGAGGGGGGGAGGAATCCAATAAGCGGAAGTTCCACTTTAGGGTGGAACTCCGCTCTCAATGTATAAATAGGCCACTATTGATGCACTGGGATGTGGCTTGGGTTCTCTATTTATAGACCTTAGGTAGCTTTCCACCATTTTCTTCCATGTTGAGGGCATGTGGCCTGGTATGGTTCAGGAGGGGGGGGGGTGCTCGCTCATCCCCTCCCTTTCCTGACCTGCCAGGCTGCATGCTCGGATAAGGGTCTGGTATGGATTTTGGGGAGGGGGGCCACGCAATTTTTTTAACATTTTGGTGTGGGGGGGGGGGAGATCCCACGCCATTTTTTTTCACAATTTTTTTTGCCGGCAATTATTTTCGATGTTCAAAGCTTGGGATGTTTTATTATAACCTAACCCCGCTTTAAACTTCTCCACAACTTTATCCCTGACCTGTCTGGTGTTTTCCTTGGCCTTCATGATGCTGTTTGTTCACTAAGGTTGTCTAACAAACCTCTGAGGGCTTCACAGAACAGCTGTATTTATACTGAGATTAAATTACACACGGGTGGACTCTATTTATACATTAGGTGACTTCTAAAGGCAATTGGTTCCACTAGATTTTAGTTAGGGGTATTCAGAGTAAAGGGGGCTGAATACGAATGCACGCCACACTTTTCACATATTTATTTGTAAAAAATGTGGAAAACCATTTATCATTTTCCTTCCACTTCACGATTATATAGTCTATCCTCATAAAATACCAATAAAATAAATTCACGAATAGACTCCTATGGGCCTGTCATTGCTCTGTACAGTCTCCTATTGGCCTGCCATTGCTATGTAGAGACTCCTATTGGCCTGTCATTGCTTTTTACAGACTCCTATGGGCCAGTCATTACTCTGTACAGACTCCTATTGGCCTGCCATTTCTCTGTACAGACTCCTATGGGCCTGTCATTGCTCTGTACAGACTCCTATGGGCCTGTCATTGCTCTGTACAGACTCCTATGGGCCTGTCATTGCTCTGTACAGACTCCTATGGGCCTGCCATTTCTCTGTACAGACTCCTATGGGCCTGTCATTGCTCTGTACAGACTCCTATGGGCCTGTCATTGCTCTGTACAGACTCCTATGGGCCTGCCATTGCTCTGTACAGACTCCTATGGGCCTGTCATTGCTCTGTACAGACTCCTATGGGCCTGTCATTGCTCTGTACAGACTCCTATGGGCCTGTCATTGCTCTGTACAGACTCCTATGGGCCTGCCATTTCTCTGTACAGACTCCTATGGGCCTGTCATTGCTCTGTACAGACTCCTATGGGCCTGTCATTGCTCTGTACAGACTCCTATGGGCCTGCCATTGCTCTGTACAGACTCCTATGGGCCTGTCATTGCTCTGTACAGACTCCTATGGGCCTGTTATTTCTCTGTACAGACTCCTATGGGCCTGTCATTGCTCTGTACAGACTCCTATTGGCCTGTCATTGCTTTTTACAGACTCCTATGGGCCAGTCATTACTCTGTGCAGACTCCTATTGGCCTGCCATTTCTCTGTACAGACTCCTTTGGGCCTGTCATTGCTCTGTACAGACTCCTATGGGCCTGTCATTGCTCTGTACAGACTCCTATCGGCCTGTCATTGCTCTGTCTTCCCAGCACACACATGTTGGTATACACGTGTGATTCTAAGCACAGGGACCCACTGGTTGCTGCTCTGCAGACCTGGTCTCCTGTGTGAATGTGGCCTAGCGTCTTTTTGCGGCACATTGAGCCTTTGTAATAAAGATGACTTCCTCCATGTTTTTCCATGTTGATATTGTACATCCGTGTAGTATGAAGGACTATGAGGATCAGTGATTTTCTATGTGTAGCGCCCTGCTCCTAATGAGCAGACGCTATTGTTTTTTAAATTTAGTTGTCTGAAGCTGCAGTTGGGCTCAGGCTAATTATTCTAAAAAGTTCTGGTTTCTGTGCCGGTCCAGCTGGGTTGCACTGGTTTCGGCTTGACCGTAGGTGTCGCTGTCACCACCGGTAAGTGTGGAAATGCAGCAAGCTGGATGTATTGAATACCACCTCTTGCTCGGAAATAGCCCAGTGGGAGTGTTTTCCCTGCTGTGATTTCTGGGAGAGGGTATTTAAGGTACCAACGCCATTTTTGGTGGCTTTTTCTTCTTTCCGGGGTCCGCTATCCCGACCTCATGGCCCTCCTGGCCCGGGGTGTGTATCGCATGGTCCTGGGCCTCGGGGGCCGGCTGGCCCGAGGCTTTGCAACTGAGAGGGTAGGCCCGAAAAAGTCTTGGGGCCTACTGATCCAAGGGTGGTCCTGTGCTGTCTCGCCTGCGGAAAGAGCCAAAGAAAACTGGAGGATCCAGGGGAGGACTTTTCTAGGAGAGGACCGAGTGCAAGGCTGGCATCTCTGGAGGAGCCTGGAAACTCAGTTAGAGGACGCAACCCAGATCAACACCCATACAGTATCGCCGAGTCGGCTGAAAGAAACTGGTACTGTATGGTAGTTCGTTAACCAGTTCCCGACCAGCGCGCGATGATGTACGTCGGCAGAATGGCACGGACAGGCATAAGGGCGTACAGGTACGTCCCTTTAAGAATGCCGCCGTGCGCATGTCGGTCGGGACCCCCGTGAGTCCGGTCGCGGGTCCCGCGGACTCGATCGCCGCGGGAAGGCTGAACGTTCTGCCTAGCAACAAGTGACACTGATCTCTGCTCCCTGTGATTGGAGCAGAGATCAGTGTTCACTAACACACAGCCACGCCCCCCCCACAGTTAGTAACACGCCCCTAGGACACACTTAACCCCTACACTGCCACCCCCTGGTTAACCCCTTCACTGCCAGTGTCATTTACACAGGAATCAGTGCATTTGTATAGTACTGATTGCTGTATAAATGACAATGGTCCCAAAAATGTGTTAAAAATGTCCGATGTGTCCGCCATAATGTCGCAGCCACATTACATTACTAGTAAAAAAAAAAATTATTAATAAAAATGCCATAAAACTATCCCCTATTTTGTAAACGCTATAACTTTTGCGCAAACCAATCAATAATCGCTTATTGCGTTTTTTTTACCAAAAATATGTAGAAGAATACGTATCAGCCTAAACTGAGGAAAAAAATGTTTTTATATATTTTTGGGGGATATTTATTATAGCAAAAAATAAAAAAATAATGTTTTTTTTTCAAAATTGTCGCTATTTTTTTGTTTATAGCGCAAAAAATAAAAACTGCAGGGGTGATCAAATACCACCAAAAGAAAGCTCTATTTGTGGGGAAAAAAAGGACGTAAATTTTGTTTGGGAGCCACGTCACACGACCGCGCAATTGTCAGTTAAAGCGACGCAGTGCTGAATCGCAAAAAGTGCTCTGGTCTTAAGCCAGCAAACCGGTCCGGTCTGAAAGTGGTTAAATCTCTCAAGAATGCTTTAGTTTAAGACCCCTTTCACACTGGGGCGTATTTCAGGCGTTTTCAGGCGCTTTAGCGTTAAAAAAAGCGCCTGTAAAGCGCCTGAAAGAAGCCGCAACTGCAATCCCAATGTGAAAGCCTGAGTGCTTTCACACTGAGACCCCTTTCTCACTATGGCATTTTTCAGGCGCTTTAGCGTTAAAATAAGCGCCTGAAAGAAGCTGCAACTGCAATCCCAATGTGAAACCCCGAGTGCTTTCACACGAGGCGCTGCGCTGGCAGGGCGTCAGAAAAAATCCTGCAAGCAGCTTCTTTGCAGCGCTTTTGGAGCGGTGAATACACCGCTCCTAAAGCGCCTCTTCCCATTGAAATCAATGGGAAGCGCCTGAAAAGCGCTTGTAGCAGCAGCGCTTTGTGGGCGCTTTTAACCCTTTTTTGGCCACTAGCAGGGGTTAAAAGGGCCCCACTAGCGCTTGAAAAGCGCCGCTAGTTTAAGCGGCGCTTTACGAGCGTTTTTCGGGCACTGGCCGTGTGAAAGGGCTCTTAAAGCACTTGAGTTTTCACATTGGAATTGCAGATGAGGCTTCTTTCAAGCGTTTTACAGGCGCTTTTTTCAACGCTAAAGCACCTGAAAAACGCCCGTGTGAAAGGGGTCTTATTGACAAGTCTGTGGCAGAGACTTTGTTGAGCATCTCACCGGCTTCCAGGTCAAGTGAGAGGGGCCTATCCGGTGGTTGCTGGATCCAGTCTGTGGAGCTGTTTGTCCTCTGGATCTGATCAATACCTCTAACCCGCAATTACTAGGTGCCTAAACTCCCCTTTACCCTTCAACCCTCTATTGAAATTTATTTGGGATAAACACAAAGTCTAAGGCCCCTTTCACACTGGGGCGTTTTTCATGCGGTGCAGCGCTAAAAAATAGCGCCTGTTCACCGCATGAAAAAATCCGGCCCCATTCACTCCAGTGTGAAAGCCGGCGGGCTTTCACACTGGAGCGGTGCGCTAGCAGGACGGCAAAAAAAGTCCTGCTAGCAGCATCTTTGGAGCGGGATAGGAGCGGTGTGTTCACCGCTCCTATACCGCTCCTTCCCATTGATTACAATGGGAGACCGCGGTAAAACCGCGGCAATACCGCGGTTACCGCGGTAATACCGCGGCTACGGCGGCGCTCTGCGGGGGGTGTTTAACCCTTTTTTCGGCCGCTCGCGGGGGGGTAAAACCGCACCGCGAGCGGCCGAAAACCGCGGTGAAAACGACGGTAAAAGCAGCGCTAAATATAGCGCTGCTTTACCGTCACCGCGGCTCACCGCCCCAGTGTGAAAGGGGCCTAAGTGAAAAAGGACTAAGTGTCGGATTTAACATTCTTTGGGCTATTTTCCAACAGGACCCTTGAGACGGAGAAGCGAGCAGGTGAGGTAATAACGGTAATCCCAAACAAAACCAGCAGCTCCTTCGGGGGTTAGTGCTACATATGATATACCAGCACTGAGGTGAGAGTGTGCTGTGGGGACAGTGATGTGGGTAGGCGCCATTAATATGAATGCTGTGCACACAGACTGCAGACATATCCCCATGACTAAGCAACAAAGGATAGGTTGTTATGAGGGCCCTGTACTCCCCCTCCCCCTCCCGGGGGTTTATATTTCTACTCCAGTACAACACATAGAGCTACAATTGAGAAAACAATGTCTCCATATACAGGGCTGTCTATTAGTCCCCTTTATGTACATATATTCACAGCGGACACAAAAGAACATTCACGGCGCCAACATCGCGCCCTGTTCCAGCACCTTCCCTCTACTGTACATGAGGGTCAGCCAATCATGAGCCGGCTATGGACGCCTCACATACAGCTTGGTGTATCCGTGCGCCAGACCCCGGCCTTCTGCCACATAAATATATATCTATTGCTTGTATCAAAGGCGTATCCATAGTGAGCATTATAGCGCGGCACGGCCGTACTACACACCAGGGTAACATACGAGGCTTTTCCTTTACCCTCCAATGTCAAATAGACCCTGGGGCCGGTTTAGCGGAAGGATACATAGGCGGACCTATAAAAGCTGAGCGGCTGAGCTAGTGACGCATCATCTTTCTGGTGAATTCGGGAAGGAGGACGTGTGTCGGAGAAACCAGTGCAGTAAGTTACCGGCCACACAGCGGGAGTCCGCGGTGCTTGTGAAATTGTATGACCGTCTAGGGACTGTAGGCAGCACAGGGGGGTTTGTGCCGGTTATATATAAAGGTGGGAGGTTAGGCGCCACTTTGTCCTTTCGCTTCGTTGTGTGCGCACAATAGGCGCTAAAGTGTCTTTAATTTTTATATACATTTCCCGTGGCTGTGTGAGTTATTGGTGGGGAGCGGGCCGGTTATAGACGTGTGCGGGTAGACTGAGCCCGCCATTACTAACGGTAGATGGAGGAGGATGGTGGGCGGGGCCTGGTGCGGGTGTGTTCATCGCCGATTACTAGAATTGTATTTCCTCCTTTAGGGTTGAAGGTGTTTTTAATTGTATAATGCCAGAGGCTTGTGAGCCAGCGGGTGTCTTCTGGCAGAGATTCTAAAGCCTTTGTGCAGTAATTGTAGTTATGCTACAAAAGGTGGATCTTTAGGCTACATTCATGGCTGTAAACATTTCAAGGGCAAGTTCAGTCAACATGTAAAGCGGACCTTCAGTCATTGTTTTTCAACTTTCAATTTATTAAATCTTCTGCCCTTGTTTTTTTAACTTTGGATAGTAAAAAAAAAAAAAAAATAGTTTCTACCAGTAAATACCTTATACAGCCCACTTCCTGTCTGGTCATTAGCCTAGGCTTATGACGTCATGCACAAGCTCTCTCTACTGAGTTTGCCAGGAAGGAGGATGAGTCATAAGAGGACCAATGAGAGCTGGAGGTGTGCCTCCTGTAAATCCAGGGAATGAGCAGGCATTAGTGTCAGCTGCCCAGTTAAAATGGCTACTGCCAGACTCAGTGGAGGGAGGTTTCTGCAGCATATTTGGCAAGTACAGAATCACAGTATATGTTAACCACTTCGCGCTGGAGGGCTGTCCTGGACTTTCCAGGGGTATATCTGAATGATGCCTGCAGCTACAGACATCATTCAGATATCGGGTTTTTCAGCTGGCGATTTCCTGCACCATGAGAACGATCATAGCAGCTGTTTTGCTGCTTGATCATCCTTGCGGGTGGGGACATCGCCCCCCGCCCTTCGGTGCTTCTTCCGACTCACCGCTTCCATCGGTGAGTCGGACACAGTATCTGACGCCCCCGGATGGTGATCATAGATTTCCGGCAGACCAGAAGGTCGCCGGAGTCTCTATGATCGTTCGGAGGCCAAGCGCGATGTTATGATGTCACGCCCGGCCTCAGCATTCAAATAATGGCGCCGCCTCGGCTGGAAAGCAGAGATCCTTTTTTTATTTTAGGCTTCCCAGCCTAGAGGTGAGATGTGGGGTCTTATTGACCCCATATATCACTGTAAATAGGTCCGATCATGCCATATTCCTATTGCAACGGATGTTTACATTCCTTGTAATAGGAATAAAAGTAATCAATTTTTATTTTTTAAAGTTTCAAACTAAAATAAAAGTAAAATTAACAATAACATTTTTAAAGTGCCCTGTCCCCATGAGCTCGTACGCAGAAGTGAATGCATACGTAAGCCCCGCCCACATATGAAAACTGTTCAAACCACATGTGAGGTATCGCTGCAAACGTTGGAGCAAGAGCAATAATTCTAGTCTGAGACCTCCTCTGTAACTCAAAACATGAAACCAGTAAAAAAAATAATGCGTCGCCTATGGGGATTTTTAAATACCAAAGTTTGGCGCCATTCCACGAGTGCGTGCAATTTTTAAGTGTGACATGTTGGGAATCAATTTACTCGGTGTATCTTCATCTTTCACATTATGCAAAGATATTGAGCTAACTTTACTGTTTATATTTTACGTTTTTCTGAAAAACTGTGTTCGATAAAAAGTTGCAACGACCGCCATTGTATTCTCTAGGGTCTCTGCTAAAAAAAACATATATAATGTTTGGGGATTCTATGTAATTTTCAAGCAAAAAAGTTATGAATTTTACATGTAGGGGAGAAATGTCAGCATTGGCCCGGGTGTGAAGTGGTTAAATATGCCACATGGTTGGTGGGAGCTTCATAATTTTTTTTTTTTTACAAATTGAGACTGCAGTTCCTCTTTAACCACTTCAATACAGGGCTTTTAAACACCCTTCCTTACCAGAGCACTTTTTGCGATTCGGCACTGCGTCGCTTTAACTAACAATTGCGCGGTCGTGCGACGTTACACCCAAACAAAATTGACGTCCTTTTTTTCCCACAAATAGAGCTTTCATTTGGTGGTATTTGATCGCCCCTGCGGTTTTTATTTTTTGCGCTATAAACAAAAGAAGAGCGACGATTTTGAAAAAAAACACTATTTTTGACTTTTTTGCTATAATAAATATCCCATTTTTTTTAAAAAAAACTATTTTTTTCCTCAGTTTAGGCCGATACGTATTCTTCTACATATTTTTGGTAAAAAAATTTGCAATAAGCGTATATTGATCGGTTTGCGCAAAAGTTTTATAGCGTCTACAAAATAGGGGATAGATTTATTGAATTTTTTTTTTTTTTTTTTTTTTTTTCCGTGACTGCGGCGGACACTTCGGACACATTTTTGGAACCATTCTTATTTACACAGCGATCGTTGCTATAAAATTGCAATGATTACTGTGTAAATGTGACTGTCAGGGAAGGGTTAACACTAGAGGGCGCTGGAGGGGTTAATGTGTGTCCCTAATAGGGGTGATTCTAACTGTAGGGGGAGGGGACTTAAGGGGAGGAGACCGATCATGTGATCCTCTGTACTGGGATCACATGATCGTCTCCTCCCCGCTGACAGGACGTGAAGCTGTGTGTTTACACACACAGCTCCACGGTCCCGTTGTTTTAAACGGGCACTCGCACCGGGTCCCGAGCGATGCCGCGGCGCGCGCTCCCCAGGCGGCCGGGAATCCGAGGACGTCATATGACGCCCACCCAGGATGGTAGATCCACCTTGTGGGCGTCATATGACTATGGCTGGGTATTGAAGCGGTTAACTAAACCCTCTCATGCTAACCCTACTGTCTACCCTGGCGAATAGTTGCTAATGCATAAATTCTGAGGCTGCTCTGGTCATGTGATCTCTCCAGTGGCAGCTTCAGTGAAGAGGAGAGATTGATAACAGCTGTAAATGTCTGGTGGTCTCACCCATTTGCTTACTATATTTAGGGGGGAGGGGGAAAGGATCAGTTGTCAGCTGTCCCTCCTGTACACTGAACCTGGCACTGGGACCCGATCATGTGGCTGAAGTGGCTTTAAAATGGGTAGGTATAAACCTTTTTAGTAGATAAAACAAGCTTTGAACAAGAGTGGGAGTAGATTTAACTATAGTTATATTGTAACTAACCACTTGCTGACCATCTAATAGTAAAAATACATTATTACTTTAATGTTAAATACCGGGGTTATGGCAGCAGTTAGCTGCCATAACCTTGGTATTATATACTATGGGTACTTCTGCATCAGATTAAAGTGGTCCTTATGGACACATTCGCTGCTAGATCGTTGGTGGGGGAGGTGCTTCTGCCCTTGGAGGACTGGAGCAACCTCTGATGTCATTTCCAGTTCTCAGGCTAAAACGAGAGCAATAATTCTTGGGCAAGACCTCATCTAAATTAAAGTGGTCCAATTGTTAGGTTGGAGGTGCCTGAAGCCTTGCTGTCCGTGGTGTCAGCATTGCAAGTGTGGGCACCTGGCTGTGGCAGCTTCATAGCCAGGTGCACGTGCACAATTCACGCTGTGCCTTAGTGGCTGGGCAAACTTCTGAGACCTGTGACTTGTCCCAGAAGATTGCAGGGAGTAGTTGCCTAGGGGGCGATAGTGGGAGCTTAGTGGAACTCCGCTATAAACATTTTCAAAGCGCTGCCTATGGAGATTTTTAAAATCAATCTGTCGCCATTCCACGAGGTTGGGCAATCTTAAATCATGGCATGTTTGATATCTCTCTACTCGGCTAACATCTTTCACATTATACAAAAATTGTGTGTCTTTTCTAAACTCGACAGATTGCTGCGCAAATACAGTGTGACAAAACATTGCAATGGCCGAAGGTACATTTAGTTAACCACTTGTAAAGTGTGTGGTTTTCTAGCAAAAAATGTAATCCCCCCCCCCCCAAATAGATATATAGTGCGACATAATATATTGCAATGACTTTGTACAGTAGTCTTTTTAAATGCATGCTACCAGTTTAGACCCCTTTCACACGTTTTTTAGGTGCTTTAGCGTTAAAAGCGCCTGTAATGCGCTTGAAAGAAGCCTCATCTGCAATCCCAATGTGAAAACCAAAGTACTTTAAGAGCCCTTTTACACAGCCAGCGCCTGACAAACGCTCGTGAAGCGCCGCTTAAACTAGCGGAGCTTTACCAGCATTTTTCGAGCGCTAGTGGGGCGCTTTTAACCCCTGCTAGTGGCCAAATGAAGGGTTAAAAGCACTGATGCCAAAAGCGTTTTGCAGGCGCTTCCCATTGATTTCAATGGGAAGGGGAGCTTTAGGAGCAGTGTTCACCGCTCCAAAAGCGCTGTAAAGAAGCTGCTTGCAGGACTTTTTGACGCCCTGCCAGCGCAGCACCTCAGTGTGAAAGCACTCAGGCTTTCACATTGGGATTATAGTTGCGGCTTATTTCAGACGCTTTTATAACGCTAAAGCGACTGAAACGCCCCAGTGTGGAAGGGGTCTTGGAGTTAGAGGAGATGCACTAGAATTATTGCTCTCGCTCTAACAATTGTGGCAATACCTCATGTGTGATTTGAACAGTTTACATAAGCGGGTGCAACTTTCATATGCACTTGCTTCTGCACGCAAGTTCTAAGGGATGGGGCGTTCTAAATTCTTTTACTTTTTTATTGTCCCTTTGTAATTATCAGGAGGATCAAACTGGAAGCCCTTCAGTTGTTGCAGAACTAAAAGTCCAATCTATCCTTTGCCTGTGGGAGTCATACTTGCAACTGTCAGCCTTGCAATGCCTTTTGCTCTGACTTCAGTGCATTGACAGTATTGCATGTTAAATGGGTTGTAAAGGCAGAAGGGTTTTTTGTTTTCCTTAATGCATTAAGATAAAAAGCCTTCTGTGCAGCAGCCCACCTGAGCCCCCCTCTATCCAGTGATGTCCACAAGTGCCTTGACTGTATATGGTGTTGGCTGAGACACAGCAGTGCCACCATTGGCTCCCGCTGCTGTCAATCAAACTTGGTTCGCCACTTAGGAGAGGGGGTGGGGCCAAATGGCAGTTTCATGTCTGAATGGAAACATGGAGCTGCAGCTTGGGTGCCCTGATGGCAAGCTGCTTGCTGTTGGGTCACTCAACAGGAGGGAGGGGCCAGGAGCTCCAGACAGGGATCCAAGAAGAGGATCTGGGCTGCTCTGTTCAAAACCATTACACAGAGCAGGTAAGTATAGCATGTTTTATTGTAATGGGGGTGGGAAGACTTTACACTCGAAGGCAAATCGTTCACAAAATGGGCTGCCAGTTTACTAGATTGTTGCCAGCCCTCCATTTTCAATAGACTGCTACAACACATGGATATATGTTGATGCAATTGTGCTAACATTGTAGGAATGTTGATGTGCCCTCAGTGTTGGGTGACAATCAGCCAGACTTTTTTTTGTTTGTTTTTCATAAACATAAGTTGACTGTTTATCTGACTTCTTTTTTTTTTTTTTATTTTTTTTTTTTTTTCCTTTTTGTAGACCATGCAGATATTTGTGAAAACCCTTACAGGGAAGACCATCACCCTTGAGGTTGAACCAAGTGACACCATTGAAAATGTCAAGGCTAAAATTCAAGACAAAGAAGGGATCCCACCTGACCAGCAGAGATTGATTTTTGCTGGAAAGCAGTTAGAAGATGGCCGTACACTTTCTGACTATAATATTCAGAAAGAGTCAACTTTGCACTTAGTTCTTCGTCTTCGAGGTGGGATGCAAATATTTGTTAAGACCTTGACTGGTAAAACCATAACTCTGGAGGTGGAGCCAAGTGATACCATTGAGAATGTGAAGGCAAAAATCCAAGATAAGGAAGGTATCCCACCTGATCAACAGAGGCTAATATTTGCTGGCAAGCAACTAGAAGATGGCCGCACTCTCTCGGACTACAACATCCAAAAAGAATCCACTCTCCATCTTGTCCTCCGACTGAGGGGTGGAATGCAAATCTTTGTCAAGACCCTAACTGGCAAAACAATTACTCTAGAAGTTGAGCCAAGTGACACAATTGAGAATGTGAAAGCTAAAATTCAAGACAAAGAAGGGATTCCCCCAGACCAGCAAAGATTGATTTTTGCTGGGAAACAGCTGGAAGATGGCCGCACCCTCTCAGACTACAACATCCAGAAAGAATCTACCCTCCATCTTGTCCTCCGACTGAGGGGTGGAATGCAAATCTTTGTGAAGACCTTAACCGGGAAGACAATTACTTTGGAGGTGGAGCCCAGTGATACAATTGAGAATGTGAAGGCCAAAATCCAGGACAAGGAAGGTATCCCTCCAGATCAGCAGAGGCTGATTTTTGCTGGCAAACAGCTAGAAGATGGTCGCACCCTTTCAGACTACAATATCCAGAAGGAATCCACTCTGCACTTGGTGTTGCGTTTGAGGGGCGGTATGCAGATTTTTGTTAAGACCCTTACTGGCAAAACTATTACTCTGGAGGTTGAGCCAAGCGACACCATTGAGAATGTGAAAGCCAAAATTCAAGACAAGGAAGGGATTCCTCCAGACCAGCAGAGGCTGATTTTTGCTGGAAAACAACTTGAGGATGGTCGTACACTCTCTGACTACAACATCCAAAAGGAATCCACTCTCCATCTTGTCCTCCGACTGAGGGGTGGGATGCAAATCTTTGTCAAGACCCTAACTGGCAAAACAATTACTTTAGAAGTTGAGCCAAGTGACACAATTGAGAATGTGAAGGCTAAAATTCAAGACAAAGAAGGGATTCCCCCAGACCAGCAAAGATTGATTTTTGCAGGCAAACAGCTGGAAGATGGCCGCACCCTCTCAGACTACAACATCCAGAAAGAATCCACCCTCCATCTTGTTCTCCGTCTAAGAGGAGGAATGCAAATCTTTGTGAAGACCTTAACAGGAAAGACCATTACTTTGGAGGTGGAGCCCAGTGATACAATTGAGAATGTGAAGGCCAAAATCCAGGACAAGGAAGGTATCCCTCCAGATCAGCAGAGGCTGATTTTTGCTGGGAAACAGCTGGAAGATGGCCGCACCCTCTCAGACTACAACATCCAGAAAGAATCTACCCTCCATCTTGTTCTCCGTCTAAGAGGAGGAATGCAAATCTTTGTGAAGACCTTAACTGGTAAAACCATTACCCTAGAAGTGGAGCCAAGCGACACTATCGAAAATGTTAAGGCCAAAATTCAAGATAAGGAAGGCATTCCTCCAGATCAGCAAAGGCTCATCTTTGCAGGGAAACAGCTGGAAGATGGCCGTACTTTGTCTGACTATAACATTCAGAAGGAATCTACTCTGCACCTTGTCTTGCGCCTGAGGGGTGGTTTTTAAGATGACAATCTGCAGTACTGCTTTTCCTTTCATTTAAGTTCATGCTTCTGTTGCACTTTTGTTTCAATAAAGTAATCGCATTCCACAAATTTTGTATTTGCCTTGTTTTGTATATACTGTTGGCAGAATGAAAAACCTTTTTGGCTGATTTATAGCCAATTGAGTGATGGGTGGGAGTAAGAACCGATTTGGATAGGTTTATTTTTTCCAAGCCTTGAAGAATTGTAGAAGGGGTTATAAAGTGCATGCACCAAGGACTGGGCATATTTTCAGTGGCATTTACTGTGCTCTGCACAAATGCCACAATATACGATTGAGCATTTGACAGTAGTGTGGCTGTTTATAGACATCTGTGCAGGAACCCACACAAATGTCTGTCAAATTGCCCCAGAAGTCAGACTGTATTGCAGAGTTGAAATCGTGCAAGTTCAGCTGAACTTGCACGATTTCTAACATGCAGCAATGTGGACTTGGGCTAATGAATGTGTAGGGGGATGGTGTACAGCAGCACGTTTTTGGGAGGCATAGTGGAGTATACTAAATGGTGCAGCAGGTTTGCAAGGTAAAATGTCAGTATTTTCAAAGGCACTCCTAGGATGTTTTGTGTGCCCAAGGTGTTGTAAAAACAGCTTGGCCTGCAATATTCCTCACCTAGGAATGAGCCCGCTGTTTGAGTTGAACGTTAGTTTGACTCTAACATCGGGTGTTCGCTGAACAGCAAACAATATGCAGTGTTTGCGTCAAATTCGAAAGCTGCCATAACACCGTTAAAGTCTATAACATGAAAAATCAAAAGTGCTCATTTTAAAGGCTTGTATGCAAGTTATTGTCAAAAGTGTTTGAGGACCCGTGACATGTAGCAATGAGAATTTTTTTTTTTTTTTTTTTTCAGGAACAGTTTTATTTATTTTTAATGCTTAAAGTGAAACAATAAAATTGAATTATTCCTTTTTTAAATATCGTGCCTGGGGGGGGGAGGGTCTATAGTATGCCTGTAAAGTGGCATATTTTTCCCATGTTTGGAACAGTACCACAGCTAAACGACATTTCTAAAGGGGGAAAAATTGTAATTTAAAACTGATCACGGCTGTAATGAATTGTCAGGTCTCGGCAATATAGATGCAGATAACTGAAAGAGCATGAGATACCCCCCTCCATTACCAGGCCATTTGGGTCTGGTATAAATATTAAGGGGAACCCCAAATCAAAATTAACAAATTTGTGTGGGGTCCCCCTCAAATGTATACCAGGCCCTTCAGGTCTGGTATGGATTTTAAGGGGAACCCTGCGCTAAAATTAAAAAAAGTGTAGGTCCATACCAGACCCTTATCTGAGCATGCAACCTGGCAGGCTGCAGGAAAAGGGGGAACAAGAGCACCCCTTCCTGAACTGTACCAGGCCACATGGAAATCCCTGTGGGGTCTCCTGTTTACATTAGGGTGGCCCTGCCCTCAGTTATATCAGAGCTGTGAAAGCGAAGATGCGTCAGATGGCAGGAGCCTCCCATGGAGGCGAGCCAGTCACGGCTTTTTATCTTTTGGTCCGTCGGGCAACATGAACGTGCTTCGTGGGACTTTATTTTTTAATAAAGGACTTGTTCCAAGCTGTGTCGTGTGGTTTTTAGTCTATTTTTTTTTTAGCCACTTTACAGGCATACTATAGACCCCCCCCCCCCCCCATATTTCACTTTAAGCATTAAAAAAATCACTGCTCCTGAGAAAATGGCATTTTTATTTTTTTGCAATGATGCATGGCCCCTTGAACAGGACCAAGGTCCCCAAACACTTTTTGTGACAACTTGCGTATAAGCCTTTAAAATTGGCACTTGATTAATCATGTTTGTCCCATAGACTTTAATGGTGGTCGTGTGTTCTGCCAAATTTTTTGCCTGTTCTGCTGCGTACCGAACAGGAGGGTGTTCGACCCATTCCTATTCCTCACCATGGTGCTTTTAAAGACTTTCTTCTTATGAGGGCTTCCTACTGCTGGGTGAAGTTCTGACACGCTTAAGGACATATGGAAAAAATTAGTATTGCAGGAACACCAATATTTAACCTAACCACTTGACCCCCACTACAGTACATTTACTGTGGCCGGGGGGCACGTGCAGACTCGCTCATGTGAGAGCTGGAGCATGCGCCTGTAATGGCTGTGTCCCCTGGATTAGTGTTAGAAACCAGGTATCTCGATCACTGGTCATGGTGATCATGTAACTGTAAACAACCTGTCATGGCTTTCCATTTATGAAAAGGTTGCTGTTGTGATCTGTGATTAGCGCAAAGCAATCACGTGGTACCTGGTTACCTGATATTGGCTTAGCCCATCGGATTGCAAGCTGTTCATGAATGGCTAACCCAGTCATAACAGCTAAAACGATTGCTTATACATTCATTGCTGTATAAGCAACAGTGGAGAAGAGACTACTTGATCAAACCTTGGTCACACTGAGCTACTCTTGACAGGATGTAGAAGTTGAGTGTTAACCTGAAAAGAGATCCTGGTCCCTTAAAGAGGATTAAACGGCACAGTGCTTGTGCTATATAATCTGCCCCTCTCAATTTAAAAAAAAAATAAAGAATTTGCCACTTTGTGTGTCCCTCTGCTATCATCTCACTCTCCTCCCTGCATGTCAGCTCTGTTCTGTCTCCACTGCAACTAGTACAAATAAACTTGGAAATGGTTGCTGCCAGCCCCTCTATTATAGCCTGGCATACCACACTGTATTTTTATACAAAAACAAGTTGTAAATGCCTGCTTTAGAGTGCTCTTCAGACCAGTCATGTGACTCTTAACCTTTTTCCAGGATTACTGCAGGACGGGCTGAGTGGCCATGTGACCTCCCCAGCTGATGGCGATCACGGCTCCTGCAGAAGCCATCCATCAGCTGTACAGCTGCCACGAGTCATGTGACCAGCCTGAAGATGGCTTGAAACCAGGCATTTACAAGCTTCGTTTTTATAAAAGGCTCTAATAGAGGGGCTGGCATAGACTTGTTTATATGGCTTAACAAACACTTTAGTTTGAATTATTTTTATATATAACCAGTCATGATTTACTGCACTGACAATATGTAGAAAAAAAAAAACATTTTCAACTTTTCAAAAATGTTGACAAAATACAACTTCAAAAACTCACCGTGCCTCAGACTGTCTTGCTATTGTCAAGAAATTGACTATATTGGGATTGTTTTTTTTATTTATTTTATATCCCATAGCTTGTAGATGCTTTAACCACTTCAGCCCTGGAAGGATTTGCCCCCTTCCTGACCAGGCTGTTTTGTGCGATATGGTACTGCGTCACTAACTGACAATTGCGCCATCATGTGATGTACCAATCCTTTTTTTTTTTTTTTTCCCCCTCTTCCCCACAAATAGCTTTCTTTTGGCTGTATTTGATCACCTGTTAGGTCTATCGGCTCCAGCAACATGCGGTGGGTGCGCTTGCTAGATCGTCTTAAAGGAGTGACGTATACCAACCTGCCGCAGTATAAATGTGGCGGCTAGTGGTTAACTTTCACACAAACCAATTAGCCACTTAAGCGCTGGAAGGCAAGTGGTTAATGTACACTTATTGTGCCCCCCCCCATTTAATAAAACCTTAAACCCCAGTGGTGATCAAATATCAAAAGAAAGCCTTGTGTGAAAAGATATGCATTTCATTTTGGGTACAGTGTTGTGTGACTGTAATTGTCAGTTAAAGTAGCACAGTGCTGAATAGCAAAATAAGTGTGCTGGTTTTGAAAAAAAAACCTGAGGCTCAAGTACTTAACGCAAGTATTGATGGACAGTCTGCTTAGATGACTGCACCACTTGTATATAAAAGGCAGCACAATTACAGAAATTATTCTCTGGTTGGTGTCATTGTGCCTCACTGATGCATGGCAGAAGTTTGTGATTTGGATCTGACGTTAGATTACACAGGCATTCTCTGAAGTTGACAAATTCAAACATGACCACTGCCCCCACCTATAACTGGTCTATTTCCGCAAGGAGCACTGGAAAGGTGACGTATGTCAGACAAATACAAGGAGATTTCCAAGCTCAAACTAATTTGTCAGCGACAAATCAAATCGACCTGTGTAACAATATGCATTAACAGGGGTTTAGGCTGCACACATTTGCAAATGCATGCGTAAGCTATAGGCACCCTGTTTTCTATAGTTCCTAACCCTGGCTTCTGGGTCTCCACAATGGGAGCACATGCATTTTTTTATGGATAAGTGAGGACAAGTGGCCTGGAAGAGGTCCACCCCTCCTTGTAAACTACAGGGGCACACTGAACACCCAGCACATATCGCTATGATATTCCCTGAAGTCGTGGCAGTGTGAACCGACCCATAAATCCTATTTTATAATCTGGCATATGGACTGGCCAACTGGTTAGTGGGGGTGTTTTTCTTTCTAGTCTTGCATAGCAAGGTGCCACTGTGAAGGTTTACACTTCAGTCCCTTTAACCACTATCTGACCGCCCACAGTCATATGACGGCGGCAAGAAACATCTGTTCCGGGCCGCCATCATATGACGGCACTAACTTTGCGGCCACTAGGGGGCGTGTGTGCCTGCCACGTCGCTGGGGACCCGGTGTGCGTGCCCGGCGGCCGCGATGTCCGCCGGGCACCGGCGATTGACCAGTAACTGAGCAGGACGTGGATCTGTGTGTAAACACGCAGATCTATGTCCTGTCAGAGAAGAAGAGACCGATGGTGTGTGCCTTGTACATAGGGACACCGATCGGTCCCCTCCCCCAGTCAGTCCCCTCCCCCCACAGTTATCACTCACATAGGGAACATATTGATCACCCCCTAGTGTTAACCCCTTCCCTGACAGTCACATTTATACTGTAATCAATGCATTTTTATAGAACGGATCGCTGTATAAATGTGAATGGTCCCAAAAATGTGTCAAGTGTCCGATATGTTCGCCGCAATATCGCAGTCACGATAAAAATCACCGCCATTGCTAGTAAAAAATAATAAAAATGCTATAAATCTATCCCCTATTTTGTAGACGCTATAACTTTTGCGCAAAAACAATATACACTTATTGCGATTTATTTATTTTTTTTCTACCAAAAATATGTGGAAGAATAC
The DNA here is from genome assembly GCA_028564925.1 of Lithobates sylvaticus. Classification (NCBI taxonomy): domain Eukaryota; kingdom Metazoa; phylum Chordata; class Amphibia; order Anura; family Ranidae; genus Lithobates; species Lithobates sylvaticus. The sequence goes on along the minus strand of CM053026.1, from coordinate 203,062,735 downwards.
GTATCGGCCTAAACTGAGGAAAAAATTTGTTTAAAAAAAATAAAATAAAAAAATTGGATATTTTTATTATAGTAAAAAATATTGCGTTTTTTTCAAACTTGTCCCTCTTCTTTCGTTTTATAGCGCAAGAAATAAAAAACGCAGAGGTGATCAAATACCACCAAAAGAAAGCTCTATTTGTGGGAAACAAAAATGATATTGGGTACATCGTTGCATGGCCACGCAATTGTCATTCAAAATGCGATAGCTGAAAAATGGCTTGGTCAGGAAGGGGGTGTTCGTGCCTGGTAGGCAAGTGGTTAAATAGTAAGCTTGGCTCAAACTAACAGGTGTATATGCTGGGTGGGCTGTAGTAACTATGTAACCTCAGCTACATATAATATACAGTGCTGTGTGCTGGGAGTGGTACAGACTTATCCTATTCCTTGAACAAATTAGGCTGCTTAGTCATTCACGGGGAGCTTTGTATTCCACGAATGATGGCAGAGATCGTCTGCCTGTGCCAATCAAAGGAAGCTTTGTATTCATTCATAGAATACAAAACCTTCCCTGAATGGCTGAACTGTGCTCAGCCCCATTCTATGTTGTTCCAAGACTGGAAGGCCCTCTCGCTTGCACACAATGCTGTATACTGTATGGAACTGAGGCTACATATAGTGCTCTCAACAATCGTACCTGTTGGCAAAGTAAATCTTTTGTTTGAGACAAACTAAAAGACAATAAATGTGGGGTTAGAGTTTAAAACTGTGAGGTTTTAAACTAGAGGCTGTTAACAGAGTGAATGTTGGTGAATAAGGTGATTCTGTGTTCAGTTTAAATACAAAACTTTATTTTATTTTTATTTATTTTTTTAAGTTTTTAGAGTGCTTTATCAGATTTGAAAGTAAATGCAGTTTACCTTCTGTTAAATTTAAGCCAGCCATAGACTAGGTGATTTTCTTTCCTGCAGCCACAGTTTCCAGGAAATAAAATCGCTCCATTTCTGCCCAGCAACCCAGTCAGGGCTGATAGGGGGATTTCCTCCTGTGGATCCATTGTGGTCTCTAGGCTGGGGAAGCTGTCCCTGCCAGGAGTAAATCTGACAGGCTTGTTGTACCCAATGCATGAATGCTATGAAAATATTCGTTTTTGGCTTGACATAAACTCTAAGGCCTCATTTACACTTGCTTCGGCTTCAACACACATTAACCACTTGACATCCGCGCTATGGCCGAATGATGGCCACAGCGTGGATCACAGCGCGGCCGGGAGGCCGTCGTATGATGTCCTCCCCTGTGCGCGCTCCCTGCGCACACTGTGATCACTGAGACTCGGGTGATCAGCGATCTGAGTAAGGGACGGGTCCCGGCCCCTTACCATGTGATCAGCTGTCAGCCAATGACAGCTGATCACATGATCAAAACAAAAGCTCGGTGATAGTTTTTTTTTTTTTTTTTCTCCTCACGCTGACAGCGGAGGAGAAAAAAAAAAGCCGATCACCGGCTCATCTTAAAGGGACATCGGTCCCTAAAAGTCAGAGGCAATTATGCCTCATGTATGCCACCTGTCAATGCCCACCAGTGCTGCCAAGCAGTGCCACCTAAAAGTGCTGCCTATCAGTGTAACCCATGAGTGCCCATCACTGCCACCTATCGGTGCCCGTAACTGCCGCCTCATCAGCGTACATCAATGACGGACAAAAATTACCCATTTTAAATTTTTTATAACAAAATAAAAAAAATAAACTTTTTTTTAAATTCGGTCTTTTTAAAAAATGTTTTAACAAAAAATAAAAATCGCAGAGGTGATCAAATACCACCAAAAGAAAGCTCTATTTGTGGGGAAAAAAATTTGGGTACAGTGTTGTATGTCCGCGCATTTGTCATTCAAAGTGCAACAGCGCTGAAAGCTGAAAAATGGTCTGGATAGGAGGGGGGTTTAAGTGCCCCAGTAAGCAAGTGGTTAAAAAACAACAAAGAACCCTCTTACGGGACTTTAGATGGTAATGACTCCAGGGAAAAACGTATATAAAAATAGATAAAGTTACAAATTTAATAGTATAAAATAGACACAGCATATTCTGTATCAACCATTAACAAAATGAAATTAGATATGACATGTTATTCACAATGAGACCCAAAAAAACACTCCTTTACATCACTTGTGTATAAATAGACAGAGTGATACTCAACTTGTTTCAAGGTCATGCGTTATTCCTCTTCATCGGGAGAAAGTGGTATGAGTTTTATATGGTATCATATAGCAGGGCTCGACAAATCCCAGGTGCCAGGTCGCCATTGCAACTAGAAATTGTGCCCTGGCGCCTGGGTTTTTGTCACTGACAGGTGCCTCTGCTACAGGGCGGGCTGTGGGGTCTGTCTGGTAGTGGGGATGGAGCAGGAAGAGATCGGCTCAGCAGCCGCTGACATCCTCTTCCCTTCTCCACACACTGTTGGCAGAGCAGTGCATCGGTGTGTGAAACTGTATGTAGAGAGGAGCTGTCACAATTGAGGTTGGATATCGGAGGTGGGCGGGACCCAGCTATCCAACACCAGCCAATGGGATGAAATCTGGGCGGGCCGCTACGTGTATGTGGCCCCGCCCCTTTCTTAAGCAGCCCAATCATTGGCTGGATAGCTGCTGGGTCCCGGTCACGCCCACCTCTGACATTATGCTGAATTTGTCAGCTCCTCTCTCCATACAGTTTCACAGCAGAGCAGGCCTGGTAATATGATCCTAGAGTGAGAGCTCAGCTCCTCCCTGCAACCAATCAGCCCAATCACAGCACACTGACACTCAGAACTGTTTTAAGTTTTGTATCCAGTTCTTGAGTCAGAAGTACCGAGTACATTCACACACCGCAGAGCTACAGAGAGCATTCAGTTTCACACTATCGGCTGTGAAACCTGCCAGTGCCATCTGCCAGTGCAATCCAGTGTCACCAGTTAGTGCCACATGCCAATGCCAGTTAGTGCCACCTGCCAGTGCCAACCATTGCCACCTGCCAGTGCAATCCAGCGCCATCTGCCAGTGCCAACCATTGCCACCATCCAGTGCCACCTGCCAGTGCAATTTAGTGCCATCTGCCAGTGCAATCCAGTGTCACCTGTTAGTGCCAGTTAGTGCCATCTTCCAGTGCCATCTGCCAGTGCAATCCAGTGCCAATTAGTGCCACCTGTCAGTGCTGCCCATCAGTGCCACCTGTCAGTGCCCATCAGTTCCAACCTCAATGCCGCCCCATCAGTGCCACCTCATCAGTGCCCATTAGTGCAGCCTATCAGAGCACATCAGTGTAGGAGAAAAAAAACATATTTGCTAAATCTTATTTCAAACAACAAACAAAACAAAAGTTGATTTTTTTTTTTTTAAACACCTTCCTGCCCAGACCAATTTTGAGCTTTCAGCGCTCTCACACTTTGAATGACAATTGCGTGGTCATGCTACACTGTACCCAAATGAAATTTTTTATCAATTTTTTTTAAACAAATAGAGCTTTCTTTTGGTGGTATTTGATCACCTCTGCGGTTTTTATTTTTTGCTAAACAAATAAAAAAAGACCGAAAATTTTGAAAAAAAATGTTTTTTTTTTTTGTTTCAGTTTCAAAACTTTGTAAATTAGTAAGTTTTCTCCTTCACTGATGGGCACTGATACGGCAGCAGTGATGGGCACCGATGAGGTGGCATTGATGGGCACTGATATGTGGCACTGATAGGCGGCACGGATGGGCACTGATAGGCGGCACAGATTGGCATGGATGGGCGGCACAGATGGGCATGGATTGGCGGCACAGATGAGCATGGATGGGCACTGATAGGCGGCATGGATAGGCACTGATAGGTAGCATTGTTTTATACTTATGGATGCCAATCAGTGCCAAACAATGCATGCCAATCAGTTTCAAAACTTTGTAAATTAGTAAGTTTTTCTCCTTCACTAATGGGCACTGATACGGCAGCAGTGATGGGCACCGATGAGGTGGCATTGATGGGCACTGATATGTGGCACTGATAGGCGGCACGGATGGGCACTGATAGGTGGCACAGATTGGCATGGATAGGCGGCACAGATGGGCATGGATTGGCGGCACTGATAGGCGGCATGGATAGGCACTGATAGGTGGCACGGATAGGCACTGATAGGTAGCATTGTTTTATACTTATGGATGCCAATCAGTGCCAAACAATGCATGCCAATCAGTGATGCCCATTGTGGGCACTGATTGGCATCCATTGTGGGCACTGTGTGTCATCCTTGCTGGTCTAGGGTGGCATACCTTGTGATGGGCATCCCTGGTGGTCTGGTGGCGTCCCTGGTGGTCCAGTGTGGGCATCCTCGGGGGGGCTGTGCTGATAATCGATCAGCACAGACCCCCCCGTCAGAGGAGCAGCCGATCGGCTCTCCTCTACTCGCGTCTGACAGACGCGAGTGAGGAAAAGCTGATTACCGGCTCTTCCTATTTACACTGTGATCAGCCGTGATTGGGCACGGCTGATCACGTGGTAAAGAGTCTCCGTCGGAGACTCTTTACCAAGATCGTAGTTGCGGGGTGTCAGACTGACACCCCGCAACAACGATTGCCGCGATGCGCGCCCCCGTCATATGACGTCCAGTCAGGATTTTACAACCACTTTGCCGATGTCTTTTGACAATAGGCGGGCGGCAAGTAGTTAATATTTGTTCTTTCTCCGCTTGGCATCAGGCATGGACAATTCTTATTGCCCGATGCCCCAGACATGCAGTTCTGGGCGCTGGGCAGAGGATGTAAATAACTGGCTCATAACTCTTTCAGCTGGCTCCTAGATTCTAAGCAAATTTGTCAAGCCCTGTCATATAGAGACTGGTGTCTTGATATATCACATCTGGGATAAACTACGATTGGGTAGTGGTCATTTGACAAACTTATAATAAACCTGTGAAGAGAATTGATCTATAAATCAAATAAAAATATAATTAAACCTGTGAAGGGACATAATCAAACGAGTCCACAATACAAATAAGTTGTGTATATACAGTGAGCGTGAAATCCACAGAAAAAATAAATCAAACTTGTGAATGAATCCAGACACATAAAATGAATTATCATGGCATCCTTATGGTGTCAAAAGATGAAAATAGGTATGAAGAAAGGTTGCAAGTAGATTATCCACCACCAATTGGATGAAGGCTTGCCGGAGAGCTTGGACTCAAAAGTATGCCTGATGAGCCAACAAAGCTTGTGGTGAAGTACACCAAGAAATTGAGGATATCTGTGTAGGCGACCTCTGGCTTGGAATCAGGTATTCCTATGATCCTTCCGATGGCTCTCCAGGACGGTCAACCGCAGGGTAGTCAGGGAGTGGGGTGGATAAACTCTCCCATGTAATGTAGTTAGGAGTAGGAATAAAGGGCCACATAGTGTAATTCCATTGAGTAAAGGGGTATTTATTGAATAAAAAAAAAGAACACTCACATTTGTGAAAATAAAAAAATCAGGGTGAATAACATGTGTTTTCACCTTTTTCAATCTAATGGCTAAAACCTTTGCTAGTATCTTCACATCTGTTGATAATAAGGAGATAGGCCGGTATGATTCTGAACATAATGATGGATCTTTATCTTTTTTCAGGATAACCACAATCGCGGCTTCGGACATTGAGTCCGGGAGACGCCCTCCCACCAAAGCTGAATTAAATGTTTTAAGTAGGGTAGGTAACAGCACTTCACCATATTTTTTATGAACTTCAATTGGAATACTGTCTGCCCCTGGTGCTTTATTATTCACAAAGCTAGCCACTGCATCTTCCACTTCCAATTGAATCAAGGGGGCATTAAGCATCTCCTGATCTTCCTGTGATACTCTTGGGATGTAGGTATATAGATCTTTATAAAAGGAAGAGAAGATAGACAAGATATCTCCTGTGGTGGTATACACCCACCCACCCTGATCCCTCAACACCGTTACAGATGTAACACCCGATTACGCACAAAAGAACTAAGACAATATTTTGCCTGCTGCCTCCCCTTTAGCCCAGGTCAGCCGTTTCTAGAAGAATTGTTTGTTTCTGGCCCTATCTACCAGCAGCGAGCAAGCTTAGTCTGCAAAGTTTCCCAGGCTATTTTATTTGGGTCTGGTATGGATATTAAGGGGAACCCCACACCCCCCCCCCAAAAAAAATGGTGTGGGGATCCCCCAGGCACTTTATACTCTGAATAGCAGTATATATACTATATGGCCTACCCTATATACTCTGCAGAAAATTGGGCATTAGGTGTTGGTGGTACCAGAACACTGTAAGCCCTCACAGTTATTCTTGGTGAGCGCAGGAACGGGGCCTGCTGTGAAATACTATATCAAAAATTGTAATTACATGCCCCTGTTAAATAGAGGCAGAAAAATTGGGCCTTTGGTGGGGGTGGTACCAGAGCACTGTAAGCCCTCACAGTTAATCTTGTTGGGCGTAGGAACGGGCCCTGCTGTGAAACATTATATCAAGATTTGGAATTACATGCCCCTGTTAAATAGGGGCAGAAAAATTGGGCCTTGGGTGGTGGTTGTGCCGCCACAACGCTGTAACCCCTCACAGATACTCTCGCTGGGCGCAGAAACGGGGTTCTGCTGTGAAATATTAGATCAAAAATTTTAATTACATGCCCCTGTTAAACAGGGGTCGACAAATTGGGCCTTGGATGGTGGTGGTGGTGCCACAACACTGTAACACCTCACAGATACTCTTGTTGGGAGCAGGAACAGGCCCTGCTGTGAAATATTAGATCAAAAATTGTAATTACATGCCCCTGTTAAACAGGGGCAGACAAATTGGGCCTTGGGTGGTGGTGGTGGTGGTGCCCTAAGCCAAAAATATTGTTGGAAGCTAGCATCATCAAGATTGAGGAGGAATAGGATAGTCAGCATGGGCATTCTTCATGGATCCCACATCCATAGAAAATTCAATCAGTTACATCAGCATCAGGTTCTTGATAGCTGCTGATCCAAGACTGATTCATTTTTATGAATGTGAGCCTACGGAGTCTGCAGACAGGCACACTCTATGATCTGAACCCTCCAGCAGCACTGAATGTGCGTTCAGAAAGAACGCTGGATGCAGGACAGGCCAGTAGCTCAATTGCATATTGAGCAAGATCTGGCCAGTGGTCCATCCTCAAGACCCAGTAACCCAGTGGATGCTCTGTTGGAAAGGTCTCCAAGTCTGCTCTTGCCCCTAGATATTCCTGCACCATGTAATGCAGACGATGGCGATGGTTGCTTGAACCGACCTTGTTGCTGAGGACTGAAAGTTTGTTTAAAGACATCAGTCAGCTGGCCACCTTCTCCACCGCTCTTCCTCTGACTGAATGAAGCCTCAGCAACACGTCCAGCATCAGAAAATTGTAACCTCCCAGGGTCTGGAAATGTATTGCACAAACCTTTCTTCAAGGCCTCCTGAAGATGTTTCATCCTATGCTCCCTCTACGAAGGCAGGATGAGTTCTGCAACCTTACCCTTGTAATGTGGATCAAGAAGGGTTGCCAGCCAGTAATGATCCCTCTCCTTGATACCATGAATCTTAGGGTCCTTTCACAGGCGTTTCATAATCAGGGAGGTCATGCAGAGTAAGTTTGCAGAGGCATTCGATTCTGAGTCCTCTGGGTCACTATGGATCACATGATCCCTAACAACCTCCTCCCAGCCACGTACAATTCCTTGAGTTTCTGGGGACTGAAAACCATCCCTTGGCTGCTGACTGTTATCCTCCAAGTCCATGCTGACACAATCTTCCTCCTCCTCCTCCTCCTCTACTTCTTCCTGTGTGTTTGACGGACCCGCAGGAATGCTATCTGGATAAAGGGGGCCTTGAGAGGTAAGGAAGTCCTCCTCTTCCTCCCACTGTTCTGCCTCAAGTGCCCCGTCTAGTATTCCATGAAGCGTGTGCTCCAACAGGAAGACTAGAGGGAAAGTGTCACTGATGCATGCATTGTCGCTGCTCACCATCCTTGTGGCCTCCTTAAATGGTGACAGGACAGTGCATGCATCTTTGATCAGTAGCCACTGGCGTGGCGAAAAGAAGCCAAGCTCCCCTGACCCTATCCTGGTGCCATACTCACACAGGTACTCATTGATGGCCCTCTGCTGTGTGTGCAGCCGCTGCAGCATTGCCAGCATTGAGTTCCACCTGGTGGGCATGTCACAAATGAGGCAGTTGGTGGGCAGGTTGCATTCCCTTTGAATGGCATTGTTTGACCGGCGAAAAGGATCACAGACTTTTCTAGCCTGCCTCAGGAGATCCTGTGAGCCTGGGTACCTGCTCAAGAGCCGCTGCACCACCAAATTCAAGATGTGTGCCAAACATGGAACATTGTTCAAGTGTCCCTGTTGGAGGGCGGAGAGAAGGTTGATGCCATTGTCGCATACAACCATTCCTGGCTGAAGCTGGCTTAGCGTCTACCACCTCTGAGCCTGCCCCTGCCCCTACAGAAGAGGCCATAGAGGAAGAAGAAGGATGGGGTGGAGGAGAGAGCTGTTGCAGAATCACCACTAGCATTTTGGAGCCGTGGATGCGGAACAAGCTCACACAATACTGAGCACCGCTGGTTCAGAGGACAAATCTACAGAAGAGGCCATAGAGGAAGAAGAAGGATGGGGTGGAGGAGAGAGCTATTGCAGAATCACCACTAGCATTTTGGAGGCGTGGATGCGGAACAAGCTCCAACAATACTGAACCCTGTCCTGCATCCTTCCCAACTGCCAGCAGAGTTACACAGTGCACCGGCATGTGATTGGGTATTCTTTACAAAGTGAAGCTTCACCACATTACAGTTACTAAGGAAAATGAGTGCAACTGCACTTACTAAAGGCAACTAGACTGCACTTTGCAAGTCAACCACTTAGTATCCAATAGTAGTACTATATAAAAGAAACAGGTGCCAAACCGGGTGGTAAAGGCAAACTTAATATATTGTCATCCAATATGGTTGGTAACTAGGTAAGCATAAAATGGATTAACAATGGTAATAACACAATTTAGCATACATGATCAACAGTAAGGACTAGAAATAAGGACGGCCATACACGGAGCAAATTTCTTTCTTTCTCCAAGACTCAATTCCCCTTTAACACAGACAGTGTAGATGCCGGAATCCCTCCTACCGGGCCATTGTCTTCTCCTGGCAGGGAGGGTGGGGGAAGCTGTCCCCGCTGGGAGAAGACAATGATTATCGAGTGGGGAGGGGAGGGGGGCTCTTGACATCTGAAGTACAGTAAGGGGGGGGGGGGGCACTCTGGACACCTGCTTATAATTATTATGAAAATAGTACAATTCTATGCCAGTTAAAGACTTACGATGTAAAGGGCAGGTGCAGACCAGCACATAGCCCATTCACACTCTTGTAGCAGATGATGCAAGTCTAAAAAGAAGGGTGACACACGGCAGGTATCATACACAAGACAAAAGCTATCTCCCATTGGACTTTGTTGCAGCAATAGAAATCACACAATTACAAAATGGTGTATAAAAAGTAAAAAAAAAAACTTTTATTGAACAAGAGGTTTAAAATTGGCTGGTTTAGACACTTCAGGTGCTGATCTTATACCATTCCTACAATATACATATACTGCAGGGATGTATTAAATTGTTAACCACTTCAGCCCCGGACCAATTGGCAGCCAAAGGACCAGGCCCCTTTTTGCGATTCTGCACTGCGTTGCTTTAACTGACAATTGCACGGTCGTGCGACGTGGCTCCAAAACAAAATTGGCGTCCTTTTTTCCCCACAAATAGAGCTTTCTTTTGGTGGTATTTGATCGCCCCTGCGGTTTTTATTTTTTGCGCTATAAACAAAAAATAGAGCGACAATTTTGAAAAAAATGCAATATTTTTTGCTTTTTGCTATAATAAATATCCCCAAAAATATATAAAAAAAATAATTTTTTTTTCCTCAGTTTCAGGCCGATACGTATTCTTCTACATATTTTTGGTAAAAAAAAATGTATTAGCGATTATTGATTGGTTTGCGCAAAAGTTATAGCGTTTACAAAATAGGGGATAGTTTTATAGCATTTTTATTAATATTTTTTTTTTTTACTAGTAATGGCGGCGATCAGCAATTTTTATTGTGACTGCGGCATTATGGAGGACACATCGGACATTTTTGACACATTTTTGGGACCATTGTCATTTATACAGCAATCAATGCTATTTAAATGCATTGATTCCTGTATAAATGACAGTTGTAGTGAAGGGGTTAACCACTAGGGGGAGGGGAGGGGTTATGGGCTGTGACGTGTGTGTGTTTTTTTACATTAGGGGGGGGGCTGACGTCTGACGTCATTGATCGGCTTTCCCGATGACCGGGAACAGCCAATCAATGACAGGCAGAGTAGGAAGCGCGGGGAGAGGTTTGTTTACACATACCTCTCCCCGTTCTTCAGCTCCGTGACCCGATCGCGGGGACACCAGCGGCGATCGCGTCTGCCGGTCCCGTGGCCGGGGTCACGGAGCTCCCGACTGGGTCGCGAGCGCGCCGCTGGCAGCGCGCACGCGACCCACGGGCAGGCATTTAAAGGATCACGTACGGGTACGTGATTTTGCCTGCCCATGCCATTCTGCACACGTATATGTGCATGAGGCAGTCGGGAAGCGGTTAAAATAAATTGCATTTGCATATCCACCAAGTCAACCACCGCCGGTATCATACACAAAAAACGTTATTGGAGACTGCTCAGACAGAACACCTTGGCAGAACCATATTTTGTCTGAGCAGTCTCCAATAAAGTGTGAATGGGCTCCGTGCTGGTCTGCATCTGCCCATCACAGCTTAAGTCTTTAGTTATTACTAAAACCAGTAATAATCAAATGCCGAGGCAATTATTTTAACAAAATTTATATGATGGCATTAAATATAATGTAAAGCTAATATAGCTTTATCGTGATGTAAGGGCAGCTATTTGTAAAGGACAATTATGACCATGCCTTGTATAAAATAATTTTATGAAGATAGGCAATAGAACAAAACCGATGTCATCTGTGACACACAAAGGATGAATGGAGTGATGCAGTGGACCTTCAGCTGTAGCAGAAAACTGTAAGTAATGGGCCCCACCAAAGATATGAGTATGATAAATGTGAGTAAAACCTTGGTGGATGGAAAGTTTTCATTTGTTTTGACCTTTCCGATGTGACCGTTACATTTTCAGGCAACGATATGTAAATCCACTTTGAAATTTAAGAAAAGCTGCCATGACAGAAATAAATAGGTTGTTGTCCTCCTGAAACTGGCATCAATATTTTGTGTCACTGAGCTGAAACATATATGCAGCTTTGGAGTTCTGACTTATATTGCTGTACACGGTTTCTCATCATGACGTATTTTGCCCAGAGATGGCCTTTAAAATCATCTTGCTGATGCTAATCGAGTGTTGTAATCAATTTGGGAACATCCAATCCTTGAGCCTATGATCGTGCAAAATAGATATTTTTTCCTTGCAGTTCCTCAGTTATCCCAAACATTATTAACTGCTTGCCGACCGCTGGCTGTCAATTGACGGCCAGGCGGCGCAGCTCTCGTTGCGGGAGGGCGTCATATGACGTCCTCCCCTTCCCGGCCCACCAGGGGGCGCACCTGCCGTGTCGCTGGGGACTCCGTGCGCGTGCCCAGCGGCCGCGATGTCCGCTGAGCACCCGCGATTGCCTGATAACACAGCAGGAACGTGGATCTGTGTATGTAAACACTAGGGATGAGCTCAGGCGTGTTTGCATGGTCCACGTGCAGAGCCCGCCAGGAAGTCGGCGCTGCGCTAATCACAGGCAGTGAGACATTGTCCCGATGCGCGGCTGCAGAGATCGGGCAATGTCTCACTGCCTGTAATTAGCGCAGCGCTGCGCCGACTTCCTGGCGGGCTCTGCACGTGGACCATGCAAACACGCCTCAGCTCATCCCTAGTAAACACCCAGATCCACGGTCCTGTCAGAGGAGAGGAGACGATGGTGTGTTCTCAGTACAGAGGAACACTGATCGGTCTCCTCCCCTTGTGAATCCCCTCCCCCTACAGTAAGAATCACTCCCAGGGAACATATTAACCCCTTGATCACCCCCCTAGTGTTAACCCCTTCCCTGCCAGTCACATTTATACAGTAATCAATGCATTTTTATAACACGGATCGCTGTATAAATGTGAATGGTCCCGAAAATGTGTCAAAGGTATCCGATATGTCCGCCGCAATATCGCAGTCACGATAAAAATCGCAGATCGCCGCCATTACTAGTAAAAAAATAAATAATAATAAAAATGCTATAAATCTATCCCCTATTTTGCAGACGCTATAACTTTTGCGCAAACCAATCAATATATGCTTATTGCGATTTTTTTTACCAAAAATATGTAGAAGGATACATATTGGCCTAAACTGAGGAAAAAAATTTTTTTTTTTTTTTTTTTTATTTATTATAGCAAAAAGTAAAAAATATTGTTTTTTTTCAAACTTGTCCCTGATCTTTTGTTTATAGCGTAAAAAATAAAAACTGCAGAGGTGATCAAATACCACCAAAAGAAAGCTCTATTTGTGGGGACAAAATGATAACAATTTCATCTGAGTACAGTGTTGTATGACCCCGTAATTGTCATTCAAAGTGCGACAGCGCTGAAAGCTGAAAAATGGCTTGGGCAGGAAGGGGTGAAAATGCACTGTATTGAGATGGTTAAAAAGAAAAATTGCACAGAATCATATACCAAGAGACTTCAGTCCCACTCACATTAACGTCTGAAAAGCATGCTAAGTGTTGGTAGCCATGGACAGTACCGATGGTAAATGAAAATGAAAAAAAAAATAAATGATCAAATAAAGTGGTGTACACACTATAAGAAAATCAGAACGATTGTCTTATTTTCCTTGTTGTTTCACAGCAAATCGAAACCGATGAAGGAAAATTTGGACGAAAATTCTCGTATGACAAAAGCTTTTTACTTTTGTTGTTTATTGTTTCTGATCGTATTCAATCTTTCTTACGAAAATCGTACAAAAACGGTACACATTAAAATGAAAATCGTTCCTTCTGTTCCCGTACAAGAAAAATTTTAGTGCTTGTCCCTTCGGAAATTTCCATTCATAAGGTCGGAATTGGCTGTAGAAAGTTGTGTACACACTATATGAAAATCGTACAAAAGTTCCTCGGATGGAAATGTTCTTATAGTGTGTACGAGCTTAAGTGTCCAATAAATAAAGACCCCTGCGCTGTGTAAAAAAAATGGAATCCTGGCACTTCTTTTGTTTATATTTTGCTTTCAGCTGGGAATATTCAACTTGCATAAATGCTTCTGACATTCATGCAACAAATGTTTTATAAATTACACTTTCACAGCACAATGTACACACAGCCCTGTTGTTTTGTTGGATAAATCCATACTCTTCAGTCTAAAGCCCCATACACACGGTCGGATTTTCGCATGGATTCTGTCCGATCGGACAATGTTGTCGAAAAATCCGACCGTGTGTATGCACCATCGGACAGTGTACGTCGGATTGTCCGACGGACAAAGTCCTATCTCCTGCTGGATAGATTTTTGGACAACAAGGTCCGATCACACCAAATCCGATCGTGTGTACGGTAGTCCGACAGACAAAGTGCTACGCATGCTCAGATCACATTACAAGACCAAAGCTATTGGCTACTAGCCTCTACGTAGTCCCGTCGTAGGCAACAAACGTCACCACGTTCAGAATGATCGGATTTTCCGTCAACTTTGTCCGACCGTGTGTATGCAAAACCAACATCGGACAAAGTATGACGGACAGGATCCGACGGACCTGGTCCTCGGATAATCCGCGCGTGTGTATGGGGCTTAAGACATCTGGAATGCACAAATATCAAATTTTTACTTTTTGGCCTCATACACACTGGGTGGAAAAAAAACATTGTTTTTAAGGGTGTTTGACTTTTTTTTTGCCTCTAAATGCATCTCTATGCACATATACAGTTAGGGCCATATATATGTGGACACAGGCACAATTTTAGTTTTTTTCAGGTATTTACCAAAACATATTCAAGCTATAGTTATATAATGGACTGAAAGTGCACACTCTCAGATTTAATTTGAGGGTACAGTGCCTTGAAAACGTTGTCATACCCCTTGAAATTTTTTCATGTTACAACCAAAAACGTAAATGTATTTTATTGGGATTTTATGTGATAGACCAACACAAAGTGGCACATAATTGTGAAGTGGAAGGAAAATGATAATGGGTTTTCCAATTTTTTTTACAAATAAATATGTGAAAAGTGTGGGGTGCATTGATATTCGGCCCCCCTGAGTCAATACTTTGTAGAACCACCTTTCACTGCAATTACAGCTGCAAGTCTTTTTGGGGATGTCTCTACCAGCTTTGCACATCTAGGGAGTGAAATTTTTGCCCATTCTTCTTTGTAAAATAGCTCAAGCTCTGTCAGGTTGGATGGAAAGCATCTGTGAATGGAAATTTTCAAGTCTTGCTACAGATTCTCAATTGGATTTAGGTCTGGACTTTGACTGGGCCATTCTAACACATGAATATGCTTTGATCTAAACCATTCCATTGTAGCTCTGGCTGTATGCTTAGGGTGTTTGTCATGCTGGAAGGTGAACCTCTGCCCCAGTCTCAAGTCTTTTGCAGCCTCTAATGCCCCGTACACACAAGCAGATGGAATTTCGCTCAAGCTTGGCTTGCATACACACTGTCACACAAAAGTTCTCTGAACTTTCGACTGTCAAGAATGCGGTGACGTACAACACTACGACGAGCCGAGAAAATGAAGTTCAATGCTTCAGAGAATGCGTCAAATTGTTTCCGAGCATGCGTATGAATTTTGCGTGTCGGAATTGGTACAGACAATCCTGCTCTCAATCTTTTGCTGGCGGGAATTCTGCCAGCAAACGGTCGGAATTTCCGACCAAAAGCTCACATCAGACTTTTGCTGGCGGAATTTCCGATCTTGTGTACGGGATATAACAGGTTTTCTGCTAAGATTGCCCTGTATTTGGCTCCATCCATCTTTCCATCAACTCTGACCAGCTCCCCTGTCCCTGCTGAAGAAACGCATCCCCATAACACGATGCTGCCACCATGATGTTTCACGGTGGGGATGGTGTGTTCAGAGTGATGTGCAGTGTTAGTTTTCTGCCACGCATAGCGTTTCGCTTTTAGGCCAAAAAAGTTCAATTTTGGTCTCATCTGACCAGAGCACCTTCTTCCATTAGTGTGCTGTTTCCCCCACATGGCTTCTCACAAACTGCAAACGGGACTTCTTATGGCTTTCTTTCAACAATGTCTTTCCTCCTGCCACTCTTCCATAAAAACAGATTTGTGGAGTGCATGACTAATAATTGTTCTGCAGCTCCTCTAGAGATACCATGGGCCTCTTGGCTACTTCTCTGATTAATGCTCTCCTTGCCCAGCCTGTCAGTTTAGGTGAACAGCCATGTCTTGGTAGGTTTGCAGTTGTGCCATACTCTTTCCATTTTTGGTTGATGGATTGAACAGTGCTCCGTGAGATGTTCAAAGCTTGGGATATATATTTATAACCTAACCCTGCTTTAAACTTCTCCACAACTTTATCCCTGACCTGTCTGGTGTGTTCCTTCCTTGGCCTTCATGATGCTGTTTGTTCACTAAGGTTCTCTAACAAACCTCTCAGGGCTTCACAGAACAGCTGTATTTATATTGAGATTAAATTACACACAGATGGACAAAACTTCCTAATTAGGTGACTTCTGAAGGCAGTTGGTTCCACTTGATTTTAACTAGGGGTATTAGAGTAAAGGGGGCGGAATACAAATGCACGCCACACTTTTAAGATATTTATTTGCAAAAAAATTGGAAAAACATTTATTATTTTCCTCCCAGTTCACAGTTATGTGCCACTTTGTGTTGGTCTATCACATAAAATCCCAATAAAATGCATTTACGTTTTTGGTTGTAACACAACAAAATTTTGAAAATGTCAAGGGGTATGAATACTTATTCAAGACACTGTATGTACATCCAAATCAGAGGAAGGGTTTAGGAATTACAGCTCTTAAGAATAGCCATCCCCCATTTTTAAGGGACCAAAAGTAATTGGACAATTGAATCAAAAGCTGTTTCACGAAAAGCAAATACAGAGGGTTCACCACAAGGTGCAAACCATTCATAAGCCTGAAGAATAGAAAAGCCAGATTTGACTTTGCCAATAAACATCTAAAAAAGCCAGACCAGTTCTGGAATAGCATTCTTTGGATGGATGAAACTAAGATTAATCTGTACCAGAATGACGGGAAGAAAAAAGTGTGGAGAAGGCTTGGGACAGCTCATGATCCAAAGCACACAATGTCACCTGTAACACATGGTGGAGGCAGCATGATGGCATGGGCATGCATGGCTTCCAGTGGCACTTGGTCATTGGTGTTTATTGATGATGTGACAGAAGACAGAAGCAGCCAAATTAATTCTGCAGTGTTTAGAGATATACTGTCAGCCCAGATTCCGCCAAATGCAGCAAAGTTGATTGGATGGCACTTCACAGTACAGATGGACAATGATCCAAAACACACTGCAAAAGCATCCCAGGAGCTTCTGAAGGAAAAGAAGTGGAATATTCTGCAATGGCCGAGTCAATCACCTGATCTCAACCCAATTAAGCATGCATTTTACTTGCTGAAGGCAAAACTAAAGGCAGAAAGACCCAGACTTCAGGCAGTCATTGCCAGGATTCTCAATAAAATATTAAAGATGAACATTTTATTTATGATTATATTCATTTGCCCAATTACATTTGAGCCCCTGAAAAAGGAGGGACTGTTTATAAAAATGTTTGCAGTTCCTAAAATTTGTACTTGATATTTATATTCAACCCCTTGTATTAAAACTGGAAGTCTGCACTTCAAATTCATTTGGATTGTTTCGTTTTAATTTTATTCTGGTGGCCTACAGAGCCAAAAGTATGAAAATTGTGCCTGTATCCAAATATACAGTATCTCACATTTCTGTAAATATTTTATTATATCTTTTCATGTGACAACACTGAAGAAATTACACTTTGCTACAATGTAAAGTAGTGAGTGTGCAGCTTGTTTAACAGTGTAAATTTGCTATCCCCTCAAAATAATTTAACATTAATGTCTAAACCGCTGGCAACAAAAGTGAGTACACCCCTAAGTGAAAATGTCCAAATTCTTTCCCCGGTGTCATGTGACTCGTTAGTGTTACAAGGTCTCAGGTGTGAATGGGGAGCAGGTGTGTTAAATTTGGTGTTACCGCTCACACTCTCTCATACTGGTTACTGGAAGTTCAACATGGCACCTCACGGCAAAGAACTCTCTGAGGATCTGAAAAAAAGAATTGTTGCTCTACATAAAGAAGGCCTAGGCTATAAGAAGATTGCCAAAACCCTAAAACTGAGCTGCAGCATGGTTGCTAAGAAGATACAGCGGTTTAACAGGACAGGTTCCACTCAGAACAGGCCTCACCATGGTTGACCAAAGAAGTTGAGTGCACGTGCGCAGCTTCATATCCAGAGGTTGTCTTTCGGAAATAGCCGTATGAGTGCTGCCAGCATTGGTGCAGAGGTTGAAGGGGTGGGGGGGGGTCAGCCTGTCAGTGCTCAGACCATACGCCGCACACTGCATTAAATTGGTCTGCATGGCTGTCATCCCAGAAGGAAGACTCTTCTAAAGATGATGCACAAGAAAACCCGCAAACAGTTTGCTGAGGACAAGCAGACTAAGGACATAGATTACTGGAACAATGTCCTGTGGTCTACTGAGACCAAGATAAACTTATTTGGTTCAGATGGTGTCAAGCATGTGTGGTGGCAACCAGGTGAGGAGTACAAAGACAAGTGTGTCTTACCTACAGTCAAGCATGGTGGTAGGAGTGTCATGGTCTGGGGCTGCATGAGTGCTGCCGGCACTGGGGAGCTACAGTTCATTGGGGGAACCATGAATGCCAACATGTACTGTGACATACTGAAGCAGAGCATGATCCCCTCCCTTTCGGAGCCTGGGCCACAGGGCAGTATTCCAACATAATAACGACCCTAAACACACCTCCCAGATGACCACTACCGTGCTAAAGAAGGTGAGGGTAAAGGTGATGGACTGGCCAAACATGTATCAAATTTAATGCCTACCATCCCAGAGGAATAACAGAGTCCAAAGGCCTGTTTCGCATGTGCTTAAGCTTGTATAAGAGCAGTGTGAACAGCAAGCTTCGACACAGCATTTTCATAGCTTTCAGCAAGCTTTGAAGCTTTTAAAGTACTATTTGTCACGATTACGCACGCCCACAGCGACTAGCTAACCAAGACGTGCGTTCCGTGACTGGGGTATATGAGGAACTAAGGGAATAAGGGAGAACCTTTTACTGAGCATGAAAGACTGGCTGTGGTACTTTCACAGCCTGTAATACCTTTGGCCACCACTAGAGGGAGACTCCACTCAAATCCAGCTAGCTGAACACACAGAGGCAGATACGAATCTTACATACAATCTGGTGCACTCTAAGGGTTGGGGAGCAGTCTAGCAATTAGCACACGCTTCTAGGGTTCCTCCAGCTTGAACCCCGATGTTAATCACTATTCTCACTGTCCCCACACACCAGACACACAATAAACGATAGCCTGCCACCACCCAACAGTTTGTCTGCAGACTGGTCTGCTGAGCAACCACACACACAGATCTCCGTCTGGCAGATCTGTTAGTGTACAATCTGCATGCAATCTGCCAACACGCAGTGCAATTGCATACTGATTGGCATGTAACTTAGACCGTGTACTTAGGCACTAAAATACAACAACCTCTCCAGAGATATGAGTCCTAGCTTAGTACACAGAAGTCATTTATTCATTTTATCATTTAATATCCCGAAAGTGGGCAGTGCATAAAAGATTTACAAAGAAAAAGGAGTTACCAAAAAAGATACAAAAAAAATACAGAAAGACACACAATTGGCAATTTGCTATGAAAATAAAAAAGGGATAAAAACAGAAACAAACTTTATCGAAGTCTATCCTTTTGTAGAAGCATACTGGAACATGTGGGAACTCCCCAGTTTTGAACTGGCTTTGTGGAAGAACGATGTCCATATCTCAGGCTAGCCAATTTATTGAAATATGAATGTGGGCTGGACTTTAGCCCTTGGCCAATCAACCCTGGGGGGTGTTCCTGTCTCAACCCACAGGATGTTTTGTGTTCTGAAATGACCTGAGTCTAATTGGCCCAGAACGGCGCTAATTGCTAAATGGAGAGGGTTTCCGATACCAGCGCATCAGTCCGATCGCGACCAATCACTGCCTGCCGCAATCAGGCGCCATATAACGATTTTGCGTGGTTCTCTAGGATTCCACACATGCTAAAAATACAGTTACATGTACACGTATCCCATCACGTGTACGACCAAAAGATATTATTTTTATCTCTCTGCCGCTAATATTTTAGCTATATTTTAGAAGGTGGCAATCTATGTTTACTCTAATGGGAACTTTTATTGGCATCTAGATGTCACTTCGATCCTAGAAACTGGCTCTGTACTTTTCAAATGCTAATGAAAGAACATATGTGCATGACTGATATTGAATACTATATTTTTAATAACCCAGAATTAAACTACCGTACATCTAGGGGTTACACTACTTCTACAGATCACAGCACATCTCGTTAAGGCAAAACTATCCTACGCTTACACTATTCAACTACAGTTTGTAAATGTTGAACACAGACCCTAATGGGAGTGCTGATTGCCACTTTAAGCAAGCTTCTAGCAGGCTTAGGCAGGCTTTCAACAAGCTTCAATAAGTGCTGAAGCCTGCTAGCAGATTGTTTTTTTTTTTCTCAGAAAAAAATAACTTTATTTAGCATTAGGTACTAACAATACCAATTCCAGAGCGAAAACCCCATAAAAGTATATCACAGGTTACAGTCACATTAGAGTTATCAGGGGACTGCATATAGTGGTGGGCATGATCTCCAAATAATACAGCCTTCAAGTCCATGGAAATAGAGGTACAATCCCCCAATACCTGGGGACAGAAACAGGGCCTGACTATCACCAAGATTACTCTCATCCAATCAGTAAGCGGTTCAGGACAAGGTCGACCGGAGCCAAACCAGGAGTGGTAAGCCACGGTGACCATAATTTGTCGAATTCTTCAAAGCACCCCCTGTGTTGAAAAATATGCCTTTCAAGCCTTAAAGTATCACCCATCCTAGATACCCACTCCTTTACTGTAGGGGGTTCAGCGGCTGTCCAGTGTCTTAAAATAGGTGAGCCTGAAAGAGGGCTCTGGTTATGGCTTGTCTAACTGAGTCTTCTACAAGTAGATCATTCAAAATACCAAGTATACATTGTTTAGGGTCCTCACTCAGGGAGGTCTGGAATACTGTATTGATAGTAGCTATAACCCCTTTCCAATACAAGTGCAATTTCGGACACCGCCGCATAATGTGAATTAGATCTTTATGATCCCTAGAGCACCTAGTACAAGTAGGGTTTTCTCTTATACCCATTCAAAAGAGTTTTACAGGCATGTAATGGACTCTTAACAGTAGATAAAGTTGTGATAGGTGTTGCGCTACTTACAGGGAACACTGTTGTGCTGCCAGCAGGGCCTCCTCCCATTGCTCCTCTTCAAATGCACCTATATATTTTTCTCAACGGGAGGACACCTTGTTGGGATAGTCTAAGTGGAGCAGAGAGGTACCTCCAGATACAGGAAGCAAGCTTACATTCACCCCAGAGTCCATGGCTATAATGGGAATTTAGAACAGATTTGAGACGCCAGTCACTTTAAAGCGGTTCGGCACACATTTCATTTAGTAAATCTCTTTGCCTTCCAAATCAGGCAAAGAGTACTAAATGAAATGTGTTTTTGTTTTTTTTTTTTCACTTACCTTGTAATTGATGACTTCCTGTCCTCAGTCTCTGCGGGGGTGGGCGGGGTCTGTGCGGGGATCCTCGTCACGCCGCACTGTCTCCTGGGATCTGGTGTCATTGATCCCAGGAGACAGTGCGGCCATCTTCCGAAATCTCGCGAGATTTCGGTCACATCTTCCGAAATCTCGCGAGATTTCGGACACATCTTCCGAAATCTCACGAGATGTCGGCAGATGTGCCGACATCTCGCGAGATTTCGGAGAACGTGAGCTGCACTTTGCCGTTACTGCGCACGCGCGAGCTCGGCGCAGTAACGGCGGTGCATGCTGGGCCATCTAAAGTGCCTGTGGGGTTTCACATGCCCACAGGCAAGATGGCCCCCAGCAGAGAAGAAGAATATAAAGAATCTTATCAGAGGAAAACGGAGGGCGATCGAGATGGAAGATGGAACAGGTGAGTCCCCCAATTTAGGTAAACATCCTTTGTATACCCCCCAAAAAAAAAAAAAAAAAAACACAGTGCAGAACCGCTTTAAGTATTTTTCAATGCTTAAGGCTAGGTTCACACTGCTGCGAATTCTATTGCGAATTTGAGCCGTTGCGATCGCTCAAATTCGCAAGTCATTTTAATAACATCTTTTTCTGTGAGTGCCGTTCACATCAATGCGTTGCGAATCTAAGCTGCGTGAAAAAAGGGTCATGTCCGAGTTTGATCCGTGTGCGATGCGAATTCAGCTCCACAGACTGCTAAATTTGCAGTAGAATTGCAAGAACACATAAAGAATTCACAATGCAAATTCGCAACGCAATCGGATCAAAATCGCGCTAAATTCGCACCGCAGCAGTGTGAACCTAGCCTTAAAGAGAACTTGAGAAAAGTAGTAGGAGTAGGGTTAGTGGAGGTTTCAGATACCCTTTTTAGCAGATCACTTACAGATTCCTTGAATCCAAAGGACAAAACAGCTTTCTTTTAGAAGATCTTGGTTATCTGGGTAGGTCTCTCACACAGACCTAGCAACCAGAAGAATGTCTGGACAAGCATCTCTCACAGACTTAGCAGCCAGCAGAACTCCTGGATAAGTCTCTCTCACAGACTTAGCAGCCAGGAGCTAGTTACCTTGTTTAGAATCTTTAAGCCAACCCAGTGGTACTGTAAGGGTAGTTTAGATATAGGTGTGTCCTCCAAACGAGTCACCAGGCCCTCCTGAGAGACCAGCCTTCATCCTGGCTCTCTCCAGCAAGGGTCCTCCCTTGGATCTCCTCAGCCTGGCTCGGCTTCTTCCACACAGGCAAGACAGCCTAAGGACCGCCTCAGGATTAGTAGGACCCACAGGTTGCAGAATTTGCAGCAGCATATACTCGGGCCAGGAGGGCCCTGAGGTAACGAATGACCAAGAGCACATGGCATCATGGCATCTGTCCAATAAACACCCCTTCCCAGCGGCCAGGAACCTCCTACTGGGCTGTTTCTGGAAAAACAATATTCATTATAGCTCAACCTAGTTGTAATTCTCATGCTGTCATGTGGTACCAGTGACACCTACTGGCAACAGTGAGAAATACACAACACAGTCAAGTTTAGAAAAGAACCAAATATACAATCAAATCTGAGCTGTTTACAGCTCAGCCAAAAACTAAATTTACACTATAGCCCCATTTTTAGGAACAGGGGGCTACATAAGAAAATTGTTTAACAGCATGAAATAACATTGCAATATAAACCCCTTATATGTAGTCACCTCGCTCATATAGTTAAATATTGGGACAGGAGACTGGATCCATAAATCAACACCATGCTGTGCCTGTACTGCATGACGCAGCTGTATATAATAAAACGGCATTCTGCAGTTCGGGGAAGGAGCGCAGTGTCCCCCCCAGAGAAAACATTATTCAAGTGAATGACACCGTAACATGCGGCGGAAGCCTCCAACGCATGTTTAAAGAGATGGCCTTGTCCCCTAGCTGTATCACAGAGTTTTGACATTGCATACGAGGCCTTCAGTTTTTGGAGGCGTTGCTTTACCATGGTAAATCGTGCTCTGCTCTTTTGAACCTCTGCTGAGAAGTCAGGATAGAATGAGATCCTAGCTCCATTAAACTGGACATTATTCCTTTGCTTTGCATGGCGTAGAATTATCTCCTTATCTCTGTAATTCAGCAGGTGTGCCAGCATGGTACGGGGAGGGAGGCCTGACTGTAAAGGCCTGGGAGGTACTCGGTGCGCCCTCTCTACTGCATAGAGGGAGGTAAATGCTTCCTTACCGAATAAATCTAGCAGCCATTGTTCTATGAAGGCAGTGGGCTCTCTACTCTCCGCTTTTTTTTGCAGGCCGACAATACGGACATTGTTGCGCCTCAGGCGGTTTTCAATGTCCTCTGCGCGTTGATTGGTGGCCCTGGCTAGGCGTGCAGTAGCCTGAGATTCTGTAATCAGAGAGGGCAGTTGATCCTCAACATCACTAGCCCTGCTTTCCACCGCCGTGGTTTTCTCCCAAACTTTCTGCAAATCTTGCCTGATCAATGCCACTGCTTCCTTCAGGCCCCCAAACAGATCTTTCAGAGTTTCCACTGAGGCTGTGCACTTGTGTACAGCCCGGAGGATATCTGCCAGTGTAGGCTGTTCTTAGGCTCCCTCCATGTTGCTGTGTGGCTGTCGTTGACCTGCCTGTTCTGCATTGAGAGCTGGTTCTTGAGTATCACCAGCCACCCCATGCTCTGCATCAGCCAGCTCCGGTCTACCTCTACCTCCCTTTTTGAAGCCCCGGATAGTTTTTGAGCATAGAACCTCATGTTTCGAGGAGGATCTTTAGCAGAGTTTTGAGAGTTTTAGGAGTCATACTCGTGGTTTCCTTCAGTGTCTCTGCACCACGAGGCCCACGCTAGGACAGAGCCGCAGCGGTGCAATGTTGGATTTCAGCCTGCAGAGCATCTTTCTTGTTCTTTCGGGTCATCATGGCGTGTGTGAGGCTGGGAAGGATACTGAGCAGGAGTTCTGTGAAATGCGTCTCTGCAGGTGGCCACGCCCCTCTAGAAGATTGTTTAACCACTTCAATACAGGGCACTTATACACCTTCCTGCCCAGACCAATTTTCAGCTTTCAGCACTATCACATTTTGAATGACAATTGTGCGGTCATGCAGCACTGTACCCAAACAAAATTGTTATCATTTTTTTTTTTCCCACAAATAGAGCTTTCTTTTGGTGGTATTTGATCACCTCTGGGGTTTTTATATTTTTTGCGCTACAAATAAATTGGCACTGATGAGGTGGCAGTTATATGCAGCACTGATAGGTGGCACTGATAAGCAGCACTAACGAGCACTAATAGGTGGCACTGATGGGCACTGATAGGTGGCACTGGTGGGCACTCATAGGTGGCACTGATGGGCACACATAGGTAGCACTAATGGGCACTGATAGCTGGCACTGATGGGCACTCATAGGTGGCACTGGAGGGCACATATAGGCAGCACTGATGGGCGGCACTGATAGATGGCACTGATAGGCTGCACTGATCAAATGTGCTGGCAGGCATCACTGATGGGCAGAGAGTGCCATCCCTAATGGGCAATGATTGCCATCCCTGGTGGGCTCTAGTGGGCTTACGTGGTGGTCATGGGTGGGCATCCCTGGTGGCCATGGTTGGGCATCCCTGCTGGCCATGGGTGGGCATCCTGAGGGGGGCTGCACTGATAATAAATCAGTGCAGACCCCCCCCCCCTCTGTCAGGAGAGCCGCCGATCGTCTCTCCTCTATTCGCGTGTCTCGAGTAGAGGAAAAGCCGATATGTGTGGTATACCTTTTGAGGTGTCCTTGTGGATTGGAGTATGTGGGCCGAACGATTCGAAAGTTACACATTAGATTGGGAGAACATATTGCTAATATCCGCAGGGGTTTTGATAAACATAATGTCTCCAAACATTATGACCTTGTGCATAACCGAGACCCTAGGGGTACCACTTTCATTGCTTTAGAAAAGTATATCCCTCATTGGCGAGGGAGCAATGGTAAGAGGGTGATCTCTCGCTCTGAGACTAATTGGATATATAGGTTGGGGTGTCATATTCCGAATGGCCTCAATGTTGAGTGGGACATCAACTGTTTTATTAATAACTGTTGATGTCCCCCTCATCACCTCTCCCCTTTTTTCTCCCCATCTATTGTGAGTTCTTTCTTTTTTCTTTTTTCTTTTTTTCTTTCTTTATATGGCCCTTAGGGGACATGTTTTAATTCATATTTGCTGTGATAAGAGGCTGCAAATATTATTCATTTTAAATATGATACCACTCTCCTTGTTTATCTTTTTCACAAAACTAGTGACGAGATGACAGTATGTTGATATTTAAGATTCGAGGAGTTTCAATGGCATACTCTCAATATCACACTCCCTGTTTGATTCGAGGAGTTTCAATGGCATACTCTCAATATCACACTCCCTGTTTACCTATGGGTTTTTCAATTCATTGGTCTGTATGTTGTAAGGGATGGAACATTGAGATGAATTGAGCATTTACTGTATAATATCAAGGCTATCAAAATGACCACGGGATGTCACTCTTTTCCCGTAAAGGAGATACGTGTGAATCCAAGTGGCCGTATGGGTAGCAGTGATGTGTGGATATACTCTGTTCACTTCCAAAGGGGATTTTTTAATTTTACTATACTCAAGTTTAAATACTTAGTTCTTTAGACTTTCCCTTGTAAAAAACATTTTTGAATGTATTGTTTTAAATGGCATGCATGTAACTTTTTAATTGCTTTATTTTCATTTTTCACTGTATATATATATATGTTTAGCCTCTGCATGCTATGTTTAGCAGCATTTAGCAATATTGAGGTACTGCCACTGTTTGACCACAAGATGGCTCCAATTTAACCAGAGCAATCTGGAGGCCGCCTTGTGGTCCACACATGTGATAATTTTTACCGCTGGGGGAGTATCAGGCTCCCGTCGGCGAGTACTTCCTGTTGTTGTTTTGCTCCTTAGTGTCTATGGCAACCTCCAATAGCGCAGCGCTTTGCCGAACGCTGACCGCTATATAAGGCGCATGCGCGTGCGTGTGGGCGTACCCCTGATGACGTCAGTTGTGACGAAACACCGTAGGGTTCGTTACGCACGCCTGTACTGCGCATGCGCGAGTATTGTCCCATAGACCGAACGGAGCCGCCATTACCTTGCAAGGTCTTTTTTATTTGTTTATGCTATTGTGGTTAAATAAACAAACCCATTGGAAACGCCTACACTATTCTAGTCCCCTTTTGTTTCCATCTACATTATCCATCCGATCGCTGCACTGCCAGTGACATACGAGGAGTTTCGGGGAGCAGCTGCCATTCAGGAGGAGATCCGT
The DNA here is from genome assembly GCA_028564925.1 of Lithobates sylvaticus. Classification (NCBI taxonomy): domain Eukaryota; kingdom Metazoa; phylum Chordata; class Amphibia; order Anura; family Ranidae; genus Lithobates; species Lithobates sylvaticus. The sequence goes on along the minus strand of CM053026.1, from coordinate 203,036,550 downwards.
TGCTGCTGGACACCTATCGGGACGTTGGAAATCCCCAAACAGCACCAAGGCTGTTCTTCCTAAGCTCAGTTTGACCCCCCTGAATAAGGGAGGTCACTGGCTTTCTGGTAAGCCCCCCCCCCCCTTCTGTTTTATCTCTGTGGTGATGGGCTGCACTGCTATCAATATCTACACTTTGGATTGATTTCACAGAAGTTTTTATGAATTTATTCATTTATTTCACTTGAATATCTTGGACTTTATGAACTTTGAATTTACATACGAATTTTTGAGCATTCACTTTGTTTACTCACCCTTTTGGGTACTTTTTATCAATTGGTCATGAACTTTGTTTGAACACTCATTTTTTCTTCACCAATTATTTTGGGTTACTTTTATTAACTGTTAAGTATTTTGTTTGAACACTCATTATTTTCACTAATTAATTTGGGTCATTTCAACTAACTGGTAATTTACAGTTTTTCACTATCCAGCGCTGCATTTTTTGTTTATATCTATTCATCTTGTGCCCTATACCGGGGTTATTAGTGTTCAGCTGCAGGACTCACTTTCACGTTTTTTTTAATTCATTTTTTCATCAACATATTTTGTCACTAAGAATTTTTTTCACCTAGCGCAATTTCTTTCTTTATATCTATTTCTTGTTTTTGGTACACAGTTTTTTTGCTGCTGGTGTATCCGTAATGGATATTTTTGATTATAGATCACAGGTTGTTACTAACACAGTTGGGGTCTTCGATGGCAATGACGATCCCAGAGATGATCTAGCGGGTTGTTTTCTAAGGTTGAAAAACCTCACTGTTACTGAGGTCCACACAAGGTGGGACATCGCATACTTGGAAGAGTATGTGAAAGGCAACATGGTCCCTAGGAGCCTCAGATGGGACGTTAACCCCCAGAAGGAGGACACTGAACTATTAGAATGGTTCAAATACTTTAATGAGGCAGGGGTGTCATTTTTACAATTTTTAATAGCTAAGAAAAAGCGTAAGCTCACGATGTTGGATTTGGAGATTAATGCCCTGAAAAGTAAATTAGTCCCTTTCAAATCTGAACAAGATTATACTAATAGATCGGAGGCCCTAAAAACTCTATTAATTAAAGAGGAATCCGAACAAAAAATTAAGAAAAAAAGAAAGTATAATAGAGATGTGAAGGACTACAGGGACCAGGTGGTGTTCAAATGGCAGGTTGTGGCCCCCCCTGATCCCCCACCTGTTACATCAAACATCTCTCACCTTGGATTGGGTATCCAGGGTAACCAGGGTAACAATTCAATGGTGTCTGAAACCAGTCATATGCGGTTTCCAGCCCCGAACCATTCCAGAGAGAGGGACTTTCAACATCCCACAAGTCTCAAAAGAGGAAGGGGTAATAGAAGGGGTTCTATCTCTCGTCCTTCTAATCCATCACCTCCACCCTGGCGAAATCATGATGCACGCCAGACTCCTCAAAATTATGTTGAGGGGTCATACCCTCCAAACAGCAACTATAGTTATCTTCCTGCCAACACTGGGAACAGATATCTTCCCCTGGACGATAACGTCGGGGGCAGTTTTTCTGGACCTAATGAGGGCCGTCTCCATTCTCAACCCCCCTATGGCCAACAAGGGGAAAACCGATTTAGTCGGGATTTTCAGTTGGCCGGCAGGGGAAGGAACAAGAGAAACGGAGACGCAAGAGAGGGAGCAGAGGGGGGAGGAACCTTCACTCCAAAAAGAAGGAGGACATAGATACAAACGGCATCATAAACCTTAGTACTAAGGAACTCTCCAGGGAGGAACTAATTACTTTAAATAAAGGTCTTAAGTTTGCCCCACCCCGAAACTTGAATAAATTTCAGACCTTCATAGATCTGCAGAAATATACCCGAAAACTCAACATCAAAAGGTATATTTTATCAAACCCCACTAGACAATCCATTAGGGAAGAAAGTGTCATTGCACATTCAGGTATGTCCAATGCCTCACTTTTTAACCCCCCGGGCAATTCGGCACCAAACATCAGTGTATTTCGTGACCTGGTGACAAAAGATTTAAACAATCTAAGAACCAGATTGGTGCAACCCCAACTTGACATTAAGGTGGGAATGGAAACCCTTTGCCAAAGAAAAGACATAGTGGTACGACCGGCCGACAAGGGGGGAGCCATTGTCATTCAAGACAAGGATTCCTACTCGGGGGAGATGTTGAGAATCCTCTCAGATTCCAACACCTACTCCCCTCTAACTGGTGACCCTACAGTCCCATACAAGCGAGAGCTAAAACTCTTGGTTGAAAAGGGCCATAACCTAGGCATTCTAAATAAAAAAGAAAAGGAACATTTAGTTCCTCTTGCCCCCAGGCTGCCGGTTATGTACATTTTGCCTAAAATCCACAAAACTTTGGTTAACCCACCAGGAAGACCCATCATCAGTGGTATCGATTCTATAACTTCGCGTATAGGCAAGTACATAGACCACTACTTGCAACCACTGGTGGTGGGTACCCCCTCATACCTTAGGGACACTAAACATGTCCTTAATCTATTGGATGGGGTAGAGTGGAAGTCGACATATATGTTAATCACTGCTGATGTTGCTTCGCTCTACACAGCCATATCCCACAAGTTAGGTCATGAAGCCGTAAGACACTTCCTCTATCGTGACTCGAGTATCTCCATCACGCAGTCCAACTTCGTGATGGAGCTACTCGATTTCTCGATGGGGCACAATCACTTTTGGTATGGCGGCAAGCACTACTTGCAGATTAAGGGAGTGGCCATGGGGGCGAAGTTCGCCCCCAGTATGGCCAATCTCTTCATGGCCAAATGGGAAGAGGAGGTGGTCCTGCAAGATAGGTCTCCCCACCTGGTTTTATGGAGGCGTTTCATAGATGACATCTTGTGCATCTGGGATGGTGACGCCGAGTCGGTAACCACCTTCTTGTCCTTTCTTAATAATAACGACAGGGGCATTGTACTCAGTCACGAAAGTAGTCCCACCCAGATACACTTCTTGGACCTAAATATCAGTATCGTGGATGGAAGGATTACCACTTCCACCTTCTTTAAATCTACCGACAGAAATGGGTATATCCCTTTGGACTCATGTCATCACAAATCTTGGCTCTCAGCGGTCCCTAAGGGACAATTCCTACGTTTAAGACGGAATTGTTCAAGTATTGAGGAGTTCCATAAAGAGGCTTTGGTTTTAAAATCCAGGTTCTTAAATAAGGGCTACAATGGTGAGACTATTGACTGTTTGATTACTGAGGTGGGATCGAGAGATCGCCAAGATCTCTTGCAAGATAAACCCTCACAGGTTGAAAACCGTGAGGATTTTGGCTTGGCCTTTCTTACGACATATTCCAGCCAGCACTGGGCCATCAAACGGATTATAAAGAGGCACTGGCCGGTGCTAAAAAATGATCGTATTCTAGGGCCCCTATTGTCGGAGAACCCACGGGTACTATTTAGAGGTTCATCTAACCTTAGACACTCCATCGCCCCCAATGTGCCTGACCCCCCGACCCGCCCCATTTTCTTTGGGGACCTCAAAGGTTTCTTCCCTTGTCGGAAATGCAAGGTATGTGGGATTAATGCTTTAAGGGATAGGCGACTCACGGAGTTTACATCAACAGGAACTGGAGTCACATACCCCATTAAGTCCTTCATTACCTGCACCACAAAATGTGTGGTATACCTTTTGAGGTGTCCTTGTGGATTGGAGTATGTGGGCCGAACGATTCGAAAGTTACACATTAGATTGGGAGAACATATTGCTAATATCCGCAGGGGTTTTGATAAACATAATGTCTCCAAACATTATGACCTTGTGCATAACCGAGACCCTAGGGGTACCACTTTCATTGCTTTAGAAAAGTATATCCCTCATTGGCGAGGGAGCAATGGTAAGAGGGTGATCTCTCGCTCTGAGACTAATTGGATATATAGGTTGGGGTGTCATATTCCGAATGGCCTCAATGTTGAGTGGGACATCAACTGTTTTATTAATAACTGTTGATGTCCCCCTCATCACCTCTCCCCTTTTTTCTCCCCATCTATTGTGAGTTCTTTCTTTTTTTTTTTTTTCTTTTTTTCTTTCTTTATATGGCCCTTAGGGGACATGTTTTAATTCATATTTGCTGTGATAAGAGGCTGCAAATATTATTCATTTTAAATATGATACCACTCTCCTTGTTTATCTTTTTCACAAAACTAGTGACGAAATGACAGTATGTTGATATTTAAGATTCGAGGAGTTTCAATGGCATACTCTCAATATCACACTCCCTGTTTACCTATGGGTTTTTCAATTCATTGGTCTGTATGTTGTAAGGGATGGAACATTGAGATGAATTGAGCATTTACTGTATAATATCAAGGCTATCAAAATGACCACGGGATGTCACTTTTTTCCCGTAAAGGAGATACGTGTGAATCCAAGTGGCCGTATGGGTAGCAGTGATGTGTGGATATACTCTGTTCACTTCCAAAGGGGATTTTTTAATTTTACTATACTCAAGTTTAAATACTTAGTTCTTTAGACTTTCCATTGTAAAAAACATTTTTGAATGTATTGTTTTAAATGGCATGCATGTAACTTTTTAATTGCTTTATTTTCATTTTTCACTGTATATATATGTTTAGCCTCTGCATGCTATGTTTAGCAGCATTTAGCAATATTGAGGTACTGCCACTGTTTGACCACAAGATGGCTCCAATTTAACCAGAGCAATCTGGAGGCCGCCTTGTGGTCCACACATGTGATAATTTTTACCGCTGGGGGAGTATCAGGCTCCCGTCGGCGAGTACTTCCTGTTGTTGTTTTGATCCTTAGTGTCTATGGCAACCTCCAATAGCGCAGCGCTTTGCCGAACGCTGACCGCTATATAAGGCGCATGCGCGTGCGTGTGGGCGTACCCCTGATGACGTCAGTTGTGACGAAACGCCGTAGGGTTCGTTACGCACGCCCGTACTGCGCATGCGCGAGTATTGTCCCATAGACCGAACGGAGCCGCCATTACCTTGCAAGGTCTTTTTTATTTGTTTATGCTATTGTGGTTAAATAAACAAACCCATTGGAAACGCCTACACTATTCTAGTCCCCTTTTGTTTCCATCTACATTATCCATCCGATCGCTGCACTGCCAGTGACATACGAGGAGTTTCGGGGAGCAGCTGCCATTCAGGAGGAGATCCGTTGCTGCTGGACACCTATCGGGACGTTGGAAATCCCCAAACAGCACCAAGGCTGTTCTTCCTAAGCTCAGTTTGACCCCCCTGAATAAGGGAGGTCACTGGCTTTCTGGTAAGCCCCCCCCCCCTTCTGTTTATCTCTGTGGTGATGGGCTGCACTGCTATCAATATCTACACTTTGGATTGATTTCACAGAAGTTTTTATGAATTTATTCATTTATTTCACTTGATTATCTTGGACTTTATGAACTTTGAATTTACATACGAATTTTTGAGCATTCACTTTGTTTACTCACCCTTTTGGGTACTTTTTATCAATTGGTCATGAACTTTATTTGAACACTCATTTTTTCTTCACCAATTATTTTGGGTTACTTTTATTAACTGTTAAGTATTTTGTTTGAACACTCATTATTTTCACTAATTAATTTGGGTCATTTCAACTAACTGGTAATTTACAGTTTTTCACTATCCAGCGCTGCATTTTTTGTTTATATCTATTCATCTTGTGCCCTATACCGGGGTTATTAGTGTTCAGCTGCAGGACTCACTTTCACGTTTTTTTTAATTCATTTTTTCATCAACATATTTTGTCACTAAGAATTTTTTTCACCTAGCGCAATTTCTTTCTTTATATCTACATGGCTTTTCCTGTTTACACTGTGATCAGCTGTGATTGGACACAGCTGATCACATGGTAAAGAGCCTCCGTCAGAGGCTCTTTACCTCGATCGGAGATGCGGTGGGTCAGACTGACATGCCATACCACAGATCGTCACGCTGCGTGCCCCCAAAGTGACCATGTGATGCGCTTGCGGTATGGCTAAAAAAAAATGTAGACTAAAAAACAATTGCTCCACGCTTGCCAAAAACTCATAAGAATGAATACTCGCAAGTGCTGCAGCTAAGCACACAAGTGTGTTCAATCTCCTCTAATATAGTGCACAAACCTACTAAAATGACATAATAGAGGAATGTATAGTGATAATATCCACATCAATAGTACACAAGTGGGGTATGCCTGTACTACAACTTGGTAACATAAATACCTGAACAAAAAAATAGTAACAATATGCAATATGTGAATATTTCTAAAATAATAATTTCACATTCAATGTCCTTTTGTGCCGAGGTCTTCAAAGTAAAACATGTGAGCGCTGCTCTCTCAAAACAATCGTGAATAATTTCATCAGAGTCTTTTGTGAAGAAAGTGCTCCAAAACCACACTCTTGCGCCACAGTGTACCGCCACCTCACACTGTAGCCCCTTACCTCAAATTTAGACCTACACAATGGTAAGGTCTAAAAGCACTTATCCTAATAATGGGTGTCAATCCACAGATATCTTCAGCCCCACTAATGTGGTGTACTGTATATTCTCTTTTTAAATGGAGGGACTCCCATCAACACAAATGCATACAAAGAATGGGTAGACCACAGTGGGGGCAGGTGCTCAAAAATTTTAGGGGGGGAGCAAACAAAAAGCCCATCAAATGCAGCCACTTGTGCCCATCAATTGCAGCCATTGTGCCCATCAAATGCAGCCATTGTGCCCATCATATGCAGCCACTTGTGCCCATTATATGCAGCCACTTGTACCCATTAATAGCCGCCACTTGTTTCCATCAATTGTTGCCACTTTTGCCCATCATATGCCGCCACTGTGACCCCCGCCCCCTGTCTGCTTGGTACTTACCCCATCTTTTTTTTTAACTCTTAATTTTTATTTTTATTTTGATTTGTAAGACATTTACAAGCAAACGTTAAAACACACGTGATCCATAAGGATATAGTGGTAAATAATTAATAATAATGATACAAATTTGATACAAAAAAATTACTTCGTGTTGCCTAGTCAAATGCTCCCCTCCCTTATCCCTCCCATGATCCCCCCCCCCCTGTACACACACTACTGGTCCCCAAAATCAAAAAGTCGGCAGGGCGGGCGCGCGGGCCAAGGGAGGGAAGGGGCCCCCGGGCCCGCTCCATGGTCAGGATAACCGTGGTGACTTTAAGGAATTTATGGGTGTGGGGGCGCCGGGGGGGAAGATCTATCCACCCCGTCGCCTCCCACCCTTGGCATGTGGTCCAGCTCACACAACCAGGGGCTCCATATACGGGCAAATTTCTTAAGGTTATTCTGCCGAACAAACATTGCCCTCTCGCACCATATCATAGAATTAATCACCTCAGTCCAGTTCGCCGAGGAAGGAGGGGTCCTGGCTTGCCAGTTCAACGCTATTAGGCGCCTTGCCTGGTACAGGCATCTCAGCAATGCAACTTTGGTAGGGGATGATGCATTGCCATCCTCAAAGATTCCCAGAAGACAGGTCCTAGCCTCTGGTTCCAGAGTGGTCCCAAAGATTCTATTCAAGCTGTCCACTATTTCTACCCAGTACCTGAATAGCTTTGGGCACTTCCATACCATATGAAGAAGATCGCCCGGGGCCTTGCATCTTGGGCATTCGTCTCTGGGCTTTCTACCGAATTTAAACAGTTTTTTGGGGGGTATAATAGGCTCTGTAAATTAGGAACAGGTGGGAAACCCTTTGCGAGGGGGATGTTGATACCAGGCCACCCTGTTCGAGGACCCGGTCCCATTGTTCCGAGGTAATTGGCCCTAAGTCTTTTTCCCATCCCTTTCTACTATTATCAGGTCCCTTGGTACTCATGGCTCTGTTTCCCAGGGTATCATATATCCTGGAAATCAGGCCCCTCATTGATCTCGGCTTCGTTATTTCCTGAAATAGGGGGGTCTTAACCCAATTAATAGTCGAGGATCTAAATTGGGCCTGGATACCATGTCTGACCTGCAGATATTTGTAAAAAGACCTATTTGGGATATTGAATTGTCGTCTCAGGTCCTCGAATGACTTCAAATGGTTTCCCTCGTATAGCTGGATTAACTGGCTGATACCCTGTCTTTCCCACTCTAGAGATCTCTCTATGCCCTTTATTTCCCCTATATTCTTATTATACCATAACGGGGTGTACTCGTTCAACCCATTGTATCCCATTATTGATTTTACTGCCTTCCATACTCTGGTCATCAAGTCGCTCGTCGGACACCTATGAGTGAACGAGTCTGCCTCCAATGCCTCAATTAATGAATTATGGGGAGCACCCAGTATCGCCATTCTATTGCCACTACACCCACTTGCCAGGAGCCCGCCATTTGCCATTTGCTGGAGTTGAGCCGACAAAAAGTATAGCCGTGGGTGCGGAATCGCCGTCCCCCCCCTCCCAACAGGGAGCTGCAATGTTTGTAGACCAATCTGGGCTTGACCCTTTTTCCAGATTAAGTCCCTGAACAGGGATTCAATCTTCTTAAACCATTTCTGGCTAATCCAGACTGGAGAGTTATGAAGAATATAAAGAACTTGCGGGAGCCAGATCATCTTAATTAAATTGCAACGCCCTGCTATGGATAGGGGGAGGCGACTCCATATCTCCACTTTTTGTTTTAGTTTAGTCAATAGCGGGGCTAGATTATCACTGATATAATGGTTTGTGTCGCTAGAAATCCACACCCCCAAGTATTTAAGCTTGGTCACCACGTCGAGGGCAGGGGTTATAGTGGGTGTCTGATCGCCGCACCGAACCAACGGTAGCAGGGCTGACTTGCTCCAATTGATGGCTAAACCGGAGTGTTGCCGAAATTCCTCCATCATGCGCATCACTACCTCGAGTGAAAGGTTGATATCGCCGATAAAAAATAAAACGTCGTCGGCAAATAATGCGATTCTTTCCTCCCCTGACTGGCGCCGGAATCCCTGGAGATCCGGACGCATTCTTGTCAGGATCGCCAGGGGTTCCATTGCCAGTACAAAAAGGAGGGGAGACAGGGGGCATCCCTGCCTCGTCCCCCTTTCCAACTGAAACAGCTCGGAATAGTCCCCGCCCACTCTAACTTTAGCTCTAGGCTCGTTGTATAAAAGTTTAATCCATTTAATGAAGGTAGGCCCAAAACCAAATCTCTCCAGGACCAGCCATAGATAGTCCCATTCCAGGCTGTCAAACGCTTTAACAGCATCCAGGGCCAAAATGGCCTTGGGACTTGTGTTGTCCGTTGGAGTTTGCATATTAAGAAAGACTCTTCTAATATTGGTGCTAGTTGACCTGCCTGGAATGAAACCTGACTGGTCCGGGTGGATTAGCTTGTGTGTGCATTTGTTTAGTCGAATCGCCAAAACCTTCGCCAAAATCTTAATGTCGGAGCATAGCAGCGAAATTGGGCGGTACGAGGTAACTTCCTGCTGGTCCTTCCCCTCTTTAAGTATCAGAATAATATTGGCCTCGAGCATCGAGGTGGGCAATCTGCCCCCATCCAATGCCCGTCTCAAAGTTTCCAACAATTCAGGCAACAGTACCTCGCCATACCGTTTGTATAGCTCTATTGGCAGCCCGTCAGGGCCCGGGGACTTTTGATTGGGCATTGCTGCCACTGCAAATCTCAATTCCTCTATAGTTACTGGCGCCTCCAATTCCGTTTTGTCATTGTCTGATAGGTTTGGGAATGTTATCTGCTGTAGAAACTCAGATACTGCTGTCTCGCTCCCTTTCCTAGAGGATTTATAGAGGGTTTTGTAGTAGTTGCCAATAAGATTCGTTATCTCCAATGGGTCGGTAACCAAATCCCCGTTTGCACTCCTGATTGCTGGAATTGCTGAAGGGGAACTATTGGTTTTGACCAGAAGAGAGAGGGTGTGGCCTACCCTCTCGCCCTCGCCAAAATAATATTGCCGCTGGAAGATTCGCCTATTCTCCATTTTCTTAGTAAGTAGCATTTTATAGGTTTGTTGTTTATTGAGCCATTCCCCCATGCTAGTTGGGGTCGGGTTTTGTACATAGCGACGTTCTGCTAGGGTTACCTCGCTACTAGCTTCCCTTTCTTGCTCTCTCGACCGCCGCTTAATTGCTGCCATCTTCTGGATTAGCAGTCCTCTTGTATAGGCCTTTAAGGAGTCCCAGATCACCCCGGGTGACGCCGAACCCGCGTTTATTTGTATAAACTCCCTTATGCTAATGGTCAAATCACAGGGATTGTCAATCAGTTCAAGCCAGCAGGGATTGATCGTCCATTCCCTATGGCTGGCTCTACCCCCGGTACTTATGTTAAGCGTCAGCGGGGAGTGATCTGAGATCCCTCTCAGGCCATACTCTACATCTCTCACCAACAAATTCACCTCATCATTCCCCAGGGCCATATCAATTCTAGAGAGGGTACGGTAGGAATCTGAAAAACAAGAGTACTGCCTATCGTATGGGTGCCGCGTACGCCATATGTCGCTTAGCCCTATTTCCCTCAAAAACCGTGACAGGCGGTTCCCCTCTCCCGCCCTGGGTCTGGTGGGTGCAGGGAATCTGTCTAGTCCCGTATCTAACACCTCATTGTAATCCCCTAGGGCTATCATTGGAATGCCTGGTTTATCCAAAGCAAACTCAAGTAGTTTATACAGGACCTCAAGCTTAAAAGGGGGAGGTATATAGATATTTGCTATAATGTAAGGCTGACTACCAATCAGACAAGACAGGAATATATAGCGCCCCTGTTCGTCAATGGAGATTACGCTACAAGAGAAAGGTACTCCTCTCCCTACCAAGATGCTCACTCCCCTTGAGTAAGAGGAGTGAAATGAGTGGTATTGGGCCGAGAACTTGCGACTAGATAACTGAAAAACTGTATCGGGAGTAAGATGCGTTTCCTGAAGCAGCAGTATCCCGGGTCCCTTCCCGTCCAATGCCGACAGGACTAACGCACGTTTATTTAAGCTACCCAGACCCCGGGTGTTCCATGAAACCAGGTTTACTCTGTCACCCTCCATAATAGATTTAATCGCAGGGGGGGGAAGCGGGGAGGGGAGGGGAGGGCCAACAACAAACCGGCGAGCCCACCCATCCCCTCCCCACCCCCCCCCCCCCCAGCTCCCCCACCACCCCCGCCCACGCACCAGCCCCCACCGACCTTATAGGGACCAGCAGTGTGTGTTACCCCAGTCCTCCCTAACCCTACCCACCCCCCTCCCAATCCCCCCCGCCCCCCCTCCCCCCTCCCCCCATGCCCAACTGGGCCACCCCCACGAGGCTTATGTGCGACCCAACCATACACCTCCCGCCCAGCAGCACAGATGTCCCGTCCCAACCGTAATACTGTATTAAATGAACAATCCTAATCCAACCCTTTCCCAGTGGTATCAACATTGAAATAATAATGTGCAAACAAAATAACCTACCCCCCTAAACAGGGGCCCCCCAGTGACCACCGTGATCCCACCCCATTGTGCAATTGACAACGTGTTAACCATTAAGGTAGACGAGAAGGAGAAGCAGAGGCTATCCCTGCCACTCGATCCTAGTCCAATATCAGTGAGAAAAAAAAAGAAAAAAAGAAAAAAAAAAAAAAAAAGGCCCCCTCCCTCCCAGACAGGTGTTGTGGTGACTGTGTAAAACCATCAGGTGGACAAGGGGAGGAGTGGGGGCGTCTATAGAAGCCCCCACCTCTAACCCCCAGTCCTAATCAAATATCACTGCAGTGGTGCAAAAAAACATTATTAATATGATAACGATAATATTGTGAGTGGTATTCCCCTCAACCCCCCCGATCCGATACCCTTAGTGTAATGGACTATGTCATAGTTAAAGACAAAAAAAAACAAAACAAAAAAAAAAAAAAAGGGGGAGGGGGAACCAGGGGGGGGGGGGGGGGGGGGGAGGGGGGAAGAGGGAGGGCGCAGGGACCCATAGAAACAACATATAACAAAAAATAAACAACCTAGGCCCTCCATCAGCCCCCCCCCCCATAGTAAATGTCTCTGGCACTCTCAAAGATCTTCTCTGTGTTCCTCCAACCATCTCTCGACTTCGACAGGTGTGTTGAAATACAAGGTCGAGCCTATAGCAGTCACCCGCAGGCGGGCGGGGTACAACAGGGCGTATGCGATTTTATGTCGCTGAAGAGTACGCTTAACTGGGATGAATTCTGTTCTGAGTTTCTGGAGATCCGGGGAAAAATCCGGGTAGAAGGAAACCCTAGCCTCCTTGAAAAAAATGTCCCCCAGTTCTCTAGCCTTGCGGAGTAAAATCGCACGGTCATTATAGTTTACAAATTTCAGTAATAGTGGGCGAGCCCGCTCGTCGTTTTGTCGGGGTCTGGTAGGGACTTGGTGGGCTCTCTCGATCGCAAATAGCGGCGTAAAAGAGGTATTCCCAAATATTTCCTTGAGCCAAGTTTCCAAAAAGACTACGGGATTGGGGCCCTCACTCCTCTCAGGTAGGTCTATTAGGCGCACGTTGCTTCTGCGGCTTCTATTTTCTAAATCATCAAGCTTAGCGGCCTGTTTGGCCATTTGCTTCTGTAGGCCTATGATTTTTTCCTGTAATGGGGAGAGTTTGTCGTCGATCGTACTTAACCTCACTTCAAGCGCCGTAGTCCTTTCCACTGTGCTACTCAGTAACTGACTCATTGCAGTTAGCTCAGTTTTTATGCCACTCAATTGGCTATCCAAGCCAGATATAGAGTCCTTGCAAGCGTTAACGGCATCAAGTATGGCCCTAAGTGTGGGTTCCTCCTGACCCCCTATTATAGAGCATGCCAGTGAACTTGCTGCCGCCTGTACCGCCTTACCCTCCCCAGGGTCTTTATTGTTCGTGGCTCCTCTAACAGGTAGAGTGGTGGTATTCAATGATAATTGGCTGGAATTTCTTCTATCAGATGCCACCCCCTGGGTCTTTGCGTGTGTCACTGGTAGTTGGTGCCCCCCCTTACTTGGTGATTGGGCGGGGGCATGGGCATGGGCAAAGCGCTCAAGTTTTGCTGCAGCAGCAGCGGCGGACACCTGGTTTGCCTTCTCCTTGGCTGAGCGCGTTTTTTGGCCCCCTTCCAAGTGCGCTGTCTCGTCGGCGGCACGTTTGCTCAGCATGGTAAAATTTTCCACAAAAAGATAAGAAAAAAAAAAAAAAAAAAAAAGAAGGAAGAGGGCTTTCCCCCTCCTTACTCCTTCCCTCCTTCCCTCCTAACGGTGATCCAAATTAATCAATAATTTTTGGAAGCCTTGTAGTCTTACAGCTCAGACCTAGTACTATTTTAAGTAAATGTCAATAAGAGGTCGGTGAACACCACAGCGCAAAAAAAAAAAAAAAAAGGAAGGAAGGAGGGGAAAAGAAAACACAGCATGACAGTCCAGCACCCCTGGGGGGCCCTTCCTCGGTTCCTCCTCCCAGCAAGGCAACTATGTAATAATATAGACAGCAGTGGTCACTCTTAGGGGACTCCAAGCTCTCAAATGTACCCCGAATTCTCGCCTTGCCTCTACCGGGCAGCACACAGTCAATTCACTCAGACCAGGGGGACGGTCTTAGACATTTAGCATATTGCCCCCTTTCCCAGGCTCGCCCCGTTACCTCAATCCCGTGGACCGTCCATAGCCCAATGCTCAGGCGATATGAGGAGCAAGCTATCCTGGGGGAGTACTGCAGAGGCGCTGTCAGGTCAAGTCTTTTACTCACGGCTCCACACAGGCACACGGAGGGATCCAGCACTCAGGAGGGATAGGAAAGGCGGAGCACGTCAGCTCAATCCACTGCAGGTCCCACACGGTCTCTCAGCATCCACACAGGTACGCGGGATTCCGGCAGTCAGCGGGGGGGGTTAGAGAGGGTCAGAGAGGTTCGAAAAGGCTGTCCGCTATGAGTCCCGCCACAGCGCCCGCCTGGCAAGCATCAGCGGGAGAAGGGGCAAAGGAGGAGGCAGGCGGCGTTGCGAACAGAGCGAGCGCTTGCCTCGCTTCAAGCACAGAAAATACTCTGCGTGTCAGCAGCGGTAATTCATCCGGCGGGGCGCTCAGCGTGGTGAGGTTCTCTCTCAGGCAGCATCCAGCAGGCTGGGAGGGCGGTTAGAGGAGCGGAGGTGGGACGGAACACCTGAGCTGCATGCTCACTCACTCACTCACTCACAGCTACGCCCATCCCCCCTTTCAGAGATACTTACCCCATCTTAGTGACGGGTCAGGCAGCGGGTGATGGCGGTGAATTGTGGGAAGGCTCCTGTGTCCTCCATGCTTCCCCCTCCTCCGTTCTTCCGTTCTGCTAGGCGTCCAATAGGGGCACCTGTGCCTTCAGCAAATCAGGTGATGGGTATTAGACCCATGCTTCCTGATTGGCGGAGAGGCAGTTCAGTGTTAGAAAAGCAAATTTATTATTATTATTATTAATTATTAATTTGCTTTTCTAACACATCTGGATGGACTGCGAGTGCAATGCTCTGCACTTCAAGTCCATGGCTCTAATCAGGTGTTCAAAAAAACACCCCCACTGCTGTAATTCAGGCACCTGGCATCTGAAAAGGGGCCAGACGCCTGAAAAAGGTAGATTGCAATGCATGAATCTATCCATTAGTCATATAGGGGGTGGCGTGACAGAGGGGGCGGTGCCCGTGTGCCCTCAATGGACAGGCCCCCCCCTGGTAGACCATCATAGTGCAGTATCTCAGATAACTTATTTTATTAAAAGAGGATAAAATTACCCACAAGTATAGTGCACCAGTAACGTCCGGTGCATTGGATAAAACACGTGTTTCCTATGATTAAGTCACGGTCATGTGACAAAACGCATCAGCAGGGGGGGTCGCGTGACCTCAGCACGCCCCCTTGTGTGTCCCTAGGCATACCCCAGTATCTATCCATCCAGGAACGCTTATCCTTGAAAGTATAGTTCACCTTTACAAAAAAACTGCCTATGCAGGTAAGGGATGTTTGTAGATTAAAACAAACTGTGCAGCTCTGACTAAATAATACCCTTGCTGTAGGCCAGGGATCTTCAAACTATGGCCCTCCAGTTGTTCAGGAACTACAATTCCCATCATGCCTAACCATGTCTGTGAATATCAGAATTTTACAATGCCTCATGGGACGTGTAGTTCAATAACAGCTGGAGGGCCATAGTTTGCAGATCCCTGGTGTAGGCCATTTACATACCTTATAAAGCCTGACTGGAATACTCCCAGGACGTTGCTAAGTACTCCCAGGACGTTGCTAAGTGAGACCTAGTCATCATGGCTCACCTACACCACCACAGGAGTGAGCTCTTTCTCTGATTCATACCCCCCCACATGATCTTTCTTTTCCCCGATGCAGTAACTCTGAGCTCAGCATTTAAGATTTCCTGTGATGGTGGAGTGAGCAGTGATGACTAGGCCTCACTTAGCAATGTCCCGGGACTACTTAGCAATGTCCTGGGAGTACTTGGCAATGTCCTCGGAATATACCAGTCAGGCTTCATGAGGTATGTACATGGTCTACACATATAGCAAGGGCTTTATTCAACTTTAGTCAGAGCTGTACAGTTTGTTTTTATCTACAGATGCCCCTTATCTGCATAGGCAGTTTTGTGGTAAAGGTGAACTATCCCTTTAAGGAGACTCCCTACCTACGATTGATGTGACATGTGTTTCCTATAGTGCAGTGGATGTTACTAGTGCACTATACGCGTGAGTAATTTTATTATTTTTTAATAAAATAAGTTATGGTCTTCCCGTTCGTTGGCGGTACATTGTGGCGCAAGAGTGTGGTTTTGGAGCACTTTCTTCACACAAGACTCTGATGAAATTATTCACAAATGTTTTGAGAGAGCATCGCTTATATGTTTTACTTTGAAGACCTCGGCACAAGAGGACATTGAATGTGATATTATTATTTTAGAAATATTCACATATTGCACATTGTTACAATTTTTTTGTACACTATTGATGTGGATATTATCACTATACATTCCTCTATTATGTCATTTTAGTATGGGTTGTGATTGCACTGAACTATACAGGAGGTTTAAAAAAAAAAAAAAAAAAAGGTGCCTGCACTTATTTGGCACGATGCATTTTCGATTGAGCCCATTCACATGTGAATCACATGTGAATTGCACAGGAATGCGGTGTGGTTCCTGTGTGCCTCACATGCGGGTTATAGTATGAACCGGGATTAAAAGCTTCAACAAAGCTTGCTGTTCACACTGCTCTTATACAGGTGCATCCCGAAAAATTACAATATCATCAAAAAGTCAATTTATTTCCGTAGTTCAATTCAAAAAGTGAGACTGATATATAGATTCATTACACACGGAGTGATCTATTTCAAGCATTTGTTTCTTTTAATTTTGATGATTATGGCTTACAGCTAGTGAAAACCCAAAATTCTGTATCTCAGAAAAAATAGATTATTACATAAAACCAAAAAGGGATTTTTTTAAAAAGAAATGTTGGCTTACTGAAAAGTATGTCCATGTACAGTATAGCAGTGGTGGCTGGTGGTATATTTTTTTTGGGGGGGCAGCGTCAAACAAGCCACTCGCCGACACCCCAACCCCCCCCCCCTGTTCGGTCGGGTCACAGTTACCCCCCCC
The DNA here is from genome assembly GCA_028564925.1 of Lithobates sylvaticus. Taxonomy (NCBI): domain Eukaryota; kingdom Metazoa; phylum Chordata; class Amphibia; order Anura; family Ranidae; genus Lithobates; species Lithobates sylvaticus. Next base: position 203,019,982 of record CM053026.1, on the reverse strand, counting down.
CCCAGTCCTGCACTGACCCCATCTAGGTTGCAGGGAAGCGCTTCCTCTGGGCGGCGGGCCACGGCTTCACCCTGCATCTCCTCCTCCACGGTGACCAATAGAATCACTTCTCCTTGAGGCCAATCAGGTGACGGGTCTCAGGGCCTCCTTTCTGATGGGCCGGGAGGAGAAGCGGGCAAACAATAGCGAATATCACTCAGGCGCAGTGCTCTGTGCCTTGTGCCCACCCTTTTTTGAAGCTAACTAGAGCCTCAGTCTAATAACGTGCTTCCAAAAAAAAAAAAAAACACATTGGAATTCATGCTTTCAGTGCCCTGCATGTAGATTAGGGGCCGGGCGCATGGATTAGGGGGGCGGCGCCCCCTATGGATGGGCTGCCACTGCAGTATTATATGCACTCAATACTTGGTCTGGGATTTTTTTTGCATGAATTACTGCATCACTGTGGCTTGCCATTAAAGGGTCACTAAAGGAATTTTTTTATTTTTTTTAAATAACAAACATGCTATACTTACCTCCACTGTGCAGCTCGTTTTGCACAAAGTGGCCCTGAACCTGGTCTTCTGGGGTCCCTCAGCCGCTGTCTCGGCTCCCTCCCGCAAGGACTCCACAACTTCATGATGTGGAGTGCTTGCGGGCGCGCTCCCGTGATACAGCTGGCGGCCATAGACGCTCACTGTATCACTTGGCCCTGCCCCCTGGAACGCCGCATCATTGGATGTGATTGACAGCAGTGCGAGCCAATGGCTGCGTTGCTTTCAATCCATCCACTCTAGCCAATCAACGGCCAGGGTGAGCGGCGAAGAGGACATTGGGGGCGAGCGTGGGACTTTCGAGGGGTCAGGTAAGTAAAACGAGGGGGCTGGGGGGGGCGCTAATCGTCGGATGTTTTTTCACCTTAATGCATAAAAACTTTTACCTTTACAGCCCCTTTAAGGCGATCAGCCTGTGGCACTGCTGAGGTGTTATGGAAGCTGAGGTTGCTTTAATAGCATCTGCATTGTTGGGTCTGGTGTCTTTCATCTTCCTCTTGACAATACCTCACAGATTCTCTATTGGGTTTAGGTCAGGTGAGTTTGCTGGCCAATCAAGCACCGTGATACCATGATCATTAACCATTTCACTACCAGGTCCATACACCGTACGGACCTACAGAAGTGCCTGCAGGTGGCCACGTCCCCTTACAGCTTTCAGAGTTTGTTAAAGGCCAAGATGGTGCAGGACCCTTTTTTTTGTCTGCACTGGAACGGATCGCATGGGTGTTCAGACCCATGCAATCCGATTCCACAGTTCGCATTGCGTTCTGCAAACCGAATTGGGGTGTCATTAACTTTATATTGACACCCACACTGGTTCGCAGAGAGCAGTGTGAACTGCCTACGATTCAGATGCGATGCGGGAACCTGCACAGGAATCGCTGTGATTCCTGCATCGCACCAGTGTGAACCGAGCCTTAGAGCAGGCGATGAGCTTTACTGCAAAAGTCATCCTTGGCATAACTTCATCTTTTTTTTCTTACCCAAAAATTGCCTATTATATAGTGTTTGTGTGCACAAATGTATTCTTTCCTGAAAATTTGCATTTTATAAACTGCTGCGCAAATGTCTGACCTAAAAAAAATTGCAACCACCACCATTTTATTCCCGGGGGCCTCTGAGATCATAAAATATATATTGATTGGGGGATTTAAAGTAATTTTCTAGCAAAACAAAATGCAGATTCTTCACGTATATGAGAGTATTGTTGGAATTGGCCAGAACTGGAAGTGGTTAAACGCTAGAAATGGTGTTGATAAAGTAGTAGTAGTAGCAGCGGTGGCGGCCGCTCATACGGACAACACACAACAAATTCTCCTGCGCTCTGGTGTCTAGTCTCTTGATTCTTGATGTAAACAATCCCTCAAGGTAATGTCTAATGTCTTGCAGCCCTTCTCAGAACAATGGGTGTTCATAAACACTATAGAAAAAAGAAAAAACAGAAGGGCGCACCGACCTTTGTGCATTACCACTAAAAAGGCTTTATTAAAAAGGATAAAACAGCTGATTTTCTACTCACAAACGAGTATAAGTTGAAGGCAAATGCATAGATAAAAACGTCCACTGCTAGGAACTTCCAACCTCAAATCTTGGATACCGAGGGAATCTGATGTTTCCTCTAGCGAATGGCTCATACGGTGCACAGGGGCGCCGCCCCCTAATCTATGCGCCAGGCCGCTAGTCTATATGCATGGATTTCAATGAGTTTTTTTTTTTAAGCACATGATTAGGGCCCGGGGCTCTAATTGGCTTCAAAAAGGGTGGGCTTGGGAGTCAGAGCACTGTGCCCCGAGCCCACCCAGTTGTGTGAAATTAGCTAATTATTATTGATCTTCCTGTTTCTCCTCCCAGCTAATCAGGAAGTGGGTCCTGAGAACCAATTGGCCTGGAGTCCTAAGAACCAATTGGCCACGAGTCCTAATTGGTTGGAAGAATGCCACTGCCGGGACTTGGGAGGAGACGCAGGGGTTGGGAAGCCATGACCTGGATGGCACCTGTGCAGGATTCATTTGGACAGTCCGGGGTTTGATTCATATGACCGGGTTTCAGTCCACCTGAAACCCGGGCACAATATTCAGACAAGAATGTGGTTTAGAACAGGGCCAAACAGGAGCGTGAGGGGGCACAGTGTTTATTAAAAATAAAAATAAATTGCTGTGCGCCGCTAAAGTGTTTGGGTTTGGCTTGAAGAAAAAGTGGCAACTGTAGCTGGCAGGTGAGCGAAGCGGCGATTGAGTGACGGGGGTGGCTGGCTGGGTGGGGGCCGTCCCCCCAAGAAAAGTGAGCACCAGGCACCACTGAGTAGCAGCAGCAGTAGTAGTAGTAGCAGTAATAGTAGTAGCAGTAGTAATAGTGGCAGTAGTAGTAGCAGTAGCAGCAGTAGTAGTAGTAGCAGTAGTAGTAGCAGCAGTAGTAGTAGTAGCAGTAGTAATAGTAGCAGTAGTAGTAGCAGCAGCAGTATATTTTTGAAATGTTGACAACTATGCGGGTCAGTAGGGGGCCCCATGAGAGGCTCCTGGGTTCCAATGATATTAAAGCAGTAGTAAACTTTCCTAACCATGCCATAATGTACAAGTATGCACAGCATATTAGCACATTAGGGTACACTTAAATTGTCAGACTGAGCCCTTCAGTGCTGTGCTGTGATCAATCCGTCTTCACCCGGTCTTCCTTCCGGGTCTTCCTTCCGGGTTCTGTGCCTTCGGTCACTTGCCTTGGCCGGGCTGCGTTGATGTTATTCCCACGCATGCTCATGTGAATCCTCTTTCTCTCATCCCCCCTTTCTCTCTCATCCTCTTTCCCTTACCCCTCACACCTCTTTCATCCCCTTTCTCTCTCTCTTTAATTTAATTCGTTATAACAAATTTTTTTTTGCATTTTTATTTATTTATTGTTTATAAAAGGCCCCACCAAAATCCTCAGCACCAGGCCCATGATGTTCTTAATCTGGCCCTGAGTAGTAGCAGTAGTAATAGTAGCAGTAGTAATAGTAGCAGTAGTAGTAGCAGCAGCAGCAGCAGCAGCAGCAGTAGTAGTCAGCCCCTCCAGCTCTAGGGTCACACTGCGCATGTCCTCTCCCAAAATCGCTCCTCTTCCTTTCCTCAGGATAAGACGTTAGAACCAAACCTAAAAGGGCCGCTAGGCGGCGCTGTCCCATAGTAGTCTATGGCCGTGTCCATGTTATTATGCTCAGGGACCAGAGGACCGTTGAACCTTGGTGAGGTTACAGATAATGACGCGCTAGGCTTATATAACAGGATCCGAATTCGGACTTCTCTCTGGAAGGGGATTTTTATTTAACCCTATAACGTCTACACATCCCATCTGTGTAACGACAATCCTCGTTATTTGTAGAAGCTCCCGTGGTATGAGGTGGAGAGGAGTGCCTGGCGTCCTGTATACACAGCACAGCCGTACATTGATGGACTCATAGACTATTGTATTGTGTGGAGTGTGGACGGACTCCGTGCATGGGTTGTGTTTACCAGCAATGTGTCAGTATGGCCCCGCCTCCTCCCCTCCCCTGGGCGGGGCCATGCTGACACTGTGGCAGGCTGAAGAGTGAGTGGGGTGAGTTTTGGTAAGCGGACTTAGGGCGGGTCCTTACCTGCCCCTCCGAATAAAACCTGCTCACAGGATGTCTCCAGTGCTGGAGGAGAGCGCTGATCACAGGGACACAGAGCGGGATCCCAGCTCCGATACACTATGGCCGGTCCATCCAATAAGAAGTCCATCATCCTCGGGGTGGTCGGCCTGCTGCTAGTGGTCTTCGGGGCCGTGCTGGTCTTCTTAGTTCCTGTCATCATGAAGCAACAAGTGGAAAAGGTTGGTGTGTGTGTGTGTGAGAGAGTGACAGTGCTGGAAGTTATCAGGAGTGGATGTCACTGAGTCTGGGGATCATGTGCATGACAGCCAATCAGCTTCCAGCTTCAGCTTGTTCAGATAAGCTTTTAAATAAAAGCTAGAAGTTGATTGGTCGTCATGTACAGATGCTCCTCCAGGCTTAGTCATTTCCCTTGTGATTAGTGAGATCCCTGTGTGTGAGTATGTATGATCAGATGTTATTCATGGCTGTGGATGGGCTGATGATGGAGGAGGAGGAGGAGGAGGGCATGTTTTCACAACTTAAGTAAACACAACTTCAACTGAAAGGACCACAACTTCAACTGAAAGGACCCCAGAGTCCTCCTACAGCCAGGGGACACGTCCTCACACAGCTGACACTGATGTCCCCACCACCCTGGACACACATGTCATTCATCCGCAAGAGGCACTGCTCATTCACTATTCATTCTCCATTCTACTTACATTTTTGGAGTGATCTCTATATACACCTGTTGAATGTTATGTATGGAGTGCTAGATTAATCCCTGTATGTACAGAATACTATATTAATCCCTGTCTATAAAGTGATCTATATTATCCTTGTATGTACAGGGGAACTGTGTTTATTCCTATATGGACAGTGATCTGTATGTACACAGAAAGGGCTATCTTAATCCTTGTATGTACAGGGGGTGATCGGTATGTACACGTGAGATCTAATAATTCATATAGGTGCAGGGGGTGATCGGTATGTACAGGCTGAGATCTAATTCATATAGGTACAGGGGGTGATCGGAAGGTACAGGTGAGATCTAATAATTCATGTAGGTACAGGGGGTGATCTGTATGTACAGGTGAGATCTAATAATTCATATAGGTACAGGGGGTGATCGGTATGTACAGGTGAGATCTAATAATTCATATAGGTACAGGGGGTGATCGGTATGTACAGGTGAGATCTAATAATTCATATAGGTACAGGGGGTGATCGGTATGTACAGGTGAGATCTAATAATTCATATATGTACAGGTGAGATCTAATAATTCATGTCGGTACAGGGGGTGATCTGTATGTACAGGTGAGATCTAATAATTCATATAGGTACAGGGGGTGATCGGTATGTACAGGCTGAGATCTAATAATTCATATAGGTACAGGGGGGTGATCGGTATGTACAGGTGCGATCTAATAATTCATATAGGTACAGGGGGTGATCGGTATGTACAGGCTGAGATCTAATAATTCATATAGGTACGTGGGGGTGATTGGTATGTACAGGCTGAGATCTAATAATTCATATAGGTACGTGGGGGTGATTGGTATGTACAGGCCGAGATCTAATAATTCATGTAGGTACAGGGGGTGATCGGTATGTACAGGTGAGATCTAATAATTCATATTGGTATGTACAGGTGAGATCTAATAATTCATATAGGTACAGGTGAGATCTAATAATTAATATAGGTACAGGGGGTGATCGTTATGTACAGGTTGAGATATAATAATCCTATATGGACAGCGATCTGTATGTAGAGTGCTATACGAATCCTTGTATGTACAGGTAAACTGTATTGTCCTTATAGGTACATTGATCTCTATAGACAGTGTGACATCATTTCCATAATCATTGTGTAACCTTTCTATAGACTCTTGTCAGCATCATGTGCTCATGACTTTGAACTTAAGCGGTTAGATAACCGTGTACATTGTACAGCCTTTCAAAGTCTTCTATCCTAATCCTGGTTTACATGATCTGTTTGCTCATTGTCCTACAGAGTATCCGACTTCTATCGCTAGTCGTGGTCACACACCGCTCTTTAGAAGTGACTGGGCATTCATCACAATCGCACCAAGAAATGTATAGACTCATTCTGAACGTTGAAGTTGCAACATATAAGGGCTCATGCACACTGGCCATTTTTATAGCGTCTGGCAGTGATTATTTATATAATATAATATAATATATTTTTTTTTTTTTTTTTTTTCTGCCTCTTAACGCCCTTCCATGTTGGCTTAGGTTTTTAGCAAGGTTTAGAGGCAGGGAAAAAAAAAAACAGTGCATCCAGGAGCAGCAGTGCTTGGGCAGCTAAAATGCTTGACACTGCTAGAAGCTGCTAAACGCTAGTGCTTGAGCATTAATTTCAATGGCCAGGATAATTTATTCAAGAGCTTGATGCATGTAAAAGCTTTGGACACTATTTCAAGCGTCAGGCTTTTTTAAAATGTTTTTTATTTTTCTCTGTAAAACCGCTGCTGACTTCTAGGAGAGTTAAAGTGTATGAGGCCTAAAGGAGTAGTATTTGTGTGCCCAGAAGTCACAGGTGTTTTTGTACAGATGTGGCTGCAGCCTGTACTAATTGATAGGCTGATGTGTCCTGGCTACAGACTTCCAAGGATGGGTGAGCATCCTTGGGCACAGACAGTCTGCGTTCAGGACCCTGAAGGAATGTATACACTTAGATGTACATACAGCTGTGGCATTTGTCAGCCCGTCGTTAATTGTGCAGGCTGCTGGCCTCATCTGCCTGCAAACCCCTGTGGTGCAGAAATCCTCCTCTTTTGCTGTTGTGAGTTTGGACTTGATCATTACACAATCATATAATACAAGTGTCCCTAATGTGTGCAGTATACACAGACCCAAGGGGGTGGGGGCCTATAATGCTCTCACAGCAACCATTTGGGATTAAGTTGGAGACGTGCTCCTTGTTGTGCTATCCTTGCAGGTGTGTGCCGCTTTACAGCTGCAACTCAGGAGATCTGGCACAGCAACTGTCCTCTGCAGTGCTAGCAATACTTGTTAAAGCAGAGTTCCAGGCTAAAATCTATGTGTATATAGGATATTTTATTTTTTTATTTTTTTTTTCCCAGCAGGGCTTCTGTTCTACACCGCCATGGCGAGGTATGTCCTCTCCGGATTTATATTGGCCCCTCCTGATCCCTGCTGCATTCTGGGACCTGTGTGCATCCCAGAAGTTGACGGGCCCCATCAGTAAGAGCAGCGTGACTTGCACATGCGCAGTAGGAAACCAGCTATGAAGGCTTAACAGCCGGTTTCCCTTAGTTGCAATACAGGCACCCGAGCCGATGAACCACAATCTGTGATTGGCTGTGTCCAAGGGACACAGCCATCACAGATTTTCCCCAATGTGTGCCCACGGGGGCGCATGTTTTCTGGGAGGCCATACATGGACGCCCTCCTGGCAATTCAGGCCCGCACTGTAGCCATCTTTCAGCTATAGCCCAGATGCGAGGTGGTTAAAATCTCAGCTGGCCAGGTGCACGTGCACTGACAGGTAGGACATTTTTTTTTTTTTTTTTCTTGGAGAAAAAAAATGATTTGAAATGGGGTTGGACTGATGCAAGTGGAGGATGGCAGTGCTAAAATACAAGGCCATTCTGCTCAATACATTCACAAAGTGGACCTTCACTTAAAGCTCCACTCTGTTTTGTGTTAATAAACACTCGCCTGTCCCACGGTCCATAGGTGTGGCCCTCTGAGCCCTTAGTTCTCTCTGGCGCCGGCATCACAAGTGTGGGCACAGAAACACACCCTAACAAATTAATAGTATTTTAATGGTACCACAACCTAGTATGAATAAAAAGTATAAATGTTGCTAGTACATATTTAAGACACCACATGTACATCATGGTCTAATACAGGTGCATCCACCCTATGGTACAATTAGAGACCGTTAAATGATGATCTCTCCACATTTGAATATCATACATGGGGGTATTTTCAGCAGGACAAAAACAATTAAACCGCGTTCATACTGAGGTGCTTTTCAGGCATTTTTGCACTAAAAATAGTACCTGAAAACTGCTTCCCATTCATTTCAATGGAAGCTTTCACACTGGGGCAGTACGCTGGTTGGCCGGTGCAAAAAATACTGCAAGTAGCATCTTTGGGGCATGTCTGGAGCGTTTTAAAAAGCGACTCAAATGCCCCTGTCCATTGGAATGAATGGGAAGCTCTCCAAAAGCGCTTTTTTTAGGTCACGACATCATGTTGCTGAAGTTGTAACTTGTCTTGTGATTTGGACCTGTCAAAACGCATGACAAGTTGCACCGATGTGAGCGAGGGCTTAGGCTGTATGTAGCTGCCCTGAGAGTCCTTATAACATTGGGTACATTTAGCATTTTTCTTTACTATATAGGGGTAGCCATCTGGAAAATGCGAGTGATTTCAAACGCGTGCCTTCTCTAATCTATCCAGAGCACAGACGAGTTAGATTTTATGCCCTCCTTTCTAGAAGAAAATGTTCTGGTCTCCTGTATGGAGGAAAAATAGTGTAATGCTGACAAGTGCCAATCCCAAACTTCTACTTCAGCCAAAAAACTGCACCTAGTACAAGGTTTGCCTTATGTGAATTTCTGAGAAGTTTGTGTACAGGGATTGCTTTCACAAGTTGGTGTAAAAACAAGGGTGGATGGCACTTGTGCTCATTACAGAGGAATGTCGTACCATTTCGGCCACTGTGAACATGTAAGATGACATCTGAGAGGAGGCTTTTTTTTTTTTTCATGTGATCAGTAGTAAATTAACTGCATCCCACATCCTGTGTGTCAAGGAACCGAATCATATGATTGCTAGCAAAATAGCCTCCTAATGTAAAGTAGAAATGTAATTCTATAAAATGGTGGAGGGCACAGATGTCTTCTAAGTGTTTTATATCTGCCATTACAATCTCTATAGTATCTCCATTAAAGTGGTTGTAAACCTCAGACCTCGAATATGAACAAAGCATTTCCTATAGTGTTTTATTTTAGCATTGAACAAGATCAAATCCAGGTTAAAAAAAATAAAAATAAAAAGGGAAATGAGATGGGATAAAATTAAAAAGGGCAGACTAACAGTTTAGGTATACAGAGAATAACCATTCCAGGAGTCGTCACTCGCATCCTAGGTAACCATTATTAGTTATTCTAGAGAAGCCAAGAGCTACCTTAGCGCTATCAAACCCTGGGGGACTCTCCTACATCCCAGAAATACGGTCCCAGTGGACTTGTCCCTTCTCTCCACTAAAAGAAGGGTGAAGAGACCCCCCCCCCCCCCCCCCCCCCCCCCCCCCCCTCTGGGAAGTACACTAAAAATGTGCATAAAGCTCACAGAAAATGTAATTTCTATTGACATGAGTTACTCTGATTAGTCTCCCGTTCACACTCCAAGAATGTAGTCGCAGTCTCCACACCTGGTTCACAGCTACTTTAAATATGGTACCCGATTAGATGACATTGGGCGGGTTACAGTCCGCCAAGGCTAGTTGTTTAAATGTAAGGGTCTGCCAGTGTTGGCAAAGTTATGTCTAGGCTGGAGGAGGTTGATGATGCATGCTCCCTCCAACCCACCCATATGGATTCAAACCTCTCGCTTAGCTTTACGGGTGGCAAGCCATTCCTCTGCTTCCATGATCTCCCTCACCTTCCCCATCCACTAATTTCACTTGGGACCTGTGAGCTTTTCCAATGAACCGGTATGACACTGAGAAGGTGAGTGAGAGCACTGTGATTAAAGCGAGAGAGGTATATGGGGAACCGGGAGGCAAAGGCATTTCGGGGAGTTGAAAAGGTCTCTCCCAAGGCCCTCCAAGACAAGTTTGCACACCATATCCCAAAAATGCTGAATTAGGGGGCACTCCCACCGTATGTGGAGTAAAGTGCATTGATTTGGCCATGTCTAGCAGGTTATACAGAACAGATTGCATGAGGTAGAGGGTCCTGAGCAGCCCATAATTGTTAAAACTCTGTAAGAGTGGATCTAATCTGCATCATGCGATGTGTTGAGGCAACAAAATCTGCCAACTGGCAGTACCTCCAGAAGTCGAAGGGAAAGCTCCTGTACCTTTCCCAGAGGGTGCCAAGTGGGATCCGAGTGTAGCCCTCTATAAAACGTGCCAGACTGACTATTCTGTCTCTCACCCAGGATCAGAGAGGACAGCTGCTCCCCTGGGGAAACCCCCCAACTGGAGCCAAAGGAGATGTTGAAGGATCCAGACCCAGGGATCTGTTCAGCTTATCCCAGACTTTCAAAGAATGGTTGCACAACGGTGACACCCAGTCAGACGTCTGTCCCCGTGGAACCCAGGGAGCATACGGAAGGTTGCATCCAGCGATTAGTCTTTTCCAGTGATAATAATTTGGAGGAAGCGTGACGTTTCCAGTCGTGAAATTTCCAGTCAAGTGCTGTAAAGCTATTGCCTTTATAGTATTGGCTAACATCAGGCAGACCCAGGCCTCCATTTCGCTTGGACCGCTGTAGCAAAGCCATGGCTACTCGTGGCATCTTTCTCCACACAAACCCAACAAAGACTGCAGATCTACTTGAAGAAGCAACGGGGTAGGCGAACGGGTACCATCTGCAGGAGAAACAGTATGTGGGGAAGGATTGTCATTTTTATGTTTGTGTGGCCCACCCATGTGAAAGTTGCTTTATCCCAAGACTGCAAGTCTAAGCAAAGATTCTTTATTAAGGGGACATAGTTGTGTGCATATAAAGTGTCCAGGCTGCTAGTGAGTTGAATGCCCAAATACCATATTGAGGATGGTGCCAAGTAAAGGGGAAAGCCCCTTTCAGGGTGGTGGTCATGGCAGAAGGAATCGTGATCGGTAAGATCTCAGATTTGGTATAGTTTATCTTAACATGAGACATGGCTATAAGCTTCCAGTTCTTTCATCAGGTTCGGCAGTGAGACTGTAGGGTCCACGATGTGAAATAGGACATCATCCGCATATGCAGAGAGTTTGTTCTGAAGAACCTACAGATACCCCTCTGTTCGAATTGGCTCATTTTCCTGAGCAAAGGTTCACAGACCAGCGCGAACAATAGAGCCAAAAGTGGATACCCCTGTCTCGTGCTATTCTGGATAGGGAATTCAGAGGACAGCCGTTCACTTTAACCTGAGCAGAGGGAGACTCGTATAATGCGGATATCCAGTGCAGCATCTGAGGTCCCAGCCCTACCCTGGTCAGTACCGCATTGAGGAAACCCCAGTCCACGCAATCGACCACTTTCTCGGCATCTGTGGAAAGAATCCAGTATGGGGCGGTGGATCGTGTGTCCGGGTCCAATGAATGCGCTGCAGAGCCCTAATGGCATTATCTTGGGCCTCTTGACCCATGAAGGTTCACTAGGAGCCCTTAGTCTTGTAAAAAATTTCAAGTAGTAGGCTTTCGAGAAGCTGTCCGGCCCTGGGCTCTCCCCCTGGGGGGGGCTTCACTGTGGCCAACAACTCCGTCTGTGATATGGGTATCTCTAAAGCTGCTTGCTGTTCAGTTGATAGATTGGGTAGACCTGAAGAGGAGAGATGGGCCTCTATCCTCACCTGTTTCTGCACTAGATCCATTGGGGGGAGAGAGGAATCTAGATTATATAAACCTTAATGGCTCCGTAATTTTCATATTGTTTCTCCTGGGGGGGGGTGGTGAACTTTGAACATGGGAGGAGACGCGCTGATTCCGGAGTGCTCTGGCCAACATTCTGCCACATTTGTTACCATGCTTATAATACTTGTGGGCTACAACCGTCGGCAGATTCGTCGATCTAAAAGTTTGGAGAAGAGCGTGCGCAATTCCGTCAGGCATCAAAGCGCCTCTACCTCTGCTGTTTGTCTCAGTTCTGCTTGATGTAATGCCCCAAAAACGCATTACAAGTCCGCCTATCTCTCCTTTTTACTTTAGCACCCCATGCAATAAGTGTGCAGCATACTACTGCCTTATGGCCCTCCCAAAGTATACCCTTATTAACCACCCCATTGTGATTTTTGGTGAAGTAGTTGGACAGTCTCCTCTACCCCTGATACCACTATTGGATCATCTAAGAGGTTCTTGTTGAGCCTCCATGACCAGGATCTAGATGCCATATGAGGTAAATCGAGTGTGGGTCACGGGGGTGTGATCAGAGATGGTAATCTGGTCAATGGTGGAGTCTACCATTAACTCTCTCAGCTATTCTGGTCTACAATTAACACATCAATTCTAGTATATACTCTGTGAGCCTTGAAATAATAGCTGTAGTCTGTCTGAGGCATGCATAACCCTCCAGCTATCAACTAGTGTTTCTGTAGGGACGTGCGGTAGTGCTTTAGGAAAGTGAAGGAATGTGTGGAGCGACACGCCGAGGTGTCCACTATATGGTCAGGGCTAACATTAAAGTCCCCTCCAAGACTAATCTTCCCTCCTGGAAGTCTGCTAGGCTACCGGACTGTCGCTAAATGAGAGCTGCTGAGAGTTCGGGTCATAAAGGGTAGCAAATGTATAGACCAATGATGGTTCCCTTTAAAAAGATGTAACGCCCTTGGGAATCGGTGCAGTGGGCCATATGCTGGAATGGGCAGTTCTTGTGACTGGCAATAACTGTACCTCCTAGATTTTGGTTTTGTGGAGTTGCTCAGATACCATTGGGAGAAAAGGGTGGTTGGGGAGTTTAGGTGTGGAACCATCTGTAAAGTGGGTCTCTTGCCGAAAAAGGACCTGTGCACCCAAACGTTTGAGCTCTAGCCATAACCTGTTGCGCTTGTTGGGAGAGCATGGACCATGAGTGTTGTATGACACTACCTTAATCGTCGCCATGGTGGATTAGATACAGGGTGTCCAGTCGAAATCCGCAGAGTGTCGAACCAAGTGTGAGCAACTGCGTGTCTGGAGTGGAAAATCGGAAGGAATTTTTTATTTTTTTTTTAACAAGACTAACAATCAGTAATCTACAAAGATTACCATCAGGAGCCAAAATTGGCCCCTGGGAATCCACTCAACTGCATGGCTAACCTTGGTGGATCCAGCACTTGCTGAGAGGCATGGTGCCCAAATCAGGGCTTGTATCTAAACGGGTAATCCTACGTGGGTAGAATGGCTAAATCTGAACAAACAAAGCATGTCCAGGTCTCCACTGACTGAAAAGGCTGTAACTACTCCGGGGAGTCTTTAGAAAATAATTGCAACCAAAAAAATGAGAAGAGAAGGTCAACAAAAAATGAACAGCTGGTAAAGACCATGGGCTTCTCAGTAGCAGGAATAGAGGGTGACACCTGCTTGATAGCTCGAGTGGCCACTAAAGATTTCTCCTACAGAGTCAATGCTGGGTAAAGCCGGTAAGGCCACATGGTAAAAGTTCCCAGGTCATGATGAGCCTCAGGGGTCCTCGGCCCATGTTGGGGGGCGGAACGTTTGCATCCTCGGGAGTGCCGTTTAGGCCGAGCAGGAAGCCAGGGGTTCAATGCCAGTGGAAGATGCACATCTGCGGACTGGCGCCAATCCACGAAGTCCACCGGATCCAAGCCCAATTGAGAAAGTGGGGAAGATCAATCTTGGTGCACAAGGTAACAGACTTTCCTTCTCTGTTGGCTTACACCGGGGACTGCAGTAGTGTCCATTTGCGAGGAGCTGCTGAGGCACACGTCTCTACCTGCTCATGTCCAGGCCACGCGCCCCCCCCACCCCAGACAAGCTTTATAATTTCTGCACTTTGAACTTCTGTATCGAAGACTGCAGATAAACAAGTACGACTTATGTAGGAGGATTTTTCTTCTATCACTGGCGGCCAGTCACTTCATTGGGTATATGTAAGGGTTTACAACCACTTTAAAATTAACTTCTGTTATGTGGGAGACTACCTAAATAAAACGTTCAACATCAACCCAAATACAGATTTCTGTACTACGTAATTGTTAAATTTACAATTTAGTTTCTGTAACATGTATGGTCAGCATAACACATTATTCCATGGCAAAAAGATGTGGTAAAATAGATTTTAAGCATGAACATCTGTACCCGAATCCTATTCTTGCTCATGTATATTTTCCCTATGACAAATTGTCTATGGTGGTGGTCTTTAGATGCAATTGGAGATGCACCGAAATTTCAGCTGCAGAAACATATTGGCCCGAAAATGGTGTTTTCCCCCTCTCATCTGCATTTTGCTGATGAGAGGGGGGGAGAGAGAAAAGGGTGCCGATCATGACACAGAAAAACCACATGATTTTACCACCATTTTTGTGCTTATGTTTTTCATGGGTCATGTGATTCAAACCGCATCAAAAAATGTAACATGGGTGCGTTATTGATGTGTTCTTGCTGCATTTCAATGGGGAAATTCATTTCTGGTGCAGGTTTTTTAATTTTTATTTTATTTTTACTGACAAATGCTGCAAGCAGGATTTTTACCCCGCAACGGTTCAGTATAAAGACTTGCATAGAATTTAAATGGATACACTTTTTTCATTTAACTCCTAACTTTAAATTCATGATATTAAAAAGTTGAATATAATACAATTTTTATTTTTTTTTATTTTTTTTTATTTTTTTTTATTTTTATATATATATATATATATATATATATATATATATATATATATATATATATATATATTTTATATATATATATATTTTTTTTTTTTTTTTTTAAAAACTGTTCAGCCAAGTGCATTCTGCATTTTTGGTTTTGGCACTAAATTTCCATAAGGTGCACCCCCTAGACACAATATAGTTTGGACACATGCAACCAAAATGTACATAGGAGAATCCACTTGCATGATGGAAAAATATATGGGATCTAAGGGGCATATTGACGCACCATAAGCTAAAAAACAAAATAAACCACAAAAACTAACTTATCTTTGCGTTCCACATTTAAAAAAAAAAGAAGTAAAAAATGGATATAAATGGCCAAAATAACTGCCTTGGTGTAACCTTCATAGATGAACTATCAATGATAAAGCACAGATTCAATGCTACATTTTGATCTAAAGGGTTGCCTCAATACAGGGGGTCCCCGGGTTACAAACAAGATAGGGACTGTAGGTTTGTTCTTAAGTTGAATCTGTTTGTAAGTCGGAACAGGTACATTTTTTTAAGTGTAGCTCCAGCCAAAAAAATCCATTTTTTTGATAACATAGAGAAGGGTTTGTTTTGTAACATTTGTTTTGCTGTCTGTGCCCCTGTTCAGAAGATTTCATCTCACCTTCTGTCCCAATGACAACTGGATTTTGAAAATTTTGGGTTGTTAGGGAAGGATGGACTGGTGATGAAGCATCAGTGGAGACACGTTTTTCCCATATTAACTCTTACAGGAGTGAATTTCCCTTCCTAGGGGTGGATTTTCTCTCACTTCCTGTTGTCTCCCTCCGTTTGTAAGTAGGGGACCCCCTGTATGGGTAATGCGTCCTGTGTTTTGATTTGATTCCCCTGCTGATTTTGTACGTTTGCCCACCGACAAATGATCAGTCTATAATTTTAACGGTAGGTTTATTTTAACAGTGAGGCAAATAACAAAAAAATCCAGAAACTCATTTCAAAAAAGTTCTAAATTGATTTACATTTTAATAAAAAATGTATGACCCCCCCCCCCCCCCCCCCCCCCCTTCGCAAAACATGACTTGGTGGGAAATCCCCATTTTGGCACTCAGAGGTCAGACATTTCTTGTAGTTGGCCACCAGGTTTGCACACCTCTCAGGAGGGATTTTGGCCCATTCCTCTTTGCAGATCCTCTCCAAGTCATTAAGATTTTGAGGTTGATATTTGGTAACTCAAACCTTCAGCTCCCTCCACATATTTCTATGGGATTAAGGTCTGGAGCCTAGGTAGGCCACTCCAGGACCTTAATGTGCTTCTTGAGCCACTCTTTTACTGCCTTGGCCGTGTGTTTCGGGTCATTGTCATGCTGGAATCCCCATTTTTCAATGCCCTGGCTGAGGGAAGATGATTCTCGCCCAAGATTTGACAGTACATGGCTCCATCCATTGTGTCTGACAACGCCCACAAAGCATGTGTCTACCTCCATGTTTTGATGGTGTTCTTGGGGGTCATAGGCAGAGCTCCTCCCTCCAAACATGGCGCGTTGATGCCAAAGAGCTCTATTTTGGTCTCTGACCACAACACTTTCACCCAGTTCTCTGCTTCATTCAGATGATCAATGACCTTCCACGAGGTGAGATCTTGCATGGAGCCACAGACCAAGGGAGATTAACAGTTATTTTGTGTTTCTTCCATTTGCAAATCGCACCATTGTCACCCTCTCACCAAGCTGCTTGGTGATGGTCTTGTAGCCCGTTCCAGCCTTGTGTAGGTCTACAATCTTGTCCCTGACATCCTTGGATAGCTCTTTGGTCTTGGCCATGGTGAAGAGATTGGCATCTGATTGCTTCTTTTTTTTTTTTTTATAATAGAGGGAACAAGCTGAGATTAGGAGTGCTCCTAATCTCAACTCGTTACCTGTATAAAAGACACCTGGGGGCCAGACATCTTGCTGATTGATAGGGGATCAAATACTTATTTCACTCATTAAAATGCAACTCAATTTATAACTATCTTTCAATTTTTTTTATTAGTTTCTCAGATGCATAACAAATGCTTCTTGATACATTTTGCATATAGATACAGAAAGGAAAAATGCATATAAACAGGATAAATAAATAAAGGTATTGTCAATCCAATCTACAATTAAACGTTGTCAATGAGTTACATTACAATGGTAAGAACTACATACCCTATCGACCACATTGGGACCATATTGTCATTAGGGAATGTACCTAAACTAAAAAGGAGGGGGAGGGAAGCAAAAAGGAATATGGAAGTCACTTTATAATTCAGTATGTAAAGAGGAGGCTCAATGGTTATTAAAGTCCTTTTTAGATATTGTGAAGCTTTAGGATGTACCAACCAGGCTTGCCAAATCCTTTTAAAATATGCAATAAAAGGTGTGTTTTTTTTTTTTTATTTTTTTTTTTTGTATGCCAACTTTAGTTCGTAGTGGGCCTGTGTGTTTGTTCTCAATACCACATCAGATTGGGAGCAGTGTTGGATTTCCACAGTTTAGCTATGGTGAGCCTGGCTGCTATTAATATATTGGCCACAATAGTTCTGTAGTTTTAATGAGTACATATCGGTTTAATCCTAGTAGAGCTGTTGCAGGGCTAAGAGGAATAAGGTTACTGGTAAGGGATGCAATAAAAGATGCAGCCCTCCAGAAGCTGGAGAGGTTTTTGCAGTTCCAAAGTGTGATATAATGTTCCTATTTTATCACTGCATCTCCAACAGAGGAAGAAAGGAAGATTTTAGAAAGTTTATAGGGCATCAAATACCAACGGTTAAGTATATTTGTGAATTCTCCCAGTGTTCTATACAAGATGTTGCAGATAGGGTCTATTTTAATGGCTGTATGCGAAGGTTTGGGAGAAATCTTTTTTTCTCACTTGAGCATATTAATACTCTTTAAATTAATGGGAAATAAAGCCAGAAAATTAATTTATACCCCTTTTTTTTTTTTTTTTTTTTTTTTTTTTTTTTTTTTTAATGACCTCCTGTTGGAGGGGGAAAAATAAATTCAATATTTCTACAGGGATTGATGGCTTATCTTCAGGATCAAAGTTTGTAAGTCGTCCGCTCTTACTAATTTTGTTCTTTTATAGATTTCTTATGTATGTCAGGTAAAGTGTCGTATCTGTTGAATCGCTTGTAAAGGGGGTATGTATCTGTACTACATTGTGTGTGTGTGTCACTTATTTCCATGCCATTAGTGTGGCTTTAATGGTTAAGTAAGAAGGTATTGATACTTTAGGCAATAGGTTATATGCAACTGCCAGAGCAAATGAATCATGACCATTAGTAACTTTCTATGGTTAACAATAGTTTTGCCCATATCTGGGATGAACCAATTTTTCATCTGGTCTAAAAGTGTGGCTATAAAATATTGGTGACCATCTGGCTTTTTTCCCTGACATATTGGGTTATTTTAGCATTAACTTGAACAATTTAGAGGATACTGGAACTATATAAAATAAAAAAAATTCAGCAAGGTGATCATTTTTAATTGCTGCCATTCTTCCAATTCAGGAAATCTGGGCTAATTTGTATAGTTTGCAAATCATCTTGGATTTGGTTAAAAGTATTGGGTAGTTTACTTCAAATAGTTTAGTGGTTGGATCCCCAGATATGAAATGGATGGTTCATCCCAGTTATATTTGTGGCTAATGCGTAAATTATCAAGCATTCCCGCAGGTATGTTCATCGGTAAGGCAAAACCTTTATTACCGTTGATATCTGAAATGCTACCAAATGAATCCAACACTTGCTGTAACTCAGTGTTCTGGTTCAGCTACAGATGACTATATTGTCAGCATACAGTCCCAGTTTATGTTCGTCATGTCCTATCTTAATGCCTATGATATTAGAATTTGATCTGATGGCTATAGCCAAAGGTTCAAGTGCTAGAGAGAATACTATAGGTGAACGTGGGCACCCCTGTCTAGTACCATTTGATAAGTTAAAACTCTTGGAGATGGAGCCCGAGGGGAAGGTATTGTGTATGACCATTATAATATCATGTATAAAGCCTGAGACCGAACCTGTTTAGGGTTTCAGGTTTCACTGGGGATACATCTCTTTCGAAAGCCTTCTCTGCATCTAGACTCGGAAGCAGAGGGGATCTGACTGTTTTCAACCTAATCCATCAGATTGATCATATGTGTCTGGTACCATCTGGGCCTTGACTGCCTTTTATAAACTCCACCTGGTCAGGCTCTATAAGACATGGTATCAAATTAAGAAGGTGGTTAGCAATTATTATATTAGAATTTTTAGGTCAGAATTTAACAAGGATATAGGTCTATAATTTTTGGGTGATACAGGATCTTTACCAGTTTTTGGGATAGATTTAGGGAAGTTTTTGGTTTTTAGTTAATTGATAAAAGAAATGTTAGGCAAGGAGCTAGTATATCAAAAGCTTTGTAGTATTCGCTCGATATAAACCATCTGCTCCTGGGGTCTTGTAAAGAGTGGATAACTTTTACATGTTTCTTTAACAGAAATTGGTACATTAAGGTTTTGTAATATGTTATGATCTACTGAAGGTAGACAGTTCTTATTTAGAAACTGTTATTTCAGATGGATGGGGTTGATTGTCTTTATCGTTTTTATAAAGGAGTTCTTCATATTCTGCAAAAGTATTCGCCATTTCTTGTGGGTTATAGAATCTTTCCTGATTTTTAGGGTGGATCAATTTTTTGTATTTTATGTCTATTTTTTTATTTTATTTTTTTGTCTGTCATAATTGGAATGCTAATAGTTTCCCTGCTCTATTGCCGTGTGTCCAGTAGGTCGTAATGTTTGTTCTCTTTAGAAGCTAATTGTATCAAAATAGTAGTAGATGTATTGTTGTAAAGAATTCTTTTAATCTCACTTAATTGAAGGGATCACAGGTCCTCCTGTGAAAAAATTACATAAACCATTTCTTACTGAATGAGTTCTTTAGCAGTGTCTATTTGGGTCCATTGGTGCAACTGGTATCGGAACAGGAGTATTGTGCTATTTCTGGGTGAGCTTTCCTGATCGCTATTTATCCATGATATTAGCTTCATCTTCAGGTAGACTCCAGGATTTAATAAGGAACTTGAGGCCATCATCGAATGAATATAATGTGTAAGGCCCCTTTCACACAGGGCTGTCCATTTTGATGGCCTCTGCTTGCTCAGCAGGGATTGCTCCGTTTTCCACCCCCCCCCCCCCCCCCCTGCTGAGCCGGCGGATGACAGGTCTGTCTCTGCTCACTGTGTAGGGACAGACCTTTTAAAGCTCCGATCTCCTCTAAACGGACCGCCTGTCTATTTTCATTAGTTTAGTAGGAAAACCCCATTTGTAGATCTTGTGATTGCGTAAAATCTTGGTGATGGAGTTTAGGTTCCTGTGTGCCATTATGGTAGCTTGAGTGGTCTGAGGGGGAAAAAGTACAATAGTAGCATATGGGTCTGGGAGTGGAGAGTTTTTTAATGAGCAAATTGCATTAATTGTTTTATGTGATAATGGTGAATTCTTGCAATCACTTCACGAGGCAGACTGACATATGAGGGCTTTGGGAGCCTATGAGCTCTATCAATTATTAATACCTGTTGTGAAGTAGATGGCAATAGTTCTAAGGTCATTTGGTGTAAGAATTGCTTCAAATCCGCAGTTTTGAAAAAAATTTTTGGGATGCCACAGAATTTACTGTATAAGTCAAGTTTCAGCACTTTTTTTTTTTTTTTTTTTGTGCTGAAAATGGCTTATACTTGAGTCAAGCACTTTTCTGCAGCAGAGAATGACCTTTTCCGAAACTGAATTTGGGGCTACTTGGTGCTAGGAACCCCAAATTTGGTGTACAAACCCAGTGGAACTAGCACTACAGCATATCCAGCTCCCCGAGATACGGGGCCCCAAAGTTGGTTCGGAAATGTAATTCTCTGCTGCAGAAAAGTGCTTGACATTTTGCAAACCGACTTTGGGGCCCCGTATCTCGGGGCCACTTGGTGCTAGGAACCCCATTGTATATGTTGTAGTGTTCCACTGGGTTTGCACCCCAAATTTGGGGTTCCTAGCACAAAGTGGCCCGAGATATGGGGCCCCAAATTGGGTCAACTGTGTCAATCTGCAGCAATGTCATTTTGGGTCCAGAGACCTCACATTTTGACTTCCGCTAGGGGGCATCTAGGAACCCTTAACTACAGAGTTTGAAGTTCGGGTGACGTGAGGCTGCAAATGGGCATTGTTGACCGTCTTTTCCACTTACAGTAGCTGCACATTTCTCACCTTGGGCTTATACTCGAGTCAATGCGTTTTCCCATTTATTTATTTTTTGTGGTAAAATTAGGTGCCTCAGCTTATACTCGAGTATATACTGTAATATTGCATCTAGCCCTGGTCTGCAACCTTAACTTTTAGTTGTTTGCGTTCCTCTTCTAGTTCAAAGTGAGCTTTCAATTTTATCATTTAGTTTTTTTTTACGTTTTTTTTTTTTTTTTCTGGATATTTTTGTTCTGTCTCACTGTTTAACATAAACCTACCATTAAAATTGGACTGATCATTTCTTTGTCAGTGAGCAAACTTACAAAATCAGCAGGGGATCAAATACTTTTTTCCATTGCTGTATGTCACCTTCCTGGAAGTGGGTCTTCCATGGGGTTGCTGCACAGCACACTTCCAACACAGCGACAGAGCTCAGAATTCTGGGTCTCCTACTAATGACCAGTGATTTGGTCACTGTACAGCAAGCCCTTGCATCTTTTTCTCCTAGAGGAGAAGAATGTAAACAAGGAAAGTGTATGTGGGGCGGGGGGAAGCTAGCTCAGGGTTAGCTGGGGTCACGGTCAGTGGCTTTAAAGTGGAACTTCCGCTTTTCGGAACCCTCCCCCACACCCCCCCCCCTCCGTGTCACATTTGGCACCTTTCAGGGGGAGGGGTATGCACCCACTTCCGGGCATAAACTCCCACGGGAGTTTACGCAACTTCCTGTCCCGGCGCGCTGTCTGCCGGGACACACGTGTCCCGGCAGACAGCGCTGACAATTCTCATTGCTCTGCGCGACGCAGTAGGGAACCGGGAAGTGAAGCCGCTAAGGCAACACTTCCTGATTCCCTCACCGAGAATGGCGCCGGCATCAGCAGAGAGCCGTTCGCTTGATCGGCCTCTGCTGCCGACATCGCTGGAACCTGTGACAGGTAAGTGTCCATTTTTTTAAAAGTCAACAGCTGCAGAATTTGTAGCTGCTGGCTTTTAAAGAAAAAATTTTTCAGGTACAGTCCCGCTTTAAGTAGGATAAAGTGCGCATTTTGGTTTCTGGGCCCTACTACAGGAACAAATAACATGCACACATGTGGTATCGCTGTGAGCAGGAGAACCTATTTTGGCGTTTCTTTTAGTAAGTAATGACAAGAAATCTATGGCTAAATAAAAGAAAATGTTCTGCCAGTTTCTTTGTTACCCCAAAAAAGATCTATTACCATTTCCCACTAAATCAAAGCCAATTTTTGTTGTGGAGAAAACAAATTAGAATTCATCTGAAGACCCTAAAGAGTTGGGATGATGTATTCAGTTTTACTAACACATGCCAAAGTTGGAAAACTGTTAAGCATAAGGCCTCATGCACCTTGGATGTTATAAAAAAAAAAAAAAAAAAATGCCAGTAGCACTAGCTGTAGAATGCTGCATTTAAAAAGGTGGTTTGCAGCGGTTTTGCCACGTTGCAGTTTTCGTGTTTTGTTGCCTCACAACCTGGAATTTAACATGGGTTTTATTTATTTTTTTGTGACCCAAACAACAAATGGGACAAAATAATAGTCAATGTTCATAACTATTCAAAGTCAATACTTTTGCGGCGATCACAGCTCCAAGTCGCTTTAAATAAGTCTGAGCTTGCCACTGGTATTTTTGCCCATTCCTCCTTGCAAAACTGCTCCAGCTGTTTCAAGTTGGATGGTTTGCTCTTGTGAACAGCAATCTTTAAGTCTGACAACAGATTTTCTATTGGTTTGAGGTCTGGGCTTTGACTAGGCCATTCCAACACATTTACATGTTTCCCCCTTAAACCACTCAAGTGTTGCTTTAGCAGTGTGTTTGGGGTCATTGTCCTGCTGGAAGGTGAACCTCCGTCCTAACCTCAAATCACACACAGTGGTACAGGTTTTGCACAGTTTCCCAGTCCCGACTGCTGAAAAACATCCCCACAGCATGATGCTGCCACCACCATGTTTCACTGTGGGAATAGTGTTCTTTGGGTGATGTGATGGGTTTGCACCAGACATGGCATTTTTCTTTGATGGCCAAAAAGTTAAATTTTAGTCTCAGACCAGATCACCTTCTGCCATACATTTTGGGAGTCTCCCACATGCCTTTTCGCAAACTCAAAACGTGCCATTTTTTTTTTTTTTGCTTAAAGTAATGGGTTTCTTCTGGCCACTCTGCCATAAAGCCCAACTCTATGGAGCGTACAGCTTATTGCTGTCCTATGTACAGATACTCCAGTCTCCGCTTTGGAACTCTGCAGCTCCTCCAGGCTTACCTTAGGTCTCTGTGATGCCTCTCTGGTTGATGCCCTCCTTGCCTGGTCTGTGAGTTTTGGTGTGCGGCCGTCTCTTGGCAGGTTTGCTGTTGTGCCATGTTCTTTCCATTTGGTTATGATGGACTTGATGGTGCTCCTAGGGATCATCAAAGGTGTGTTTGTGTACCTAACCCTGACTTGTTTGTGTGTGATGACAGATCATGTGACCCTTAGATTGCACACAGGTGGACATCATTTCACTAATTATGTGACTTCTGAAGTTAATTGGTTGCACCAGAGCTTTTTATGGGCTTCATAACAAAGGGGGTAAATACATACGCACATGCCAATTATCATTTTTTTTTTTTTTTTTTTTTTGTTATTTCTGATAATATATATATATATATATTGTATATATGTATATGTGTGTGTGTGTGATATAAATTTTTACTTCACCAACTTGGCCTATTGTGTTCTGATCTAACATATAATTCAGATTCAAAAAATATTGAACTAAAGGCTGTAATGTACCAAAATGGGTAAAAAGCCAAGGGGGTGATTACTTTTGCAAGCCACTGTATACTCCCACAAAAGATTTGAGGCTCGAACACTCATAAATGCTGGATAGCTGCGTTTTGCTGCATTTCAGTGTTTTACAGCTGAAAAACTCCTTCAAACGCAGTAGTTGTTGAAAAGACTTTATTTTTTTTTTCTTCATGCATTAACCACTTGCCTACTGTGCACTTAAACACCCTTCCTGCCCAGACCAATTTTCAGCTTTCAGCGCTCGCGCACTTTCAGTGACAATTGCGCGTTCATGCAATGCTGTAACCAAATGAATTTTTTATCATTTTGTTCGCACAAATAGAGCTTTAGTTTGGTGGTATTTATTCGCGACTCCGTTTTTTATTTTTTGCGATATAAGCGAAAACATAGCGGAAATTTTGAAAAAAAAACAATATTTTCTCCTTTCTTTTTTAAAAGAAATCCAATAAAATCAAATTTTGTCATAAATTTAAGCCAAAATGTATTCTGCTACATGTTTTTTGTAAAAAAAATTCCGTTAAGTGTATAATAATTGGTTCGCGTGATCACGGACATATGTACGCAAATGATCATGTAAAAGGGGTGTGCAGGTGATCACGGACATATGTGTGCAGATAATCATTGGCACATGTGATTTTAGTGGGACATATGTGAGGGACATGTGTTTTTATTATTTAGGGACATGTGTGTTTTGGGGACATGTGTGTTTTGGGGACATGTGTGTTTTACTGTGGGGACATGTGTGTTTTACTGTGGGGACGTGTGTTTTACTATGGGGGACCCTAGACTGGTGATCAGTGAGTAAAAAAACATCTCATACTCACTGATCACCAGCCGGCTGCAGCGATCCGCTCTCCTCACCGACGACTTCCGTGTGAGGAGAGGAGGGCCGATTGCCTAGCAACCGGCTGTTTGTTTACATCACATGACAGCCGTGATTCGTCACGGCCGTCATGTGATCAGGAGGGCCGATCACCGTGCCCTCCTGCCGATTCGAGATGCGCCGTGTCCGGGTGACACGGCCGCATCGGGATCGCGCCGCTGCGCGGGCACGCGCGCGCGCGCGCGATCCCTCTACTTCTGAAGGACGTTCCTGAACGTCCTATCAGAAGTAGACGGCTCCCACCCGGCCGTATATCTACATTGGCCGGGTGGGAAGTGGTTAAGATAAACGCCTGTGTCCAGCAGCCCCCCAAATACTTACCTGAGCCCCATCACCATCCAGCAATGTTGCACAAGAAACCCGGCTGTCTGGACTCTTCTTCCTCACTGGCTGAAATGGCAGCGAGGCATCATTGTCTCTCGCTGCTGTCAAAGTCAGTGAGCCAATCAAGAGGGGGGGCGGGGCGCAGCTCGGTGTCTGAATGGACACGGGGAGCTGTGGCTCGTCTCGGGTGCCTCCATAGCAAGCTGCTTGCTCTGGGGGCACTAAACAGGACGGAAGGGCCAGGAGTGCCAAAGGGGACCTGTGAAGAGGACCTGGATTGCTCTTTGCAAGACCATTACACATAGCAGACAAGTATAACCTACCATGTTATTTAAGGGAGTATCACTTTAATGAGGGAATGAACTGGATGTAGGCATTTGTTGCACCGTAAGGAGTTTATTCAAAAATGTCTTTACAAAAGTCTCACTATTTTTATTTGGGTTCAGTTGAAAAACGTATTGCTGTTTAAAGTTTTGATTATAATTAAAATTCTAAATGAAAACCTGAGCTTCCAAAATTTAGTATTGTGACTACCAAAAATACAAGTATGAAAAGTATCGCGGACCAACGCCTATGCTGATAGTCTGCCCTGAAACCTGTTTAGTCACTGGAGGCCATATCGCTCATATGAGAGGCAAGTATCACAAGTATTTACATTGCAATTGATGCTAGAGGGGGGATCTTACTCACTATGAACTAGTTCTTATGGTGCTATGGATATTCTTTTATAATCTTTTCAGAAGAAACTGCACCAGTTTAAACCTTTTGCTGCCACCAGCATATTTTGTCGTACATCACCAGCAGTTCACTGATCTACTCCAGCTAATGGGAAGCAATAAGGATTTCATCACTTCAAGTCCCGCTGCTCCTTTCCCTGGGCTCTGTGCTGGGAGAGGCTAATGGAATGCCATTGCATTCAGCAAATCTATACTGTTTGGAGGTTTTACTTATTCTTCGGGCCTAAAATGATTAACACCTGTGCACAAAAACATCTCTGGCAGAAAAAGGGTTGAAGCATACCCGTGACCAGTACTGTATTTTGTGTGCCCATCCATAAAATCTTCTACAAATCACTTGGCTTTCCAGGAATATAGGTGTCAAATCGTCAGAGAAAATACCATTGATGGGTGTTGAGTCAGTGTAATTGTGAGCGTCATTTGATTCCTTCTACTGCATGCTTTTTAAACTGCCCCCCCCCCCCCCCCCCTCCTGTGTCTATTATCCCACATAAACCGCAGTAAATGGGAGCATGCTGTACTTAATTTGGACTACTTGTCAAGTGAGAATCGCATGCGTTAGAGCGAGAGAAAAATCTGCTTCAGTAGAGCAGCATGTGAATTTCCTTCTGTTTAGTGACTTTTTTTTTATCTAGGGAGTGAAGGTGGAAATCTACTCCAAATCACTAATTTCCTTCCTCTGAATCCTGTTTGTAGACCAGTGTGAATATATATATATTTTTTTTTTCCTGCCGCATGTCAAGTTTGCCATATACTGAAACTGGCAGGGTTGGGAATTGCTTGGTATTTGTATTGTGACTTTTATTTGTATACAGTTCAACCACTTGCTTCCCAAGCCTATTCTGACACTTCTTGCCTACGTGTAAAATTGTTACCCCCCCCCCCCCTTTTTTTTTTTTTTTTTTTTTTATCCAGAAAACGCTCCTGCCAAAAAAACGCTGATAACCGATGTGTGAATAGTATAACATACTGGGGAGTTTACTGGCTGCATTTAAAAAATAAACACCTGAAGCCACAACAGCAGCAGTAAAAGTCCAGTGTGCATGAGGCCTTAGGGTGACTTTCCATTTTCCAGGAATGAAGCAAGTCAGTCAGTGATTCTCTGCCATTCAGGAAAAAGTCTTGTTACTTTTTTGTACATCATGGGACACGGAGCAGGCTGTAAATCATGACTACATGGGTTATGCACCACCTATAGGTGAGTGGATACTTGCAAAAAGACAGGAAGTCTGCCATTATAACCCCTCCCTCTTTGGAAGCTCATCACTAGTGTCTCAAAGATGGTCACTGAAGTAAAACTCTGTATGTATGGGAATACCAGATTCTCAAGTGGTTCCAGCAGGGATCAGGAGATTGGTTGGCCTGATCCAGTCCTATAGCTGGGATGCTAAGATGGATAGTACTTGGGGCACCACTATGATAGAAGTGGATGTTTAAGCAAGGATTGCTTGTAATGTGGTCAGTTAGCACTGGCCCTGCAAATACAGAACCCTGTGCAGGGATACGTGACCAAGAGTTTTCTGGTGGGGGGGCAGTGGACCCCATATAAGGGGGGTAAAGTCCCTGGGGGTGTCTAGTAGGACGTGGCCTGCCATGGGTGAAAATTGGCTCTTTGCTTTAGTCAGTAGAATCCTGCAGCAAAGTGGTGAGTGTCCCTGAAGCTCGGGGCTCTTTAATTTAGGATTACAGTTTGGGTTACCTATACTATCCTCCCAGTGTTCTGCGACTAGAGGCAGTGGTGCCCAGTGTCTCCTGTGCTTGTGAAAGTGTTTTTAGTGCCCCCCCATGTTATCTATGTTTAAGTCTATGGCTGCAGCGGAGGCAATAGGTGTGCATGTGGGGTGCACGCACATACCTGAACCAGAAATGTGTCATGGGGCATGAGCCAGCGGACATTTTGGTAAAGTTGATAGAGTGTGCATGATGCCAGCTTTATTTGCCCAGGCTACAACTGTGTGCTTCAGCGAAACGGGGCAGGCTATTTGACGTTTAGGGCATGTGAATACACCACTAGGGAGAGGGGTAGTGCTGGCAGAATGGTTCCTCTAAACGCCCTATTTTAAGGGTATTATACCTAAAGAAAATCCCCCCCCCCCCCCCCCCCCTCTGCTGGTGGGCTTAGAGGTCTTTCAGAAAAGTGGGAGAAGCACAGCTGGGTAGGGTGCAGAGGACTCTGGCTGTTGTGTTGCTGAGTTTGTCTCCCAAGGGACCAGATGTGACCGGTACATCTGAGCCACTACACCTGCCTCGTATTGTGGCCACTGTAGGGGCATCCACTTCGGCTTATGTCATGAAGGATGACTTTGCTGCTTTGGCTGCCCTGGAGAGAAATCTTGCTGGCAAGGTGGTAAAATGGTCCCTTTTGCCAGATTCTCCAGTTGTGAAGGAGGAGTGGGTAGATGTAGACAAGGAGGTGGTAGGGGTAGAACTTGAAGAGGGTTAGACAGTGGAATCTACACTTGAGGCATTGAAACCTGACGAAATTCAGGGGCTCTGTCAAGCCCAGAGGCCTTTGGTTCAGTCTCTGACATGTTTCACTCTGACTTCAGGTTGCCACCTGCCACAGAATGCATAGACTGTTTTTCCCTTTCATCCTCTAGGATGTTGTATACTGAATGGGATTGTGTGTGTGTGTGATGGCCAAAATTGTTGGCACCCCCCAGAAATTTTTCCAGAAAATCAAGTATTTCTCACAGAAAAGTTTTGCTAATAAACATGTTTATTCCCTTTTGTGTGTATTGGAACAAAACAAGGGAGGAAAACTAATTGGACATGTCACACACACAACTCCAAAAAATGGGCTGGTCAAAATTCTTGGCACCCTTAACTTAATTTTTGGATGCACACCCTTTGGAAAAAAAAAATAACTGAAATCGGTTGCTTCCTATAAGCTTAAACCTCTCACCTGGAATTTTGGACCACTCTTCCTTTGCAAACTGCTCCAGGTCTCTTATTGGAAGGGTGCCTTTTCCCAACAGCAGTTTTAAGATCTCTCCACAGGTGTTCAATGGGATTTAGACCTGGACTCATTGCTGGCCACTTTAGAACTCTCCAGCGTTTTTGCTGCCATCCATTTCTGGGTGCTTTTTGATGTATGTTTGGGATCATTGTCCCGCTGAAAGAGCCAAGATCTTGGCCGCAAACCCAGCTTTTTGACACTGGGTTCTACAGTGTGATCCAAAATCCTTTGGTAATCCTCAGATTTCATGATGCCTTGCACACATTCAAGGCACCCAGTGCCAGAACAATCCCAGAACATCATTGAACCGCCCACATATTTCACTGTAGGTACTGTGTTCTTTTCTTTGTAGGCCTCCATTTTCGGTCAACAGTAGTATGATGTGCTTTACCAAAAAGCTCTATCTTGGTCTCATCTGTCCATGACTTTTTCCCAGAAGGATTTTGGCTTACTCAAGTACATTTTGGCAAAATGTAGTCTTGCTTTTTTATGTCTGTCAGCAGTGGGGTCCTCCTGGGTCTCCTGCCATAGCGTTTCACTTCATTTAAATGTCGACTGATGGTTCGCGCTAACACTGATGCTCCCTGAGCCTGCAGGACAGCTTGAATTTCTTTGGAACTTGTTTGGGGCTGCTTATTCACCATCCGGAATATCCTGCATTGCAACCTTTCATCAATTTTTCTCTTCCGTCCACGCCCAGAGAGATTAGCTACAGTGCCATGGGTTGCAAAATTCTTGATAATGTTGCACACTGTGGACAAAGGGAAATCTAGATCTCTTGAGATTGTTTGTTTGTTTGTTTGTTTGTTTGTTTTTCCACAATTTTTGTTTTTCAAGTTCTCTTCTCCTCTCTGTTGTCCATGTTTAGTGTGGCACACAGACACACACACACAATGTAAAGACTACGTGAACTTCTCTCCTTCTTTTTTTTTTTTTTTTTTGTTTGTTTGTTCCAATACACACAAAGGGAATAAACTTGTGTATAGCAAAAGTATGTTACTGCAATACTTTTCTGTGGTGCCAACAATTTTGGCCGTGACTATAATAATAATAATAATATTATTATCCCTGCATACATTAGATGTAGTTCAGGCTGTCAGTATGTGTTTTAAAATGTCCATGGCAGACAGTTGGATTCGTTGTTTGTTTTTCCTGAAGACTAATAAGTCAACCATTTCATGATGAATTTGCTTATTGCCCAAGCCTGTGGCTTGAAGAGGAAAGTTCTAGCTTTTCAAGTATGGGCACACTGTCATGGGCGGTTTAAGTTTGTATGGCTGCAACCCTGGTTGTCGGTACACTCCTTTTTTTTTACAAAGCTTTACCATGTGATCATGAAGGCTGCTGCAGTGTTTTGCCAGCTGTGCCATGATTATTTGGCCTGGCATGATTTTATAGCCTGCCATGTGTCCTGTGATGTAAGAAAAATTTATTTTTATTTTCTCTAGTCATCTTCCAGGACGGCATAACCTGAGAGATGACTGGTCCACCTGACAGGAAACACAATCAACACCAAGGTTAAAAGGCCCCTCCCTTCCCCCTGCACCTCAGTTCTTGATTGTGTTTCCCGGCAGCGAAACGTTTGTTATTTTTGTCTATAGACCTGAAGCTAGTAGCGGATGGTCCCCCCTCTGGGGGCTGGATTCCAAAGCCGGGGAGGGTGGCGGATCCAGCCAGGGTTTAGTCCCTTCCCAGAGGGCCCCCCAACGGCCAGGGCAGAAGTTACTCCCCGGCAAGGAGCCTCCCGGTTACAGAGGGGTATTCCGGAACTCCTGTGAGCACATACCTCATGCCATTTTTTTTCTTCCACCCGGTCAGGTACAGGGGTGTTGAAGGTGCCAGAGTCTGAGACTGGAGCTCGAGTTGCTGAAGGAGTTGGTGAGAGCCTGGGTGTCCAGTGGTGCTGGGCAGGGTTCGTTTGGGAAGGTTTCCATCTCTCTGAACGCTGTAATACTCCTGGCTAAGGAGTAAGCATTCTGGGTGGAGCAAGATGGCGCCGTTTCCGGTTCCGGTTGTCGGCACTTCCGGGTTTCCGGTCTACGCCAAAATGGCGGATCCGGAAACACTAGAGGCCAAATCCCATCCTTCGGGCGGCAGGCCCTCAACAAAATGGCACCGAAGACCGGCGTCTGAGGAGCAGTCTCTCATAGACTCGGGAGAAGCAGGCAGAGGCCTCACGACTGTCCCCTTTCTTCCCCCCAATCGCCTCCTGGACGGACTCAGCAAGGAACAGGATGGAAAGAGAGGAGGACATAGTCACACCCTTAACACAAGAAGAGGCTACAGGTGGTGAGTCCTCTTCTGTTTGTGAGTGGTGGGGTAAGAGGGGTCTTACTTACACCATGAGGGGGGGGGGGGAAGGCACAGGAGAGTGAAAGTATTTTAAGGGTGTTATGTCTCTCTTCTGTCTCCCTTAGAACCTAGCGGCTCTGCTCAAGGGGTTCACAAGGCTAGGGGTAAAAATCCCCCTCCCCCCAGAACAAAAAGGTGTGGGAACTGTAATGACAAGCTCCCACCAGACCATTCTAAACCTTTTTGTTTTAGGTGCATTCATAAGCTGTCGAGTAAGGAAACCTCACAGGTTATGAAGGATTTCCTGGTAGTACAATCTGAGATGCTCTCTACACTACAATCTCTTAAGACAGCCATAGCACCTAGGGAAGCTCAGAGGACGGATGACAAAGCAGGCCTGTCCTCTAGAGATGATATTTCCTCTCAGGAGGGTCTTTCAGACAGGGGTCATAAAACCTCACAGAAAAACCCATCCTCTGTTACCTCAGGTACTGAGGAATTAGAGGACTTGGAGGAGTCAGAGGAAGACTCGCTAGAAGATGGGGAAAATTCAGAGGCTGATAGCCAGGATAGTGAAGGTCCTAGAGCTAGTAGCCACCTCTTTCCCATAGAAGATATGGGGCAGTTACTCAGGGCAATTTATGTCTCTGAAGATATCCCGGAACCTCCGGTTTGGGCGTCTAACAGGGATAAAATGTACAGGGGATTGGGTAAACCTCAATCCAGGGTAATCCCAGTCCATCAGGCCCTAAAGGAGGTGATACTGAGAGAGTGGAAAGACCCAGAAAGAAAGGTTCTGAGGCTTAAGACGTGGAAGAGGAGGTTTCCTTTTGGGGAGGAAGAGGAACAAAAGTTTTTCAAAACCCCCAAGTTGGACGCAGCCCTGTCATAGG
This sequence comes from Lithobates sylvaticus, assembly GCA_028564925.1. Classification (NCBI taxonomy): domain Eukaryota; kingdom Metazoa; phylum Chordata; class Amphibia; order Anura; family Ranidae; genus Lithobates; species Lithobates sylvaticus. The sequence continues at coordinate 202,988,207 of CM053026.1, read as the reverse complement.
TCTCGAAGAAGTCCGATTTGTCTTTCGAGGACTCAGGTAACCTGAAGGACCAAATGGACAGAAGGGCCGAAACGCTCTTGAGAAGAGCGTGGGATGCAAATGCAGCAGCCATGGCTCCTGCCTTGGCATCAGCTTGTGTGGCTAGGAACGTGGATGCATGGTTAGGTAGACTTTCCACCCATGTTTCTAGAGAGAATAACTCTAAAGAAGTTTCAGAGTCTTTAGAGTTAATAAGTAAGGCTGTGGCATATCTAGCAGATGCGGCGGTAGAATCCGTTAGGAACACGGCCAAGTCTGCTGCTCTCCTTAACTCGGCAAGAAGGGCTGTCTGGGTCAAGTCATGGGAAGGAGATCATATGTCTAGATCTCGACTATGCGGGTTACCCTTTGAGGGCTCCCAACTATTTGGACCAGGCCTGGATCAGGTCCTGTCAAGGTCAGCAGAAAAGGGGAAAAAGTTTCCAGTCAAAGCTAAGAGAGAGAGGAGCAGGAAGTTTTTTCGTCCCCCCTCTAGTCAAGGAAGTTTTAAGGGCAAAAAAGACGCAAATAGAAGGTGGGGGAAGGGAAAGAGCACGCAAAAAGGTAGCCTGCTCTTTTCCGGTCCTAAAGATGCCACCAAGCAGTCCAAGTGACGCCAGCGTCAGGGTAGGGGGGAGATTGGCTCACTTTGTCCCTCAGTGGAACAAGATCTCCGGAAGCCCCTACATATTACAAATCTTGACAGAGGGCTACCGTCTGGAGTTTCTCTACACTCCCCCTCAAAAAAAATTTCTGACCCGTCTTCCCAGAGAACCTTCAAGGGCCGCAGGACTGCTGGACAGCGTGCAGGGACTGGCGTTTCAGGAGGTGATCATTCCCGTTCCACCGGAAGAGTACTACCAGGGATTTTACTCCCATGTTTTTGTCGTCCAAAAACCGTCAGGAAAATTTCGCCTGATATTAAATCTCAGGAAACTGAACAGGTTTTTGAGACAAAAGACCTTCCGGATGGAGAGTATCTATACGGTGCGCAGGCATCTATTAAAAGGTGCATTTCTAGCCACGATAGATCTGAGGGATGCGTATCTCCACATTCCGATTGCCAAGGAACACCAGTCCCTGCTAAGGTTCGCAGTCCTTACGGACAGAGGAATCCAACATTGGCAATTCCGAGCTCTCCCCTTCGGACTGACAGCAAGCCCAAGGATCTTCACAAAAGTCCTGGCGGAGGTAGTAGCTTATCTACACCTTCAGGGGGTGTCCCTTATACCTTATCTAGACGATCTACTGGTATACGGACAGTCTCAAGAACAGGTAGAAGTAGATGTAGACAGAGTGATCTCTACCCTGGAGACCTTGGGTTGGATAGTGAACAGAGAAAAATCTTCTCTGGCACCATCCCAAGTAAAAATGTTTCTGGGATACCTGGTGGATACAGAGGCTCAGAAACTGTTTCTTCCAGAGGAGAAACGGCTGAAAGTGATTACAGCGATCTCTTCTTTAAAGGAAGCCAGGGAGTGCTCTCGCAGGCAGATCATGAGGGTGTTAGGTCTGATGACCTCATGTATTCCAGCGGTTCCCTGGGCTCAGCTCCATTCAAGGGAGCTGCAGTTCTTCCTACTGTCATCCTGGGACAAAAGGAAGGAGTCACTGGACGGGAAGGTGTCCATCCCAGCAAAAGTAGAAGCCTCCCTAGATTGGTGGCTGAATCAGGACAGGCTCAGTTTGGGATTACCCTGGGATCAGTGGAATCCTACAATGGTAACCACCGACGCAAGTGCTTGGGGTTGGGGAGCTCACCTGGGGGAAGCTCAGGCACAAGGGGCCTGGACTCCTTCACAGGCGGGGGCCTCCTCCAACCACAGGGAACTTCTGGCAGTGGGCCAGGCGTTAAGAGCCTTCGGAGACAGGATTCAGGGGTTGGAGGTTCAGGTTCTGTCGGACAATGTGACGGCAGTCTCTTACCTAAACCGCCAGGGGGGCACCAGATCCAGGAAGCTTCTGAATCTAACCCTGAACATTTTAAATTGGGCCGAAGAAAATCTTCAATCCATATCGGCGGTTCACATAAGAGGAACCGCCAATGTGGTGGCAGATTTTCTAAGTCGAAAACCCATCCTCCAGGGGGAATGGGAACTGAATCAGGAGGTCTTTCTGCAAATAAGTCAGAAGTTTGGGTGCCCAGACATAGATCTTTGCCCACAGAGGAAACAAAAAAGTGGATCACTTCTTTTCCCTCAACAGAGGAGGGGGGTCTCAGGGAGTGGATGCTCTGTCTCAGGACTGGGACTTCCATCTTGCATACGCTTTTCCCCCACTAGTGTTGATACCACGAGTGCTACAAAAACTGGGCCGATCAGACTGCGGACTGATTCTAATAGCTCCATGGTGGCCAAAGAGGACGTGGTTTGCCACGCTCAAAGAGTGGTCAATCTCTCCTCCGCTCCGTCTTCCAGCCAGACGGGATCTTCTTTTACAAGGACCAGTCCTTCACCCCGACCCGGGGTTCTTCTGTCTGACGGCATGGTACTTGAGGAGGAGATCCTCAGAGGTAAAGGTTGCTCGGATAGGGTAATTGAGACCTTATTGGGTAGCAGGAAGCTGGTCACCAGGAGAATCTATTCTAAAGTTTGGAATCGTTTCTCACAGTGGTGCCAGAATAAGGAGGTGTCTATCCTTTCAGTACCGGTGGTACTGGAATTCTTACAAGCAGGGGTGGATCAGGGGATCTCCACAAATACCTTGAGAGTACAGATAGCAGCACTATCTGTATTTATGGATCAGAGGCTCGCACTAGAGCCCCTGATTAAGAGATTCATTCTGGCAAGGGAAAGGGTGACCCCTGTTAGGGTGAATGTTTTTCCGCCATGGAACCTAACATTGGTCTTGGAGGCACTGACGAAAGCGCCCTTTGAACCAGCGCAGGAAATTTCTGTTAAGTTTTTGACGCTAAAGTTAGCCTTTTTACTGGCCATAACCACGGCCAGAAGGGTGAGCGACCTACAGGCCCTGTCAGTTAAGGAGCCTTTTTTGTTGGTTTTAGAAGATAGAGTGGTTCTGAGACAGGATCCACTGTATCTTCCCAAGGTCGCATCTAAGTTTAATAGATCGCAGGAGATCATTTTGCCTTCCTTCTGTGATAATCCAAAAAAATGAGAAGGAGAGGAAATTTAATTTATTAGATGTTAGGAAATGTTTGACATATCTGGATAGGGTGAAGGAGTACAGGAAGTCTAATCACCTTTTTAATTTTATTTAGTGGCCCCAGAAAGGGAGGGCAGGCATCTAAATCTACGGTGGCTAGATGGATTAGGCAGACAATAGCATTAGCCTATGAACAGTCAGGTTCCCCAGTACCAGTGGATCTTAAGGCTCACTCAACGAGATCCTTGGCGGCCTCTTGGGCAGAGAGAGCTGGGGCCTCGATAGAACACGTCTGTCGCACAGCCACTTGGGCGAAGCAGGATACCTTTCTGAAGCACTATAGAGTGGAACTGCTGTCGCCTCAGGATCTGACATTTGGAAGGAAGGTGCTACAAGCGGTGGTCCCGCCCTGAGGTAGGCCTTGAACTTCTTGTATATCCTCTCAGGTTATGCCGTCCTGGAAGATGACTAGAGAAAATTGACAGTTACTTACCGATAACTGTTTTTCTAGGATATCTTCCAGGACGGCAGGCCTACTTCCCACCCATGTTTTAATGTAAGTATTACGGGAAGAGTTCCTCTCTGTCACCCGGATAACCTATTACTTTGGGAGAACTGAGGTGCAGGGGAAGGGAGGGGCCTTTTAACCTTGGTGTTGATTGTGTTTCCTGTCAGGTGGACCAGTCATCTCTCAGGTTATGCCGTCCTGGAAGATATCCTAGAAAAACAGTTATCGGTAAGTAACTGTCAATTTTTTTTGCACTTATCTGCACACAACCTGTGTGTGTTTTTTTTTATTTTTTTATTTTTTTTGTTACACTGAAAAGTATGTGTGTATATAATAATTTCCTCCCCTCTGCCAGTGTCCATTCACCTATAGGTGGCACAAACCAATGTAGTCATAGCCTGCTCTGTATCCTGTGATTTACTCCAATAAATAGATTTTACAGGTAATTACAAAATCCAATTACTGACTACAGGGCTTCCTCTGATTGGCTGAGTTCATCTGCCTGCTTCTCCCCCTTGGCCAATCGGAAACCTTGTTTTGATAAATACAAGGAAATCCCTGTACTGCTGCTGGAACAAATGGCTGCTTGCAGTATGTAGCCAATACTACTACATTCCATTACAGTACACACCGTGCCACATTGTTTAGTAATGGAAATGGTTTGTTTTAGGCCAGCTTGGCATGAATTGACAACCTGGAATTCTACTTTACTGTAATTTAAATGTGTGAAATATATTATGGTTGTGGTGGGGTGTGACTGAAGCTGCACAAATTTTACTGTTGCGCAAAGTCAGTATTGTGAAAGACGTTGGGCTTTGTGCTGCTAAACTTTATACACTTCTCTTTGCCTTGCTAAAAATGCTCCATATCTGTTAATTTTGTTGTTTTTTTTTTTTTTATCCCTCCCACTGTTGATGGCAGTCATGCACTTATTTGTGGCATTTTGGTTGGATGTGAACCAACCACTGAAACATTCTAGGAACAAAAACCATTGCAGATCAAGGGATATATGTACGATTTTCGGTTTTTAAGGATTCTCCGGTTAGGAGATCAAATTTGGAGCATTATAAATTATTGCTTATATCACATAGCAGTTAGAATTTAGCCACCTAGATTATATTTGTCGTTGGAGAAATTTGTGGGCTGCCATTATGCAATTTGTCTAAAAAAAAAAAAAGTTACCTGTCTAGCTTCTATACTTGAGTTGGGCCCACAGCCATCATCCAGCAAATAAGTCAGTTGAATTTTGTTTTTATCTCTGGGCTTGTGCATGATCCGACAACTAGCATTTTCAGGAGAAATTTGCAATGGCGGTGGTATGCATTTCACAGTGGTAAGGATTATGATAAAGCTTAATGCTGCGTACACACGAGCGGATTTTCCGTCATAAAAATCTTGGATGGTTTTTCCGATGGAATTCCGCTTAAGCTTGGCTTGCATACACACGGTGACAAGTTTGCTGAACTTTCGACCGTCAAGAACGCGGTGACGTACAACATTACGACGGGCCGAGAAAATTAAGTTCAATGCTTCCACGCATGCGTCAAATTGTTTCCGAGCATGCGTAGGAATTTTGCGCGTCTGAATTTCCAATCAGAACTTTTTCCGAACAAAAAATTGAGAACCTGCTCTCAATCTTTTGCTGGCTGGAATTCGGCCAGCAAAAGTCCGCTGGCGTATACACACGGTCGGAATTTCCGACCAAAAGCTCTCATCAGTCTTTTGCTTGCCGAATTTCCAATCGTGTGTACGTGGAATAAGCCTGGTACAGCTGCTTCCAGAATGCTACTGTTGGTGGGGTGGGTTTTTCCTGGTGAGGGATATAGCTGTACTAGTGTAGAAAAGAAGCCCAAACTTGATGCACTCTACTGTAGGGGCCATCTCTTCCACCAGGCCCAACAAGCAGATCTGTGGAGAGGAGGGAACAGATTCCAGAGACTGACTGCACAACCTTTAGGCCTGATGCCCGGTATTGGGCAATAGCCGTGCGCAATCAAAATATGAGGGCAATACATAGTTTCCAACTGTCCCTGATTTGGAACAAAGTCACTCTTTCCTCCGCATTGGTCCCTCATTTTGGTCAGCTCTATATACAGTAAAATTTCAGATTGCGAGTAACGCAATTTACAAGCATTTTGCAATATGAGTCATTTAAAAACAATTCTCTCTATTTGTGAGCATTGTCTCGCAAGACGAGCAGGCTTCAAGCTGCTGGGGTGGGCAGTACCTCATGTCCCCAGTGATGTGGGGACACTCCCTTCTCGAGTCTCCAAACCTCTGGTCACATGCAGTACTGCATACACCAGCAGTCACTGTGGAACAAATGATCTGAGTTTCCATTGATTCATATGTGGTTACTTTCTCATAAAAGTACATGGTACATGGTGTGTGTGTGTGTGTGTGTGTGTGTTTACACTATGTAGACCACTGTCCCCCTTCCCTCCTGACTGCTGAACAGTGTGGCAGGAGGGAATGTGTTACTCTGGTTACACAGCAGTTAAATGAACCTGATTCCTTTTAAGAGCATTAGCCAGGTTCCTAAATAAGTCGTAGCTACAAAAACTGTAGTTGCTCACTTTTTTTATAAACTTACCTGGGCTGGTTCTTCACCGATCTTCTGGTCCCTGGCATCAGCATGTTAACTGAGGACAGCCAACTGATTCCTTGTGGGTTCCCACTGCGCATGCAAGAGCTGTGCTGCACCTTGTGAATGGGCCCGCAGCCTCCTGGAATTTGTGTTTTGAAGGTTGCGGGCAGGGGAGGAGGCCTGAACGTTGCTCAGATCGACTAGGCAATCTGAAGTGGGAGCAGGTACCTGGTATTGGGTCAAGGCTTATGGAAGAGGTGTCCAACTCAATTTCATTTCAGGCCACATCAGCATTATGGTTGCTCTCAAAGGGCTGATTGTAAGACTGGCTTTGAGATATCTCCCCTTTGAGACAGGGACTGAACACAGATTCCCCAGTCCCTTTCTCTGCAGCCTCAGCTACACTGGAGGTAAATGGACAGGAGGCAGAGGCTCTCCATTCATAAACTGAAGCAGAGTAAACAGTTTGTGATTATAAGTTTAGTTGCTTACTGACGCTGCATTCAGAAAAGCAAGGTGTCGGTAAATGATAGCTTAACCAGCTCCTTCCTCTGCTCTTCATCCTGAAAGATCTGGGATGGGGGGGGGGGGACCTGAGGATCTGGGCAGGACACAGGAGGACATGGAGGGGGACCCGGAGGACAAAACGGATGCAGGGCGATACCTGGGGGTGATTGGTGCAGCGGTGGGGGCAGTTGCAAGCACCGATCTCCCTGACAGTGGAGGGAGAGGAGAAGCGTCTGTCAAGTTATACAGGGAGATCAGTGCTTGTAACTGCCGCGCCAATCATCACTGAGGCTGCCCAAGTATGGGGTCAAGCATCGGAGCATTTGCACAAGTACTCGTGCAAATGCTCGGTATCGGTACCGATACTAATATCAGTGCAACTCTACTCTCCAGCAAATATAGGTTGACCGAGGTTCTGACTGTAATTTCTTGCTCTTCTTTTAACCTCTACACTTTATCTGTTATGACTTGTGTTTGCACTGATTAACATCTATAGTGAGTGAGTTTTGTCCTCTCAGAGGGTATATTAATTCAAACCTTTGAAAAACAGAAAAATTTGTCGTTTTTGAAGGTGGGGCGGGGACTATTTGTAAAGATTAGCTCTTTATGTGACCGGTGCAAACAAAATTGATAAGTCGGACAAACAAGAGCATCAGTCAAGGGCACCAAACAAAGTTGCAACAATCAGTCTCATGTGAACTTGCGTTCAGAAGATGAGGGGGCTGGGGAATCCAGCAAATGAATTCAAGGAGCATGATGCATAATGAGCTGTCTTCCACACATAAAACATGCCTGTGGGCGATCACACCATAATGGCGAGATGCAGCGTCACTCAACTTTTTTGCATAACCACAAAAACTGGTTTTTGGGAGTTATTATTTTTTAACACCTTGTAATACAGATGAGTAACTTTACAGCACTGAGATGGAAGGATGCTTTGTTTAGTTGTAGCAATGAATAGGGAAGTCCTTTTTAGGGTGTGGTGGATATAAAAAAAAAAAAAATCGATAGATATATGTATTTATAACAGTTTTCTAAAATGTGGCTTCCTTGCATGGCTATATTTTAATCAAAATTGGACTCTTGGGAGGAGGGTGGGACTGCTGCAGGTATAACTTGAAATCAGTGTGTATGTTATGCACACCTAGGTGATTTGAATCGCTGTGATTCCAAAATTTGTTTGTAATGGCACCTTAATCACAGTGCTTCTTTTTCTCTGCGATCAATCGCAGCAAAATCTTAGTGCACTGAGCTTGTTGCTCCAAAGAGCAGGAGCTTCTCTTGGGTAAGAAGTAATGGCATTGCAAATATGTCCCTCATTCTGCTGCAATTTCGAATCGCAGCCATTCCACACAGGTTTCAAAATGCCTAGGGTATGACTGGAGCTTAAGGTGAGACTTTGGCAGGCAGGGGTGGATAGTTTGCTGCAGTCAGAGGTGACCAAACACTGTCCCTGGACGCAGCTATGGCTGCATACAAACTGCCCGGTTAGCTGTGGCAGTATTGGTGTGCAGCCAGATGCTCTGCAGAAAATCTTTCTGGAGACACTGTCTGCATCCAGGGTTAGTTGGAGGCTCTATTTGCATAGAAGCACTCAGATAAGCGTTTGCATGCGAAATGTTGCAGTGCCCGCCATTCATTTATAAATTTGCTGCTGGTCATAGTGTGTTCAGGCAGCGTTTAAAGCTGGTGACAAGAATCTGAATTCTCGTCGGAGGCTGCCCCTGCCTGACATGTGAATGCAGTTGTAAGAGGTGAAGGCATATATTCCAGTCAGTGAATTCCTTTATGACAATTTTCATTTCACTTTTTTTTTTTGCGTCTTTGGACAAAAAATTAAGGGTTATTCTCTCCTACCTGCCATTGAGACACGGGACAACAAACTCTAAAACTGTCTTGGCTATACATGCGTGTGCTTTATTGTTTTAAATCCTATCTCTACTTATCTGCTCTGTGCAGTGGTTTTGCACAAAGCAGCCCAGATCCTCTTCTTGGGTCCCCCACCTGCATTCCTGGACCTTTCCTCCTGCCCCCACAGCAAGCTGCTTGCTATGGGGGCACCCAAGCCACTGCTGTGTCCATTCATACACTGAGCTGTGGCTTTGCCCCGTCCCCTTTTCATTGGCTCAATGACTTTGACAGCAGGTGCCATTGGCCAGTGTCCCAGCCAATCAGGAGGGAGTTCCAGACAGCCAAGGCTCTGGTGCAACATTGCTGACTCGAGATGGGCTCAGGTAAATATTAAGGAGGGGCTGCTGCGCATTTTTTTTTTTATTAATAATTTTTATTTTATATCCGAATGCATTAAGATTAAAAATAACTTGCCTTTTTAGAAGCACTTTAAGGTTGAAGCACATGTACAAACTTGGTCTTTATATGATCTAGAAGCAGGTAAATGGTTGCCCAATGCTTGGAAATTGGGTTGTGCTTTTCTTAAACTATCCATTCAGGAACTCTGACCATTTTTAAGTTGTGCAGGGGACAACGCATAAAACATAGCAATCAATAATTGTATGTGTTTAGATGCTAGATGTTCTCATGCAGTCTGACTCCTTTCAAACTTTACATATCGGAGCAGATAACGATTGTGTGGGAAAGTAATGTGCTTCCCATATACGTGCAGATGTTAATTTAGGTCAATGGGTGTGGCAGTATACTGTACATGGCAATGCAGGTGTTTCCAGTTTTTTTTAATGTTTCAATTTGAAAAGCCTTGGGCTATAGTGATACAAGAATTTTTTATAGTATTTTTAACTCCTGCAAAATGCCTTGCCTTCCTACAGTGACGCTGTCTATCACCAGACAACTGTGGTGACTTCATGGTAATGATTTGAGGTTTACAATTTGGCCTTGCATTTTGTGGATGGACATTTTATGGTTGCACAACCTGGTCACATTGCTATTATCTTTATCTTTTTATTTTTTAGTAGCAGTATAGTGTTAAATTGCACTGGAAGACAGCTGATTGGAGGAGAGGCGCAGACACTTTCACAGCTGTCCTATGAGTAGAGAAGCTTTCTGCAAATCTATTTATAGCACCCTCCCTGACACAAAATTCAGGCTGGTTTTATCACGTGTCAGAACTGATCAGGCTGAGAGCAGAACGGAACAGGAGAAAGCCACAGGACTTGGTGCTTTGAAGAGAGACGAGAGAACACTGCAGATATGTGCCCAGCTCAAATTTCATGAATCTGGTTTTACATCCATTTTAAGCCTGGTTTAGGACAAAATGCACTAAAGAGTGGCATCTACAGGGGCTGTCTTAACAGCTTGAAACACTTGCAATAAAGCTTTTATTGGTGTAACTCTATTGGATTGAGTGCTCTCAATTTTTAGTATTCGATGGCTAGTCGGGGCAGGCATTTGGAATGCAGGGAGGATGTGTGCACTTGGGATCAGTGTTCCCCTTTTTTACTCTTCTACCAATTGTGTGGTCCTCTTGTGACCTTCATTCACTGGTGCCTATAGAGTGAAGGGGTCGGCCAGGATTGGTACATTCTAACCTGCCAAAATGACTTGCACTTTTGTCTTCACAAATTCTCGCTGATGCCACTCAACACCTGAGCTCACGCTATACCTCTGTGTGGCTGGATCTGTCCACATAGGAGAGAGAAGCCACGTTCAGCATGCCACGGAACCTTTCTGGACTTGTCTCCTCTTAGGACATGGCCTTTTTTATTTTATTTTTTTTTAGATACTTTTTTGAAGCCCAGAATTGTTAAACATTTCTTTTGGAGTGTAAAAGCAATACTTGAGTGAATGAATTTAAAAAAAAAAAGCCTTAGAATAGGGTACAAGTGAGCAGTCTGACAAGTAAGGGCCTGCAAAAGTATTTAATCACTCTTCAATGTACATAGACCTGCTCTGTACCTTGTAGCCCCTCTCGTTACTGGTTTGAGGAATCACAAAGAATGTGATTCTGCTGGAAGCTAAACATTCCTTGGCTGTTAAAGTAGTGCAGATAGTAGTTTTGCAATACCAAAGTAGCCTGAGGTCTGAACATCTTTAAAGTGATTTATCTGAATCTTATAGTGGAAAACGAATTAAAGGTCTAATTGTATGAAGTAATGTTTCATTTGCATTGCTCCACATGCATTTGTGTGTTAATGCACTTAGTTTTTTCTACTGCTTCATGTGAATCCTTGCAGGAACTTTCAGAATTTCCCCTAACAAATGCTGTGTGTAATTAAGTGTCCCTAAACCCACATCTATGAATTCTGTATCCCATGCTGTTCATACTCGGTCACTGAGATTTGTTTTGTGTATTCTGCAAAAAACCTGGTTGATCCTGCTGCTCTGTCAAAGTCCCAAATTAATCTAGGGATTTTGCAGAGCCATGTTGGCAGCTCTATGCTCAGTTTTCAGGAAGTTTTGATGCTGAGAATTCCCCCCCCCCCCCTTATTACATCTGAGCAGCCCATGTGACTATCAAGTTAGATGTGGTAAATGACAGCCCAACCTCTCCCTCCATGTTCATTGTGTATTGGTTTACTATTTTACTAAATAGTGTCGTTCAATTTTGTGCTTGCTGTCGCTGTCCCAATGTTTCTTCAACAGGCTTCATGTACACAGGACATTTTTACAACCTCTCCTTAACAACTTAACTTGATAGTAACCCACATTTAAAAGGTCAGTTTTGGGGCGTTTACATGCCGCGCCTAGCGGTGTTTTGCTGGGTTTGAATCGTTTTGTGAAAAAAAATGTGCCCATTTTGAAAAAAAAAGCTAAACGCGGGTTACCACGTTTAGAAGCGTTTGGCGCTTGAAATGCCTCTAAACTCAGCTTCTGAACCCATTTTTATTTTGCGTTCCAAAAACTCGTCTGCCTAGAAACGACTTTAAATAACCCTGTGTACATGTACTGATAAGATAACAGAGGAGAGTTCCGACGCAGTGGAAAAAAAATGCCCAGCTGCTTCTAAACGTGCGTTTGCAGCAGCAGTGTACATGAGGACTTAGACATTTTCTGTGACAAAAGTCTGTCTTTTGAATAGCTTCATAAAGGGGACCTGCAAACCCCTAAAACAATTAGTGCTAATGGGGTCTCTAGATCCTCTGTCTTCTGCACAGTGAAAAATTATATATATATATATATTAATAAATTTTTTTTTTTTTGTCTCCTCCAGCCTTTTGTAGCTTCAAGCTACAAAATGCTCAAGTGTTTAATGGGGTACTTGCCTGTCCATTGATCCCACAATGTCGGCACCCCAGCCAATCCTCAGATCGACTCCCGGGTGCTGCCGCTGCCATTGCTGGTAAGGGAACCAACCCGGTAGTTAAGCCTTTAGGCTTCAGCTTGAGTTTCCTACTGTGGATGCACGCTGTGCTTTTTAATTGGCCCGGCAGAGGGGGGCAATCCTCCAGGAGATCGGGCAGCGGTCCATCTCCAGAAGTGGGGAAAGGGACCTGTCAAACGGGTCCCCTGTTACCCCCCCCCCCCCCCACACCTCCTGAAAGGTGCCAAATATGTTTAGGACCTGTGGACAAGGGATCAGCGGGCAGGTCTGAGCTGCACGCAGGCAGCACAGCTCGGGATTGAGGTTTGGGGTCACTCTGTGCAATTCCAAATGTATGGAATTGCACAGTGACCCCAAACCTTCTCTTCTCTGGTACCCCAGTGGCGCTCCTGGGTCCTCCTTCCTTCTGTGAATTCCCCCATAGCAAGCCGCATGCTGTGTGGGCTCAATCCCGAGCTGTGCTGCCTGCGTCCAGAGATGCAGTGCAGCTCGGACCTGCCCCCTGATCCCTTGTCCACAGGTCCTAAATATATATTTTTACTTGCAGAGGATGGCATTAAGGTTAAAAAGTTTTGGCTTTAGAACTATCAATTCAGGAATTTTTAGAAATTGTTGCTGGTTACCTGCTGCTGTCTTGAATGTTTGCATCTTTGTAACGATGTTATGGAGAACAGTTACTGGAGAAGTCCAGCCTGAGCTTTTTAGGCTGGACTTCTCCTCTGGGTCATAGGAGTGCAATTCGTTTTGCACTCCTGTGACCTGTTTTCAGCAGAGAGCGGTCTGAAGTCCGCTCTCCGCAGACATCAATGCCAATGTCGAGGCAGCACATCAGTGTGTGCATTCCTGTTGAACACAGATCTCTCTCCCCCCGCAGCCCACATTACAAACTAACACTAACCAGGTATGTCACCGTGCCATTAGTGTCCTTTGATTGCAGCTGATGCTACTGAAGCAGAGTGAGTGTCAGCATGCAGTTTTTGCTGCGCATGCGCAAATGACATTACACAGAGAACAGGGCAAAATCTTGTAAATGGTGCATTTCTCTAAGTGTTTAAAGGAAAATATATCTCTTTTATTAGTTTTTAAATGGATAAAGTTTACTACCACTTTAAGGTAGATTGTAGCGCTTGCATCCACTTCTGTTTTTCCAGCAGAGTCCAGTCACTTTAGCTACCAGATCTCTAGAAGCTGTTCTTTTTAGGGATGTGTACTGGCGATGTAACAGAATATAATTTTAGCATAACTTTATTATAAAGTAGCAATTATGGAAGGCTTGCTGGTTAGGCATGTCGTTACAAAATGGAGAAGTGCAACTATAGAAATTCTCCTGTGCACATCTGCCTGCCTGAGTTAGTGGAGACTAAGGCCTCATGCATACATGGCGTTAAAAAAACTTGTTGAAAAGCCACTACCAGCGCCGGAAAATAGCGGCTGTAAAAACATGCTTTAAGTAGCCTTTTGCAGAAAATCAGGGGGTAGAGCAGCAGTGCAGATGTGAAAGGAGCTGTATTGGTGGGGCAGATGTGAAAGGAGCTGTATTGGTGGGGCAGATGATCAGGGGGCTACAGTGATGGGACAGGAGAGCAGGGGGAACAGTGGTGGGGCAGGAGCAGTGCTGGGACAAGGCCATCTGGTGCCCAGGGAGAAGATGTCAAACTGCGCCCCTTCCCCCCGGGGTATAAAGAGTCGGTGTCCTTTCAAAAACAGAAAACACTTAATACAATACTGTAGCTGCACCCCCGTCGCAGTATATGTACTGCAGTGGGTCGGCAAATGGTTAAAATGTAAGTTCACTTTACAGAAAATCTGTAAGGTAAACTTGCATTGGGCCCTCTCCCCCTCAGTCCTGCTAACCTGGAGTTTTTTTTATTTTTTTTTATTTTTATTTTTTTTTTCCCCTCGCACTGACTCCTTTAAATTACACATCCACCTGCACCTCTGGACACCTTTACATTACACAGCACCTTGCACCTCTGGGCCCCTTCATATTACACAGCCCCCTGCGCCTCTGGACCCTTTTACATTACACAGCACCTCTGGACCCCCTGAATGTTACACAGACCCCTTCAGTGTAGCCCCTCGTTCAGTGCAGCCCCCCATTCAGTACCTCAGATCAGCGTGGCGGCACATGCTCAGCAGACAACACAGAGAGGGGGAGTCGGCTTCACTCAGCTGTGCCTGTGTGACATCCAGGATCGCACAGACAGCCCACGGCTGCGAGAGGAGGGGATGGTAGGTGCAGCGGTGTCACCCGGCACCCCCCCTCCCCCTTGCATCACAATATAGCTTGCCTCTCAGTGCCTTTCACTGCACCACTGCCTAAACCTGCAGCACTACCACCGCTGCAATTGCGAAGGGGGGTGCCGGCCTGACACCCCCTCAGTGTGTGGTACCCGGGGCGGCACGCCCCCCACTTAGTACACCTCTGCACATTTTTGCAAGCAGGCACTGCAGTGTTGTAGGGGCAGCCGGTGGTAGTCACTTGTTGCCCAGAAAGTTTATCACCACACTGCCAGCACTGCGCCCCTTCCTATAATAAATTGCTCCGCCCACCCCTTGTACCGGCATCCTACCAGGTAGGAGAGAAGGGGTACAGAGGTGAGACAGATGTGCAGGAGGAGGTACATTGGTGGGCATATGAGAAACTGGGTTAGTGGTGCAGCAGATGGGTTCTGTGTTGAGACAGATGAGGAGGTGATTCAGTAGTGAGGCAGAGGAGCATGGGGTATACGGCAGTGGAGCAGATGTGCAGGGGGGTTACAGTGGTGGGACAGAAGAGCAAGGGGGTACTTTAGTGGGGCAGATGTGCAGGAGGTAGTGTGGAGGGACAGAAAAGCAGGGGGTTAAAGTGGTGGGAAAGATGAGAGGGGGGGTTCAGTGTTGCCGCAGAGGAGAAAGGCGGTACATTGGTGGGACAGCTGAGCAGGGGGTTACAGCAGTGGGGCAGAGCAGCAGGGGTACAGAGGTGGGGCAGATGTGCAGAGGGGAAATGAGGTACACGTGAGCAGGGGTTTACAGTGGTGGGGCAGAAGAGCAGATAAGTTCAGTGTTTGGACAGATGAAAAGATGGTTCAGTGGTAGAGTAGATGAGAAAGGGGGGAACATTGGTGGGACAGATGTGCAGGGTAGTACAGTGGTGGGGCAGATTTGCAGGGGGGGCAGCGAGATGTGAAGGTGCATGAATTGGGGGCTGATCTGAGGCGTAATTGCAGGTGGTTAATTTCTCACTACTAAAGTAGTGTACAGCATTTACTTTATAAAAATCCTTTTCATGATTGAGAGTGTGAAGTTGACTTTTTTTGTTATAAAATCGACACGCTCAATTTCTTTGAAAACATATTTTTCGGCACACTGTACTCAAAAGGTTGCCTACCCCTGCTATAAGCGCCTAGATTGTTGAACAATTTAGCAATAAAACCTATGTACTGTAGCTGATTATTTGGGCTTAAAGTATTTCTCGTGACATTCACTGTAATAGTAGATATCTTCTGGACACGTGTGAAGT
This sequence comes from Lithobates sylvaticus, assembly GCA_028564925.1. Classification (NCBI taxonomy): domain Eukaryota; kingdom Metazoa; phylum Chordata; class Amphibia; order Anura; family Ranidae; genus Lithobates; species Lithobates sylvaticus. The sequence goes on along the minus strand of CM053026.1, from coordinate 202,972,741 downwards.
GCTGTCTAAAGATGAGTGTTTGAAAAATAGCATCTCTTCTACAGTTTTAACAATCCCTAGGTTGGAATGCCTACCACTCCTCCTTTTTGTGCACCAGACATTTCTAACAAAGCCAGACTAACGTGTGACCTACATCTGTAGCTGATGTCGCCGTGATGTCAAATTCTATTACAGTTGAGCAGACTTTTGTTTCCTTTGTGTTTATGGCATCCCTCCCTGGTAAGCATTACCAGTTCAAAAGCAGCTGCTACCGTGTGTCTTGTGTAAGCTCGGAGCCTAGCTAACTTGCACAACTAGTAACGTTACAAAAGACTGTCTAGAAACTGTATGGTACAGCCAAATGTCCTTGTTTGACTTGAGGGCATAACAGTACGTTATATTGGAACTTAAGGCTTTCATAGGGAGCTGTACCATGTGCCTAATACGGTGTAGAATGTGATTCTGAATGAACACTATTGTTAAACCCCGCTGAGTAACCCCGTCCCTTCTCCAATCTCTGCCATAATTACAAAAAGGAGGTTGCATGTGTACAATGAAACTTGGTTTTATGGTGTATCCAATACTATGATAAGAGGGTTGTGTAATAATAATATATTATACACTATTGACAAAAATATTGGGACACCTGCCTTTACACGCACATGAACTTTAATGGCATCCCAGTCTTAGTCTGTAGGGTTCAATATTGAGTTAACCCACCCTTTGCAATTATAACAGCTTCAACTCTTCTGGGAAGGTTGTCCACAAGGTTTAGGAGTGTGTCTATGGGAATGTTTGACCATTCTTCCAGAAGCGCATTTAAGATCAGGCGCTGATGTGGACGAAGGCCTGGCTCGCAGTCTCTGCTCTAATTCATCCCAAAGGTGTTCTATCAGGTTGAGGTCAGGACTGTATGCAGGCCAGTCAAGTTCCTCCACCCCTGAATTCACTCATCCATGTCTTTATGGACCTTTTTTTATTTAAAGGAAAAAGTTAGATTTTTCTAATCGTTAGTGGGGTCAAATCAACATTCGTTTTCAAACGCAGTGATGGGAACATTTTTAAATAATAGAAAACTTCTTGATGAAAAATTTTCAGACAGTGTATGTGGTTTTTGTTTAGAAATGATATTAATTTTAAAACTGAATGTTAAACAAGTGAACATTTCAAACCATAAGGCTTGGTGCACACCTATGCAGTTTGCTTTTGAGCCATTTCTGCAGTGCTTCTTCCTTTCTTCCTTTCTTCCATTTGTTAGCAGCATGCTCCGCCTTTTTTTTTATTTTGCATCGCCTGTCATAATGGGGTTAAACAAATTAATAAAATGAGCCCTTTATAGTACAAAGAGAAAATCTCCTTTTTTTTTTTTTTGTTTTTGTTTTTTGTTTTTCTGTGAAAGTAATATATATTGGTTTAAATCCTATATCATGCACCCAGAAGTTGGGACACTTGGCTGTCCAGTGAGCCCACAATGTCGGCCCCCAGAGGCCGATCCGTCAATCGGATCGGGTGGAGGTGCCACCATTCTTACTAAGGGAAACCAGCAGTGGAGCCTTCCGGTTTTCTACTGTGCATGCGTGAGTCGCATGGCGTTTTCTGAATGGCCCAGTCTTCTGGGACACCCAGGTCCCAGAAGGTAGTGGGGGAGCAGCAGGATAGGACACCCTGGATCCTCTTCTAGGGTCCCCCACCAACGCTTCTGGCTCCTCCTGCCTTCAGAGTGCCCTAATGGCAAGCTGCAAAGTATAGGCTAGTGTGCCCCAATAGCAAGGTAAAGAGAACTTCTGCATTTAGAACCACTCACTTCCAGCCCAGGGCTACATGTCCCATGAGGCATTGCTTCTCACACATTCACAAATTCTTGGGCACTTGCAGCTTACATCCATACATGTCAGTATGTGTGCTGCACTGTAATACCTGATATGTAAACAAGTAATGTATTCTGTATGCAGGCCAACTAAAATCGGGCAGCTGACTAATCGATTCATAATCGATTAATCGACAACTAATTTGTTTCAGCCTTATACAGGTACTCTGTATAGTATAGTGCTGTCAATTTTATGCAGCGCTTTACTCATAACGTATATTCCCATCAGTCCCTGCCCTCAAAGATTACAATCATCTAAGGTCCCTAACTCACTTTCATACATAGACATACTAGGGCCAATTTAGATGGGAGCTAATTAAAGCGATGTTGCAGCTAAAAAAAAAAGAAATTTTAAAAGTCAGCAGCTAAAAAAAGTAGCTGCTGACTTTTAATAAGTACAACTACCCTCCCAGGGCGCCCGCGATGTTGGTCATGGAGGCCGAGATGTCCCTCGGCGCTCCGGTCCCAGCGCCGCCATCCTCAGTAAGGGAAACGGGCAGCGATAGCTGCCCGTTTCCTACTGCACATGCGCGAGTCGTTGCGCGGCCTACTGCGCATACACGAGTCGTTTTGTGAATGAGGAACGCAATGTGTTGTGGGACACAGTTCCCATAACACACCGCGCCCCATTCACTAGAAGGCGGCGCTAGGAGCAGAAGAAAGAACAGCTCCGAGGAACAGGAAGAGGCAGATTAGGACGATCTGCCTAGCAACAGGCATTTCTGGTAAGTAAAAAAAAAAAGTTATCAAGTTTTTTTTTTTTTTTTTTTTTGTTTTTCAGGGTGGCCCTCCACTTTAAGCTACCAGCATGTCTTTGGAGCGTGGGAGGAAATCCACACAGGGAGAACATGCAAACTCCAGGCGGGTAATGCCATGGTTGGGTTTCAAACTGAGAACCCTGTTGCTGCCAGGCGGAAACACTAACCACTTAGCCACTGTGCTGATAACATTTTTGAAGTTCCTGTGACCTAAAACGGTCTTCTACAACCTCACTCTAGTAGCAGTTTGGCTGTTCCTCGCCTTAATGACTGTTTCGATCTACATGGAAATGGTTATTTATACAGTTGAGAATTGATGCTGGTTCGAAGAGATTTTTCTTTTTGCTGACCTATGCATTTATACTTTTGAAGGTATTCTTGCCTTACAGCATTTCTTTGCACTTGCCTCAAACTTTTGCATATGTCTATATACATGTAAGAAGTGATCTTGCATTAAGCCCAAGGGGCTTAAGGCTGGGGAATCCCCCCCCCCCCCCTCCACCCAACTGACCATCTCTGAGTAACAATGGAGTGAAGATGGTTCAGAGCTCAAGTGAATCCACTCGGGTGTCTTGGAAGCTGTCATTGAGTCCTTTTTTGGATGTTCCCATGGATCTTTGCCTTTAATGCTCTTACAAAATGGTGTCCCAGGAGGCCACAGCAACTCCATGCTCTCAATCAGTACACATGGAATAGGTGGACTCTGATGCTTCCACAGCCAATCAAGACACTCCAGAGATCGGGATGACTGACCCTTCTTTCACAAGGTATTAAGAAAAAATAGTCTCTACCAACTGAGACATGCGCCCATGTTGGCCCAACTAGAATTGTAACCTCTAACGAGCAGGGCCCTCTGATTCCTTCTGTATTGAATTGTTTTGTAACTATGCTGGCTGCCCTCAAATTGAAAGCGTTGCACAAACTTTTGCCGTTCTAGAAGTCCTGTATTATAATAACTAGAAGACTTCCATAAGAAAGTTGCGTGAGGGGGCCTGGAAACTCTGCACATCTACTAAAGTGACTATAAGAATAAAGTCTGGATTGACACAGAAAACTACCTATCCCTATGTCTTCCCTTCTGTGGGCCCCAACCAATTCTTCTTCTCCTCCTTCTCCTTCTCCTCCTTCTCCTCCTTCTCTTCCTTTTTTCTTTTTTCTTTCCTTCCTTCCTTCCTTCCTTCCTTCCTTCCTTCCTTCCTATCAAGGGTCTCTGTCCCGAAACCAATCATATTTGACCAATGACCTACATTCGCACCAGACTACCTTCCTCAGAGGGACATGCAAACATCTGATCTGTAGAGCCCTAAACCACAAGGATAACGTCACCTTTACCTCCTGCTGTTGCCACAGTGGCCCAGGAGCAGTACGGTTCTATGCATGGTGCAAAGATCGGGCATAGTCGAGCTCTTGAGAACCTTTGACAACTTCTTAGTCCTATATTCCCCTGTCTCACCAGAAGATTACGGTGGGGTGCAGCAGTGACAAGAGTAGGATTTCAACTGAGAGAAATCTGCACAAGGGACACCTACTGACTGTAGGTCCCACCATGCACTCCTCACTCAAAGTCCCAATTCCCCCCCCCCCCCCCCTTTTTTTTTTTTTTTTTTTTTTTTTTTTACATGCTCAAGATATGGGGGCGTGAACTTTCCCTCACGTCCCATTTTTAAAGTCCCAAGTCTGTCTCTTCCCCCATTTTTTTTTTTTTCTCACTGACTAAGTTATGTCTCTTGTGCTGATTTTTCTGATTTGTAATTTTGTTTAAGGCTTTAAATGGGGTTGAACATAACCGAAACTGCAGTAGGAAAATTACTTTAGCTGTGTGTGTGTGTGTGTGTTCTTGTTTTCTTCCTTCAAATGATGTAAATTGGCACATGGGTGCTAGCTGTGGTGTTTTTTATTTTATTTTTCTGTTTTTCTTAATTTCACTTCCAGCATTTGAATCATAATCACATGCCACTACAGAATAAAGGTCATCTATTACAAAAACATGACTAATAGTTTTTTTCCTTATCTGTATATTGTCTCCTAATGCGTTGCGTAATATCTTTAGACGAATTCCTCTTGCTAATATAGATGAGTGATTACAAGGAAGATTATCGCTACATGTACTTTAGGTAAAGAGTGTGTATTAACGGCTTTACGCTAGAGCAGGGGGTGTCCAAACTTTTTTCAAAGGGGGCCAGATTTCATGAAGTGAACATGCGTGAGGGCTGACCATTTTGCCTGACTTTCTTTTGAACCATATAAAATATTACTATTTCATGCAAAGTTTATTGCAAACGGCATACTTTTCATTTCGTCACATGGATGAAAAAAGTAAACAGGTGTCAAATCACTCTGCCTTTCATATCTGAAGGCCAGATGAAGAGAAAATCCAGGAAGCTGAAATGTCAGGAACATTGTAAAGTTTATTACATATTATAATGGGCTGTCAACTTTTTAAGTTAAAAAAAAAAATATGAACAGGAACATAACACCAAGTATACATCTTGTGTCCAAATATATTCATAACTGATTTAGACCAACTGACATTTAGGCCCCTTTCACACTGGGGCGGTTTGCAGGCGTTATTGCGCTAAGAATAGCGCCTGCAAACCGACCCGAAACAGCTGTTGCTGTCTTCAGTGTGAAAGCCCGAGGGCTTTCACACTGAAGCGGTGCGCTTGCAGGACGCTCAAAAATGTCCTGCAAGCCGCATCTTTGGCTCGCTATAGGAGCGGTATATTTACCGCTCCTATAGCGCCCGGTCCCATTGAAAACAATGGGGGAGTGCGCTGAACCCGCCCGCAAAACGCCGCTGCAGCGGCGGTTTGCGGGCGGTATTGACCCTTTTTTTTCGGCCGCTCGCGGAGGGTAAAACCACCCCGCTAGCGGCCGAAATGCGCCGCTAAAACGGCGCTAAATATAGCGCCGCTTTACCGCCAGCGCCCCCACCGCTCCAGTGTGAAAGCAGCCTAACTGAGATTTTACAATCTATTCATCTCAATTGAAAAAAAACTTGCCTGCACTAATGTGAAGGGTGAAACTGAGATCTGGACTGCAGCACATAGGCCAGGTCTGGGTCGAAGGCAGTTGTTTTGATGCGCAAAATGTCATGCAGGTGAGAGTCACTTAATCTTGTCCTCACGCGGTTCTTAAAGTTCATAGCAGACAATGTCTTCTCACAGATATAGATGTAGATGGATGGATATGTATTTGTTGAGCCAAACAAGCTCGGCATTTTCTTAACCAATGTTCGAATCTCTTGAAACCGCCTCTTATTCAGTTGGCTGTAAAAGTTCACAAGAGAGCTGTTGGTGACGACAGCATAACTCGCTGCCCATGTTTAGTTGCATGAAAATCCTAACCTATGGTCCAGGCTTGAACAAAGACAATGTGCACCCTAATATTTGGTGCCCATCATGTAGCCTACAGGTGGGTATCCATAATGTCACATATTCAAACTACAAAAGGCTAAAATGTGATCATGTGACAAAGGTGAACCATACAAATGACAAGGATTGTACAGCTCAGGGTTACTGACTGACAAACCTGTTAGTGATATTTGTAGCTGTAAATCTGAATAGCATCTATGCTGGCTTAAGTGGTCCGTTGCAGTTTTAAAATGCCAAGTGCATTCAAAAGTATAAGAGGACTTGACAGGCTTAGACTTTCCATATGGAATGCTTTCTTCCAGTAGGTCCCTAAAGGGTTTAAGATGTGACCTGTAACATTTTAGTCTTAGGCCCCTTTCACACTAGGGCGTTTTTCAGGCGCATTAGCGCCTGAAAAAAGCACTGGAGCGCTGCGCTAGCAGGACGGCAAAAGTCCTGCTAGCAGCATCTTTGGAGCGGTGTATTCACCACTCCTAAACCGCTCCTACCCATTGCAATCAATGGGGCAGCGTCGCTGTACAGCCGATAAAGCAGGCGGTTTTAACCCTTTTTCAGCCGCTAGCAGGGGTTAAAACCGCACCACTAGCGGCCAAATACAGCTGCTAAATATAATTATAATATAATATATTATAATATAATTTACCACCGATGCCTGCACCACCCCAGTGTAAAAGGGGCCTAAAAGTACACAGGATGTTTTTACAACCTCTCCTGAACGATTTAACTTGACAGATGGCTACCCACGTTTAAAACTTCCGTTCTGCTACGTTTACATGCTGCGTTTTTAGAATCATTTGAAATAGAGTTACAGCTTTTAGCGTCAAATGTTGGCAATGTCGGTGTCTGAACTAATTTTTTATTTTTTTTTGCCTTCAAAGAAAAGCCTGTAAACGCAACTGCCAAACTGCCATGCAATACTGCTAACTATTAAAGCGGGACTGTACTGAAATTTTTTTTTTTTTTTTAAAAGCCAGCAGCTACAAATACTGCAGCTGCTGACTTTTAAAAAATGGACACTGACCTGTTCCAGCGGTGTCGGCAACAGAGGCCGATCGATCGGCTCTCTGCTGTAGCCGGCGCTATTCTAAGTGAGGGAATCAGGAAGTGGCTTCACTTCCCGATTCCCTATTGCGCATGCGCGAGTCGCGCGGCGCAATGAGTATCTTCAGCGCTGTCTGCCGGGACAAGTGTGTGTGTGTGTGTGTGTGTGTGTGTGTGTGTGTGTGTGTGTGTGTGTGTGTGTGTGTCCCGGCAGACAGCACGCCGGGACAGGAAGCTCGCAAACTCCTGTGGGAGTTTATGCCCGGAAGTGGGTGCAGATACCTGTCTTAGACAGGTATCTGCACCCCCCCCCCCCACCCACCAGAAAGGTGCCAAATGTGACACCGGAAGGGGGGAGGGTTCCGAAAAGCGGGGGTTCCATTTTAGGGTAGAATCCCGCTTTAGGCTCTTTTCCATTAAAAAAAAAAAAAAAAAAGATAAACCTGGTTGCTACTACTTTACTCATAACCTAATTATGTAAATTATGTAACTACTGCTCCAGTTGTCAGATCCAGCGTGTCCCATATATCAGGATTAGACAATGCCAAAAGGCAGTGTTTAGAGTGAATTCTACAGTGCAGAAATGCCACGTTGCACGTTTAAGCCCATGTGTATATTTCACTTGTCCACACAATAATTTGTGGTTTTACTGAAGGGACCTAGGACAAAGATCACACACAAAAAACTTAAGATACATGTAAATAGGGCAGGGAAGGGGTGCCCCCCCCCCCTTCACAAATTTATGTTTATTAGGAGGGGTTTTCTCAACTAGGTACACCCTCCCTACCTGCATGCCCGCACTAATGGCAGATAAATTCTAGGAAGTAAATGCTACATGAATCATCTGCTCTTACTCAAAATGGCCAAGGCAAGAAATGCTAGGAATTTTTTTTATTAAATTTTTTTAGCAAATTTTAAAGAACAATTAAATAGCGTTTATGGTGTTTAGATGCTGGATGATATTTGTTGGAATGTTTTGGCACATCCATCGCTTTTTTGGTTAATTTTCTCTTGCTCAATTGTTTGCGTTACATTGTATTAAAGGCAGAGCTGACCTCTTGTCAGGCCATGACAGACTGCTGCAGGTATATTATATAAGAAGTGGTAATCATACCATTTATATAAAATAAAAAAATATATATTCACTAATAACCGTAACTGAGCCCCAGAAGACTACAGTCATACATAAATTGATTAGATATCCCACCTTGGCCAAGTTTAATTTGCTATAGATAATGCGATTCCCATAAAAAGGAAAGTATAGCAAATTGCTTTACTGAATGCCGATTTTCTGATCAAATGACCTTCTGCCTTTGATGTGCTGGTTTTGGTTATTATGCAATGAATGTCATAGAAATTTGGTATACTGAAGCAAATAATTCTGCCATTTAGGTCAGCGTGTACAAACAGAACCTGATTTTCTTACTTTATATAAGGTTGCATTATACCGTTTATTTTTTTTTTGTATTTTCTGCATTCTCCCAATGTGTTTAGTGCTCTGCAGCAACAGGAATGCAACTTGCCATTTAATGAAGTGGGTCCCATGTCAGTCTACAAGAATGCATAAAGATATACAAAGCCTTGTGTGCAGCAGCCTCCATAGCACCTCCTATTACTTGCATGAGCCCCCTTTGTCCAGCGATTGTCTACGGGTCCCTTGGCCATCAGACTCTCTCCTGATTGGAAAAGACAGGATCGGTGCAGTTAGCTCCCATGGCTGTCAAAGTCCAGATAGCGAATTGGGAGAGAGGAATGGTAGCTCCGTGTCTGCATGGACACAGCTGCAACTTGACTTGCATGCCCCCATAGCAAGCTGCTTGCTGTGACGGCATTTGACAGGAGGGAGGGGCCAGGAGCACAGAAGAGGGGCCTGCTGTGCAAATCCACTGCACAGGGCAGGTAAGTATGACAGGTCTGTTTCAAAAAACACACGCACCCCTCCCACGCAAGCACCCCTCCCACACCCCCCCCCCCCCATCTATATGCAATTGCATGCCAAGGCCTCATGTAAACTGCTGCTGGTGAGCGGACGTTCAGAAGCAGTTGGATGCTTTTTTTCAGCTGCCCCTGAACTCATCCAATGTTATCTTGTGTACGTTTTAATGTAGTTTTTAGGCAGTTGTGTTTACAGGCTTTTCTTTGAAGGCAAGAAAATTAGTTTAATTAGACACCGAAGTTTCCAACGTTTGATACTAAAGGCTAAATGCGAGTTACAGCGGTGTTTCGTTTACAGGCGTCTCATTTTTGGCCATTTTGAAAAAAATTTATTTCAATCTATTCTAAACGCAGCAACACTGAGCCCTGACCTGGCCCTGCCCCCTCTCCCCAGCTTGACTGACTTTGACAGCTGTGGGAGCCAATGGTGCCACTGTGGTCTCCTCCAGTCAGGAGTGTGTCAGACAGCTTAGACACTCGTGGACATTGCTGAAGAGCGATGGAGCTCAGGTAAGTAATTGGGGGGTGTTGGGGAGGCTGCTGTGTGTGTCTGTGTGTGTTTAAGTTTCATAGATTAGACCCTTTTCAGACCAGTCATTGGCTTTCATATTTTGGACCCTTGCTGAGTTTTTAATTGGAAGGCTAAACACACAAACCAAGTTGGGTTAATGTTCTATCAGTTTGGTAGTTACATTTTGCCAGTCTATGCAAGAATTTTAACCTTGGCATTAAGTTTAACTGCCCGCGGAACTGATGTCTACTCAATCCTTGGCACGCCTAAGATGTTGCTGTTTTTTTTTTTGTTTTTTTTGTTTTTTTTGTTTTGTTTTTTTTGTTACACCATGTGGCGGTTTCGAAAAATGTTTGCAAGGCCACTACCCTTGGCCAGATATCTTTAGTATTGTAGACCATGTCTGCAACCTTCTCAATCTTAAGTTCTGTTTTTATTCTTGCAATGATGCAACAATTCTGTCTGTGCTAAAACTGCATACTAAATTTAAAATGGGCAAGTAATAAAACAAGTCGTTCACCTCCGTAGAGACTATATAGACTTTGTGCAGATGAGCGCGGCTCACCACTAGGTCAGAGAGGCACATGCCTTAATTTTACCACACCTCATCTGAAATCTCCATTGGTCATGCACCACACTGCAGCCCAACTGCTGTACATTAAAGTGAATGAAGGTTAAAAATAAAATGGTGCCTTGTAAAAAAAAATTGCAAGGCAGCCCACCCCAACACTTACAGCTTTAACACCAGTGGGAACAGAAAAGCAGATTATATTAGTGCGCAAGCTTTTGTAAACCAGCTCCAAGCCACGGTTAATAATAAATTATTTATATATATATATATATATATATATATATATATATATATATATTTTTTAGACATGCAGCATCCACTTTCATAGACTGTATGCTGCTTGGGTCAGATGTAGGCACAAACAGATGCCCTGTTCATGCAGTAAAAGTGCCAGTGCCTTTGTGATCTTTGCAAACTCTTTTAAAATTCAAAGGGCTAGAGAAGAGTTAAAGCGCATAATGTCCATAGTCTGGGCACTTTAAGACTCGAGTGCTCTAAATTCATCATGTGTTATTGGATTCAAATTTCAATACCTAGGTCAGTCCTCCATAGTAGCTACCCTACTGATGACACTTGAGCAGAAAACCTTATTCACCCCTTTTTTGTATTTTGAAGGTTTCAATACATCAATCAAGGGGGTGAATAAGGTTCAAGAGGGCTTCTTTCCTTTTCTTTTTTCCTTCTGTCTGCTTAGAAGCTGTAATAACGTGAATAGCAAGTTTCCGTTGTGCCTTTTTGTGAGGTTAGGTGGGCAACTATTTACAAAGTGAAAGCTGGGTCAGGGTGGCCGGCCTGCTCATCTGGGTGGACAGTATTCTAAAGATTTCAGGCCAGAATTGCTGCATGATCTGGAAAGTCCACCAAATATGCACGCGTGCCCTGGTCGCTACAACCTGGAAAGCAAGTAGAGGGGTGAGTTGGGAGGTTTATATAGCGATTCTTGACAGGACCAGATACCAGCACAGGAGTACCTTTGTAGCTTGTCTCAACGGCAAGCATGTTTTGGGACAAGGTGGTTAGCTCCGCAGTAGTGTGATTTATAAGGTGACCTGGGACTGTTGAGCCACCTGATAATACTTGCAGAAACAGGAAAATCCCAGTCCGTCATGTAATCTGTGGCTCATTAGTACTGAGGAGGCTACTCCAAGTTTAATTAGCTGGTTTGCTTGTGAGTTTGATGCTAAGGTAAGGGAGAGAGCAGAGGCTGCCCGTTGGAAGGGGAAGGTTTCCTGTAGGTGTGAGACTTCTGTCGGTAATGGGGAAACATTAAGCGCAATAGACTTCAATAGACTTGCTGGACTTCAAGACCTGATCTAGAGGAGAATAATGTACGTATCACATTGGGGTAGAGTAGTATGGGGTGAGGTGACAAACATCAGGGTATCAGCAAATGGACATAGTTTGACAAACTACCTCAATACCTTTTTGCTATCTGGGTTTGCCCGACTGGTGAACCTATGGCATGCATGCCACAGCTGGCATGCAGAGCCCTCTGTGGGCATGCCAGCTTATGGGGGGGGTCCCCCAGCCAGGCAGTCACTTGCACTGGCGAGCCGGCTCCCTTCCTTGCATCAGTGGTGTTGGCAGGGAGGGGTGGGCAGCCAGTCATCTCGTGACGGGGGTGTAAAGTTATTCCTCCACCGTCCCGAGGGTCTGTGCTGCAGCTTATTGCCTCCCCCAGACCCCTACACCTTCCATGAGACATTTGGTAATTCCTCTCTGCGGCATCCTATTCCAGCTCCCCCTGCCCCAGGATTACTTTGGTCCAGCCTGTCCCTCTGGCACTGTGACATGTGGAGGAGGGAAGGGTGGTGCTCGGAGCAGATCATGACCATGGGAGAGGTGCAGTGGCTGCTAGCTGACCTCCTGGCAGCGGGGATACCAAGGTGCGGCTGGATGGCGGGGACTCCTGCAATACTGCCCGCCTGGTGCTGGGGAGAGCTGGACGATGAGGCCATGGAGAGAGATGGATGATGATAGATCCTCTACATTGTACTGGGGGGGTGAGTAGTGCAGGAAGTATGTGTTAAGTAGGTCAGTGTATGGTGCACAGTGCATTCTGAGCGTAATGCACTCCTGAACCCTGCATTCTGAATGAATCTGGCAGAATCTTACATTTTTGATCCCTTTAGGGCTCATTCAGAGGGATGATCAGGCCCATCCTCTGTACAGAGCCACTGGTTGGTTTAATTTGGTGTTGGCACTTTGAAATAAGTTGGCTTTGTGTCGCTGTTTGGGCACTCAAACTCAAAGGTTTGCCATTACTGAGCTAGTGCAAATGGTTCTAGAACAAAGGCGAAAATTAAAGGAGAGGACAGCCTTGCCTAGTTCCCCGGACAATTGGGAAACAATCTGACTGGAAGCCTGAATATTTAATGTAAGCTTGAGGTCCAAACCCCATTTCTGCAAAACGTAATGGAGATATGACCGGGACACTGTATCGAAAGCTTTTTTGATATCGAGCTGCTTCTAAAACCATTGAGTAGGAAGTTGACCTGAAACTGTTCCCTCATGATTACATGGTTTTCTAGTCACAATGCTTAATTTGAGAAAATAAGATCTTAACTTGGCAGTGGGGGAAAGTATGTGATATAGCAGGTTGAGCAGATCATATCTGAGAAAACAGAATTCAGTTTACTCATAAACCTTTTTAGGGAAAGGGGAATTTACAATTACTTTAAGCCAACATACAGATTTTACAATAGTCAAGTCCTATTTTTATTATTTTTTCCCCTAATAAAAAAACAAACCTGTTTAGTGCCGGTCCTCAGGCGACCTGCACACAACTGCAGCGGCGACTTGTAAAATGACTTCTATATAGAAGTCCATGCAAGTCGCCCCCAAAATTGTACAGGAACCTTTTTTCTAAGTCGGAGCAACTTGAGTCGCTCCAATTAGAATGGTTCAATTGTACAGAACGGGACGCGACTTGTCAGGTTTGCTAAGTCACCTGACAAGTCGTCCCAGTGTGAACCGGCTTATACTTGCCTGCTCCTGTAGTGGATTTGCACAGTAGCCCATATCCTCCTACTCGGGTCCCTCTTCTGTGCTCTTGGCCCCTCCCCTCCTGTTCAGTGCCCCCACAGCAAGCAGCTTGCTATGGGGGTACCCTGTGTCCATTCAGACATGGATCCCCGGCCCCGCCCCCTCTCTCCCCTGACAGCCAGTTGTGCCGCTGCTGTCTCAGCCAATCAGGAGTGAGAATCTCGGACGGCTGAGACACTAGTTGACTTTTTGCTGGACAGTGGGCCCTTAGGTAAGTGTGGTGGGGCTGCTGCACACAGGCTTTTTTTAATGCATAGAATGCATTAAGATAAAAAAAACCTTCTGCCTTTACAACCCCTTTAACCACCTAAATACCTGGCCCATTCTGGCACTCCTACATGTAAACCTAATCGCGCTTGGAGGTAGAGGGGAAGCGGTTGCCACTAAGGGACCATCCACATGATTACCAGAGACCATAGTGAGTAGCTGAAGCAAGTACCGGAGCAGAATTCTCACCAACCGGGGATGGTGAAGAATCTGGAAACTTCAGCAGGTATCAAGCCAGGGACCCAGCCAGCAGAGATGATGCTTGCAGAGCAGCCTTGTGTCAAGCCAGGGACCGAGTATGCCAGTGGGGTGAAGCTTGAGAAGTGTCTGGAGTGCCAAGCTAGGGACCCAGCAGAGAAGCGGGGGTGATGCTTGAGGAAGATACTTCAGTGAAGATTGGAGGATCAAGGGTTTCGGTGGCAGTGAATCCATCTAGTCTAGTGAGAGAGACTGGGAGCTTAGTGGGTTGAACTACAAGAAGTGTTTTGTAGTTGAAGTGAAGGAACTGTTATGCCGCGTACACAAGGTCGGAATTTCCGATGGAAACAGTCCGATGGGAGCTTTTCAACGGATTTTCCGACCGTGTGCATGTCCATCGGTCTTTCTGTCGGAATTTCCAACGGACTTTGGATTGAGAACCTGTTCTCAATTTTTCCGACGGAAAACCTTTCTAGCGGATTTTCCGATCGTGTGTATGCAATTCCGGCATGCAAAATTCCGAAGCATGTTCGGAAACCGACGCATGCTCGGAAGCATTAAACTTCCCTTTTTTTTTTTTTTTTTATAGTGCTGTCGAACGGGTTTTATGCCGCTGTGTTACTGACCGTCGGAATTTGGTGTGACCGTGTGTAGGCAGGACAGTTTGAGCAAAATTCCGTCTAATTCCGATGGAAAAACCATCAGAGCTTTTTCTGACGAGAATTCCGACCGTGTGTACGCGGCATTACACTTTGTTAGAAACTGTAATGCCGCATATACACAGTCGAACATTGCGACAACAAAATCCATTTTATTTTTTTATTTTGGTTTTTTTTCCGACTGATTTTGTGCCAAACTTGTCTTGCATACACACGGTCCGACAAAGTTGTCGGAAAATCTGATCGTTCTTAACGAGGTGACGTACAACACGTACGATTTTGTTGTCGGAAAATTTTAGATCCTGCTCTGTCGGAAATTCCGACGGAAAAAGTCTGATGGAGCCCACATACGATCACGCATTTTCTGTCGGAAATTCCGACCTTGTGTACAGGGCATTAAACTGTTGCCATAGACAGCACCTACACATGCAGATGTGAAGTCTTTCTGGATGCCTTTCCCTGCATGGCTGTCCTCCTGTAGAAGTGTTGGAGTCTGCCAATTAACGTTGCAAATACCTAAGGGTGTCCTGGCCCTAACCCTCTCCCTCAAAGTTCTGTTCAAGAGTAATACAAATTTCTTTGCAGTCAAGAAGTGTCTGGCGCCTAATGATTCTACCTTGCATTACACCCACTATGCCTTACAACCCACCACATACAGAAGGATGTTGGCTATCTCTGGCCCTGGAGGTTCTCAGAATGAAGGAGGCCAGGGACCTTGCTACACAAGTAAAATCTTTTCTTGTATTAAGAGGTATAGACACCAGATCAACATAATTCCTGTACAAATTAGTAAGACCATGTGGAATATGCAGTTCGGTTTTAGGCCCCAATTCACAAAAGCTGTCAGAAGTGGGGACAGTGCAGAGAAGGGAGACCAAACTGATAGAGGCATGGAGGAGCTCGGCTATGAGAAGATTAGCTGATTTTTTTTTTTTTTTCCTCTTTAAATAGGCAGTCAAGGGGAGATATGATGCACGTATAAATACACAAGTGGTCCATATAGTGAACTTGGTGTAGTTCACTTTCAGGTCATTGGAGCACAAGGGGGCACTCTTTACTTCTGGAGGAAAAGATTTAACCTCCACCTACAGGAAGGCTTCTTCATGGTAAGAGTTGTGAAAATGTGGAGACTGAAAACTGATTCTGGCCAGCTCAGTAGATTGTTTTAACAAAGCTGGAGGTGTTTCTAAATGCACCAAATATAACTGGATACTCCAATTTTTAGAGGGAAGTGTGTGTTGGGTTTTTATTTTATTTAATTTTTTTTTCCCCCCATCCTAACTGTACAGTGGCTAATTTGGATCATAAACAGCTGACAGAAAAAGTTGCTTGCAAAGGATATTTTTCAAATCGCATTTAGATGGAAAGGTCAAGTCCACATTCTGTCATGTGCACTGAAAAGCTTTACTTCCTCTTCCTATTTTTTTTTTTTTTTTTTCTGCCTGTAAGGGCATATGCCTGTAAACTCCTGAAAAAGCCATAGTGTGCATGGACACTTTGGCTAACGTGGAGGGGGGTTTCCAGGCAGAAAACAATGAGCGCTCAAAAGCCTGTAGGAGTCGCTTCTTTGAGATGCAGTGCGCATGAGCCCTTGGGCTGCATTCACACCTGAGCGTTTTCAGCCTGAAAAAACTCCCAACAAGCAAAATCCCATTAATTTTCAATGGCACCTGTTCATATCGAGTTTTTTGTCACCTGAAGCAAAATGCTTAAAGTACAGGAGCTTTTTTTTTTTAGGCAGATTACAGGATTTTTTTCAGATTTTTTACATTACCACGTTTTGCCCAGGTCAAAAAGCCAAAGTGTGACTTTCTACCTGGAAAAAAAAAAGGCTCAGGTGTGAATGCAGCCACAAAGCGGTAGTAAAGCCTGCTTTATAGGCTTACCTGTAGGTAAACTGAATATCGCCTAAACCGTGCACGGTTTAGGAGACATTCGCCCTCACGGTATGATCTGTCGGACCTTTAGAGCTTCTTTCCGGAACCGAGGGCTCCCACGTGTATGTGCGGGAGTGACCTCATCATGGCCCCGACCATTTACAGCGCTGGAGCCCGGAAAAAAAGCCTGGGGAAGATGTCAGCCCTCTCGGAGTGAATGAATGATTTGTATAGCGCTGCAAATGCGAACTGAATCGCCTCAAGGCGATTGTCTGCCCTTGTTGTCCTGCTGTATTAGAAGAGGTGGGTCTTGAGATTTTTCCTGAAGGCCTGATGGTTTTCTTCCAAGCGGATGTTTGGTAGAGCATTCCATAGCCGAGGTCCCTGTACTGCGAATCTTCGTTCTCCCTTCGATTTTTAGCGGGCTTTGGGGATGAGAAGGCGATTTTGGTCTGTCGATCGAAGTCTGCGATTCGGTATGTATTTATTTTTCTATTTTCTCACAAAGGTATTGTGGAGCATTTCCTTGTGTACATTTGTGGGTGAGGCAGAGGGTCTTGAATGTGATCCTATCTTTTACCGTGAGCCAATGAAGGGACCTTGGGGATGGGGAGAGTGATTGGGCACCACTGGAAGGGCTTCGTTCTAAGGTATTTCATAAAGTGTGTGTGTGTGTGTGTGTGTGTGTGTGTTTGTTTTTTTCGTTTTTTTTTTCTGCAGCAGTTTACTACCACTTTAAACAGTTTGAGTGTCCGTTCCTCCCAGTGTCGCACTTTTTTTTTTTTTTTTTTTTTTTTTTTTTTTTTTTTTACGCCAAGCACAGATGGCTGATTTTTCTTAACCCATCTGTTTCATGCAGTGGAGCTATGTAGCGGGGCAATGATTTTGACCGTTGGTCACCCCCAGCCATTCCTGGTCTCACCAAGATTAGTGTGGTAAATGCATCAATTTGTTGCCATAGCTATCACATGCTGTCAAACCTTGTGGACGCATGGATGATGATGCCGATGGCCAATTTATAGACATTATGGTTTTTGTACCCAGTCAAAGGGCAAGAAATAATGGCTAAGTTTTTTTTCTGGCAGGATCGCCAGCTTACTGAGCTGTTCTGTAACTTATTTATGCACTTTATTATCCTTTTTAAGTTCTAATTTATAATGGTTCTGATTGCATATTAATTTGTGTTCTGTATGTGTCTGACCAACATTAGAATTTAAATCCCTTTTTGCTGTTTTATGCTGTTGTGATTGTAGTGTGTGCAGGTTTTCTGCTGCAGTCTTCAGTCAACTATACTCTGGTTAGAGAAACTTGCTGCTGCTTGCGGTATCTTTTTTTCCTCTTTGACCTGATAAATTCAGCAGTCGCCTGTAATATCTTCCATAGTCCTGTTTGCTACTCTTGGCTAGCATTGTGTTCTGGTGCTGGGCAAACCTGTTGGGGGGGGGGGGGGGGGGGGGGGGGGGGGGGGGTTAATATTTTAGATCTTTTCCAGTGACTACATTGCAGCAAAGTGTAATTTCTTCAGTGTTAAGTAGTGAGTGTACAGCTTGTATAACAGTGTAAATATGCTGTCCCATCAAAATAACACAGCCATTAATGTCTAAACTGCTGGAAACAAAAGGGGGTTCACCCCTAAGTGAATGTCGAAATTGGGCCCAATTAACCATTTTCTTTACTATGCGACTTGTTAGTGTTACAAGGTCTCAGGGGTGAATTGGGATCTCTCATACTGGTCACTGGAAGTTCAACATGGCACCTCATGGCAAAGAACTCTTTAGGGATCTGAAAAAAAGAATTGTTGCTCTACATAAAGATGGCCTAGGTTATAAGATTACCAAGACCCTGAAACTGATCTGCAGCACTGTGGCCAAGACCTTACAGCGGTTTAACAGGACAGGTTCCACTCAGAACAGGCCTCGCCATGGTCGACCAAAAGAGTTGCATGCACATGCTCTGTGTCCATATCCAGAGATTGTCTTTGGGGAAATAGACGTATGAGTGCAGCCAGCATTGCTGCAGAGGTTGAAGGGGTGGGAGGGTCAGCCTGTCAGTGCTCAGACCATACACTGCACACTGAATCAAATTGGTCTGCATGGCTGTCATCCCATAAGGAAGCATCTTCTAAAGATGATGCACAAGAGAGCCTGAAAACAGTTTGCTGAAGACAAGCGGACTAAGCACATGGATTACTGGAACCATGTCCTGTGGTCTGATGAGGCCAAAATAGACTTTATTTGGTTCAGATGGTGTCAAGCGTGTGTGGCAGCAACCAGGTGAGGAGTACAAAGACAAGGGTGTCTTGCCTACAGTCAAGCACGGTGGTGGGAGTGTCATGGTCTGGGGCTGCATGAGTGCTGCAGGCGCTTGGGAGCTACAGTTCATTGAGGGAACCATGAATGCCAACATGTACTGTGACATACTGAAGCAGAGCACGATCCCTTCCCTTTTCAGAGACTGGGCCACAGGGCAGTATTCCAACATAACGACTCCAAGATGACCACTGCTTAGCTAAAGAAGCTGAGGGTAAAGCTGATGGACTAGCCAACCATGTCTCCAGACCTAAACCTTATTGAGCGTCTGTGGGGCATCCTCAAATGGAAGGTGGAGGAGCGCTAGGTCTCTAACATCGACCAGCTCCATGATGTTGTCATGGAGGTGTGGTAGAGGACTCCATTGGCAACCTGTGAAGCTCTGAACTCCATGCCCAAGAGGGTTAAAGGCATGCGGCAGTGCTGAAAAGCAATGGTGGCCACACAATATTGACAGTTTGGGCCCAATTTTGACATTTTCACTTAAAGCGGGATTCCACCCTAAAGTGGAACTCCTGCTTTTCGGAACCCTCCCCCCCTCCGGTGTCACATTTGGCACCTTTCAGGGGGGAGGGGGGTGCAGATACCTGTCTAAGACCGGTATCTGCACCCACTTCCGGCATAAACTCCCACGGGAGTTTACGCAAGTTCCTGTCCCAGCGAGCTGAGAAATGAGAATCTTCAGCTCTCTGCCGGGACATGTGTGTGTCCCGGCAGAGAGAGCTGAAGATTCTCATTGCGCCGCGCGACTCGCGCATGCGCAGTAGGGAATCTAAGTGAAGCCACTTCCTGATTCCCTTACCGAGAATGGAGCCGGCTACAGCAGAGAGCCGAGCGATCGATCGGCCTCTGCTGCCGACACCGCTGGACCCTGGAACAGGTAAGTGTCAGTTTTTTAAAAGTCAGCAGCTGCAGTATTTGTAGCTGCTGGCTTTTTTAAATTTTTTTTTTTTTTTTTTTTTTTTTTTTTTTTTCAGTACAGTCCCGCTTTTAAGGGTGTACTCCCTTTTGTTGCCAGTGGTTTAGACATTAATGGCTGTCTAAGTTGTTTTGAAGGGACAGCTAATTTACACTGTTGTCACATGAAAATAGATCTCCATCTCCCCCCGTGATCTTAACACAGCACTTCAATTTCAGTGCACTTAAACTCCTGAAAACGGCTTCCCATTAATATCCATGGATTCTTTCACACTGCGGTGGTGAAAAGTCCTGCAAGCCGCATCTTTGGTGTGCTTAAAGCGCCTCAAATGCCCCTGTCCATTGCAATAAATGGGAAGCGCTGCAAAATGGTTCTTTTGAGTCACGTTATCTTAAAACACGTGCCGCAAAAATGCAGATGTCTGTTTGTTTTTTTTTTGTTGTGTGTGTTTGTTTTTTTTTTTTTTAAGTAGACACCCTAGAGAATAAAATTCCGGTTGTTGCAATATTTTATGTCACACTGTATTTGCGCAGCAGTCTTTCAAATGCAATATTTTTGGGGAAAAAAAAATACACTTTAAAGTGGAATTCCACCCACAATTGGAACTTCAGTTCTTACAGGCTCCCACTTCATCCCCTGGTGCCGCAAGGACGATCACCCCCCCCCCCCCCCCTGCAATCTTCTGGGACATGTCACAGGTCCTAGAAGATTGCCCAAACAGTCACAGCATGCAGCATGGCTTGCAGCCAGGTGCTAAGTTAGAATGCAGGCGCTGCGGAGAGTGGGAGAAGAGCGAGGCTTCGTGCGCCCGAATCGCTGGACCGTGGGACAGGTGAGTGTCTGATTATTAAGTCAGCAGCTATACTTTTTTTGTAGCTGCTGATTTTTGATCGGGTGGAACTCCGCTTTAACCACTTGACATCCGGCCGTAGCCGAATGACGGCCTCGGCGTGGATGTCAATTCCTGGGAGGGCGTCATATGACGTCCTCCCCTTTCCTCGCTCCCTGTGCGCGCTCACGAGCGCGCAGCAGGGAATTTCTGTGTTGGCCGTGTCCCTCGGACATAGCCAATCACAGATCGCTGTAAACGGCCAATCACAGTGGCCGTTTACAGCACGATCGGCGTGTCCAATGGGAGATGATCTCCATATGTAAACATATGAGATCATCTCTCAGCGCCGCTCTAGAGAGATGAACGGCTGCAGCGGCCGTAAGTGGGGAAGAAAAAAAAAAAACGTAATGTGCCATCTGTCCCCAATGCCATCTGCCAGTGCCACATATTAGTGCCATCATCAGTGTCACATTAGTGCCACCTGTCAGTGTCACATGCCACGTATTAGTGCCATCTCTCATTAGTGCCACGTGATATCAGTGCCACGTATAAGTGCCATCTGTCATCAGTGCTACATATTAGTGTATGTAGTATTAGTGTCACGTCATCAGTGCCACGTATCAGTGCCATCTGTCATCAGTGTCACGTGTCATTGTCCTGGTGCTCCAGGGCCTTCAAAAGTGTACTAGGTAGTCAACACGTTAGATGTGTAATTCATGCTCCTAGAACACGTAATGGTGCTCCCTGCATTTTGGGCCTCTCTATGTGGCCAGGCTGTGTAAAAGTCCCACACATTCAGTATCGTAATACTCAGGAGTAGCAGAATTTATTTTGGGGTGTCATTTGTGGTATACACATGCCATGTGAGAAATACTGTATTTTCTGGCGTATAAGACTACCTTTTACACCGAAATTACACAGCCAAAAAGTGGGGGTCGTCTTATACGCCGGGTGAAGAAACCGCCAGATGGATATCAGTCCGCCGGGTGCTCTGTAAAATTGTAATATGTATACAGTATGCGCCGTTCAGCCAATCCCGGCGGGCGATGCACTCTGATGAATACAGAGCCTGCTAAGCCTGCTCGGATTGGGTAACAACCTCTGCCAATCCGAGCAGGCTTTGTATCCATCAACAGATTAGTAAAATACAATGCCTGCCGTAATTGGCTCAGCGGTGCACACTGTCTGCACACTTTTCTGAAGTGTACCTGGCGCTACTGTACTAACACAGCATCATATACTGTGTGTACTTGGTGCTCTACATATTAACAAAGCATCCTGTACTGCACATCCAGCTCTTCCCTAAAATACAGGTATGATTTATGGTGCTTTGGAGACGAGGATTCATTGTTGCTGCCTACCAATTGTGGGATCTCTGGGTAGTTCACCAGTTTCCTTTTTCTGATGTTAAGTCTGATGTTTCTTTTTTTCGTTTCTGATGTTTTTTTTGTAAATGGTGTTGCCTCGGAAGGGGGGGTAGTCTTATATGGCGAGTATAGCCCCAAACCTAAGTTTTCACTGGAAAAATAGGGGGTCGTCTTATACACCCAGTCGTCTTATACGCCGTCAAATACGGTAACCTATTACAATGACAATTTTGTGGAAAAAAAATTTAAAATAAAAAAATTAATTTTGCAAAGAATTGTGGGAAAAAATTACAACATCAAAAAC
Source organism: Lithobates sylvaticus (assembly GCA_028564925.1). Lineage (NCBI taxonomy): Eukaryota > Metazoa > Chordata > Amphibia > Anura > Ranidae > Lithobates > Lithobates sylvaticus. The sequence continues at coordinate 202,950,928 of CM053026.1, read as the reverse complement.
CTCACCATGCCTCTTACTAAATACCTTGGAATGTCTACTTTCAAAAAAGGGGTAATTTGGGGGGTATTTGTACTTTCCTGGCTTGTTCGGGTCACAAGAAATGAGATAGGCCACCAGTACATCAGATGTGATCAATTTTGTATAATTTGCACCACAGTTTGTAGAGTCTCTAACTTTCACAGCTTACAGGAAACACAGCACAGTTCTATATGGCGGTGTTATACGAGCGGAGTTCCGGCGGATGCTGCAGAATCAGGCACAGTGCACTCTATGCTTGTTTAATTGTGTTTTATGGTACTAGGGGGGGCTTCTTTTGGATGTTTCAATAAAAATACGTATATTTTAAAAAACTGTATGCACCTTATTTTTTCTTCCTGCATGAGGCTAATTTGATGGCTTGCTTCTGAGAGGAGACAGTAAGGAGAAGAGCAGTGGTGCTGTGGATTGATTGAAGGGCCTATTTTGATCTGATTTCTGGTGAGTGCATCCCCATAGGGGAGTCTGGATCTCACGTGGTGGATTCTTGGTGGATAACGATCGGTGGAAGCTTTTTCTATGATTTTCACACTAGAGACTATTGCGCTCCATTACCCAGATTATTATTGTTCGTGAATTGATCTGTATCTTTACCGCAAGTCCTCGGTGGAATAGGGACTATAGCGCTGCTGCAATTTTCTCATAGACTTTATTCACAAAAAAGACTGATTTAGACTATTGCCATATTCTCATACTTTGTATTTTAAGCAGCTGCTTGTACCTTTTAAATAGGTGTTTATTTTTAGCAATTTTATCCACTTTATTTATATATTTTTAAGAGTACACATCCAATAAGCGTGGAGGGGTGAACCTCAGGGCGGTTTTTAAGTTTCATCCTTTTAATCTACAAAGACCAAATAATAATATCCACTAATTTGGGTTATTTTTACCAAAGATATGTGGCAGTATAAATTGTGGGCAAAATGTATAAAGAAAAATTTATAATTTGCTAAATTTTATCACAGAAACAAAGAAAAATGCGTTTTTTTTTTTTTTTTTTTTTTTTTTGTTTTCAAAATTTTCAGTCTTTTTCATTTTTATAGCGCAAAAAATAAAAAACCCAGAGGTGATCAAATACCACCAAAAGAAAGCTCTATTTGTGGGAAAAAAAGGACTAAAAATTAATTTGGGTACAGTGTTGCATGACTGAGTAATTGTCATTCAAAGTGTGAGAGCACCAAAAGTTGAAAATTGGTCTGGATAGGAGGGGGGGTTTAAGTGCCCGGTAAGCAATTGGTTAATAAAAAAAATAAAAAATAAACCGTAAAGTTAGCTGTTTTTTAAATTTTTTTTTTTTATTTTTCGTGAAATATTGAGCTGCGAGAATCGTGATCTTTATTCTAAGCAAAAAATCATGATTCTCATTTTGGCCAGAGAAATTTATAATTTTTTTTTTAACTTGCTATACGAGTAGCGTTGAGTAGTATGATCAGTTTTTTTTAATGTAAAAAGTGGAATGACCCTCACAATGTTAAAAACTATATACAGCATTATGGCATCTCCAGTGCCCCTGGACCTCTAGCCACATTCTGTATACACCAGCGACTTCTGTGGATGAGCACCAGACTCCAAGTAAAATAAAGAAACATCCTTTATAATTATAGGATAACACAAACCTTGTATGTATACATTTTTTTTTTTTTTTTTTATTATATATTTGCTCTTTTGCAGTGGATATCATCCCACTTCTGTGATCCTGGCCCCCAACAGCAAGCAGCTTGTTATGGGGGAACCCAAGCTGAGCCACAGCTCCCTGTGTCCATTCAGAAATGGAGCCCTGAGCTGGGCCCTCTCCCCTGATTGCCTAGCTGGCTTTGACCGCAGTGGGAGCCAATGGCACTGCTGCTGTGTCTCGGCCAATCAGGAAGGAGAATCTCGGAAAGGGCTGAGACATTCGTGGTCAGAGGGTGACCTCAGGTAAGTGAGAGGGGGGGCTGCTATATGCAGTAGGCTTTTTATACTACAGTACACAATTTTCCACAAACCCCATGTTAAGTCCTTTTTATATGAATAAATGGTTGTGGAACGAATCCTGAGTTTCCATTTATTTCTTATGGGGAAATTTGCTTTCATATGAGTGCTTTGAATTACAAGCACGCTTCTGGAATGAGTTGCGCTTGCAGTCCAAGGTTGTACAGCATGTCTCGTACGTAGTTTTTAGTTTAGCTATTGGTTACTTGACCAACAAGTGTTTTTATAGATCTCTAGTCTGCAAGAGTGGCACGAGTTATAAAAAGCAGCTGAGCCTCTGATTTAGTAGTTACAGGTTGCTTAACCCACCATCTTTATAGATCTCGCTGGTGCTGTGGAGGAGTAACAGGAGCTACAGGGAAGCAGCTGAGCCATTCTCAAGATAGAGGGGGGAATCACATATTCCCAATATGAATTGTATCATTGAAAGATTTGTGCTGCAATCCCAGTATAACAAGGTGAGAGAGGGATACTAGTTGCATAGTTGGGGAAAACATGCATGTCTATACAACCAACAGAAGAAAAAATGGAAAATCTGCATCCATAACCTTAAAAGGTAACTCTGCTTTCATGGGGAAAATAACAAATGGGTAAAATTGTGTATCCAATTGCTACCTCAGTCATATTGTAATTAACCACTTCCCTACCCGCCCATAGTCATATGACGCCCACAAGGTGGATCTCCCATCCTGGGTGGGTGTCATATGACGTCCTCCCATTCCCGGCCGCCTGGGGGGCGTGCGCGCCCGCGGCGTCGCTCGGGACCCGGTGCGAGTGCCCGGCGGCCGCGATGTCCGCCGGGCACTCGCGATTGCCCGTTAAAACAACGGGACCGTGCGAGACCGTGGAGCTGTGTGTGTAAACACACAGCTCCACGTCCTGTCAGCGGAGAGGAGATCATGTGATCCCAGTACGGAGGAACACATGATCGGTCTCCTCCCCTTGAGTCCCCTCCCCCCACAGTTAGAATCACACATATAGGGAATACATTAACCCCTGCAGCGCCCCCTAGTGTTAACCCCTTCCCTGCCAGTCACATTTACACAGTAATCAATGCAATTTTATAGCAACGATCGCTGTGTAAATGTGAATGGTCCCAAAAATGTGTCAAGTGTCCGCCGCAATGTCGCAGTCACGAAAAAAAAATCGCAGATCGCCGCCATTACTAGTAAAAACAAAATGCAATAAATCTATCCCCTATTTTGTAGACGCTATAACTTTTGCGCAAACCGATCAATATACGGTTTTTTCGTTTTTTTTTTTTTTTTTTTTTTTTTTTTTTTTTACCAAAAATATGTAGAAGAATACGTATCGGCCTAAACTGAGTAAAAAAATTAGTTTTTTTTTTGTTAAAATAAGATATTTATTATAGCAAAAAGTAAAAAATATGGTGTTTTTTTCAAAATTGTCGCTCTTCTTTTGTTTATAGCGCAAAAAATAAAAACCGCAGGGGCGATCAAATACCACCAAAAGAAAGCTCTATTTGTGGGAAAAAAAAGGACGTCAATTTTGTTTGGGTATAACGTCGCACGACCGTGCAATTGTCAGTTAAAGCGACGCAGTGCCGAATCGCAAAAAGTGCTCTGGTAAGGAAGGGTGTAAAATGGCCCGGTGTTAAAGTGGAGTGCCCACAAAAAAAAAAAAATTAAAAGTCAGCAGCTACAAATACTGCAGCTGCTGACTTTTTTAATAATCGGACACCCCCCTCGTTCCCCGCTCGCGGCGCTGGCATTTTTAATGTGGGAACCCGGCTGTGGCTTCACAGCCGGGCACCCACTGCGCATGCGGCGCCATGATTCGACGCTCACTCATCTGGGACACATGACAGGTCCTAGATGACTGTGCGGCGCCTACAGGAAGTGACGTTTAGCCCGGGCAATGAAGGTGGCAGACTACAAGGGACCCCCTAGCAACAGGCATTTAGAGGTGATTTTTTTTTTGGTGGCAACCCCACTTTAAAGTTAACTACCTTTCCTTTTCAATCTGCATTGCTGTAATTTTCTGTAAAATATGTGGCTACCTGTAGGCGTTCTGAACAGTGTACAGAATGCCCCCAGATATACAGTGGGGACGGAAAGTATTCAGACCCACTTTTAATTTTTTCACTCTGTTATATTGCAGCCATTTACTAAAATCATTTACGTTCATTTTTTTTTTTTCCCCCTCACACAGCACTGCATATTGACAGAAAAACACAGAATGTTTGAAATTTTTGCAGATTTATTAAGAAAGAAAAACTGAAATATCACATGGTCCTAAGTATTCAGACCCTTTGCTCAGTATTTAGTAGAAGCACCCTTTTGATCTAATACAGCCATGAGTCTTTTTGGGAAAGATGTAACAAGTTTTTCACACCTGGATTTGGGGATCCTCTCCAGTTCTTTCAGGTTGGATGGTAAACATTGGTGGACTGCCATTTTTAGGTCTCTCCAGAGATGCTCCATTGGGTTTAAGTCAGGGCTCTGGCTGGGCCATTCAAGAACAGTCATGGAGTTGTGGTGAAGCCACTCCTTCCTTTTAGCTGTGTGCTTAGGGTGATTGTCTTGTTGGAAGGTAAACCTTCGGCCCAGTCTGAGGTCCTGAGTGCACTGGAGAAGGTTTTCATCCAGGATATCCCTGTACTTGGCCACATTCATCTTTCCCTTGATTGCAACCAGTCATCCTGTCCCTGCAGCTGAAAAACGCCCCCCACAGCATGATGCTACCACCACCATGCTGTTGGGACTGTATTGGGCAGGTGATGAGCAGTGCCTGGTTTTCTCCACACATACTGCTTAGAATTAAGGCCAAAAAGTTATATTTTGGTCTCTTCAGACCAGAGAATCCTTCTTCTTCTTCTTCTTCTTTTTTTTTTTTTTTTTTTTTTTAGCAAACTCCATGCAGGCTTTCAAGTGTCTTGCACTGATGAGAGGCTTCCGTCGGGCCACTCTGCCATAAAGTCCCGACTGGTGGAGGGCTGCAGTGATGGTTGACTTTCTACCATCTCCCGACTGCATCTCTGGAGCTCAGCCACAGTGATCTTTGGGTTCTTCTTTACCTCTCTCACCAAGGCTATTCTCCCCCGATAGCTCAGTTTGGCCTGATGGCCAGCTCTAGGAAGGGTTCTGGTTGTCCCAAATGTCTTCCATTTAAGGATTATGGAGGCCACTGTGCTCTTAAAAACCTTAAGTGCAGCAGAATTTTTTTTTTTTTTTTTGTAACCTTGGCCAGATCTGTGCCTTGCCAGAATTGTCTGAGCTCTTCAGGTAGTTCCTTTGACCTCATGATTCTCATTTGCTCTGACATGCACTGTGAGCTGTAAGGTCTTGTATTGACAGGTGTGTGGCTTTCCTAATCAAGTCCAATCAGTATAATCAAACACAGCTGGACTCAAATGAAGGTGTAGAATCATCTCAAGGATGATCAGAAGAAATGGACAGCACCTGAGATAAATATGAGTGTCACAGCAAAGGGTCTGAATACTTAGGACCATGTGATATTTCAGTTTTTTTCTTTTTTAATAAATCTGAAAACATGTCAATTCGTTTTTTTTCTTTCAATATGGGGTTCTGTGTGTACATTAATGAGGAAAAAATGAACTTAAACGATGAACAAAACGCCGTCAGCATTAGGACCAGCTAGCCTGCATTTTCAGATGGGCAGGGCAGCAGTAGCATTTTTTTAATTTTTCCCTCTGCACAGGTTTCCTATCAGCACAGGCTTGCATACACTTTTTTTTTTTCTCCTGGCAAGCCAAAATGATATGGCGTGAATAGGTGGAGCTTGAGAAAAACCAAATACACTAAAGGCGGTGTAGAAATGGTGTGATAGATACTGTATGTCCATAGTAGCTATCAAATCAGTAGATTACAGAAAGCCCAAAGAAGTGCTTGTCTTCTGTATAGTGAATTATAATTGACACTTGGCATAGAAACGTATGCACAATGTGAATCACGGGCATGTGTTAAACAGTTGATGGGTGGTAGTTACACTTCCTTTCTGTAATGGTGGAATCTAGCGTCTGGTGCTTGTATCTCACATTAGTAGAATGCTATTTAAGGTATTCTAAGACTGTCACCCTAAATGTATCTGTGTCGATCACGTATTTGCTATGGGGGCTATATGCCCCCCCCTTATTAACACTCCCATCCCCCATGGTGTTGAAGGCACGGAGCTTGCTTTCCCTTGTGACATGTATGTGTCCTTGCACTTGACAGTAGAGTGCTCTAGGGAATGCAACACGTATCAACTTTCTTTTTAGTTATCTGCAGAATTTTCTTTAAACACTTGGCTTAAGGCCTTGTGCACACTGGGCATAAAATGTTGCTTATACGGGTGCTTTGCTTTTTATTTCTTTTCAGCCCGTAGAAGCAACCTTTGGTCTGCGTCCATGCACATTTGGACGTATACAGGCATATTTTGAAGAGGAATGTTTATAGGCTAAACCCCATCACAAGCAAGTTTAGGAGCTTTTTTGCAGAAAAAGGCTTGACGTGCATAAACGCAGCGTTTCACCATTTTAAAATGTAAAGAGTTGTAGTGAAAAATGAGCAGAAGGGAATGTTTTTTTATTTTTTTATTTTTTTGGGGGGGTGGGGGACGGGACGTATAAGCCTAAACTTGTGCAGTGCAAGCCATTATGAACGTGTGTTTTTTTTTTTTTTTTTTTTTCTCCCAGATTCTCGTGTGCATGGACCCTAAAATGTCCTCCTGCAGTCATAGCTGCTCCTAATGGATTATTAAATATAGTTCCTATGAATTGTATTGTCAGAGATGTGTGGTATACAGTGCCTTGAAAAAGTATTCATACCCTCCTGAAATTTTCCACATTTTTGTCATGGTTCAACCAAAAACGTAAATGTATTTTATTGGGATTTTATGTGATGGACCAACACAAAGTGTCACATAATTGAGGTCGAAGGAAAATGATCAATTTTTAATTTTTTACAAATATGGATAAGTGTGGGGTGCATTTGTCTTCAGCCCCCCTTTAGACTGATGCCCCTAACTACAATCTAGAGGCACCAATTGCCTTCAGAAATCACCTAATTATTAAATAGTCGACCTGTGTAATTTAGTCTCAGTATAAATACAGCTGTTCTGTGAATCCCTCAGAGGTTAGTGAACAAACCGCATCATGAAGGCCAAGGAACACACCAGACAGGTCAGGGATAAAGTTGTGGAGAAGTTTAAAATGGGGTTTGTTTTTATAACCTATCTTTGAACATCTGACAGAGCACTGTTCATTCCATCATCCGAAAATCGGAAAGACTATGACTTTGCCCAATAAAGCAGTAAGACCCCAAAAGTATTAAATTGCAGCTTCCCAATTCTTAGTTGTGTTGGCTGCATTAGTGTTTCTATAATATATTTTTATTTTTTTTTTCCTGTCGTACGAGATGTGACTTTATTTTCCTACAGTATTTAATTTCTACTTGCGACTATTTAGGCGAAAAAAGTCGTACGATATTCGGATTGTGTGTACGGGCCATTAGTCCTACTATTTTTCAACTTAAATTCACAAACCAAGCTGTCCAGATAAAGTAGCAGCTGGAGGGTTGAGACAGATCACTTAGGCCCCTTTCACACTGGGGCGGTGAGCCGCGGTGACGGTAAAGCAGCGCTATATTTAGCGCTGCTTTACCGTCGTTTTTACCGCGGTTTTCGGCCGCTCGCGGTGCGGTTTTACCCCCCGCGAGCGGCCGAAAAAGGGTTAAACACCCCCCGCAGAGCGCCGCCTTTGCGGCGGTATTGCCGCGGTTTTACCGCGGTCTCCCATTCTTTTCAATGGGAAGGAGCGGTATAGGAGCGGTGAACTTTTTTTGTCATCCTGCTAGCGCACCGCTCCAGTGTGAAAGCCCGCCGGCTTTCACACTGGAGTTAAAGGGGCCGGATTTTTTCATGCGGTGAACAGGCGCTATTTTTAGCGCTGCACCGCATGAAAAACGCCCCGGTGTGAAGGGGCCTTAAAGCGGAGCTCCAGGCTCCTTCAGACAAGTCAGCAGCTACAAATACTGTAGCTGCTGACTTTTAATATTGGGATACTTGCCTGTCCACGAATCCAGCAGTGTCTTCACCCAAACCAATTTTTCAATCCGCTCTCTGGTTCTGCTGCCGCCATCAGAATGTACAGCCTCATGTTGCATAACTAGGCTCAATCTAATGCTGAGTAAACCAAATCATTGTATCTTAAATGGGGAAACTATCTTTAGATAGATTTTTACTCAAAGCGTTTAAGATGAATTTTGATTTAAAAAAAAAAAAAAAATTTGATTTTTAAATACTGTGTTGTTGTTGTGGTTGGGTTTTTTTTTTTTTATATATCCACCCTGCATCACATCTCATGACTGGTTAGCTGTAATATATTTTGTTGGGTTCAACACTGCCTTGTGTATATTTTGTGTGACCTAACATATTGCACAATAGAAATGCTGGCATGTATTCTGTGTCTTGTGGGAAGCAAAACCAGAACAAAGTTGTACAGCAAATCCATGACAAAACAGATTTTTTTTTTTTTTTTTTTTAAAGTAGTCTGAATGCGCTCTTTATTTTGTTGTTTTACTACTCTTCCCCGCTTTGTCCTTCAAGTCGTCTTTAATGGAACTCTTATCTTTAACTTTTGCAGAATGTCCGGATAGATCCAAGCAGTGGGTTTGCTTATGAAATGTGGAGAGATCTTCCAGTGCCCTTCTTCATGTCCATCTACATCTTTGAAGTGGTGAACCATAAAGAAGTCCTTTTGGGCGAAAAGCCCAGGGTTGAGGAGCGTGGGCCATTTGTTTACAGGTGCAGTAGGGTTCACATACTGTTAAAAAAATAAAATTAAAAGAATTTGACCACTGGACCCATGATTTCCACTTAAGCCACAGCGTGCAGTATATAATCCTATATAAATTCAAAATTCTTGAGGCTTATAGAAATTACAGCAAGTTGCATGCAGACAAATGGTTAAAAAAAAGATGGTGAGAGTATTGAGTTTGCCTCTTAATTTTTTTTTTTTGTGAAGAGGTGAGCTAACCCCCTTACATTATTTTTTACTTTTGCAGCCAAATTTCAAAGTGCCACATCCCAAAACTAACAAACATAGAGCAAAGGAAAGCGGAAACCACCCCCCTACTTAACCACCTACAAATGACAGACTTGATTGGCTCAGCACAGGACACAAACTTGAATCACATTAAAGTAATTGTAAAGTTGTGTGTTTTTTATTTTTTGCTTTTTAATATAACATGTTATACTTACCTGCTCTGTGCCGTGGATTTGCACGGAGCAGCCCAGATTCTCCTTGGGTCCGTCTTCTGTGCTCCTGGCCCCTCCCTCCTGTCCAGTGCCCCCACAACAAGTAGCTTGCTATGGGGGGCATCAGAACCGAGTCGCAGCTCCGTGTCCAGACAGAGCTGCAGCCTGGCCCTGCCCCCTCTCTCCTGATTGGCTGGCTGACTTTGACAGCAGCGGGAGCTAATAGCACTGCTGCTGTTTCAGCCAATCGTGAGAGCCTCGGATGGCAGACATTAGTGGACATCGCTGAGCCGAGAGGGGGCTCCGGTAAGTATTAGGGGGGCTGGAGGGGGGGGCTTCTGCGCACAGAATGTATTAAGATAAAAAGCGAAAAATAAATGTAAAGGTAGGCTTCTACAACTCCAGGTGTCGACATGTTTCGCAGTGTAGTTGCTTCATCAGGACAGTGGGTATTAGAATTATTAGTAAACAAGACCGATATGAACTCGTACATTTATTGTTTGTATATTTTCCAAAATATGTTCACATTACGTTCTTGGCAGTTTGGGAGATGCCACACAACTCTGGCAGGTGGACATGGGCTATAATGGCCATCACTTCTCCATATAAGCTGGCTAAACGTGTTGTCTAGTGAACATACTATCCAAATTACCATGATGGAGCCAATAAGACATGACTTGCATAAGAGGATATTGCTGCATAAGCAAAGTTATCTGTATTCAAAACAAGATCGTGTTAATATCCAGGGATATCTACTAGATGGCAGGAATAGATGCCTCATTGGCATGTTTGGTGTAGGTCAAAATTCACCATGTATACTTGATGGACAAATGCATTACATGTTTTGACTGTCCATATTTGACAGGATTGTGTGCTGATGCAGTTAAATGTGGGGTCACCTTTACAACTATGATTTTTCCTCTGTTCTGGTTTATAGACCTTAAGAGGTCATCTGGTTTGCATTTCTTTGTAGGAACTGCACTTCCACTTCAAGCAATAGCCTCCTTCCTTTTTAAAGCGGAAGTAAACCCATCGATTTAACAGTCTAAAAAAAAAAAAAAGGCATGCCGTGAATGCTAACTGCACATTGGCTGTGCTCTCAACCAGTCAAACCATCCAATGGCTGGTGTCATAACGGATCACATGTGCAGCACTGTGGCAGTTGAAGATTAAACAGAGGCAAAGATGGCAGCTTCCTTAGCTGAAACCAATAGGGGGGTTTACTTCCACTTTAAGCATTTAAACATTTTAGGACTACAAAGAAACTAGGAACTTTTCTCTCCACTGACTTTTTTTTATGCCCACCGACCCTTCACTGGGACCAGGAGGAGGAAACATTTACTCACTGGTTACTGCTGTTTCACATTGATGGGTTGTTAGTCCACTGCCAAAGTAAGAGATGTAGTCCGTAAACTACACTAGCATCATTAGAACTAAAAGGCACAGAATGAGTGGCAGATACAACCAGGACACTATTGTAAATCCACTTTAGCCGAAACTTTAACACATTTTTGTAGCGTGTGTTTTTGCTCATGGAATTTACTAGGTGTGTGCACTTCAGCCTATAGAAATATATAAGTACTTTTTTAAATAAGATTTGAGTCGCTGAGGAGTAGATTTTTGATGAATTCAGATGCTATTATTGCTGGGTTTTATACTACGTGTGTGTGTGTGTGTGTGTGTGTGTTATGCAAGGAGTAATCTCACTTTTTTTATTTTATAGGGAACGCAAACAGAAAACAAACATAACTTTTAATGATAATGGGACTGTCTCGTTTGTTGAGACACGGATTTTGCATTTTGAACCTGATATGTCTACGGGAAGTGAAGAGGATTACATTGTATTTCCAAACGTTCTTGTCCTGGTAATTTTTATTTTTTTCCCAAGCCATTATGTTACTAAAACTTTGTATAATTAAGAATGCTATCTTGGACCAGAATCAGAAGCCAACATTAAGCAGTCTTTTTGGTTATTTCATGCCAATTTAGTAGTTCTCATACCTAGAATGTTTGTAAGTTTTTGGTTTAGCTGAGATAAATGCAATACAATTCGTGTGTGTGTGTGTGTGTGTGTGTGTGTGTGTGTTAATATACTGGTGACCATAGTGTCAAGAACATGAATGTCAAAAAAGACAGGCCGGTTTGATTGCTTATGGCGCTGCTCAAAGTAAAGGTAAAAGCCTATCTTTGCCCCAGAACATGGGGTGCAGGCTTGTCCTGATGCCGATCCAGGGGGGTAAATGTAAAGAGGAAAGGATCACTGCTACTCCCAGGGAGTAGAGTAGTGGCAATCCTTTCCTCTTTACATAGACAGGTGTTTGGGATTTGAGAATTGATTTTGCTGTAATCCCTTTTTAGAAATGTGGCTATGACCACTTCTAACCAAACATGGTTTAAATTGGATATAACCTGAAATGGCATGCTTTTGTGGAGCCCTCAGTCTGGCCTTAACTAGACTGTGCCCTTTACCCATGCTAGGCTATCTCTAGTGACCTTTTTTATTTTTTTTACTTCTGTGTTTTATGCATAGTTACTTTGTGATAAAGCAGCTTGGTTGCAGTATATGAAATGTTTATTAAAGCCTAACTCATTAGGTTTTGTTTGGACCAAGCTGATTCAAACTAATTCTTTCCCTTTCTAACAAATGTTCCCGCTGAGAGCACTGTATAAACGGCAGCAGCTACATGCAGTGCTGTGTTCCAGCAGCAATATGGGGAATTCTTGTTCCCCTAACAAAGTTGAGTCGGGAAGAGTGCTGCTCAGCCATTCACATTAAGCATTTTATGAATGAATAGAAGGCTTTCTTTGGCTCAGGTGTAGAGGCCAGCAGATGTCACCATCTTCACCTCGGCCATTCAGAGGGAGCCTTTCATTCATAAAAATGCAAAGCTTCCTATGAATGGCTGAGCAGCAATTAACCTGACTTGACTTTGTTCCGGGTATGGGAAGTCCCTGCACTATTGCCTAAACATAGTGCTGTATAGTGTATGTACAGTTTTATACAGCGCTCCTATTACTGAAGGAAATGGTTTGGGCCAGCTTAGTCCAAACCATTTCAAGGTTTAATTAAACCTGGAGTTGGGGAGCCCAAAATGTTTCTATGGTAAGTTTTAGAATTTGCAGAGTATTTACAACAGTTCATTACAGTTCAAGGCATTTTAGCTATGTTTAGGTAAAGCTTTTATTTTTTAATGCAGACCTGTTTTTTTTTTGTTTTTGTATTTTATACCTACAGGGTGCATCGGTGATGATGAAAGATTTACCTTCACCTGTTCGATGGCTCATCAGTGTAGGATTTACATCTTTTGGCCAAGAGGCCTTCTTAAACAGAACAGTGAAAGATATCCTGTGGGGCTACAATGAGCCATTTTTAGATTTTATAAATGCATTACTCCCTGGAAAACTTCCGTTCAAAGGGAAATTTGGCTTGTTTGCAGATGTAAGTGAAACATGTTTTTGATTTTAGGCAAACCTAATCATAATGCTTATTTGTCTTATAAAATGGAGCATCTTGTAATGTCCTCTATTATATATATTTTATTTTTTCTCTCTAGTTCAATAACTCAAACTCTGGTATTTTTACGGTAAACACTGGAGTAGAAGACATCAGTCAAGTCCAAATGGTAGATACATGGAATGGGCTCACAGAGGTAACTTGTGTTCTGTGGTGGCTCTACCTTTTTAATATATATAAAAAAAAAAAGGCATAGATTAACAAGTAATACTAGTCTTGGTTCTCCATCAGTTTTTTCCTCTGAGCAGGATCTGTACCACTGGTTATACATGTTGTCAGGACTTGTGATGGTTGTCCAAGATTCTTTTTAGAAGAAAAGCTGGGGGAAAGATGTTTGTAGGACAACTGCAATGCCCATTTTGTAAAAAACTGTATCCAAATCTGATGGCTTCTATGAAACTTAAATAAAAGCATTGTGCCACTAATTGCATTATTTGTGTGTAGTCAGATATATATAAATATGCTTTAAATGTTAGTACTAGATTAAAACTGTTTTATCATGATCATACAGGACATCACCTAGGTTATAGGCTGGCACCTTCAGGTGATTGGACACTGGCAACGTTTTCAAGGACATGCCCTTTGGATGCAGTGGTGTATTATCCATGGATGCAGGGTGTTCACTGAACACAAACCCTGAGGGGGGGGCCACTGTGATCCACACTACACCCATGGATGATCGTCCCTGGTTGACGTTGGGGAGACAGTTGCACACACCAATCGCTCTGTATAGTTTTCAGTGAAGCAGCTGACAGCCGCTCCTCTGACTCTGATCTTTTAGGATGGAGAGTGGCGGAAACATGTAATTGACCGGCCCCTTCCTTTTCTGAATTGGACACAGTGAGCGATTTTGCTCATGTGTCCTTTAACTGAGAGCATAGTAAACTGGTAATTCTGCTTCAGTTTGAGTGAACAGGAGCCTCCATCTCCTATTCATTATTTTCAATGCTTGGGCTCCTGAAAAATGGACTGGGGAATCTGTCCTCAGTCCCCTTCTGTCTGAAAGGGGTGATAGGGGACACCCCCTGATATCTCACCAAAGCCCACCAACAGGGCTGCTTAAGAAAAAAAAAAAAGAAATTGTAATTAAATTGTAAAAAACTTCTTCTTTAAATTCCCCCCGCCTTACTGACACTACTAATAAAAATAAAAACCATAATTATAAACTACCGACACCGTCCACTTCCCTGTGCTGCAGGTCTGGTCAATGTCAAAGTGACAATGCTTCCCTTGCACTGGAGCAGGAACAAATTTTTAACACCAGTGTTTCCTCTTGCCAAACCCCTGGATGAGTAAAATAAGAGGAATGTTTGACTTGCCTGTAAACATGCTGGCTTTTAGTATACAACACAGGCCCTCACTTCTGTTCCTCTATTCTGAATGGTTTGCTTCAAAACTGGGGACTCATGAGGTTGGTTAGAGTTAAGCGGGGCAGGGGGGGGTTATGTCCTTATTTAAAGCTTTGCCTGTGTCCTGTCATGTACTCAATATATGGAATTTACAGGCAAGGAAAAAGTGTTTTCTCATTGCAATCTACCTTTTTGGTCCCCTGCAAGCCCCTTCTTTCATCTCAGATTGCCCCAATAGCAAGCTGTATGCTATGGGTGGGTGTTCCTAAACTGGGCTGTGTGCACCCTCGGACATGCTTGGCTCAGCCACAACCCCCTCTCTCATCACAAGAATTGGCTGACAGCAGCAACCTATGGCTACTGCTGCTCTCACTGTAGCTTGTGAGAGCAGGAAGAGGGGGGAAAACAAGGGATGCGGCCAGGTACAATGCTGAATCGATAGAGGACCCATGAAATTGTTTAGGAGCAAGGGGGCTGGGACAGTTGGGGGGGGGGGGGGGGGGATGTTTTTACCTTGATGCAGGGAATGCATTCAGGTTAAATGGTTTAGGTTTAGAATCCCTTTAAATCTACTTCTTATGGTCAATATGTATAAAACCAAACAATTTTTTTTTTTTTTTTCTTTGATTTTTCAGGTTAATTTCTGGAATTCTGAACAAGCAAATATGATTAATGGAACCGCTGGTCAAATGTGGCCACCTTTTCGGACACCTGCTCAGCCTCTGGAGTTCTACAGCCCAGATGCCTGCAGGTATTAATGGCAAATTTTGGGGCAGGGGTGAATTTACTTTGCCCTTTGTGTTTGTTTTTCTATGCCATGCAACCCCTTCTAATGTAAATTATTTGGAATCGTACATGCTGGTATTATCCAAAGGCCTACATTTAGTGTATTCATTCATTACGTGTTAGTGCAAAGTCTCTCTCTCTCTCTCTCTCTCTCTCTCTCTCTCTCTCTCTCTCTCTCTCTCTCTCTCTCTCTCTCTCTCTCTCTCTCTCTCTCTCTCTCTCTCTCTCTCTCTCTCTCTCTCTCTCTCTCTCTCTCTCTCTCTCTCTCTCTCTCTCTCTCTCTCTCTCTCTCTCTCTCTCTCTCTCTCTCTTATATATTTATCACACTCACATGCTATGGCCCTTGACCTGGGACAAGTGTGCGATTCAGGAGTTGAAGTGTTACTAAACCCAGGACCCTTTAATACATGCGGAACGTTAGTCCCTATTTCATCCATCCGTTTTTGGATGACATACATGCCTATGGGATAGTGGGTGTCAGCGGATGAACATTTGCTGACACCCGATATCGTCTGTCTCCGCTATGGTCCGATTTCTATCAGTCTGCAGACGGTCCGTATTCATCCAATCCTCCATAGAGGAGAGCGGAGATCTGACAGGGCGGTCCCTGCACAACGTGTCTGCCCCGCGAACATCCGCTGGCTCAGCGGGAATCAACGTAGCGATCCCCGCTGAGCAGCGGATGTTCACGGGGCGGATCATTGCAGATCTGTCCCCTGTGAAAGAGCCCTAAGACTTAATCTGCTATATCCTTTTTCATCTAAGACCAAAGCATTGAGATATCCAAGTTACTGCTCTTTTCAGTAAGAGTATTCATGAAATCCTGCATGCTTTTCTCTGGTGCATTGTACAGATTACCAATTAAAAGAACCTGTACAATCAGTTTGTAGTAGTACTACTTTAGAAAAAGTGCCACCTTAGTATGGAAAGGGGGTGCCATTGCTGACCCTCACTGATGCTTTTGACATCGGGCTTTTCTGCATCTGTCCTGGATCAAATGGAGATGAGTAATTCTGACATTAATTTACAACATGCTTGCCCAGTATGGAAGTCGGAATGCCTTTTAAAGCAGAGTTCCACCCAAAAGTGGAACATCCGCTTATTTTGTTTCCTACCCTCCTGCGGTGCCACAATTGGCACCTTTCGTGGGGAGGGGGATAGGATACCTGTTCCTGCTTTCAGGAGCGACAGCTGTGGATATTGATGTCACCGCAAGGCTCTGGGTCAGTAGGAGAGAGGAACTGAGCCTCGCACATGTGCAGTAGGGTTCCCAGCGTGAAGCCGTAAGGTTACACTGCCGAGTTCCCTTACCCGCAATGGCAGCACCCGACAGCCAATGGAAATGGCTGCAGTGCCGACATCGCTGGACTCTAGGACAGGTAAGTGTCCTATGAAAAGCCAGCAGCTGCAGTATGTGTAGCTGCTGGCTTTTTTATTTTTGCAGCGGTGGGCAGACCTCAGCTTTAAGCAACTAGCATTTGCAAAAAGTGTTCACTAGGAGCCACCATACTTTTTTTTTTTTTTTTTTCATGAAGGTAACTTTAAACTGTGTCCAATTAAATCTACTATATTTGGATTACAAAACGCAATGAAAATGGATGAACCTTGAAACTGCTTATTTTAGCAGAGGATGCAGCATATGACCTCGAAAGTAACACTTTGAACGTTGGCTATGAAGGCCATTTATCATTGCGTAAATTCTATGTAACCATTTCTGAAGCTTTAGGAAGGTCAGCTTTTTTTACAGACATGACTATAGAACATAATTTTGGTATATCTAAAAATTTGTGGGGTCTTCATACTTCTAACAGGCATATACTGTATACATGAATGTAAGGTTATTGCGTGGCGCCTCAATTTCAGCACGTCTTGGCTAAGTAGATCTGAATAAAGACAAAGTACAGCTCTATGATGCAGTAGGGTTTGTATCGGTCCAGACTTTTATTTTGGATGTCTGAATCTGGACTGCACATTAGCTGGTGGCCCCAACTTGAAAAAAATGATAGGGATAGTAAGTGTGTGTGTGTGTGTGTGTGTGTGTGTGTGTGTGTGTGTTTTTGTTTTTTTCTAATGTCCAGTATCCTTTATATTTAACCACTTACCCACTGGGCACTTAAACCCCCTTTTTTTTTTTTTTTTTTCACACAAATGGAGCTTTCTTTTGCTGGTATTTTAATCACCGCTGGGCACTACACATCCAGCCCACAGCACTGGTCCCATCTCTCCCCCTTTCCGCTTCTCCCCTCTCACTGTACCGATCGGTACAGAGAGGGGAGGGAGGAACCGGTGTCATGACGTGACGCCGGTTTGTGTACATGTGATCGCTCTGTCATTTGACGGCGCGATCACGTGGTAAACGGCTGCTATCAGCGGCTGTTTACTGTGATCCGTGATGCGTCAGGTCCTCGGGACCCAGCAGTCACGGATGTTCCCGAGTGCGCGCCCCAGGCGGCGCGCGGGAGCAAGTTTCTGGGAGGACGTCCGTCCGCGCTGTAGACGTCTTTCGGCTATGGCACGGTCGGCATGTGCTTAATATTGCTGCCCTACAAACACTTGGCCCTTGTCCACACCAATGCGATTTGACAGTTAAAAATTGCATAACAAGTTGTGCCCTGTTTTCGGCAATGGAACTGTTAATCATATCGTTGTGACTCTAAAAAAAAAAAAAGGGTTCCTGCAATTTCATTGGGATTTGCATTGACATCTGTTAAATTAAGTCGCAAGCTTGCAATGAAATTTCCGATCCAAAATGCACTGATCTACGACTTTGAAATTGTGCTGAAGTAGCTCGATTTCAAAGCCGCACTCATGTGAACCAGGGCTTAATCCACTAAAATTAACCCTTAAACCCCCCTCTGCCGCCCCAAACCTTATCACTTAACCATGGATAAAATATTCTATTCTCTGTCAACTTGTCACTAGAATGATGGGGTCACTGCCCTTCTGAAAATGTGTTTTGCTGACCCACTAGCCTTAATACCATAGTGAGCTATTGTCCCTAAACAAGTATGGGATCCGGAAAGTCAGAGGTCCTTTCTGCATATTTGCTTCCATATGTTAAATCACTGATGTAAAGCAAGAGACCTGGGTGACTGCCATAAAATAAGCATCTTTAGCAGGAGAGCAACAATTTTCTTATTCCTGAATATGAACCTAAAGCCCCATACACACGATCAGACCGTGGACCAACTTTCCCGTGGATTTTTGTCCAAAGGGCGTTGGCCCCAAGTTGGTATTGCATACACACGGCAGGACTTTTTCAGCCAACTTTCACCAAATCACTTGGTTTTTCTGCTCTTTACCGCCACATTTGGTCAACTTCTGTATTGTTGTCTGATCTTTTGCATTGGTTCTGCATTGGTTTGTACAAAAGTCCGTTGGTTTTGTGTACACACAGTCGGACTTTGGTCCATCAGACTTTTGTTGGCAGAAAGTTGGTCCGTTCGCACAGCCAACAAAAGTCCGATGAAACCTGGAAAAAGTTGGTCCGATGGAGCGTACACACGGTCGGATGTTGGTCCAAAACAGCTAATTTGCATGTTGGTTGTCAAAAAGTCTGATCGTGTGTATGGGCCTTTTCACTAACCTAGACAAACCCTTGCATTAACTCCAATCAGTGGTACTGTGTGAAGTTTTTTTTTTTTTTTTTTCTTATTTTATTTATTTTTTAGTTCATGTATTCTGTATTCTAATATTCTTTATGATGTGTCTGCACTGTAAGACATAAGTAATCGCAACATTGCCTATTTGGGGGAGGGGGGGGAGAGGGAGAGTATAATGGAAAATTGGGTAGAAAGTATAAATCTAACCCTAGTATAATGGCCTGTTGGGAGCTCTGATGTCTGAATGGTATACAGAGATCACGTTTGGTGTTTGTGTGCCAACACCAGTATTATGCAAGGGGTTATGACTCTGTAAGAAACAAACAACTTAATTTTTTAAGTTGGGGAGTCTAGAACTCAAACTTGTGGATGCAGGCTATTGTATGGAGATTACAGTACTGCATAGCCCCCATTTTTTTGGGGGAAAATTTTCATTTTCAAACTAAGCATTTTATTTTATTTTTTTCTAGCAACATGTTTTTGTTTTTCTAACATGTATGTGAAATGTCAGCACTTGATGCGTTTTTTTGGAGTGGTTAACAAAGGATTGTGACCTAGCTACTGAAATCAATTTGGACATAACCTGGCTTTGCATGCCTTCTACGCTATTAAATCTCTAGTTAATAAGGCCTCATGCACTTGGACATCTAGAGGCTATACAATCCCCAGCCCTTTCCCACTTCTGGGGAGCCACAGGTGGTGTTTGCAGCTTCTCACAGGTGTATTTGTGTAAAATTCTTATGCCTTGTGTGTTTACATGAGTACAGATGTGAACGGCTGTAAGTACCACCTGTGGCACTCTTGGTGTGGCAAAGCTTTATGCTAGAGGGCATTGCTGCCTGTAGAGGCCTGTATGAGGCCTCAGGCACGCGTTGTACACAAGCCCCACCCTTATTCTATCTTCTGAGCCCATTTTGCTTTGTATTCATTTTGTTTTTGACCCTGACAACTGGAAGTGGTCCACAAATACGATATATGTATGTGTGTATATGTGTGTATGTATATGTATATATATATATATGTATATATATATATATATATATATATATATATATATATATATATATATATATATATATATATATATATATATATATATTACACTCTTCCACAATACTGTATCTTTTTGTAATACAAAAATTTTGGGGTTTGGCCAAAACTCACAATGTATGACATCAGTTGGGTGGGATATGACACATAATTGTAGGGTTGGATTGCTTTTCTAAGGGCTGTCAACTTGGAAAGGGATCTGAAGGAAGGGGAAATTGGGAACTGAAGCTACTCTTGTTCGTTTTTTTTTTTTTTTTTTTTTTTTTTTTTTTTCTTTTATATATAAATTCACTAAAAGTGTAGCATAGTCATTAGTCCTTCCTCTATATTAGACACATTTCATTACTTTCAGTGCAAGAGGTTTGTAGTGTACATCTTGTAAAATAATCTCTGCCATAGGTAATATCCTACCTAAACAATTCTGTCTTAAAATTTTACAGTATAGACTTTTGCAAGACCTTTTAAATGAAATACTGTTTATTTTTTTTGTGCACATTAATCACAAAGTAACATTTTAAAGCTTGTATTTTTTCAAACTGTAGGACTTTGACATTGGTATATGATAAAGAAGAATCTTACAGAGGTATCCCTACATATCGGTACACTGCACCCAACTACTTGTTTGCGAATGGATCGGACTACCCTCCCAATGAAGGATTTTGCCCATGTACAGCTTCTGGTGTAATGAACGTCAGTGCCTGCCGGTCTGGTGTGTATTTTTAATGCTTACCTAATTCTATGCATGTTTATATATTCGAGAATTCATAAAAGAACACGTACTGAAGCTTTAACATTTAGGAGTTGGGCCTGCAATACACAAATGGATCTGATAATTTTAATGGATCAGGTTCCAGAGGGCGTTTCTCCAAAGCATTGTCTTCCTTTCTCAGCTGTCATGTGTTGGTCATTTCTCCCTCTTGTCAAGGGAAGATATTTATGTAGCTCTGGCCTGTATCTGGCAAATTTTTTATTGATTTAACTAATCTTCTGCTATAAAAAAAACTAAAGGGGGGGGAAAAAAAGATGTTATAACTGTTTACATCTCATATAGTACACAATTGTGCCAAAACTAGGCATGCAGTTTGGATTCAGAAAGGCAAGGATTCCATAAAATATCACAAAACCTTTAAAACGGCTTACTTGGTGAGATTATGCTTTTCGTTTGAAGTGACCATTGCTTATACTATCCCATCTATCAGTTGTACACTAATGCCGCGTACACACGGTCGGATTTTTCAATGGCAAATATACAATCTGAGCTTGTTGGAAATTCCGACCGTGTGTAGGCTCCATCGGACAGTTTCCATTGGAATTTCCATTGCACAAAATGTGAGATCTTGTTCTCAAAAATTTTTCGACAACAAAATCCGTTCACGTAAATTCCGATCGTGTGTAGACAATTCCGACGCACAAAATTTCACGCATGCTCGGAATCGAGCAGATGAGCCGCACTGGCTATTAAACTTAATTTTTCTCGGCGCATCCTACGTCACTGCATTCTTGACGTTTGGAAATTCCAACAACTTTGTGCGACCGTGTATGCAAGACAAGTTTGAGCCAACATCCGTCGGAAAAAATCCCATGGATTTTGTTGACGTAATGTCCGATCGTGTGTACGGAGCATAAGGCTATAAAGCTTTTCTGCACTCCTCTCATGTTCGTTCTCCTGCAGAATTTTCCACAGATGCTATCTAGGATTGCTAAACTGACTTTTACAAGTGTCTGAAGTGCAGATCTCGATTACACACAGGTCATCTGTTTTAGCCCCTCTTCTTAAAAATGCGGTAAGATTTGTGCATCACACAAGTTTATGCACATGGCTGCATTTTGTTGGCCAGAATATTAACGTATGCCGCACATTAGAATGCATGAACGCGCCTAAACATGTCTAGTATTTATGCGCATTCCAATTTTTTTTTTTTTTTTTTCTGCTCACAAGCTCCTAACCGTGTGTGTGTGTGTGTGTGTGTGTGTGTGTGTGTGTGTGTGTGTAAACATTCCTCTTCTAATATGCCTGTGTACATGGACACATAGGCTAACATGGAGTTTCATATACAGGAAGAAAGACACCCATAAAAAGGGGTGTTTAAACCCTGTGTGAGCCCTTAATCAGCTCGTATACAATGGCATCCGTCTTTCCTGATCTGGATTTTTTTTATTTTTTCT
Source organism: Lithobates sylvaticus (assembly GCA_028564925.1). Classification (NCBI taxonomy): domain Eukaryota; kingdom Metazoa; phylum Chordata; class Amphibia; order Anura; family Ranidae; genus Lithobates; species Lithobates sylvaticus. Next base: position 202,929,236 of record CM053026.1, on the reverse strand, counting down.
GTTCTATTGGATTACAGAACTTTGTTATGAAGTTGTCAAATCAATTCATTTTAGATTGCGGGACAAAAGCAATAAAGCGCATTGATCTCCTGCAAAAAATAAAGAACTTGCTTGTTCTGGTGGATATCGGGCAAGCGGGGTACAGTTCTGTGTAAGCCCACTCACCAGCAGGACTAGATGACAGAACAGCTGTTAGTCCTACAGATCAGATTGCCACTGCATCGGTCATCTGGGAGCCATTCTTCTCTCTAGCCTTGCCACTGGCCTTACACAACTTCATTCTGCTGGCTTGATCTGTACCAGTACAAGCTGAGCATATGTGAGGTGTCATTTTTGTTTTATAAAAATTCTCTCTCCCTCCCTCCCCCCCCCTCTCTCCCCCTCTCCCCCCTTTCACATGGGGGTTTGTTTCCAATTTTTTTTTTTTTTTTAATGTACTTTATGAACCAAAAGTTAACCTATGACCCAAGCAGTGTTCAGCAAAGAAAGGAACATCCCCCCCCCCCTTTCAAGCAAGAATGGCAAAAGTGTGCACAGGTCAGGCCTGACATGTACCAGGTTGACACGGAAAGAGTAAAAAAGCAACAGCTAATTAGACATCCTTAAAGGAGTTGTAAAGGCAGGTTTTTCTTTTTGATGCATTAAAATAAAAAGCCTTCTGTGTGCAGCAGCCCCCCCAATACTTACCTGAGCCCCATCTCTCTCCAACGATTCCCATGGCCATCCAGGATTATCCTCCTGATTGGCTGAGACACAGCAGCAGTGCCATTGGCTCCTGTGGCTGTCAGTCAGCCAATCAGAGAGGGGGCGGGCCGAATGGCAGCTCTGTGTATGAATGGACACAGGGAGCTGTGACTTGGCTTGGGTTCCCCCATGGCAAGCTGCTTGCTGTGGGGGGCACTCGACGGGAGGGGCCAGGAGCATTTTTGTTCATGTTCCAAGTACTTGAGATGCTTTTGGTGCATAATGAGTGGATTTGTAAATGCTGAAACCAACGCAACTAGGAACTTGTAAATGGCTGGTTTACTGACAGTACATATCGGTGTAGCAACTTGCAGTAAATCTCCTCTTAGTCTTAAAGCAGCTGGCCATGTTTCTTGTAGTGAGTCAATGTCATGAAAATATACTAACCAGTTTGAGTTTTATAAAAGTTTATCTACAGCAGCATTTTGTCAATAAGTAACTTTTAGGCCTCATGCACAAAAACATGTAGACACTTGGGACCCCTTTCACACGGGTGGAACAATTGGGTCCGCCTGCAAAATGTTTTTTTTTTTTTTTTTTTTTTTTGAGGCAGATCCGATCGAACCACCCATTGCACTCTATGGAGCGGGAGATGTCAACAGACGTGTTGACACCCGCCGACATCTCATCCGATCCTGTCCACTAAAAACAGACAGATGGTATGGTGATCAGATGAGTCGGATGGAAATAGACAGGCGGTATGTTTTCATCCTACCGCCCATGGAGGAAAGTGGGCTGTGTCTACCCTGCTTAAGCCGACTGTACATGAACCTGTCATCCAACTGCTGAGTGGGGGATTAGTGGCCAGGTTCCCTGCTGAGCAGGCGGCTTTGCTGGTAGACTTCCAGTGTGAAAGATGCCTTAAAGCTGAAACGTAAAATTCCTTTTTTTTTTCCCTTGCTCAGGGAGCCTCAAAAGGCATACAGCCAGCCATACAAATGCATGTGCTCATAAATCCTGATTATGCTGTGCCTTGGTGTTTAGCCACTCATGATGTGTATACTGGCTTGAGTATGAACAGAAAAATTTACACAAGTATGGTCAGTCATTCACTTGTATGACCAGCTGTATGCGCACCACCTGTGTCTTCCCAATCTTATGGATCATGCTGGGGGGAAAAAAGCTCCTGGGGAAGAGTACTCAAACAAAAAGCTGCAAGAAAGTGTTCCAATTAGGTCTTTGATCCAAATTGTGTAGTCTATGAATGGATAGAATGTGATAAATGCAGTCTGACCCATCAAATTCTATAAAAACATAAGTTTATTGAATGGTGTACATATTAAGCTTCACCCAGGACAAGCGTCAGATGTATACAACCACAGTGGTTAAGCCTGCTTACTGCCATCCTACAGAGAAGGTCCAAGATGTGTTTGTGTGGTGAGCCTCAGTAATGTTTCCAGGGCAGTGGATCTATATCATGGAGCCACTCGGCAGACAAGGGGGGGGCCCTGTCTTGGAAACCGCAAGGCCGATTGACGTAAACCAGACTATCGGACTGTGAAGGTGCTGCCTGTGTGGCAACTTGCAATGATTAAATTGCGGCGTCAGATGAACTGCAGATGGAAGTCACTGGTGTGTGGGCACCTGTAGGGTGAGCTGGTGGGTGAAGTCCCGTCAGTGACAACATGTGTCCGTGCCTGCGCCTTGACAAGCTCATTATGAAATACTAGCTTTAGAACAAAGCCTTCCAGTGGCGCCCACACATCGCTGAGACAGCTGACTTCTTTCCCGGAGTTTCTTTCCGGATTCGCTGACTCTGGCGATGTGAGTGGCCGAAGCCGTAATGATGTCACTCCCTCGCATGTGCGCGGGAGTCACCATACACCGCACAGGGCTTGGAACGGCACCCGTGGGTGTTTCTTCAGAGCACATGCGCCAATGATGTCACTGGCTGCATGTAATGTAAAGATCTCCTAAATGGTACATGTTTAGGAGATATTTACACTACCTATAGGTAAATTTGTATTTTAGGCTTACCTAATGTCTGCAGAGGAAGTTTACTTTCTCTTTAAGCTTTAACAAAAAACCTGGAAGCTGATTGGTTTCTATTCAGGGCTGCACTTACATTTTAGTAAATTAGCCCCTTTTGCATGCAAAAGACCTTTACTATCTCTAGGTGAGGGACAGGACGAAACCTGTAATGGGGGTGTTTTTGAAAATTGCCGCTCTCTATTCCACACTGGTATGCAAAAGGGATTTCAGGATCACCAGATTGCTAACAAAAGATAGGGTGGGTTAGGGCAGCACAGTAATTGCTAAAAAAAAATGACCTGCACAAATAAAAAAAAATACAATTTTTTAAAACTGAGCAAATGGGCTTTTGCCTTTCTGCACCTCGAGCCTTTAATTGTAATTGCACCTTTTTTTAAAACATAATAAAAGCTGACATTTTTTACAGTAGGGAATGTATCGGCTGTAACCGGAATTGAATGAATTCTCCCTAATAAAGGAATTCCCCCTCTTAGGTGTCCTCCATTGGAACATTTCCATCCACCTCTTGTTTAGGCACAACTGCAGTAGCGGCCACGGGTTTCACAAATTCACTGAATTTGCTTTGGGTAAATCACTTAACCCAGAAACTGTGTGCCCCCTTTCCCCCTCATGTGTCCAGGACTGGCTGTGCCCTCCAGGAGACTAAAGCATCCATTGCTGCGCTCAAGACGGAGAGGAGGCGACCAACCTCAGTTTCTCCCTTTCCCTGTAATCAATGAACTTGGCTCTATGCATTTCTCGGTGTGGCCGTGAAAACAACCGATTAATTACTGCTCAGAGTTCTCTGATAAAGCATGCCCCTTGTTCCAAATATGCCACCACATGTGGGTTTGTCGGCTCCCTTGTGGTAGCCATAAATAATAAGTGGAAGAAAAAGGGGGAGAAGCTATTTTGCAGTACGCTTTGGGTATCATGGCACATACTGTAGTGGGAGAAGGCATTCTAGGGACAGTTACTCTAAATTGGTGTGCTCTAATGGGGTTTAAACCAATTTTTTTTGTATGATGTGAAAGATGATACGCCAAGAGACTCGTGATCTTTATTCGAACAAAAATTTGCGATTCATTTTCGCCAGAATTGTGCAGCTCTAAAATGTATTCATATTCTTTTACAGTGATTGTAAAGTCCGGATCCTCCTCTTCTTGTGTCCCTCTTTGCTGCTCCTGGCCCCTCCCTCCTATTCAGTGCCCCCACAGCAAGCGGCTTGTTATGGGGACACCCAAGCTAAGTCACAGCGCCGTGTCCATTCAGACACAGAGCCCTGCCCCTCTCTCAGCTGGCTGGCTGACTTTGACAGCCGTGGGAGCCAATGGCGCCGCTGCTGTGTCTCAGCCAATCGGGAGGAGAGTCCCAGATGGCGAAGACACTCGTGGACATCGCTGGAGAGAGATGGGGCTCAGGAAAGTAATTGAGGGGGGCTCCTACACACAAGGTTTTTTCTTAATGCATTAAGGTAAAGGCGGTTTTTTTTTTTTATAACTCCCTTTTTTTTTTTTTTTTAAGCATGAAAAACACACTTAAATTCGAAGTGTGATATATTTAAAAAAAAATAAAAATAAAAAAACCTTCCTGCTCACCTAGGTGGGGCTGTCTCCTGCCACCTCTACACTGAGAACGGAGTGATCAAAGACTGCTGAGCACTCAGTTTTGTGGTTTTCAGTAAGCTGGTGACGACCGTTCATCATCAGCGCTCTGCCTCTCCAGCACACACTGGAGCTGCCATTTCAGGCTCTCAGCGGCACACGGGGGCTAAGGCATCTGGGTGGATCCTGACAGTCAATCTCTCCAGGGGCTGGACTGGCTGAGTGACGCCAGCGGGTCACAATACAGGTTCATATGGGACTACAGAACTAAGTGCTCTCCTGTGATCCCCAGGAGAAGTAGGGCCGTTCTTAAAATGCACAGGTAACCTCAGTAAGATTATTACTTATGGTTTTAAAGGTATGATCAACAGGCTAGACCAGTGGTGTTCAACCTGTTTTGAGTCAAGGCATGCTTTAAAAAAAATTTTCAGTCTCGAGGCACCCCAGTCTGGAGGCTTACCAGCACGTGAGGGTGGGGATGGTAAAACCTCATGGTTGAGTCATGTTTTTACCACCCAACACCCCCCCCCCCCTTTAGCTGCAGGGTTAGTGACCGGAGAGATTAGAACCTCAGGTAGTGCCCTGGTCGAAAGGCTGGGCTACAGTATAGATACATTTGGCAATTATGTCCAGCTGGGTAAGGTCTAGCTATTTTTACATGGAAATAAAGCCTTTTTCAAAAGTTTCTTTGGTATACTTGTAGTATAAGGGCAATGGACAAATGTGAAATATAAAATATGGCTGTACAGGAAAAAAAATGGTAAATTTGCAGTAGCCCATGACAACTATTCATGTTTTAGGCCATTTTATTTAGGTTTTTAGAAGTTATTTGTAAGACTAAATGAGGCCTTGTAGATTACTGTGCATTTAATAATGACTTTATTTTCCTGCACACCACAAAATAAATGATAAATGTTTTTTTTTTTTTTTTTTTTTTTTAATTTTTCCCCTTAAACAAAAGAAAATATTGTATGCTATTTGGTCTTCAACCAAGATGAAAGCTAAATTCATTGACACTTGAGAAGCTCCATCCACTATGAGAATATTCAGATCTGTTTTGTGTAAGGTCAGCCGTGTAAATATGCATTAATCTGGCTTATAATTATTAGGAGTTAACAAATGTAAAATTTTGGTTTTACCAGGTGCTCCCTTGTTTCTATCCTTTCCTCATTTCTACAATGCGGATCCTGGATATGTGGCTGCTGTGGATGGACTACACCCAAGTGAAGAACTGCATTCCCTATTCCTAGATCTGCATCCGGTAAGTTCTTCTTCTTTCTTCTTTCTTCTTTCTTGTTTCTTCTTCTTCCAGAAACTGATAGTCACAAGACTGCTATATACTGCTGGTGAGAAAAGGTATTTAGCAGTTTTATATTTACTAAAATTGCGTTTCCATGTTCTGTGTACTGTGGGAGACCAGATATGAATGCAGGGTCCTGGGTTTAGTAACACTCTAAGGTGTTAGTCCTTCACTGTAGTCAGTTTCACTAGTTTTACTGAAATGTGCAAAAATACCTCCCGTTTATAGGTAATTGGAAAAACTCTGTGGTGTCTAGTGCCTGTCTCTGTAAGCTGTATAGCAAGGTGGCATGAATTTGGGGCAAGCTCAGACGTTTTGTAGGTGCTCTTTATGAACAGCACAGAGTATCTAGCTGTCCTGATGATATCCAGTAGCTTTAGGACTTTGACACTTGCTTGTAGCCATGATGATCACTGTTAAACAAGTTTAACTGTCATGTATGGCTTTCCATTCAGGATCGCTTGCTTACAGTTGACATGCTGTGATTGGCTACAGCTCACAGCAGCCAGGTACTGAACGCAATGATCGGCTGTGTACACCCGATGACATCAATCATGGGGGGGGGGGGGGGAGCAATAGTGCGCATGTGCTAGGAGACATGGGTATGCCACCAAACCTGCCTGTGCCACCCGTGCACGCGCAGTAAATGTTTTGTGGGTGGCAAGCAGTTAAGTAAATTGTACTTGGCACTCTTGACGTTGATCTACTACAAGCAAAACTGTGGCTTTTTTTAAATTTTTTTTTTTTTTTTTTTTTCCCCTTGAGGCTACCCAAGGCTACTTTTAAGCCTAAGACCCCTATACACACTATAAAAAATCAGGTTGTATCTGATTTTCCTTTACATTTACCAACACCATGTAGTGCAAGAGCCTGTCTGATTGCATACAAATTTAAACTCTCTTAAGGTTTGACCTCCATATTGTATGGTTTTGGTAAATCTGAAGGAAAGAATCTACAGAAAATTGTATAGCGTGTATCCAGCTTAACCATTAATGTTCTGAGACCCACCAATTTGTTAGGACACCTGGGTGTATGAAAACCTGATTATTGTATGCCTGCCTGGATTCAAGTAGAATTCTTTTGAATCCATGCAGACTGACCACTTTTCTGTTCAATAAGATAATGGCTTATATATGGCCATCTAGTAAATGTGTGTAACCAAGTGTCCGGTCTCCATGGATAGGAGAGTATCTGGCATTACTAGGTAACCATGTGGGTAGTCTCCGGGCACAACCATTTTTCAGCTGTGCATTTGAGTTTTGCATATTTTGTGACATTTTGAAGCATTATATTGTACGTAGTAAAGCACTGAGAAGTGCAATCTGTTGGTGAAGGGGAATCAATTGCTAGTAAATGGGATTCATTCAGAACATCTGGATACGCTCTCTAGGAATGCAGTGGCACAAGTGATGTTTTCTAGGTGGGGTGAATCCCATGGGACAACGGAAAGTCTTTCTGTGGCTTAATAAAAGCAGCGATTCTTCTATTTCTGAATGGAGAACGTGGTATGAAGAGAATGTTTTAGAAAGGGGTATGCTCAAGGCAGTTGCAGAACAGTGTAGGAGGCAGAGGGATGCCAACACTTTGCTGGAACTATTCTCGTTTTGTTTTTGTTGCTGAACATGAATAAAGTATTTGCTGTGGAGGCACTGGACATCAGGACAAATGTTATGTTGACTGTCGCTGAGCAGTAAGCTGACTGCTTCCACTAACTAATATTATACAGAACTGATGGAACATGGAGGTGATCAACCACCATGAAATAAGAAGGCAAAGTACTTGTGCACTAACCAGTAATAAACAAACAAGAAAATTATTATAATTTAGGAAGCTACCAACGCTCAAATGTGTCCCCACATAAGGTAAAACTAATTTAAAGCCAAGGTGTGGCGCTCCCTCTTTAAAACATGACAAAACCATAAATATTTGATTACCCTCCTCAAAGGTGCCCAATACATCCCCATAACATGATAAATATCAATGGTAAGATAAGTTGAAACTAAAACAGAAGTACAAAACTGTTCCTGCTGGGGGGTGAACACAACACCAGTGCAGCAAACACAAACTGTGCAAACCTACTAGGCTGTGGGTGGCAAATGGCTTCCTTAACACTTGTATGACCATAAAAAAATGTGGCTAAGACTGCATTCTGAGAATGAAGAACAATTGCTTGGCTTTGATCATGTAACAAAGTTCTTCTTTTTAAAAATGATCTAGTAGTTTTTAATGCATTTATGTATACAATACCTGAATGTCTTTTCATGAAGTGTCTTAGGCTGGATTAACTTGTTTGCGTGAGCGTATTCATGCATTGTCGCACGCTTTTACTGTGTGGGGTGTTTTTTCTTTTGTATTTTATTTTTTTTTTTTTTTTGACTGTAGATCTGTGTTCTGTTATTGAATGCAGTAGATAATTTGATACAGTATCTTTGTGCCTAGTTATAAATGTAACAAATGTTAGTTGGCCTACACAGTAGAATTGTTATCGTTTTCAGGACATGAGATGTTAACAAATTTTGATATATTAATTTTATTTTAATATAGCCTACGTTGGCCTTGCACCATAATTTATGCTTATCACAGTACCAAAGTTTAATGTCATAATGCTGGCCATAAAAAAATGTGCAAATAAAAACAGAAGGTAATCTTTAACCTAGGAAGATGGTCCATGTTTGCAGGTTTATCTAATTACTAATTGAGCCTAATGAATTTATGACTTTAATAGCCTCCTTATCTAAATCCATTTCTTGTAGCAAGGTGAAATCTTTGCACTATGGAATGTTAAAAACCACACGCCACAGTCTGCCTGAGCTTTGCCTTTTTATAGCTGTAAAATTATTAGGCTTTCTCTGTTTTTCCAGAGATTTAGCTCCTGATTTGTCAGGTGCAACTCCCTGCTTGGCTATATACAGTACTGTATAATATGCTCCATAAACAAGTGATGTTGACAAGTTAGGCAGTCCTAACTGTTTGTTTTGACCTACAGTGCATCTGTAAAGTATTTACAGCGCTTCACTTTTTACACATTTTGTTATGTTACAGCCTTATTTCAAAATCGATCAAATTGATGATTTTCTTCAAAATTCTATAAACAATGCCCCATAATGACCACATAAAATAAGTTTGTTTGAAATCCCATGTACATAAGTATTCACAGCCTTTGCCATGCCATTCAAAATTGAATTTAGGTGCATCCTGTTTCCACTGATCATCCTTGATTCTACAACTTAATTGGAGTCCACCTGTGGTAAATTCAGTTGATTGGACATGATTTGGAAAGGTATACACCTGTCCTATATAAGGTCTCAGTTAACAGTGCATGTCAGAGCACCAACCAAGCCATGAAGTCCAAGAAGACTGTCTGTAGACCTCCGAGACAGGATTGTATTGAGGCACAGATCTGGGGAAGGGTACAGAAAAATGCCTGCAGTATTGAAGGTCCCAATGAGCACAATGGCCTCCATCATCCGTAAATGGAAGAAGTTTGGAACCACCAGGACTCTTCCTAGAGCGGGCTCTAGCATCTCTCTGGAGAGGAGAACCTTCCAGAAGAACTACCATCGCTGCAGCACTCCACCAATCAGGGCTGTATGGTAGTGGCCAGACAGAAACCACTCCTCAGTAAAAGGCACATGACAGCCCACCTGAAGTTTGCCTAAAGGCACCTGAAGGACTCAGACCATGAGAAACAAAATTCTCTGGTCTGAAACAGATTGAACTCTTTGGCCTAAATGGCAAGCCTCCTGTCTGGAGGAAACCAGGCACTGGCTCATCACCTGGCCAATACCATTCCTACAGTGAAGCATGGTGCTGGCAGCATCATGCTGTGGGGATGTTTTTTCAGCGGCACGAATGGAGAAACCGGTCAGGATTGAGGAAAAGATGAATGCAGCAATGTACAGTCGTATCCCTGATGAAAAGCCACTCCAGAGCACTCTGGACCTCAGACTGGGGTGAAGGTTCATCTTCTAACAGGACAACGGCCCTAAACACACAGCCAAGATGACAAAGGAATGGCTACAGCATAACTCTGGGCTTTGGCTGGGCCACTCAAGGACATTCAGACTTGAACCCAATTGAACATCTCTGGAGAGATCTAAAAATGGCTGGACACTGACGCTCCCCATCCAACCTTATGGATCATGAGGTCCTGCAAAGGATGGGGGGGGGGGGATGCCCAAAAATAGGTATGTTTAAGCTTGTAGCATCATACTCCAAAAGACTCAAGGCTGTAATGTGGTGCCAAAGGTGCTTCAACAAAAAAATTGAGTAAAGGTTGTGAATACTTATGTACATAGGATTTTATTTTTATTTTTTTCTTCATTACATTTGCAAATATTTCAAACTTCTTTCACGTTTTGATTATGGGGTAATGTTTGTAGAATTTTGAGGAAAATAATGAATTTTATCCATTTTGCAATAAGGCTGTAACATAATGTGGAAAAAGTTGACCGCTGAGAATACTTTCCGGATACACTGTGTGCCACAGCAGTCATAAGGCACGAAGGTAAAAAGAAGAAAATGTGTTTGCAAAAAAATATCTGGGAGATGCTTATAAACAAGTCAATGTAGAAGGAAGACATTTAAAGGTACATGCATTACCTACCTGGTAAATAAAAGTAACCGAATTGGACAAAAAAACGAAAGGTCAAGGGCCTGTATATTCAAGACATCCCTTTGTAGTTCTACCCTAGGGACTTTCTACTCCTCTTAGTTTAGAATCTTCCCTTCCCTCAAATTGCTCAAAGCCTAATTAAACCTGGCAAAACTTGGCCATTACTAGCTAAATTCCTTTTATTAATCAAAATTTTTGAAGGTGTAGGGCAGGCAAAAAGTAATCTGTATATCACCGATAAACCTTGATACCAACATACCCATTAAACTAGAGAATGTGCTGTAGTCCATTTTCTTAACTTTCTTGACTGTAGTGTAAAGTAAGAAGCTCTCTGTCACTAAACATGTTGGGTCAAGTCCTTTAATAACTTTGTAGCTTATCAAACTGGATTACTCAGCTTGACTATAAAATTATGAAATCTCTTGTCATGCCCATAGAGTAGGTCTCCCTAAGAGGAGGTGTGTGTGTGTGGTGTCCTTTATTGCAAACATGAAATATGCATACATGGCAACCTCAATTTTATTCACAATAGAAAATGCATATCGAATGAATGACTTGTATAGCGCTACCTATGCGAACTGAATCGCCTCAGGGTGCTTTTTGCGGCCGGTGTCAATCTGCGGCATAGCGCGGTCCTTAACCCCATAGGGTTCTGATGCGCTTACAAACACATACACATATTAAGGACAATTTTTTTACACAGGGTCTAATTAACCTACCAGCATGTCTTTTGGAGTGTGGGAGGAAACCGGAGTACCTGGAGCAAACCCACGCAGGCACAGGGAGAACATTCAAACTCCAGGCAGATGGTGTCGTGGTTGGGATTTTGAACCAGCAACCCTATTGCTGCTAGGTGAAAGTGCTACCCACTACACCACTGTGCTGCCCAAATGTTTAAACTGGGAAAATGTACCATTTTAATAAAAAATTTGGTTTATTTTAAATTGATGGCAGCAACACCTCTCTCAAGGTGGGACAGGGCAACAAAGAGCTGTCAAGGTGGTACTAACAGGGAAGAACATTTTGCAACGAATTAGGTAAATTGGCAACAGGTCAGGAACACTACTTGGTATAAAAAAGATCTTGGCCCCCGTTCACACCAGTGCAATTTGTCATGCGATTTTGATAGGTCCATATCGCATGACAAGTGGCACCCTATCATCTGCAATGGAACTGTTCAGATTGGTGCGACGCCGACTTTGTGGTGTCGCACTGATTTGTAAAAAAAAAAGTCCTGCACTATTTTTGGTGCGACTTGCATAGATATTTGTGCCTGAAATTGCACAGATGTCAGCCAAGTCGCACTGATCTGCGGCTTTGAAGTGTGTGTGTGTGTGTGTGTGTGTGTGTGTGTGTGTGTTTTTTTTATATCTCCGTCTGATTCGATGTGAATGGGGGCTTAAAGTCAGTCTCAGAAGTTGGGGTCCTTTCACATGGACAGACTCCGGCTGCGATCCGCTTGCTCAGCAGAGAACAGACATAGCCCACTCTCCTCTATAGAGTGTCGGATGTAAATGGACCACCTGACTGCCATCTGATTTTCGCTGGCTGGAACAGGAACAGATCCCCAACCATCTGATCAGATTGGATATCAACTGGTGTAAACGGACACATGTCTGTTTACACATGCCACTCCATAGAGAATGGAGGTTCCCATGGGGTCTGCCTGAAAAAACAGACCCGATCGGAACATGTGTGAAAGGACCCTAAAGGTGGGCAGAGGTTCACGCTTAGTCACTTAGTTCAAAAGCCTGCATCTCTGATGGTATGGGGGTGCATTAGTGCATATGAAATGGACAGCTTGCACATGTGGAAAGGCACCATCAATGCTGAAAGGTAAATCCAGGTTTTAGAGCATAATATGCTCACATCCTCACGGCATCTGTCTTGGATAGATGGCAAGCTATCATTACCCTCCTGTCCAAGTTTCACCTGATAGAAATTGGGGGAAAATCTACAACCCTAAAAACAAAATCTGATAGGGGTTCTAAGGCTAGGTTCACATCTAAGTTGGGGCCCCCCCCCCTCCTTCCCCCGCAGTCTTCTGGGACACCTCACAGGTACCAGAAGACTACACGACCATTCACAAGGCGCAGTGCGGCTCGCATGTGCAGTAGCAAACTGCTTGTTCACTTCCTGTTTCCCTTAGGCCCCTTTCACACTTTTGCTACTTTGTACTGCAAAGTAGCATGAAAAGTCGTACCCCATGATTTCCAATGAGTACCATTCCTATCTGCAACTTCAAAGTAGTCCCTGCACTACTTTGGTCTGACTTTGATGCGAGTTACACAGGCGAGTTAAATCATGGCAAAATCTTGTCCTGTCTCAGCGAGTGGGGTTCCTAGGATACGAAATAGATTCAACAGAACAAAGAATCTTCCTCCCACAAGAAAAGGTATAAATGCAGATAGCTCTGAACACTTTAATCCAACACTGAGGTTTCAGTGAGGGAAGCCATGTCAGTTCTAGGCCTGTTGACAGCAGCAATCCCATCGGTGCAGTGGGCCAGGCTACATTCTTGTTGTCTGCAGTCAGACATTCTCCTGAAATGGACACACCAGGAATCTCTCTGGAAAAGATCAAAATGGGAACACAGACAAAAAGGTCACTTTGGTGGAGAGACCAGAGGAACACCTCAAAAGGACTCCCCTGGGCTTTTCCAGTAACCCAAAGATTAACGACAGATGCGAGCACATGAAGGTGGGGAGCTCAACTTAAACAGACAACACAGGGCGTACGGTCCAAGTCAGAGGCAAAAAGGTCCTTGAATTGGAGGGAATTAAAGGCTATCCATCTAATCCTCCTATTCTTCCAGCGGGTCCTAAGGGAACGGCACGTTCAGGTGTTCAACATGACAGCAGTATTATACCTAACAAAGCAGGGGGGCACGAGGAGCAAGACTCTGATGGAACTAGTTTACCAGATCCTGATCTGGGCGGAAGACAATCTGGCCTCAGTCAGCAGTCCATCTGAAAGGCACGGAAAATGCCCTGGCAGACCTTCTCAGCAGAATGGTCATTAAACCAAGAGATATTCCAGACTATCACCGGAAGTTGGGGTTTTCCTCAGGTGTACCTCTTTGCAAACCGAAGCAATGCAAAGAAGTTGGCTTTCTTCTCTCTCCAGAGACTGGATCAGGCACTCGGCGTGGATGCGTTGGCTCACAAATGGGACTTCTCCCTGTCTTGCGCTTTCCCCCATTCCAATTAATATTGAAAGTGTTGGCAAAGTTTAGAACGGTCCACGGATCTGATCCTAATTGCTCCCTATTGGCCAAAGAGACCCTGGTTCTCAATCCTAATGAACCTCTCAGCGTAACATCCCTGGAGATTACCGATCAGGCAGGACCTTCTGGAACAAGGTCAAATTCTTCATCCAGATCCAGCATACCTCAATCTAACCGCCTGGTTTCCGAGGAAGAAATTCAAAGAAAATGAGGACTATCAGAAAAGCTCATCAACACCCTTCTATCAAGTAGAAAGGTCACCAGGGCGATCTACTTCAAAGTCAGGAAGCGATACAATTCCTGGTGTTTCAGCAAGAACTTTATTTTCATTAGCACTATTTCAGTTTTAGAATTTCTCCAGGAAGGAATGGAGGTTTAGCAGCAAGTACCCTCAATGCCAAAAACCAGATTTTTATTTTATTTTTTTAAGGCTATGGCAAAGATATATATTGAGCCTAGGCCTCCATTTTTTATTTTTTTCCCAAATGGGTTCTTCGTGGACTCACTAAGTCCCATTTTCGAGCCGCTAGAAGATGCATCTTTAAGATTCCTGACCTTAAGACAATGCTCCTGGTTGCAATAACATCTGCACGTAGAATCGGCAAAATACAGGAATTCTCAATCAAGGAGCCCTTTTTATGAGGTGTCTGCCGGACAGGATAGTGCTGAGAACAGATCCAGCTTTCCTGAAAGGCACGTAGAAATACTGTCACCAGTAAGATTTTTTTTTTTTTTTTTGGTGTGTGTGTGTGTTTTCTATCCATGTGGTGTTTTTTGTTATCCTTTTATGATTCCTTTCCTTCCTAAAGTGTCTACCATTTTGAATATCATTTGTTGGGTCGAGTGGAAGTCGGATTAGTTTTAAAACCCCTGGATGGCCGAGCTTGAAGGTGAGAGAGCCTGTGTAAAGGTCGGCTAACAAGAACGTTACAACAGTTGAGTCGAGAGATAATAAAGAACTGAATTGGTAGCTTTCTCATGTCATTTGTTGGGAAGGGGCTAATTTTGGAAATATAATGGAGGTTAAGGGGGTTATATTTGGACAGTGATTGGCTATGGGGCTAAAAGGTCCAGAGTACAGGGTTACCTATAGATTTCCTTGTAACTGGTAGAGTGCTTGGTCATGTGTGTTGATCATCCTCACCCCACCTAAATGTTTGCCTCCCCCCACCTCCACGTATGTTCTGTACTAGGCTTATCTACTGCCTGACACTCCTGCAGTCATATCTAGCCTTGCTTGTAAAAAAAAAAAATGTGCTGATTTTAATCGGGAGATACCCTATCACAAAATTGTTTATTGCCGGTATATAATGAACTCTTTCAACTGCCAGTCCTTTTTTACAATCAGATATTTTTCCAAACAGTACATCGTTTCCATAATCTTCTTCTTATCCATGGTGCAAGTATCAGGAAAATGCTCCAAATGAAATCTGTGGGGAGAGCTTAGTTGGTTTAACTAATTTTGTCCCCCGAATACTGGTTTTTGTCTCCCTCTACAGGCGAATTCTGGGAATTGCTACTAATGGTTACATCACATGATATGTTCACCGATGTTAAAACGTATTCTTGTTTTTAGGTGTAATGTTTGGGTGTCTGTGCACAAGTCTCTATTTTTGATGACATTTGTCCTGCGAAACCCTGGACAAGTCTATTATGTCTTAGCTGAAAAAGTGTTGTGTGTAAATGGTTTTGGATGTCTGTCATGTACTTAGCCATATTTGTACATCTTGACATACTTGGTGTTACTAAACCCAGGACCCTACATTCGCTATATATGGTCTCCCCAGTACACAGCACATGCAAATGTAATAGTTTTAATATATGCTGCTAAATACCCTTTTTCTCATCAGCAGTATACAGCAGTCTTGTGACTTTTATCAGTTCCTAGTAAAGTTTGTAGGAGGAGTTTTCATACTGCACTGAGCTGTCCTATCATGATCCAGGACCCTGTGTCTGGACAGTGCTGATTGGCTCTCTGCTGATCACATGCACACTCCCCAAGAAAACCATCTCTAGCAATGCACACAAAACTGAGCATGTGCTGTGCAGTCTTACTCCAAAGGCTGTCTTACCCGGACATGTTCCTGAGTCAGTGAAAGAAGGGGAGGCATAGAGAAGGCTGGATCAAACAGCCTTTTTACACAATGCAGAGGATTAACCCCTTAGGTTCCACGGTGAGTATAACCAGCATGCTTTTCTGCATATACAAGAAAGGAAGGGATTCCGGTGCTCCAATTTTTGTAATGTCTTATTAGAATGGTGCAATATAAGCTTAAATGGCTCATTAAAATCAGTCACTATTTATTTGCAGGTGAGAAGGCAGCCATCCTCAAAGGGTGTCCATAACCTCAGTATACAAGCAAAAAAAACAGGAAGAGGGGTTTTTGGAGGCACCAACTCCAGTAGTTCTATCACATAATATATTGTTTGTTTAACTTGCTGGTTTGCAGGTTCATAAAGTGGTGATGTCCATCAAAGGTTAAAAAATCCTGGAGTGTGTTGGTGATGGGGTGCAGGCTCCGCTGGCAGTCCCTTTGCTGTAAGGATGTTAGTCTTGTTTGTTTTTTAGCAGCTAGTCCGTGTTGTGGATATTATGAAAAAAATCTAAAATGTACAAGTTGCGATTCGTTCTGTTCCCTATCCCAAATTCCTTTCGTAGTTGGCTGTCAGCTAGTGCATTCATATGTTCCCTCTGCTTTGTTCGTCACCCCATCTACAAACTTATGATTTGTTCGTAGACCCGAGTCGCTGTCGGTTGTTGCCCGACACTACTCGGCACAGGTGTCGCTGGTTGCAGG